>OV656835.1:54325425-55575425 GCA_927399475.2 Acleris emargana | reverse complement strand
GCAGGCAGAGCGTAATAGAGGCCTGCTGCTATATTACGAATCCTGATTCCTTATATCCGCTTAGGCATAATATAATAATGCTTGTCTCAAACAATGAGACGAAATGATAAAAATATATTTGTAAATCCTTGTCCTTAATAGTTTGATATTAGTATGCCTACGAAAATCAAAACTATCAATAAATGGTTTCGGTATTTTATAAAATTATGGAAATAAAGTATTTCATTAACGCCCGTTTAAATTAATATGATCATCAAACCCTGACTTCTGGGGGGCTTGTTGAGCTCAATCTTGTCAGAGCACAAAAATACTCAAATGAGTAAATTGAATACCAACGATGAAATTAATCATTCCACTCTAAGCTCCGCTTGTGACATACGGAAATGTAGAGAGATGAAAATAGTTTTCATTGTAATGATATAAGATTTAATTGAGACATTTAAGGAATTAAAGAAAATATCTTATTGCGTCACAGTACGAATATGTCTTATTTTTTTAAATGGGTCCACAGTAATAAAATAAATATTATGTTATTATATCTTAACTTGTATAATCTTAATAAGAGTTATTTTTATAAGAAATGTCTACTCTTGAGAAGCGCTGGTGACATAAAATTGGGTTTCATTGCAAAATAAATATTTTAAATTTCATGCGGTCTATAATTTCTACGGTATTATATTTTCAATTCACGAAAACTATTTGATTTGACCTCTGAATTTCTTGCGGCAGCTAAAATAGATAGTGGGACGAGTCTTTGTGTATTGGAAATACTATATTTGCGCCAATAAAGTATATTTTCCTACTTTATAGTTTGATTCAGTGCATCAGTTTAATCAAATATTGAAAAAATATTTCCCACTTAATTTTATTATAAAAAATAGAAAGAAGAATATTGGATTTAGCTTTAACAAGCTTAAAAACTGTGAAAAAATCTTATTCGCACAGACTGCTGAAATTGGAAGTTCGTTCTCGAATCAAACTAAGGTAACTAATTCGTGCTTATCAACCATGAGTGCGAAAAAGTTTACCTCGTTCAATTCGAGAATGAACTTCAATCTGAACATATTTACCGCCATACATACAAAAAAAAAAAGTTGCATACTAGCGCCACTGCTTCCACCCTGCCGTGCGGGACTCAACTACTACTAACGTTATGTCAGTTCCAAGTTTGATTCCTATCTGTCTTTAGACATACCTTTATAATCTGTGATTCGCACTGCTAAGTACGAATAACACGAAGTGCGCAATTTTTAAAATTATATTTACTAGTTTAAAATTTAAATCAATCTAAAATGCAACATAATATATTATTTTTTCTCGTAATCGTAGTAACAATCGGTAAAATTTGTGGGACGCAAGGTAATACAGGCTCTACTCTGTTTTATAAACATAAAGCTGACTGCTGGAATCAAGATGATTTGGCGAAACTGCGAGCACGTATGATTTTTAATAAACTTATACCACATCGTACAACACCTAAAGAAGTCAGTAAAAGGTATCTCAATGAGGTATTGCGTTATTACCGAAAAGCCTTGCATACCGTGGATCAACTGGAGTATTCACATACTAGGAATATACTAAAAGACACACTAGCAGATACCATTGGCGGACATTTAAGAAGTGAATTGCTTCCCACCTCAAAGTTTGCCTATTACGCTGGATATGTGCCTTACAAACCAGTTAGAGAGTTACATGATTTTTATGACGAACTCAAGATGATTCTTAATACACAAGGTCTAGGTTGGAAAAGGCCAACCAGATTCCCCGAATTAAAAAATTTGTCTGTTGTTAAAATTATGATAGGACCGGGAAGACTCTTCGATCCATGTAGCTGTTTAGTCGTTAAGAGAAATTCGAATGCATGTATACAGTTACCGATTCCAGAAGTTGACGACGCATCTAATCCCTCAGCCATTGCGCTTCCGCTTAAACACGGTGGATTAGTAAATTTGTTTTCACCAAAGTCAGAAAATATGATACTGAGGTATTACACTTCAGCTTCTCGTTGTATTTTACGTAACTCTCCGCAGAGCTGTCGCCACTCAGCTTTTGTCAATTTTAATAATGATTTATGGCACTGGATGAAAAGAGACGTGGCTCCTCATTTAGCTAATGAAAAGCTTTACGCAGCTTATGGTGGGCTCCTCAGAGTAGCCGCAGCTGTACAAAATTACGGCAAAGGACTGTCACGGCGTAATCTTTTTCAATTTCAATCACACCCCATGGCGAGCGTATGGCAGCCGTGGAAAGTATTATCTCAGTCCCAATTTAACGTAGATGCTGATTGGTCACCTTTAATTTGTGTGTCACTAGTCGCTTTAGCTGCAATGGTGATATGTTTCTTACAGATGCTTTTTAATTATATGTTTGGAAACGCAGATGCAGGGTGTCAGTGCGTGGGGGCTAAACAGTCTGTTTCGAAAACAGTTGAATATTCCAACATTGATTCGTCATTTCCGGTTATGTTGCCACAGAAGGACACATGCTATGATAAAATTAAGGGTTCACGACGAATCGCTGTTCAAAGCAAACCATCGGCCGGGAGCGTTCGGACACAAAAAGTCTACGACCTTAACGAACACACCGAGCATTTCATGAACGTAGCCATGAGTGATGCAGAGGAGACCTCTTCTTGCTCCGAATCAAATAGCGAATACAGCAACGAGGATGCCGACAAAGAGGCAGACGTTAGCCAGGCGACAGACTTGCCGAGATCCATAAGTCCGCCTAAAATAGAGACATCGATCACTCAATTTAAGATCAATAAGGGAGGTTCTGGGTCATCGGCAGCGCGCTGGGCGTGGTCGGCGGGCAGCTCCAGCCCGTCGGGCAGCAGCGCTAGCTCCTCGCCGCGCTCGCGGCTGCGCCCGGCCGGCGACCTGGCCTGGGCGCGCCGCGTGCTCGACCGGCGGAACTCTAACACCAAAACCACTTCCGGGACTGAACTTGAACCGAACTCCTTCACCACACCGACTTCGCAACAATAGGGAGCTCTTATTGTTATTTTATTAATATAATATTTATTTTTAGGATATTCTGTAAGTTTACATAAGTCAAATATTTTATTTAAGACGTATTTATCGTAAGTTATTTACAACAAGGTAACAAATAAAACGGCGGATCTATGTACCCTTCTTTTATTACTTTTAGAACTGGACAATTAAGCATAGATAAACTTATTTGCATACCGATTAAGTACTCCTTCGAAGTAACCGTTTAACCGTTTATATTTCTTATATTTTAAGTTATCAAACGAGTAAGTACTTATAGCTGATATTGTAGTGATATTCTATTCCGCTACCTTAATAACAACCCCTTCGCTCGCTCGCGCCGCTTTTTAATACTAACACGGCCAAAACGCAAAATAAAATGAGAGTACCTAAACATTAAACAAAAATAACACTAAAGATTACATTCATGACCGGGAAGCTAACCCGGAACCCCACGATCACTAGACTACGGCTAGTGCCGGTCAACTACGCTTACGTTACGAATGAAAACGAAAACTGCCTATTGAATCGGTTGTTAACGCCGAGGATCCCTTTGCGAAGAAATATGTCCTGTAGCCCGCTATCTCATAAAAGTAATGAGTGGAATTACAAGTGTCCTTGTCCTCCAATTAAGGGCGTTTCAGTAAGCTGGGAACAATTAAGGCTAAAATAGGTAATTGCTAGGGAAACATTCCTAACTGTGGTGGACACTAACACTTAATTAAATCACGTAAACACTTACCCCGTGACGCCTTACACACACACTCACTATTCAATTTAAGGAAGACTCGATAACCAATTATTTTTACGGGAAATTCCACATAATTTCCGAATACAACACAAGTTTACACGACTGGGTAACTTGGTTTCTCAGATTTAACTTCAAAATCTTTAAATATCCCTACCCAAAAATCCCTATCCCTTCAAAGAATCCAACCGGATTCAAACAAGGCGTCCCCAAATCATTTCCTCTAAAACTCTGGAGCCTATAAGTGCCTGAATTGCCTGATATAATTTTGGTGCGCTTCCAAACAAGATCATCTATGTCATAATTGCTGATACGACGTCTAAGATCGTAATGCTTCCTGTTTGTATCATGAGATTGTTCATCCTATCGCATACCACATCATAGACTCCACTTCTAACTTGTAGATTCCTTTCAAATCTCTCCTTGTCAAACGCCAGAGGTTCGTTTGTATCGTAAGTGAAGGCTTTCCTACCCTGGATTGCCGTTTCTCTTCCAAAGAACAAGAAGGATGGAGTTATCCCTGTTACTTCGTGCACCGATATACTAACTGCATGTCCAATGTGCGGAATGTATTTATCCCATTTCCTATGATAATTTTCCACATACGAGGCTATCGCCGCACATATGACCTAGTTGACGCGCTCCGTGGGATTTGCCTGAGCAAGGGGTAAGGGGGGTTGTAGTAAGGGGTATACCAGAGCTTGACGCCATAACCTGACACGCGTGTTTTTAAATTGACCAGACACAAATTGTTTTCCATTGTCGCAAATTATGTCGTTAGGAGCACCAACCATTAAAAATATCTGCTCCTCTATTATTTGCGTTATTGTCGATGCTTTCCCGTTTATTTCATAAAAAGCAAAATTTACTAAACCAGCAAGATATAACCACAAGCATGGTGTTTCCACGTTTTGATTTAGGGAAAGGATCTATGAGATCCATCGATATAATTTGGAAAGGTTCTGAAACCTCTCTCTGCTTTCCTATTAACCCAGAAGGCGCATATCTCGCATTTTCGAACGTGAACCTTTACATCTTGAATCAAAGAGGGCCCAGTAATAGTTAATCGAATGTGACTTGAATTTCCGAAATATAAATGTCACATATTTCCGTACCTATTGACAATTCAAAAGAAAAAATAATACCCATTATAATGTCGTGTTTTAATTAGGTAGTCCATGATGTAAAATGCAACCACCCTATAATCGTCCTGAAACTGTATCGGCTAAAAAAATCACCGATTGGATTGGATTGGATCAGCAGTGGAGACCATCTCCTGCTTGACTTTTTCGTTCAGAGATTCCTATAATTCAAATTCTTATTCAATAGTTTATTGCATATCACATTACAATTCAAGGTGGAACAAATAGGAAATAGGCATACATGTGACACCCTACAAGGGCGCAGCAACACGAGAGGGCTAGCTATATTTATGTAATAACTACTTATCTTATGTCTACGTTACAATTCTCAAAATATTTTTTTCTCTTTTAACTAGTTATTGCACTTCTTATAACGTAACTAACTATGTAAGTGGTTTTCAGAGGAGTGGAGTAGGATTTAGAAACTATCATTAAAATAATCGTTTAATGTGTATTTATCGATAAGGAATATTTTTAGTTGTTTAGTAAATGCTGTAGGTTTTTCTATATTTTTTATAAAATTAGGTAGGTGGTTATGAATTTTATCATAATGTGGCGGGGGCTATGTGTTACTAATTTCATTCTGGAGAAGGGTAATATGATAAGTGTAATATAAATCTTATGATGCACAATTTTTTTAACACCTTTAACCTTTTGAACGCCACAGTCGGCTCTGGCCGACAACTGAAAGTCGTGCCACTGACGCCACCGACGGCCACAGCCGACACAAGTTAGAGATTAAAAGAGACTTTGTTTCGTATGGATTAAGTTGTAATTTGCTTAGCATAGCAAACATGTTTGGCGTGTGAGTGACGCATTTTGTATTTGACGTACGGCGTTCAAAAGGTTAATGGTATGCTAAAGACCGGACCTTGGACCTGACACTAGACATACGTTTCAACACAGAACTGTTCCCCACGACTTTGGAGGCTTTCAACCAATTTATTTTAAAGGTCTCAATGGAATCCACTGCCTTAGTATTTTTCCGAAGATATGCCACGGTAAGTGCCCAAAAATTTTCAATAGGCCTGGCTTCTGAGCAGTTCGGAGGATTCATATCCTTGAGCACGTATGCGACACTTTTGTCTTTATACCAAGCCAACGTGGTCTTCGAGTAGTGCACGGATGCCAAATCCGGCTAATATATAACATGTCTATCATGCTTGCGGATCATAGACACTAGGTGACGATTTGTACACTGTGTCCAATAAGTTCGAATACACATATTTTTGCACTATCCCTAAAGACAAACAGACTACAGGCCATCGAATTCTTATTTTAATTTATAAAGTATGTTGTCGTTAATAAAATACAATCGTTTCAAACGTCAAGCAATTGTAAGTAGTTTGCTTTTGATCCACGATGAAAAAGTTTCGTGAAACGATTATCAAAAAATGTAGCAATGGCGACAGCCCAGGTGCTATCTTTAAGGGCTTAAAACACATTGGAATCAAATGCAATCTAGTTTACACCACAATCAAAAGGTATAAAGAGACCTCCTCAGTAGAAGACAGGAAAAGATCCGGTCGGCCACGTTCAGCTAGAACCGATAGAGTAGTAAAGATTGTGAGAGAGCGACTTCGGCGGAAAAAACACAGTTCTATAAGAAAATTGGCTGCTGAGCTGAAATTTTCAAAAGGATCGGTACACAATTTTCTGAGGATGGATCTTGGATGCCATGCCTACAAAAAACGAAAAGTTCATGGCATTTCCGAAGCTACCAAGAAAAAGAGAGTACAAAGATCCAACATAATACTTTCTTGGCACGCAGGGGATGAGTTTGTATTTTCTGACGAGAAACTGTTCGTGTTAGAACAGCCTCAAAACGCCCAAAATGATCGATTGTGGGCGCCAATGATAGAAGACATTCCGGACAACCAGAAAAATGTTCCTAGGTTCCAGAGCTCACCATCGGTGATGGTGTGGGGTGCAATTTGTAAGCGGGGTAAACTACCTCTAGTATTTATCGATAAAGGCGTTTAAATCAATGCTCAATAAATACTATAAATCCGAGGTTTTGGAGAAAATTGTTGCTGTTGGGATGTTTGAGAACGAAGACTATGTTTCCCAACAAGACGGAGCTCCTTCACACACGGCAAACGCTGTTCAAGCTTGTCGTCAGGTTAATTTGACCGATTTTCTGCCGAAGCATGAATAGCCACCCAGTTCTCCGGACTTGAATGTATTAGATTATTTCGTGTGGTCGTACGTGCTCTCGAAACTACATGATTATAAAATCGCAAACCTGGATCATTTCAAAAAGGTTATCGAGCCTATTTGGGACGAAATACCAATGGAAGCGGTGCGCGCCGCGTGTGATTCATTTGAAAAACGTTTGAAGCTAAAAAAAAGGTTTAAGGTTGAGTTATTCCGAATCATTTGTTGTAAAAATTGTACATAAGTGTGTGGTTGTGGAGATGGGGTTTAAATCATAAGTCCGTAAATAACACAACACAGATTTAATTCACGATAACGTAAATAATAGAAGGAGAAAATGTTAGTAAATCACCACAAAAGATCGAAAGGAAGTATACAGAAAAAGGAACTAACGAATACAATCACCGATGTTATTATTAGCGTGAGTGTCCGAGTTAGGTACTTAAATTTAGCGTACGAGCGGCGGCGCGGCGTGCTTATCACTACATAGTATAAAACAAAGTCGCTTGCGCTGTCTGTCCCTATGTATGCTTAAATCTTTAAAACTACGCAACGGATTTTGATGCGGTTTTTTTTAATAGATAGAGTGATTCTTAAGGAAGGTTTATATGTATAATACATTCCACGCGGGCGAAGCTGCGGGCGGGTCGCTAGTATTAGAATAAATCAAGCTTCGGACTGGTGACGCGGCGCTCGCCGCGAAGCGCGGTGGCGCGGGCGCCTCTGACTCGGTGGCGCTCGGAAACGTTCGGCGGTACATCGGCGATCCGAGCGGCGATCGCGGAACGCGTGATGCGCGGTCACTAATATTAATTCTAGGATTGTTTGTCAGGACAACGTACAAAATATTAAATATTACAATAACATATTTCTTAGTATTTAGGTTTACATTGTTATTTGTTATGCATGTTGTAAATACATATATTAGGATTTATTTATTTATGTTTATTATATTATAACAATAACTACCTATAGTATTATTAAGTTAAGATTAATGTTAAGTTTAATTATACACAATATAAAATCATTATTATCAGTATCATCACAAATAGGTAGGTAAGTAGGTACTGAGTACACTACATCACTCCTCTCCAGAGACCGTCTAGGGCGATAATAATCGGGCGGGATAACGAACGTGACGTCCTGAACGCGTCGTTTTGACGACGTCATCCTTGGCACCCGGTAATGTCCGGTGGTTTGTGAATGAACTTGTGGGATGAATGTTTGTGTAGGTGTTTGCAGAAGTATGAGGCGAGGTGTCTGGATCGCGCAGTATGAAGGCCGGTTTGATACGGTCAACGGATACTGTTACCTGTTTACCCTTTACCATTATTTTGAAGGTTTTGGGTAATTATCCCAACCACATTTTTTAGCGGCGGACGTGATAATTGGGATGTAAAGTACATTTATTGGAAAACTATTTATTTTCTAGAAAATCTTACACAAAGTACCATGTTGAGCCAAAGTTAAAATTGTTAATAACTTATCATGTTTATCGTAAAAAAAAAAAACTGTTTAAAATCAATTTTGCTGTCGTGTCCAGTACTTGTCCCATACACTGATATACCGTGGTTCAAAGTTATTAAGCCTCAACTAGATTGATATTTTAGTTACCTCTATTCCCTATTAGTTAAGGCATTATAAAATATTACAATTATTGCATTTGCAAATAAAAAGAAACTGGGAACAGTGTAAATAAAACTGTCCTTGCGAAATAGTCAATTTTGGTGGTGAATATTAAAATTGATTTTATGATCGAACGAAAAGTGATTAAACAAACAAATATGGCGTCAGTCGTTTGTTCATTTCCAGCGATAGATTAGATGGTGAAAGATTTATACCGTCTTGCTGCATCTTCCCTCTAAGTACATAAGTATCTAATTTAGGTGGTACGAAATACATTTTTATAATTGTGATAACTTAGATAACTTGTTATTTTGCAAAAAAAAACAATTGTGTTTAAATTATTTTGAGTATGTTAATAGTGTTTTTTTAACTATATGAAGTTAAATTTGCATAAAACTAAAATATTCACGTTAAATAAAATAAAAAAGTACAAGTTCTAATTGTTGTGTTACAATTTTGGTGGCTTTTCCTAAGACACCAAAATTGTCAAAATTCCTTGTTCCACCAAAATTATATAAACACCAAACAATAACTGTTTATTATATTTTAAAAAATACGTTGTTGGTTTAAAAAAATAACAAGAATGATTCCCTAACGATTATTATTTTAACTATCCCGATATGTCATTATTGATCGTGTGTTTTTCTTAGAAAAGTAATTTTGGTGGATAATAGCACTTTTGGTGGTATATAATTAGTAAATTCGATATATCTTAAAACGACTTGGTTTAATGAAGGGCCATTTTAACACTGTTTTATTTATGTCTAATGACGTCCCTTACACTTAAAATTGTGAACCCTACTGACAAAATAAAAAATACCACCTAAATTAGGATAATTTGACGCTTGTTGAAATTCACCCTTTTATCCTTTCTCGTGATAACCTCGTAAGCAGGCCGTTACAGGTACCTGTGTATGCAGGTTTCAGAGATCCCCCTATCGTGTCGTCTCGAAAAAAAACGTGAGTCGATGTGGACAGATCTTTAAAGATGAAGGTACTGCGCTTACCACTGTGCCGTGAGGCTGGTGATGGGCGCAGGTCTCTGACGAAACTGCGAAGCCGTGACAAGTAATCTGTCACGTCAATGATTTCATCTGGTCCTGGGTTGAAAAATTTACCTGGAAATCGCAACGGTTGTCCATAAAGAAGTTCAGCCGTGGAAGCCTGAACGTCTTCTTTATAAGCGCTACGTATTCCCAAAAGAACAAGTGGAAGTGCTTCCACCCAACTGCTTCCTCTGAGGCAGGTGATGGCAGCCTTGAGTTGTCGGTGGAGCCGTCGTTCTTCGGTGTTGGAAGCCGGCTATAATGGCTAACTTCTTGAAAAGATTCGAGTCAAACTGAGCCCCTCTGTCAGTCACTATATCTGCTGGGCAACCGAAGCGGGATATCCAGCCGCTCAGCAATGCTTTTGCCACCGTTTCAGCCGTAATATCTGCCAATGGTATTGCCTCTGGCCACCGCGTGAATCTATCGATGGCTGTGAGACAATAGCGCAAACCCTGACACATCGGTAACGGTCCTATTAAGTCTATGTGGACAAAAGCTAGTCTCGACTGTGGTAATTTGAAACTACCTATAGGAGCAAAGTCGTGGCGAGTCACCTTGGAGCTTTGGCAGGCTAAGCAAGTACGTACCCATTCTCTGCAGTCTTTTTTGACTCCGGGCCAGACGTAACGCTCTGCGACCAGCTTGGATGGGCATTAGCGCCGGGATGGCTCAAGGAGTGGAGACTGTCGAACACTGCCTTACGTAGTTCCTTGGGAATGAATGGTCTCTGAGAGGTGTTACTGACGTCGCAGTAGAGGTAACTCTGAGATCCAGGGATATTTATTCTTTCCAGCTGCAGTGACGAGTCTGCCTGTAGCTGTTCCAGCTCTCGGTCTGCAAGTTGAGCGGCAGCTATCTTCTCGGCAGGGACAGGCTGTGAGATTTCCTCTATGCGAGAAAGTGTATCCGCCACGACGTTATTCTTACCGGATATGTGCCTGATGTCTGTTGTAAACTGGGCTATCAGGTCCAGGTGTCTAAACTGTCGTGGGGAGCAATTTTCTTTACGAGAGTGGTACGCAAAAGTGAGAGGCTTATGATCTGTATAGATCGTGAAGTCTCGAGCCTCCACCATGTGTCGAAAATACTTCACACTCTCGTAAATCGCCAGAAGTTCGCGATCATAGGGAGAGTATTTTATCTGAGCTGGAGTAAGCTTTCGCGAGAAGAATGCTAATGACAGCCAATCGTTGTCCTTTTTCTGCTGGAGGACTGCTCCGATGGCCTTATCAGAAGCATCAGTCACCAACGCGACAACGCGAGCTTCATGTGACAGTCTGGGTGAGCCAGTATAGCTGCCTGGCAAAGACCGTCCTTGCAAGCCTGAAATGCTGCACTCTCTTGTGTAGAAAAATGAACAGGATGGGAACCTTTCACAGAACCGGTCAGCAAAGCGTTTAAAGGCGCTTGGTGGTTGGCTGCGTTCGGGATAAACCTGCGGTAAAAATTAAGCATACCTAAAAAACGACGCAGCTCCCTGACTGTCTTCGGCACCGGGAAGCTCTGAATAGCGTCAACCTTGGATGGCAGCGGCGTGGTTCCTTCGGCTGTTATGCGGTAACTATGGAAGCTTTTAATATGACTAGTTAGTCCCTTAGTTGCAATTTTCATGACAGTTAAATGATCTATGGATCATATTAGAGCGGATTAATTGTCTTTAAGCCAGAACAACCAAATGTGTATCCGCGTGGGGAAATAAGTATAAGTATTTAAGTTTCATGTTTTCTACTACTATTTTGGTAATTAATGTTAAGAGCATATAAACGTGAAGTATAGTCATATTCATAAACGCTTATCAGTTTATCGACTAAGTTTTACTAATGTTGTTTAATTTTAATGCCCCCCCTTCTATTTGCTCAATTTAAATATTATTTATTTATAAAAAATATGTGCTAACAATTAATTGTTTGTTATTCGACACATAAGTTGCGTTCATTACAACTATTCATCTAAATTGTTGAGTAATAGTTACTTATTCAGCTAACCTGACGCCATTATTGTTTGTTTTAGGGTTCTCTAAGCCTAGCTCAAAACTCATTTTTAACTTACTTTCTAACAATAAATTTATTTTGAATTTTAAGGGTATTAGTGTAAGAACCTAACAGTAAAAGCTATGTCATGTACATGACATTCATCAAATTATTTAGGTAGTATTATTTTTGAGTTCGCGTGCATACTAATGTATTTAGTAGGCATGCCGAATCGGCATTTGCGCAACGTGACGCGTAAGTGTAGTAAATTAAGCCTATGCGTACAGAGTTTTGTAAAATTTCTTTTATTTGGTTTATAAGACCATTGTGCCAATAATTTCCAGTATCTACAGGAGTTACGCATATTTTTTCACTGTTTGTACAGAGGAGTGTTCTGGGGTCAGAAGGCATGATATGTGGAATTCTTTTATTCAATATGTCGCTAAGTTCTTTTAGCGCGCTATGTGAAATATATGGTTATCCAAAGCCCATTTCGTAATTTCAGTGCGGCATTCTATAAGTTGCAGAGATGTTCATTAAAATCATCACTATGCTCCGAATTAGTATCTAGTGATGTGGTAACAGAATTTGAAGTAGCGTTATCTTCCTCACTTGTGTATTGTAATTCATTTATAAAAATATTTTCTACTGAACCACTTTCTGTCACAATATCATTTGTCACTTGACTTTCCGAACCAAAACGAGCACATTCGATGGTCTCGACCTTAGATATTGTACTTATATGCTTTTTTGTCACTTTCCTCCTATAACCACCGCTTCTTTAAAACTTTAAAACTTTAACCACTTTTCCCATTCCATTTTTATTAATAACTTTTATGATTTGCTTCATGCAGTTAAGGAAAAACGTTGACTAAAAGTAATGATGGCCACAGTAATATGAAATTTCAGTCATATAATTGCGATTAATAGATATTAATGTTCGATTAACAAGAACTACAACACCGTTACTCGACCTGCCATATAAAAGTTTAGTAAAAGAATTTTACACATACAAATCTTAGTCGATTTATTGGTAAAGAGTTTCTTATATAGGCGATGTTTAATAAATATAAAGTCGTTATACATATAATATAAGGATTTGAGTTGACGTTTAGTCGTGTTTTTAAATGACCAAAAATATTGCCAATTATTGCTGAGTAATTTGTTATATACCTAAGTGTTGTTTTTACAACCTCATAGTCCTGTAATAGCAACCTATAACACTTTTATTAGATTTGTTTTGATTGGCGAATAAAGACCATAAAAAAGGATTTTACATGCCCCATGTATCATTTAAAAGCATTAAAAATGCAGTTATGTCACTATCCCTTATACGACTAGATCGTTATGTAAAACAACCGTGTAAACGTCTACTCGACTTCTCTACATGCCTTAATGATTCTGTCGTTTAAAGATCGGATAAAACACTATAATATGATTAATTGGAATATAATCGCTTTTATAAGATTGTTATACGATAGCATTATATAAGTTGCGGTTATCCGACTTTTAAAAGATCTTGAATCATGTAATTTGTGGTTATCGAACTCTTAATAGATCTCAAATCATATAAGCATAAAATTATAGGACTACTTTGCTGCTTGGGAAGTAGGTAATATTATAATTTATTGTTTATATATGTCGTTGGCTTAGATAGCAAACATATTAATATGTTAATAATTATTAACCTATATGCAGTCAATGCACTCTAAGGACGCCATGTAAACCATGTCATTGTATTCCATTACGTCACGATTTTCGTTCCTCTAATACAACACGTAGCGTAATGGATGTGACGTAGGTATGCCGGTTGCTAATTAAAGCAAAATAGCAGTTAGATCATTTAAGTTTTACCAAATCTTAAGTTTGATAAATTAAATACACATATCAATCTGTCAAAATTCAAAACCTTTTAGTCAAACAGTGGCTTCTTACCTTGAGAGTAACCAATTCGTAAAGGAAACAACTTTTTGGCACAGCGTGACGCACAACCAACTTCTTACGTTTTTCTGGTGTAACTGGGTGTAACTACCTACCAAAACCTAATGTAATGGTTATGGTAATGTTGCCATTAAGTAAAAACGCAACTGATTTAGTACTTTTGGTTTTTAATTTGATAAAAACGCCGAAGCGTATGCGAAATTTTGCACCACGCCAATTTTTGAGGACATTCAAAAATATGTAATTACCCTTTTTTTCAACTCTATAGACTAAATAATGAAGTTAAAAACCAGATTAAGATGATATTATCTTTCAAATAGCATTCAAATCCGGGCCTAGAAGGAGACAGATATAATAATATTTCACTCTAAAGTATGTGAAGTGTACGTAGGACACCCAAAATCCCACGTCGTTTCTTCGGTTTTTAACTAAAATTTTATATTTGAGTAAGTTTTGAGGTAATTTCTTAGCATGAGTGGTCAGTAAGAATGTTGCTGCATGACTTTTATAAACTAACTTTATCGTTGGTGAAGGAATTCATGGGACAAAAGTACCCACTCACAAGGCAAACGACAGGGATATTTGACTCAAATATTTTTTTTGGAAAACGCCCATCCTGGCTCTCTTGTACGGTATAAAATTGATCACCCGGTAGCATTTTGTAAACAAACTGTATGCACGTCTCATCGTCCATAATAATTAGGGATTGGAAATTCGGGGACATATTTGCCTAAACTTTGGCGGCGGCGTTGTTGTTCAGTTGTAGGCGGACTCAATTTTAATTTATTAGTAAAAATCCCGGGATTTCTAAAAAAACAAATTACGCTAATTTAATTAATTCATATGAAGGTACTTTCATTAACTATTTGAAGTTATTTTCCATGCATAGATTTACTACGTGTTATTGAATTTACCTTTTGTAATTTAACGAACGAAGTTGGAGGAGCAAATTGACGTCAGTGAATAAGTTGTAATTTTTTTGTAACTTCCTTCCTATACTCTCAGATATGTACAATATTAATATAAAATGTATTTCATTTTGTCAGAATAATGTGATAAATTTGTCATGCTACTAGTGTTTAAGAGTTTCAAATGTTTAAACAGTTTTAAAGAACTCATGCTGATCGTTGATTCTCATAAAATGACAGTTTATTTTATTTTTTCACATTTTACGTATACAGGGTGGAAGAGGACCGTGGACCTTCCCGATAATGGGAGATAGTTTAGCCTTAACACTTTATTTCCCCCATACAAACTATGTGAATTTAAGCAGCCGTTTTCAAATTACAGCCGGTTAAACATTCACACAAAAAACTACTTGTTTCAACCCTAAACATATGATTGGGTCAGTGAACTTAATTGTAAAGAACATTTTCATAAATGTTATTATTACTTTTTTTTTGTCGTGGATGCATACTTAGACCTGCTTCCAATGCGGTAAGAAATATTGCAGGGTTTGTGAGTCTCTTTGTAGGTACATCTTGAACAACTTTATTTATTTTTTCCTAAAATTATGAATAATATAACATAATAACGACCTACTAACAGCCTACTAAGCACAACTTGACAAATTTCTGAAATAGCGACATTGACAGACAATGAAGTATACTCAATCTTCATAAACAATTAAAGATGATAATTAGAACCTTCTTTCATCGTATCTTAGTTTCCCTAAATTGATAAATAGGTTTTAGCTAGTTGAACAAAATTATTTACGAATAAATTGAAATTGTGCTGCTGAGTAGGCATATTTCATTCATTTTCATGCTTCAAAACGTGCATGTGAAACGTTTATCATACATACATACATACATACATAAACTCAAGCCTTCATTCCCAAAGTGGGGTAGGCAGAGCTACAAATAAACATTATTAAGAACTACTGATTATGTACTTAACTTATGAACCTCTTTGCGTTATTGTGTGGGCTATCGATGCATTTGATGTTAAAATGAAAATGTCATTAAATTTACCTGTCATCCTTTAAATAAAAATGCCTTTCCTAGATGCTCGTGGTTATTTGAATTTGCTTTTATTGTACGCGACGTGCAATAATAACGCGGCTGAAGCTTTGCGTCGATACCGACAAACATATCCTCCACCACATCCAACTGGGCATAGGACAATTTTAAGGGCTTTGGATCGTATCGCCAACAACCAGCCCGTTGTACCAGCAACAGCCCAGAACGACCAACGTGGCGGAGGCGTTGTTCGAATTGCGGCTCGACTTGAAGAAAGGGTGCTGCGTTATTTTAGAAGACATCCGAGAGCGAGTTCTAGAGTAGCGGGTCGACATTTCAGAATAACCCATACTGCAGTAGGTACTTACTATTCTCAAACGTGCCAGCCTTCACCCTTACAAAACACAGAGGGTTCAAGCTCTACTCCCTCGGGACTGCCCTATCCGCGAAGCCTACTGCCGATGGTTATTACAAAAGATAGTAGAAGAGCGAGATTTCATAAGGTATATTATTTGGAGTGATGAAAGCTCGTTCACACGCAACGGAATATGGAATAGACGAAACGAACATGTGTATGCCGAGGAGAATCCTTTCGCTTATCGATTCTCGAGTCACCAGTATCGTTGGTCTATTAACGTCTGGGCGGCGATTCACGGAGAAACTATCATAGGACCTGTGTTTCTGCCTCCAACTCTAAACAGAGACGGATACATGTCTCTTTTGAACACCGAGTTAGACAGTTATCTGGACGAATTACCACTGGCTGAAAGACAAGTCACTTGGTTCCAACAAGATGGTGCACCAGCTCATTCTGTACACGAAGTACGAATGAAATTGAACAATGAGGAAACAGGTCGCCATAATTAATGAAGAAACAGGTCGCCGGAAAAAGGAAATTAATGACTTTCGTTTAAAAGTAGATGGTAAAATCCTAGAGTCGAATTTAGATGTCGCAATTCAATTAGAAAATTATTTTACCAACATACCAGTGTCAACGACTAAGTGTCTGAACTCTTCGCCGGCGTCTGCCATTTTATTATAAGAAGATAACGTGTCTGAATGCAGTATACACTTTGAATTCAAGCACGTTACTGCCTTGGATGTAATTAAGGCATTCAAGTCAATTAATATAAAGAAAACTAATGACCTTTGGGGGGTGTCGGTTCACGTCCTTAAATCCTTATTGGAAGTCATAGCATCTGTCTTAATGGTCATATTTAATCACTGTGTTGACTGTGGCGAGTTTCCTGATCTTATGAAACATAGCAAGATAATTCCATTATTCAAAACGGGTAGTACTTCTGACCCCACTAACTTTAGACCGATCTCCATACTACCCACTTTCAGTAAAATCTTTGAGAAATTAATTTTATCACAATTAATGGAACATTTTCAATATAATAATTTATTACACACCAAACAATTTGGTTTTACTCGGGGTCGCTCGACAACCGAAGCTGGTGTTGAGTTAATTAAACATATTTTTGAAGCCTGGGAGGGGTCACATGATGCCTTAGGTATTTTCTGTGATTTGTCCAAGGCCTTCGATTGCGTTAACCATGACACATTGGTCAGGAAGCTACACCATTATGGAGTTAGAAGTACTGCGCTAAACTTAATAAAAACGTACTTATACGGGAGAATACAAAGGGTAGACGTGAATGGAAAACGATCACCTGGGTCTTTGGTCAAAATGGGCGTACCACAGGGCTCAATTTTGGGTCCTTTTTTATTCCTCATTTACATAAATGATTTACCATACCTTATAAAGGACAAACATGATATAGTATTGTTTGCTGATGATACCTCACTCGTATTTAAGGTCAAACGACAACAGGAGTTTAATATCGATGTAAACAATGCTATATCAAAAGTAGTAGATTGGTTCAGTGTTAATAATTTATTACTGAATGAGAAAAAGACTAAATGTATTAAATTTATGACTACAAATGTGAAAAATAGACAAACTACTGTAACTATAAAAAATGATAGATTAGACCTAGTTAATGATACAGTATTTCTTGGAATAACGTTAGACTCCAAACTCCAATGGGGTCCTCATCTGGCTAAATTAGCGAATAGACTAAGTTCTGCAGTTTTTGCAGTTAATAAAATTCGGAATATAATAGACTTGAAAACCGCTCGATTAGTTTATTTTAGTTACTTCCATAGTATTATGTCATATGGTATTTTACTATGGGGTAGTGGTGCTGACGTAAACAGCATCTTTGTTCTACAGAAGAGGGCTATTCGTGCTGTTTACAAGATGGGTCATAGAGACTCGCTTAGAGATAAGTTCAAAGAAACGAATATATTAACCGTATACAGTCAATATATTTATGAAAATATTATGCATGTTCATAAACACATCGGTAGTTTTAGAAAGAACTGTGACATACATAATGTTAATACCAGGAATAAACATAAGCTCGCAGTGCCCTTTACACGGCTTCACAAAATAAAAAACTCATTCATGGGTAATTGTATAAGGTTCTATAATAAGCTCCCAAGTAGTGTTACTCATTTATCAGTAAATAAATTTAAGAGTTACGTTAAACGTCAACTAATTTCTAAAGCGTATTATAGTATTAAAGATTATATAAATGATGACAATGCTTGGGACTGAATTATTTGTATTACAATTATTAATGACCGTGGAGACTATATACATCTCCTTGTATGCTTATTATTTTAATTTGACATCTGGAGACTCTTTACATCTCCAAAATTGACCGTGGAGACTTTCTACATCTCCCTTGTTTGTGTTTGTTGTTTTGTTTTTTTGTTTAATTACCTACTTACCTATATTTAATTTTAATTTGACATTTGGAGACTCTTTACATCTCCGGAATTGTATTATTATTTTAACCTGACATTTTTATTAATTTCATTATTATTACTACTGGGACCTGTACATCCCTGTGACATTTAAATTAGATAGCTTATGTTTAGTATTGTAATAAGTTCTTTATTTAAAAAAATGGCTTACTGTTGAGTTTCTTGCGGTGCTTCTTCTCAACAATGGTCTCTTGAAGCGCTGGTAGATGGTAGATTCAGACTTGTAAAAGTGCCTACAGGGCCTACTTACAGAATAAATGATTTTATTTTTATTTTATTTATTTTGAGTTTGGGGATCGCTGGATAGGCAGGTTTGGGCCGCACCGCTGGCCGCCAAGAAGCCCGGATCTCACGTGTCTTGATTTCTTCCTGTGGGGCTCTGTAAAAGATAGTGTGTACAAAACGGAATGTGACACTGCGGACGAGATGCGACGACGAATAACTGATGCCTTTAACGATCTGCGGAGAAAAAATGATGAAGAGCATATTTTGTCAAGGGTGCACCGACATACTCGGGCACGGGCTGCAGCGTGTATAATAAGCCGCGGAGGGACATTTGAACACTGAATGTGAGGGTAATTGAAGATTTTTGTAGACGTAGTGTTAGATTTTTATAACAACATGATAATGTGTAAACTAATGGTTAATACATTTTGTAAATAATAAAAATCATTTTATGAGAGGGGTTACCTCGAGGTAATAAAAGTCAAGAGAATTGTAAAGGAATGAGTCTATTGAAATTGTAAACTTTACACATTACACATCACTTATGAAAGTTGTTAACAGAAACACAAAGGGGGGGGGTCGTAGAATACCCTTTTTCATGGACAATCTAACGTAAATACGAAGTAGCGCGCGCGTGTTACTATGCCGGGCAGCGACCGTCGGCCAAACTCTCAGCGTCACCGCGAACTGACGCCGCGTGGCCCGGCATTCGCGCGCAAGCCGTTGAGCGTGGCGAGACAAAAATATCCGCCTTATCGTGCTACTCCGTATAACGGCTAGGTAAGCGGCCGCGGGACGCTCTTGTGGGTAAAACCGGACATTCACGGTTTGCTATATGCTCCCCCTCTAGGCCTGGAGAACGCCCTCGCTCCTGGTCTAGCACCTCAGCAGCCTTAGCTGGACGCCCACGATTCCTTTTAGGAAAGACAGGTTTTGGAGGGGTGCTATCGTTACCTTGGTAGCGGGTAAGATCCCGAGTATGATATTTCCCTAAAACAATGTCAGGCTGGTCGGGATTTGCGATGGTGTACGTTGTGGGACTAACCTTTTCAGTTATTCGGTACGGTCCATCGCGACGCGGGAAGAACTTGGCAGTGAGCTCTTTGGACGCATTGCTCAGCAGATGCGACTTAAGAAGGACTAAATCACCTACCTGGAATTCTTCGGAAGGTCGGCGAGATGTATCAGCGTAGTGCTTTATCTTGTCTTGTTGGGTCTCCACACGTTCGCGTACACCCGACAAGGAATTCAGGAATTTCCTGAGATACGGTGTTATCTGTGGGACAAAATTATCCTTATCTAAGATGGCACGAAGGTCATGAACAACCTCTGTGGGTGACCGCATTTCCCTGCCAAAAGTCAAGTAAGCGGGTGACTTGCCTGTAGTGCGGCACTTGACGCTATTCAAGGCGAAACGAATCACCGGTAACTTCTTCGGCCATGAAGCGTGGTTGTCTTCCACGAGTTGCGCCAGCATCGCTTTCATGTCGCGATTTTTACGCTCCGCAGGGTTCGCTTCTGCGTGATATAATGGAACGAGATTTTGTTTTATGCCCAAAACGGACATGCATTGACGCATAACTGCAGACACGAATTGGACTCCATTGTCTGATATAATTCTACGCGGTAGACCAAAGCGCATAAAATATTCTTCAATGAGTATGACAGCGCAGGCTTCAGCGGTGGCTTCTTTTAGAGCGTACAGTTCTGTCCAACGGGTCGCCGTGTCCTCGACAAGGAATATCCACCGTTCGCCTTGGTCTCCTGTTGGCAATGGACCGAATAAATCCATGGCTAGCACTTCATTACGCTGGTTCATAACTGGTGTTTGTAGAAGACCTGATGGTTTGGCATTCGTGGCTTTGTAACGTTGACAGTGTATGCAGGCTTTGACATAATCAGTGATTATTCTCCGCATACCTGTAAAATAATAAAGCTCGGCTACCTTTTGATAAGTCCTGTCAACGCCTGGATGGCAGGCTGTTGGGGAGTCGTGAAGCTCCTTTAAAATTTCTGCAACTTGGCTTGCAGGGATTACCAATTGAGGGCATTCGCTCTCAGAGTCCGGATTGTAGCGGAAAAGGACACCCTGGTCCATGAGGTATCCTCGTTCTAACCATCTTCGAATAGCTACATCGTCAGTACCTTCGAGTTCCTTGATAATCTTTTCTACCATAGGGTCTGAAATCTGATCCTGCCGAAGCTGGCTGGGGGTCTTCGTAGGAAGATCACATATGACAGAGCAGATGCCACAATCTTCGCGCGACTCACTGGAACAAACGGGTCTGCTAAGCGTATCCGCCACTACGTTCGCCTTCCCTGGTGTATATTGGAAGCGGATATCAAAAGATTGAAGCTTTAGGGCCCAACGTACTAATCTGCCAGCAGGTGATTTTAGTGATAGCAGCCAACGAAGAGGTTGATGGTCACTACCAATGACGACTGGTTGGCCATCGAGGTAAGGTCGAAATCGCTCTACAGCCCATACCACAGCGAGGGCCTCTCTCTCCGTAGTGGAATAATTGCGCTCCGCTGCGTTGAGAAGTCGACTGGCGTATTCTATCGGCCTTTCCTCGTTTCCGTCGCCCTGTAGTAAAACCGCGCCTAGGGCGTAATTACTTGCGTCTGTGCGCAGAATAAACTGGTGACTGAAATCGGCTTGAACGAGAATCGGAGCTGTGGTCAAGAGACGCTTTAGCTCGATAAAAGCTTGGATTTGCTCAGAGCCCCAAATCCAAACTTGACTTTTCCTAGTTAAACGTGTTAAAGGTTCAGCGACTTTGGAGAAGTTCGGTACGAACTTTCTGAACCAGGAACACGTCTGCAAAAAGGTTCTCAAATGCTTCAAATTACCTGGTTCCTTCATCTCGAGTACAGCACTCACCTTCTCTGGATCGGTGGAAACACCTTGCTGTGTTATAACGTGGCCGAGATATTTAACGCTCTCTCTAGCAAAAGCGCACTTCTCCCTATTAACGTGAAGTTGGAATTCGGCCAGACGTTTGAAAACTGCCTCGAGGTCTTGCAGGTGGCGTTGGTACCCTTGAGAAATAATCAAAAGATCATCCAAATAGGCCAGTATAGTTACCTCTTGTAACGCGGAGCAGGAACGCAGACGGTCAATCAGGCGCTGGAACGTCGCCGGAGCGTTTTTAAGTCCAAACGGCATTCTTTTAAAGCGAAAGGTACCTAAAGGGCAGACGAAAGCCGTTTTGTCCCTGTCAGCTTCTCTTACCATTACCTGCCAGTATGATGAGCGTAGGTCCAAGGTGCTCATGTAGCAATCCTGCTTCGTATTTTGCAACAAATCGTCGATACGTGGCATTGGGTAGGTGTCGGACTTGGTGACTGCGTTTAGGCGCCGATAGTCGACGCAAAAACGAATACTGCCATTAGATTTAGGTATCAACAGCGCCGGTGAACTCCAAGCAGACTCGCAATCCTCAATTATGTCATCTTGTAACATCTTATCGATTTCTTTCTTCATCAGCTCCTTTTTAGAGGGATTGAGGCGATAAGGTGGTACAGCTATCGGCGGGTGCTCACCTGTTTCGATGCGATGCTCTGCATACGGTGTCGGTCCTCCCCCTGCTCTAAAGACGTGTGCGTGCGTGGTTAGGACGTCAGCGAGCGCCTGCCGCTCAGCTGGGTTAAGGTGAGCGCCCTCGTCTTCCCTAAGGACATCTGCAGCAGCACAGGACACGCTTTGCGAAGTAGGCTCAAAACACAGTTTATGCTGAATTGTTTTGCTACTGCTGAAGTACCATATTTCGCTGTGAAAATCAATAACAACTCCCGCAGCGGTAATAAAATCGATACCTAATAACGTCTCGTTATTTGTCGACTGCGGAAAAATTACGAATGGGATTGTAATAACTGCCTGTTCTAGTCGCACCTCTAACGTGGTGATAAACACCTCCATTGTCCGCACTATCCCGTCAGCAAGCTTAACTTTCTGTATTGAGGAGCAGAGCGGATGGTTCTGACGTAGAAGGAGAGCATATAGCGTGTGGCCTGCAATACAATGCTTGGCCCCCGTATCTATCAAAGCGGTGCCGTTTACACCTAAAATTCCAATTTTGAAGATAGGACGGGAATCGCGAATTTTAGGGCGTCCCGCAACCCCGGTACCACTTGATGAATCTCCATTACAAAAAACGTTATTACTAGAAACATCTATACACACATTCTCATTTATCAAAATTTGTGAGTTACACTGTTTTTTTATTTTTAGCAAATTTGGGTTAGTACAGTTCACCATATTATCGCAATTTTCATCAATGTTAAGCGTGTTGGAATTAACATACTTCTTATCAAATGCGTTACCACTACACGTTTGCAAAAACGTGTTAACCTCCGATGCTCTGGACGGGGAAATAATGCCAGAGGACATGTCCGGAGTATTCACAGGGTTAAACTGTAAAGTTTCATCATTTTTAAAAATATTGTCACCGTACGGCACCTTAACACGGTTTTGCAAACTTTTACAAATATTAAAAATATTAGCATCGCACGGCACCTTAACACAATTTGGCACCGGCATGCTATTTTTATATTGACGATCTTTCTGTACCATATCGTTTTCGCACAAAAGTGGTTTATGAGTGTTTGTCAAAAGCTCGTTTTGCATACAACACTTACAACTACAACTATCCGCCATCGAACAAGTCGGAACTAGAATCGAACTAGGTACTTCGCATGTTTTGCGGGGGCTATAATGTTCGTTACAAGAATAAGGGTTAGTTGTCGATGTCTCCGTTGTCTTTATATAATTCGTTACACATGTAACATTGTTATCACATCGAACCTTAGGTGCGGAAAAACACAAACATTTCGTGCCCATAGTGTTGCATGCAGTAATATTATTATTATTATTACGCTCATGACAAACACCGCTATGATTACAAGTTACGTTACTCTCAAAATTATTATTTTGAGATAGACACAGATTATTGCATGCATCACTTGTTGGTATAGGTAGGTAGGTATTCTTAGAACAAGAATCTTGCGAAGATTGTCTTGAAATGGTCGGTGGCGATGTGCACCGATTGTTATTGTTATTATTATTACGCACTTCAATAGAACACGACCGCGATTGAGATTCGACACTATAAAAGCTTTGATCACTGTTATCACTGATAGCTCGCACATCCGCAGAGTTATTATTAGAAAAGGACTCACCTAGGTTCATAAGCTTACGGCACTGGTCCTTGGTGTGTCCAAACTTTCTGCAGTAAGCACAGACGGGGCGGTGCTTTTTGACCGTACCGTCGGCGGCGGAGGTACCGGCGGAGGTACCGGCGCCGGCGCCCGGGGCGCGTGCGGCTGGCGGCAGCGCGGGCGCGGGCGGGGGGGCGCGAGGCGGCGCGGCCGCGCACGGCGCGCCGCTACCGTGGGGCGCGCGTGCCGCGGCCGTAGGTATGAAAGGCGCGCGATGGCCCGAGTTCGCCGCGCGGCTTGTGACCTGCGGGACGGGCTTCCTCTCCCCCTCGTCGAAGGAGTCCTCCACGCCTCTCGCTCGGCGAAGCAGCTCTTTAAAACTTGCGAAGTCCTCTCTCCGCACTCTCTTCCTTATCCTGTTGCTAAGGAGTCCGTAGGTCATGTCTAACTGCGCGCTCTCTGAAACATCTCCCTCTGGGAGGCGGGCTAAAAGAGAGCGGATTCGTGCCACAAACACATCGGTGTTTTCTTTTAATTGCGGCGACGAAAATATTTCCATATATATACGGTGTGGCGGGCGGCGATCTCCGTAGGCACTAATTAAGTTTTCTTTTGCTTGCGACCACGTTGAAATTTGTTGTTTCACGCCCTGCCACCACGTTGCTGCTTCCTGCTTAAGGAGATATGCCAGTCCACGCAGAATATTTAAATCCGACACTTGAGCACATTCACTAAATGCCTCGATGGCGTCAATAAATGCTTCTACGGATTCTTGCGGTAGGCCAGAGAACGTTGCTTTGCAACCGGTCAGAGTGCCTTGACCTTGGGCCATGTAGGTAGATACCGGCGTGGAAGCATTCGCCCGCGTCACTGATTGTAAAAGTTCCTTAAACGCTTCCGTCTGTGAACGTTGCAGCGACGTGATTATCGTTTGCACGCTTTCGTTAGAGAACATAGTCATGTTTATGTCGGCCGGTGCCGTTGCAACAGGGGAAATCGGAGCGGAGGTACCTACGCCGGCGACGCCATCTTCGTTGGAGACAGGCGGGCGGCGCGGTGAAGTTGATCGGGGGGTTTCAAGCCGATTCAAACTACTCGTTCTGATTCTTGTTCTAGGCATTATGTAGGTATAACACACGCGGAAAAGAAAGTACGTTCTTTCACTGCACTATTAGAAATTGTCACATGTAACGTTGGAGCGCCATATATGAGAGGGGTTACCTCGAGGTAATAAAAGTCAAGAGAATTGTAAAGGAATGAGTCTATTGAAATTGTAAACTTTACACATTACACATCACTTATGAAAGTTGTTAACAGAAACACAAAGGGGGGGGGTCGTAGAATACCCTTTTTCATGGACAATCTAACGTAAATACGAAGTAGCGCGCGCGTGTTACTATGCCGGGCAGCGACCGTCGGCCAAACTCTCAGCGTCACCGCGAACTGACGCCGCGTGGCCCGGCATTCGCGCGCAAGCCGTTGAGCGTGGCGAGACAAAAATATCCGCCTTATCGTGCTACTCCGTATAACGGCTAGGTAAGCGGCCGCGGGACGCTCTTGTGGGTAAAACCGGACATTCACGGTTTGCTATAATTTTTATTTCGTTTTGTTTATGGATTATTTGACGTCTATGAATCATAAGTTATCACCTTATCACTATGGCAACGTCAACGTTCGGAAATAAGCGTAGTTTCCGAGTTTTCATAGTCAAGTCGTAATGGGTAGGTGTAACAGGGTTGTCACCGCAATGAAAAATTAGTCAATTTGGTTTTTGTTTTAATTAGTTAATTCATCATTGATACATCGTCGCCCAGCCAATACTTCGGAAGCTAGAAACATTAAATCTGGATTTGCTTTTGTAACGTAAAGATCCGAAAAGACGGGGTTTTTTGAAATTCAAACACTAAATAGGTGAGAGTTTTTTTTTGGACCTATTTTTTGAATCTTGGATTGAATATCTCTGAATAAAATTCATTAGACATGTATTTCAGCATTTTTTACAACTCATCCCCAAAAGAAGAGAAAAGGAGTGATAAAGTTGGTATTTAACGCAAACGAAGTCCTGAAGCACCTGACCGTACTTGTTTGATGTTTGATATTCTGGGGATCTGGTGTTCTTCAATCTGGTATATCGAAAATATGGTTTATCTGAAATCTGCTCTTTGAAAAATCTAGTATTACATGATCATGCTAAGGCGAGATCAAGTTCTTTCGAGAAAATTGTGTTTTCCTAATCAGGTTTGTAAAGTATTTCAGTGTTTTGAGATTCTTGTGATTTCGAAATTTGATATTTTCGGTATAAGGTTTTATAGGGAACATGGTGTATTGAGAACATTGTATTTTATAAAACTGATATAAAAAGGAACATAATATATAAAAATACTGGTATTGTGGGAATGTAATATTTTGGTAAGCATGTATATCGGCAATTAGATATTTTGCAATTATGGTTTAAAGGGAACGAGCGTGCACGATCACGTCGATCACTTTACGTTTTTCTGCTCAGAAATGCCTCGAATGTTTCGTATTTTGCAGAAATAAACATCAAATAATAACAACATTTGTTGGTAACCATTGATTACAGAAAACCTATATTCAAACTTTTTTTAATCATTATTATGAAAAAAATAGTAGCACTAGCACTGCAAATCTGTTCTTATACATTCTGGTACACCCGATAATAAAATACACTTGTACTAATTATTAAACGTATAATTACTTATTACATGAAGCATGTAGCCCACAGCAGTGAAATAGGGGCAGTCTACCCTGCCCCCTATCATGCTGAGGATGATGTTGGGGCTGGCCCGCACGCGGCGCAACATGGATGCGGCCCGCTTGCGCATGGTGGTATGAAAGCCATCGACCCCGGCGGTGGCGAGCATCCCTGATGCGATACAGAAGCGAGGCAGCCCCACTATCACCCGGAACGCGTTGTTATACTGGACGCGGAGGGCTCCGTAGGCTCGTTGCGTACCTATACCACCCCCAATAAGCTGCACGAGTACAGGGAGGTACAGTACGCTCTAAATAATGTAAACTTCACCTCTCTCGTACAGCGCGCAAACTTACGAGCTATCATGTTAGCCTGGACCGACAGAGCCCTCCGTTCCCGTTCGATGTCCTTAACGTCTTTCAGGTCCCACTAGACTAGACGCATCAAATATTTGAAATCATCAACCCTGTCAAGGGCTGCCCCGTTAAGCTTGATGGGTGGCACTTCAAGTGTCCTGCCACGCTCTACCTCAAATACCATATATTGGCTCTTGGCGACATTGTATTCTAACAGTTTACGTATACCGCATACTGATGCGCTCAGTAGAACCATGTCGTCTGCATAACTAACAAGTATGAACTAGTGCTCTATTTAAAGTTACTTTTGGGTTATTGCCACCTGTTACCACCAATTTGTTACCACTGGTAACAGCTGGGATTTTTTTACCACCTGTTGCCACCAGTGGTAACAGGTGGGAATAACTCCTTTTTTTGGAACTGTCTTAGATGTTTTTGTAGTTATAAACACTTTAGTCGCCTGAATCTCAGGTACCAATCAAGTCTACTTAGTTATGATAGTTTTCCTTTAAAATTCGTTATATGGGCTTTTATTTAAGATATTTTTCAGATTTTAAATATTTGTAGTTTTAGCTGTCACACACACTGGACTTTTGCGGTCGGACGGACGGACGGGCATGGTAAAACTATAAGGGTTCCTAGTTTGACTACGGAACCCTAAAAAATGATTGTTAGCAATTTTGAAATAAGAACAACTGATGCATACGAAATTTCATACTAACATCTAAGTACTTACTGATCAGGGTTATTATTGTATATTTTTATATTTTAGATAAATATTACTTTTCACCCACCCCTCGTACATCTACCTTGAAGGGTGGAAATAACCAATGGGCCATTAAAGAGAAGTACCTACCGTTTTTTTTACAAAGGTTTACCTTATTCGGTAGTGCAAATAAAAATGCAAACCTAAACACTCACTTTTTTATTATACTTAGCGATAGGATCAATAATAAGGGTAAATTATTTCCAAGATACATTAGATATTAGAAACAGCTACCTATTACTAAAAGTCCATGTCATCTCTAATTTATCTTTATTAATTTATCATTAATCTAATTTTATCGTCAAAATACGAACGACACGTAGGTAGCAATAATATATTATCCAACATTGGGCGCAAAAATATCTGACCGCTCTGGTACCTACAGTAATAAAGACGTGTCGGATATTTTATGCGCCCAATGTTGGATAATATATTATTGCTGGTGACTGTACAGCACGACACATTTTATAAGGCGCGCGTCGAAGCGCTTACACCGTTGACCAAGAGTCTATTAATGCTTAATCCGCGCGCCATATTAGTTGTGTCCTGATGTACGTAGGTACAGCAAGTTACAATCTGTAGCGGGCTGGCGCAAATCGTTTTATAAACTATTTAAAAATTAACATATTTTTACATTTCAATAAATTAACCGATAAGATGCTCGAAGTACAACCCTACTAAGTTCTGGATACACAGATTTAGCCTTTTTTCTACTCAGGTAATTATAAACCGCTTATATTGATATCGTTAACGGTATCAGAATACCACCTATAGCGTAGTCCGCCTATAAATGGCGTATAAAGGTGCTTTTTCACCGGCGAGGCGTGGCGAAATGAGGTGGGACGAGAGTTGAAATCGCACCGACCCATACCACATGTCTCGAGAATTAATACTGCTAAATATGTTAATGAAAGAAGAATCGGATGAAGGTAATGTAACAAGAAATAATCTCATAGCTCCGTAATAACTAATAAGATCGTGGTTATGTTATATATACTTTTGGAGCTTTGGGCGTATCTATGGATCTACCCGTGGCTGTATGTCGCGCGGTTGAGATCACTGGCCACCGCGAGCCAGCGAGAGCCCGCGCGAGCCCGCGCGGTACTGCGCCTGCGCCCTGCGTCATCGCGAGAATCGGGTTCCCGTTGCAGTTAATAAATTCACTCTATCTACGTAGCAGTTTGGTTCGCACATCCCAGTATGCGCTAGAAGAGAATTGAAATTTTGCCATACAAATTTCAATTGTCGTCTCGCCCCGCCTCGTCTCGCGTCGTCGGTGGAAAAGCACATTTATGGGTCATTTAAGAGTGTGATAAAATTAACAGTTATAAAATCAAAGCAATTTAACTTAATAAGCATAATATATCATCAATATCACATTAAACTCAATTTGTACCTTATAACAGTTATAACACAAAAATATCTCGATTGCCAGGCACACGCCTAACAACTTCTAAGAAAAACTTTAAAGGGTAATGCTAGGTTTACACGGGCTTAGTATATGTCATTCATTACTGTCATTAGTGTAAGTGATTGATTAGGAAACTATATGCAGAGTGACAAGTGGCAAATAGCCGTCTGTCTACACATGGGTGTTAGAGTGGTATTATAGTTCATTTATTTTAGCATGATACAGAACCAAATAAAGGTATTTTATTGGGCACGTTACACGCATCATAATGGTTATACAAAAACATTGCTCTAAAACGTCTTTTATGACAACTATTATTTGAGAGTAAATATTAAATGAACGTTATAATCTATTGAAGTAGTACTTGTAGTCATATTCGTAAATATTTACATTGCGTTTTATATTTGTGTTAATTCAATTTACTTCAATTGGAAACGTGGTCTATAAAAGACCTAAAGAAGCTGGGGTTACAAACATTGTGTTTCCAACATAACGAAACGTCCAAGCATATATGCTTGGACGTTTCGTTAGTTATAACTCGACTAAATCAAGTTACACCCTGTCACCTGGCAATTATAGCGAACGTAGTGAATTTTAAATTGATCATTTATAACGCCACCATTTGCATTTTTTGTCAGATTGAGCGTCACAACGCCCTTGTGTCACTCACATTTCTCCCGATTTCGAGAGCGTACGTGCGTTGATATTATTCCATTGCGGTTTTTATTTTAAAGATTTAAGTTCATTTTCATCTAACTATTCAGAATATCAGCCCTAGCTTCGACTTCTATGTATAAACAAACTGTACAGTACAAAAAAACCCTCTAGTGGCTGTCTCCCGGGGCAGCTGCTCGTTAAGTCTACATCTCTAATCTCTACCCTACCACCACACTACTTAGCGGAGAAACGATGACACTTTTTAGTTTTTATCCTGAAGAGTCAGACTGAAATTAGGTAAATCATTTAAGTATATCAGTTAGAAAGCACTATAATATATACGTTTTTAAATATTTTTATGATAATTTTTTGATACAATATCGAAACCCAATGTATTGTCCAACAATCAAATATTAATGACACATGCACACTTGCACAGATACAATTATACATTGAGTACATAGATTTTAATTAATTCTGTCAGCATTTATTAGAGTTGACGATCACTTTTTCCTTTTTCTTTTTTTTTTCTGATCCTAAAATAAATGAACTATAGTAATTACAAGATCTCTCCATGGATTACCGCCGCCGCCAACTCGTCTTAAGAAATGTTTTTAGGCATTACTCTAATATATATCCTTTTAATTATCATTATTATTATATATTTTTTGATATTTCTGAGGTCATAATTATGTTTTTTTAAATACAAAACTGGGAAAATAAATTAGGTAAACAAAACACTTGAGTAATCAAACTTCACTTGACATGAATGTCCACACCACTCGAAGAGTGATATGTATTCGATTTTTAGCTGGGGGGGGGGGGGGGGTAGATACTTGTCGCTTAGTTAACCGGCTTCTAATTACTTGCACTTGCAGTTGCACTAATACTAAGCACTTATATAATGGTATTAATCCTCATATTACCTTGGGGTATCTATCGGTCTATTTCCCATTTGAGCAACAACTCTGCAAAGTGCAGGTTTTCATACGTCATCATCATCATGTCAGCCGAAAGACGTCCACTGCTGGACATAGGCCTACCCCAAACCTTCATATCGCTCATCCAGTAGAATAATGACATAATTGCAAAAAATCGGGATTTGAGATTTTACCGTCAGAAGTGTTCTAAAGGTCAGGTCTATCGCGTGGAACAATGTCATAACATGCATGCTAAAAATGCAATTATGTCATTATTCTATTGGATGAGCGATATGTGCAGACAACAAAACTCTCATATTTGTTATGCGCATAATTTTGAATCTGCCATATCTTCTAAAACGTTTATTTAAATATTATAGTGTAAAGGACAATTTTAATCTAAATTAAATGCTTAAGGTAACTTACGTTTTTATCTGGATAAGGATAAATAATCGGAGAAAATAGCTCCGCAAATAAACTAACATTTTTAATACTTAAATGTTTACATACATACATACATACCTTCACGCCTTCATTCCCAGACTGGGGTAGGCAGAGCTACAGAATTACCAACAACTCCAAAAACTTGTTGATAACTCTGTAACCACAATTTGCACATGTTTAAAGATAAAAATATTTTCCTTAGGAGATAAACATGCTATCGCGGCTTTTCTCTAGGTTTTTTGAAGAAATACTATTCTTCAGCACATTATCTTGATATATACCTTAAGGTTTAGCCAGAGTTAGCTGTAAGCGGCCGAAAACCGATTTTTTGACGACTTGGTCAGAAAACATTGGGTTTTCTCAACAACACCGTGTCCAATAAGTTCGAATACACATCTTTTTGCACTAACCCTAAAGACATACAGACTACAGGCCATCGAATTATTATTTTAATTAATAAAGTATGGTGTCGTTAACAAAATACAATCGTTTCAAACATCAAGCATTTGTAGTTTTCTTTTAATCCACGATGAAACAGTTTCGTGAAACGACTATCAGAAAATTTAGCAATGGCGACAGCCCAGGTGTTATCTTCAAGGCCTTAAAACACCTTGGAATTAAACGCAATCTAGTTTACACCACAATCAAAAGGTATAAAGAGACCTCCTCAGTAGACGACAGGAAAAGATCCGGTCGGCCACGTTCAGCTAGAACCGATAGAGTAGTAAAGATCGTGAGAGAGCGACTTCGGCGGAAAAAATACCGTTCTATCCGAAAATTGGCTGCCGAGCTGAAAATTTCAAAAGGATCGGTACACAATATTTTGAGGGTGGATCTTGGATGCCATGCCTACAAAAAACGAAAAGTTCATGGCATTTCCGAAGCGACCAAGAAAAAGAGAGTACAAAGATCCAACATAATACTTTCATGGCACGCAGGGGATGAGTTTGTATTTTCTGACGAGAAACTGTTCGTGTTAGAACAGCCTCATAACGCCCAAAATGATCGATTGTGGGCACCAATGATAGAAGACATTCCGGACAACCAGAAAAATGTTTCTAGGTTCCAGAGCTCACCATCGGTGATGGTGTGGGGTGCAGTTTGTAAGCGGGGTAAACTACCTCTATTATTTATCGATAAAGGCGTTAAAATCAATGCTCAATACTACAAATCCGAGGTTTTGGAGAAAATTGTTGCTCCAAATTTAGAAAGGATGTTTGAGAACAAATATTATGATTTCCAACAAGACGGAGCTCCTTCACACACGGCAAACGCTGTTCAAGCTTAGTGTCAGGGTAATTTGACCGATTTTCTGCCGAAACATGAATGGCCACCCAGTTCTCCGGACTTGAATGTATTAGATTATTTCGTGTGGTCGTACATGCTCTCGAAACTACATGATTATAAAATCGCAAACCTGGATCATTTCAAAAAGGTTATCGAGCATATTTGGGACCAAATACCAATGGAAGCGGTGCGTGCCGCGTGTGATTCATTTGAGAAACGTTTGAAGCTAGTAAAAAAAGTTAAAGGTGGAGTTATTCCGAAACATTTGTTGTAAATATTATACATACGTGTGCCATTAATAAAACGTACTTTTGATTGTATTAACTGTTTGTACATTTATTTTATTGAGAATCTAAACTGTATGCAAACATATTGGACACGATGTATATTAAAACTTAATTAGAATGAAATGTACCTACATAAAAACCATCCGGAATAAATTCTCTAAATGACAGTGAAAATCGTATCAAAATCCGTTGCGTGGTTTAGAAGGAGTTAGCGGAGTAACAGACAGACAGACGCGAAGCGACTTTAATTTATACAATTTATTATAGATATAGATAGATAGATGTTTACATAGATGTGACAAGTACTTACTAAGCATTGAGCCCGAGTAAATCTAGCATTGTTAGGCGCCACCTGAACAAGCGATTGTATCATGACCAGGGGTCGGATAAAAAGTGGGGATGACGTAAAATTGACGTGCCTAATCTTGCACACATGATGTTTGTATTTAAACTTCCGTGTGACATGTAACGAAGTAACAAAATAATCGTAAATAAATCCATGGAATTAATAATACAGATGGTAGGGCGATTTAGTGCATTAAATAAATTTCACGAAACTTGTTTCTATAAGGTACGATTAATTAAAATTAATTAGGCCAATCTGTGGGAACCTCAGATAAATATGTTTAATACTCAAAGGTGGGAACAGTAGGTAAGATTAGTAAAGATAAAAAAAGATAATTTGATGTTATGTTATGTTATTATACTTATTATTATATTATATTTTTGTAACAAGTCTATTATTGTAGTCATTGTTGTCAAGACATGGAGTGGCACTATTCTAACCCGGTGACCACACAGGTAATAATAATTGATTATGAAAATCCAAAATACTATTTGACATCATCCTATAAGAGGTTTGATGTCATCCGCACTTTTTGTCCGACCCCTGATCATGATCATGACTTTCATGACGATTATTATTGTCCTGCCGCAAACGAGCGTGTCTCCGTACGGCGACACTATCGGACGATGCAATGAGTCACCTTGGGTGTTATTCTCTTAAAAATGGCGTTCGATTGGTCGAACGAGTAAACGCGCCACGCCGGGTAGCACAAGTTGCATGCGACTTGTTTGTCGGTCGGATCTCCCTTTCCATCTAGTCAGTAACGATAGAGACGCACTGACTAGATAGAAAGGGTGATCCGAGCGACAAACAAGTCGCATACATGCTGGTCAGAAAGTGCCTGATGTGTTATCTACATCGAAGAACACGACCATGATAGGCAATGATCAGTACAACAAGTCAGTTGTGCAAAGAGTCGCCGCGGACAGGAGATCCGTCCACCGCGGCGTTACCCGACGATATTAGGGCAGACTCGTTGTAAAGCATTCGCTCGTGAACGATCAATCAACGTACAAATATTATAAACACATTCTGCTGTTTATTCTTTTTGTTACTCATTGTTTCTGGCCCAAGTAAATGAAAACTACAGACCCAATTTATTGCGGTTGCAATATGCATTTGCCGTCAAGTTGATATACTAATACAGAAACTGTATAGTGAAAAAAACCGGATGGAGCTACAATTCAGTGAATAATCACACACAATCAGTTTCTCGTTCGATTTTGTGGCTTTCTAATTGGATTTGGAGTACTTATAAGTAACTACGAAAGCAAACCCAGTATAAACTTAACCGACAAAATACGATGGCGTTTATTTATTAACTACCTACATCTGCACATACGTGACAAGTTGAAACGTTATACATAAATATATCACAAGCAATTCAATGTTATCCAAAATCAGGCTCAAAAATATCTGACACGGCTCTATTACCTACTATACTTCGTTTTTTTAGCATTCGAAAGACCTTTAAGGAAGGAATTGCAATGTTTCTTATTAGACACGTTTTACGGCAGAATGACAGGATAAAAGGAAAATTCTTATCAAAAACATTTTCGGACAATTGTGCATCATTAATATCATTATAGACAATTGAAAAAAATGTGTTGTTTGCGTTTATGTATAATGATTATTCAATTATAAGTCGTTAATAATTTATTTATGAAATTTTTAATAGTTCACAAACATATTGCTCACTAAAAAACGCAAAGAAGCAGATGTCTTAATCACACGAAACTTTGTTTTTAAGCTTATAATGCGACTAAATTAAAGAGCTCGCGTCCCACAACAATACGTGTTTGGCATGTTGGAATTTTAATCGGCCGCATAATATGAGTATGTCCACCATTGCCATCTTTAGGATTGTTTTGAATTGTCACTCTTATGTGAGTATTTCTAAAAAAGTTTGTACATTTTGCATGTCAAAATTTTAAATATTACTTTTCGGTGTTATTTTTATTGAATATTATTAACTAATTCATAAATATTCTAAATAATCATTTTGTTTTGAGATTTGAACACTAAATATGCTGTAAAGTTTATTTGATTAAGCCAAGGAAGTCAATAATTCCTATATTGTGACTGATTAAATTAGATATTAATATAAACCACACGTATATTTATTGGTTTTATTTTAGAAATAAGGTAATAATAACTAAGTCGTGTAAGTTTTTTATATAAAAACGCTTATATTTTTAGAGTAGAGTTAATCACAAAAATAAAGCGCATAATTGCTCTTTTACGTTACCATTTAATCAAACGTACGCTATAGTATTACAATGTAACGATTATTACTTAAGTAATTTTAATATTCTTTGGAAATTATCACAACAAAATTGCTATTTATCTAAAATAATCAAAAATATTGGTTTTTAACCAAATTTAAATGAAAAATAAACGGTACCGTAGCAATAATAGGATCATCGGTAACAAATTAGGAATTGTTAGGCATAGTTTTCGTTATTTATTATTTATTTAAAACATAAGAACACTTTTTTTTTGTTGTTATTGTGAATAAATCAAAATGAGTTTATCTTAGATAATTTTATTCTCAAGCACATTGTTTTTAATTAATTATTCACAATTTAATCAAATAAAATCTTAAGTAAGTATGAAAACAATTATTATTATTCAAGAAATTGCAGAAAAAAAACTTTTTTTAATCTTGAACCGACTTTAACGAAGGCATAATGACAGAAACACTAAATTAATTTAAAAAATGCGAATCGGTTCGTCGTTTATGCAAGAATATGCTATATAAAATAAAAATTTCCCTCTATCATATTACAATTGATATAAAGGGTGTTTTTTTGGTCAGTAACTTCCACAATAGGGGTTACTAATTACTATATTCATGATTCTGAGCTCAAAAAAAAAACATCAAAAGTCTAAAGAATGTCCTCGCTATTTTATAAATCATGGTCTCTCGTTTCTGTAGCTACGAAGGGGGTAGGCCGCTTATCGTCACGATGTTATTGTTTGATACTACCCTCACAAAACTCTGCGCAAGCGACGTCAGTTCCGTGTTTGTCTCGAAGCGAGTGGTTGTTAAGTGAAGTGTTAAATCATTTATTGATAAAAAAATGGCTCGGCAAGGAAATTTACTTCTGGACAATCGGGAAATGTTTCATGTTGTGAATATTTACTTTGTGAGTGGTCAAAACATTGCTGACACGTTAGAATTCGGACTGAACGATTTCCTAATCGGCAGGCCATTACGCGCTACACTAAGTGACCTAATGTAAAAATGAAAATTTTGTTAATTTTTAACAATCGTTGTACAAAGTTACCACCTTCGCTTTTTTTAAATACGCCAAAGACAACTCTTGCGGTTTAGTAATCCATACCGTTATTCCGTAGTTAAATACCGCTTCAGAACGATTTTTAATAACTAATTGTACTAATAGTTAGTAGTAGTAGTTGTTTTAAGTTAATTGTACTTTAAGATGATAAAATGATTTTTATGTTTTATAGTTCAAACAAAATATGCAATGGTCTCGTAATTAGAAAAATAATTAAATCGGCAGAGGACAAGAGACGAATGTACAAACTTTTTTAGAATGCTCATGTCGTATTCAGTCGCGTGCAATTCGTTACAGTTATCCAGGGACCTTGTGTAGGGTGTCGTACCCAACGGGACTTTATTAGACCTCCGCCGTTAGTCCGTCCGTCCTTACTTAAAAGAGTATCTTTTGAACCGTATTGTCGGTAATATAGATAGAGAGTTATCTTTTTTCTGAATGTGATATTATGGCGGATTTCATGACAAAAGAAACAAAAAGAAATAATAAAGGGGACCCCCGTTACAAGAAACGTTTTTTCCCAACATGTTTTTTAGTTGTATCGTATAAACGGTAAAACATACAAGCGTCAAATGCGGTTTGATTATCGTACAAGCCCTGAAGAAATATTACAAATACTAAAAAATGGTCAAGTGTGAGTTGGGCTCGCGCTGATTCGATTCAATCTTGGAATATAATAATACCTACTTTGTAGAGGTACGGAACGCTCGGTGCGCGAGTCCGACTCGCACTTGACGGGTTTTATTATTATTATGATTTGTTGAATTTGATTGTTTTTCGTTAAAGTTAACAATTTCAAATACCTGCAAGGCCACACCGCAGCCAGTGTGTGATGGAGATGAGTCAACAAAACTTCAAACTTAAGGTTACATTTAAAAGTAAAACCATCCAAAATTCAGTGCAGTGAAGGGAGTTTAATAAATGAATCGTAGGTAAAGCCTGACAACTTTCTATTTGGCCCTAAACTGTTTGTAGCGACACTGTGTCAGGGTCAAATAGAAAGTTGTCAGGCTTTAAGTATATGTATACTCACCATTTTCAGTTGGTGTATGCATAGTTACCTACTATGTAACTATTAGATATACAAATTCGTTAACAAATTAAACTGCGTGAGGTCATATTCTCTTAAGTGGTTATTATAATCCGTGGGCTAAGCTTATTCACAACTTACTTTTTATTGCCAAGTCTAACAAAACAAATAGGAAATAATTTCTGTATATGTATTGTTATTAATTTCTGAAGAAACAGGTTTACGACACCTGCTTCTTTGATTATCGAATTTCTAATGCTAAAAATTCGAAGTGTAGATAGAGCCCATCGAAAAATAATTCGAGAGCTACAAGAGCGTGTCAGATATTTTTGAACGTGATGTAGTATAATAAATGATGCTGGTAACTTTACAATTTAAGAAGGATCCTCGGTTATTTAAATTATACGTATAAGTGATCTGTCATATTACCTTAAATTAATAAAATATCCACATTTGATTTCACATTATACAGGGTAGAAAGTTGAGATGGGGCAGTATGGGCAGCTACTAGATCCCTCGCTGCTACGCGACAATGCTCTAAGAAGACCTTTCCTAACTTTTTAAGTGATGACAATCGACATTGACTGATTTTTGGCAAAATGTACACAATGTCAGCGAGAAAATCGACAGATTTGAGTTTTTATTTAATGCCAGTCTGTCCCATTTCTATCAAGGATTAAAACACTCTGTGAGACCAACTAAGGTTAGAGTACTAGATCACTCACAAATCAAAGAAAAGTTATGTCATACAGTTCATACTAAGTGAAACTTTCGCATGTTGCTTTTTACGCTTGAGATAAATGCTTAAAGAATATTAAACTAAAACTTAGATATTAAACTAAAATTTAATACTGGGTTAGTAAACGTCAGAAAACTGTCATTTTGACTGGAGTTAGTGTCTTAACCCAGTATAAAACTTTTGGTGCAAGTCCGCCTAAAATAACGTTTCAGAGAACGACGTCAATTAAAATAAAGCATGAGGCCGTCATCGTACTAATTTCAAAATTTAAATTCAGTATCTACATTCTTTTTAATTATCAACTTGTTTCATCCACGACGGCCAGCTTTATCTGTCGCCAAATGTTCGCATTTAGAGTTCTCTTTCCGCACAGACTAGTTGTTTTTTTTACAATAATACCGATTTTTCTCATTTCTAATATCCTAATTGTAGTTGTCTCCATATTTAATGATCATTAAGCTTAAGAAAATTTCACTTTATAATTAATTAATAGGGCCCGGTATTTTCGGGGGAGCTTTTGACAATCGTTTATCGTTTATCGATCCTATCGATATTATCAGACTATTACAATGCAAATACCTAATTACCATTGTGTTGCGACAGGCGGGTGAGTATTTAAACCTCAATCAGTAGGTATATTGCATTTAGACAAACGTCTTATTGAAATAGGTTGTGTGTGAATTCTCTAACATTAAATTAATTTTTAAATGGCTAGTAATAAGCAAATGAAAGAAAAGAAGAAGCTGTTAGAAAAGCATCCGGAATTCAAATATAATGCAAACAATTCTGCAATATACCTATGTACTTTGTCTGCGAATAGTATTACATTGGAGTGCATCAAAAAGTATTAAACCCTGGGAAATCATGAGGTGAAGAATGAACCTTTAGTACACATACATACATTAAACCACGCCTGTTTCCCAGAGGGGTAGGCAGAGACCACTTCTTTCCACTTGCTACGATCTTGACAAATTTCTTTCGCTTCTTCAACATTCATACATCGAGTCATGCACGCACGTCGGTTTCGGGTACTTAAGATTCGGCCCTTTTCCAGTATTTCTCCGATGAACCTTTAGTAGATTACTCTATTCAATTCAATTCAAAACATTTATTTCAGACACAGTCCATAGTGTTACTTACAAACTACTTAGCCTAGGTTAGTTATAACTTACGCTTTAAAATGTAGTATAAATACCGCCCCTGGACGCCATGTGAATGGAGTTCCAGTGCTTCGTGATAGCGCAGGCACGCGAGCTCCGTACCAGTTGTAGGAGGCTATTGCACCTGTCACGCTGGGGCTGCCCTTTTACGCATTATCGCACTGAAACCATCTGTACGCCCCTCCGCGAACATTCCAGGTGCGCTGCAGAAGCGTGGCAGTCCCATCAGCATCCTAACCATAATTGTACTGGATACGCAGGGCATTAAGCGTCTTCCTGGTATCCATGCATCAATTTGGTCCACAGGCCGCACGTGTAGAAGGTCTGACAAAACGCCTTGAAAAGGGTAGTTTTGACAGACCGATCACACCGCGCGAACCTACGAGCCAACATGTTGTAACGTACAGCCAATGCCCTACGTTCCCTTTCCACATCCAGGTCATCTTGGAGGTGCTCGGTGACCCAGTGCCCCAGATACTTAAAGCGAGACACTTTGTTAAGAGCAGTCCCACTCAGAAACACGGTAGGTACTACGTTCGGAGTCATCTTGCCGGCATTTAATATGAGGAGCTCCCTCTTTTTCACGTTATATCTGAGGCCATGGGTCACCGCATACATTACAAATACGCACTTATCACCTCAACGGCAGTAGATTTAGAATGATTATAGAACCAGTTTAAGTGCAGAACATCTTGAGAAGATTATGGTGATTTATTACTTTTATAATAAAGATTATGATACTGAAATGAATACGGACATAGACTTTGAATACGAAATCGACAGCTTTAAGTTGTAACTTTAATATATAATAATAAATAGAGTGAGTTGCTGGTAATTCCGTAGCTCTGCCTACCCCACTTTGGGAATGAAGGCGTGAGTTTATGTATGTATGTATGTAAATATGTTTTTGATTGGAATATTATTTTGAAATATTTTATATTGGCTTTGTGGAAATCTGAAGGAAACCAAATATTTTCTCTTTTATTATATCAAAGGGAAGGCAAACAAGCACTCATGCCACCTATAACGTTAAGTGGTCTCAGAGGGATGAGTAATCTTTTCTCAAGTTATAAAATATATAGGTTTTCGTGATTATACTCATTTCAATAAAGCAATTTAACGGATAAAACCACAGATCATAGAAACAAGGGAGATATGTTATGGGGGCGTGGTTCGTGACGCCTCGATATGGTCAAAATGACCATATCGGCACGAGGCGTGTCAAGCGTTGACACAGTCACCCACTGAACGCTGTCAGTATAGAAGCTCCGTTTAAATGATAAAATGACTGTATGCAGCGTGAAAGTGTGCAAAAATCGACGTGCAATTGTTAATATAAAATCAAAGGGCATAACTTACCACCGGTAAATTTAGTTTGTATGCATTATTTATATTTTTAAATGAATATTTTGTATTTGAATGGATTTCAGAGCGTAAGGTTGTGGACGAGATTTCTATCGACTATCGATGAATGGCTTATTCTACAGCTATCAATAGAATTCAATGTGTTAATTGTTCTAGTTATTTATCCACACGCTTAAAACAGAAGAAAAATAACTTAATAATTTTAAACTTAACTAATTTTCACGTTATACCAAATTTAATTTTCTATACAATATTAACGAACGACGTTATATGTACCTACCTATAAAGTTTACACTTTAAGAACATATCCTGAATGACGTACATAAATATTAACTAAAATCTGCATTCGGTTCAACTGTTTTCCAGATTTAATCCATTGATTGGATTTTAGTTGTGTATGTAAGTCTATGACACCGAAGTCATATTAAGTCTATCTTTCTGTTTTAAGTAATTTGTACCATTTGTGAAATAAAGTTTACATAATCAAGTCGGTAAACTACTGGTTTGTCCCAAACTGAGATCTCGTGACGTGACTCTCAACCGAACCCATTTTATTAGTGTATTTGTATTAACATCATTATGTCCAAGTTTACAGTTTAGACATTTATGTAGGTACTAATCAAAACGAAAATCTTTAACAGCTCCAGATAATTTAACCATAGAAATGCGGTCATTTTCAGTCATACATACATATCTTCACGCCTGCAATCCCAGAGTGGGCTAGGCAGAGCTACAGAATTACAACTTTAAAAGTTGTTGATAATTCAGTAACCACAATTTGCACAAATAGGCTAGGATATTTACCAGCATAATAGTGACAGGTTGCAAGCCCATCGCCTAACAGTACTACAAGCCTAATTATTTTATTGTTACGTTCTAATATAGGTATTGATCCCAATTTAAAAACTTATGTATCAACTTTACGCAAACCGTATTCTTGCTAATAAAATATTATTCTATTCTAACAATAATATCTTAAGTTTAAATGATGTAATTGTATTAACCTAGTAGTAAAATAATAAAATTAGTACTTATTGCCTGTAAATTAAATAGTACCTATATTAACTTTGCAAACAAGTTTGAATTGTTTATCGATATATTTTGAAACACTCCTTGTGGCATCCCTAAGTGGACGACAGGAGAGAAAGGCACACCTCTTGAAAAAAGTATTACTAGATGTCGCTGTGTGAGTAGCCCTTAACCTGCTGGATGGACATAATAGGGACTACTATCTTAGCGCCACACAGTGTCTCGATTAGTACAAGCTAGCGGGACAAAACTCATGACGTCATTTCCAGAAACTATAGATAACAACTTGTAAACAACCCTTCCCAGGTACCGAATTTAAAAAACTAATTATGTTAATCACCTCATTAAGGTACTTCATCGGGTGCAAAAGTTGACTGATAAATCAAGATCGATTTGCATTTGAAAATCAGTTGCATTCGTTGCACACTTGTGATAAGACCTCTTAAAATTGCTAGTAAAGTGGAACAAAATTTTGTGATGGAATATTCTGTTGAAGGTATGTACATCATCTTTCCATTTTTTTGTTGTACAAAAATATTTTTATTTTCGCTGTTATGTTTGTTTGAAAATCTATAAATAAATTCCATATATTTCTCATTAAGTGTAAACTTTAAAGGGTTGCAACTTTTTTTATCCAAATGTATCCACGTAGATTCTTCTGTATGTCATAGTTACAACATTCAGGCATAGACTGGTGCATATTTTAGATCCCGAAAAGCCCCGCAACTAAAATTATTATCTTTGTTTCAGAACGAGTCATAACTATGACGAAAATATTTTTTTTCGAAGAATGGCAAAAACATGAGAAAAGTGAGAGGACTAGTGCGATTTTTAATTATTTATGCGAAAAACATAATATAACCGATGTCTCTGATGAATCTTTGAGAAAATTGAAAATGAAAATTTCAAGTTTTTCTACGAAATTGAATGAAAAGTGGACTTCATCTAAGTGTAATAAAGAAATGTTTTTAAACAAACATAAGAATTGGTTGCTGAATTGAGCAGTGAAATAACAGGATTGGACCTAACTCTTATTCAAAGATTTCATGTAATTTTAAGAACTTTGTCATCGGGATATGACATAAATTGTTTAGAATTTGAAAAGTTTTGTTTTGAAACAAGAAAGTTATACCTAGAATTGTATTCATGGTACTCCATGCCCGTTACTGTGCATAAGATTCTTATGCACGGTACTGAAGTAATAAAATCTTGTCTCCTTCCCATTGGGCAGCTCTCCGAAGAAGCTCAGGAGGCAAGAAATAAGGATTGCCGTAGATTCCGTGAGCGACACACAAGGAAGCGGAGCCATATTGCCACGAATACAGATCTTTTGAGAATGCTTCTGATTACGTCGGATCCTGTTATTAACACATTTAGAGAGTTACCGCGAAAAAAGCTTAGTACTTTGCCGGCAGAGGTTCTGCAGTTGATTGTCCCACCTTCATTACCATCTAAATCATTACCAATTCGCGAATTGAATAAGGAGGATTACTTAATATCAGATAGTTCCGAATACGAAAGTAATGACGAAGGATTATCGGATAGTGACAATTAGAGTTAAGCTACTTTTAAATATTGTACTTATTTAATTATAAGTTATAGATATAATTGGTATTGTGAGTGATTAAGTTAATTATTGTAGATTTAAAATTGTTATTCGCTAGCGGGTACTTTAGAATATCCAAGACTAAGCATTGTCTGATAATGACCGTTAATGTTTTTTTTTATTTTTTATTATTGTATTTAACTAAATGATAGGCTTATTATTATTAGTTTTAATAAATATAATTTGAATTTTGAGTGTTTTTGTTAATTATTGTACCTACATTTAGTTATTATATTATTAATGTGTAAAAATTGTGTAAATATAATATAGAACCTGGAAATATTTGTTTTATTTGACTGTATGTTTTATTGGTACTAAGTATTAAACCTATGCCTGCCTTACAGGTATGTATAGTACGAGTAGATATGACTAATTATAGAGTAATCACCCACAGTCTTCCCATAAATGTTGACCAAATGGTAGTAAAGTATCTGATTCTATTTGTTTTTCTGTTAAAATATCATAATATACCTGCAAAATACAAAAACAATCAAAATAATACAAGAAATAGTTTTGTCCCGCTAGCTTGTACTAATCGAAACACTGTGCGCCATCTAGCTCTGAGGAATTAATTAATTACTCGTCGCATAGATAGCAGCTAAGTCACGAGTAAGCGCTACCTTACGTTCAGTGACTGAACTACGATGGAAAAAAAAACGATCTTTCAGCATTTTTCAACCTTGAGAACTTAATATAAAGCTTAATTTTCTGCTACTATCGAAACTATGTTACGGCGTTTTTATTTCGTAAGCTGTAACCAATTATGAGGAGGTTGTTTTTGTAGTAGTTAATAGAGCGTAAGCGTAAGACGCACACATGTTTAAAAGTGGCGACACCGGGTCTTGTACGAATTGGCGTTCATGACATATCTCCCTTGTTTCTGTGATCTGTGGATAAAACTTTCTCATATTTCGAACTTTTTCATCATCGACCGCTGAAAAGGGTACGTATCATTGTAAATTTGAAGATTTATTCAATAAAAACACAAATTAAAATAACTATCGATTTTTCGATACCATCGATAAACCGTGGTGTTCCCTCCCTACAAGTTGTCAAAAGCTCCCCCGAAAATTCCGGGCCATATTAATTAACCTACGAACTGTGTGGAAAAAGTTTTCTTTGACTTGTGGGTGATCTAGTACTCTAACCTTAGTTGATCTCACTGATGCCCGGTTTCTGAAGTCACTAGTTAAACCTTTAATAGCTATTGATCCGTTAAAGTTATGTTTAGGTTAAACGACGTTTATCTCTTCGTGCGTTTCTGAGTGCTCTACGAACAGTTCGATAACTATTGACAGATAAATAGTTCCTTCCGCTGCCGCTAGATGGATCTTAATAGTTTGTCATACGTAGACTACTGTTAATGCCTTAATTCAACATCAATTCCGGTTGATTTTTGTAAAAATAATAATTTGAGAAAACTTAGCCACTTTATAGTAATTAATAAATAAATCATAACGAAAATTAAAATACCTAGTTTATTTGCCAGTGGCTGTATGAACAAAAATTGACAGTTGATACTTCAAAAACAAAAACTTCAATCGTAAAAAAACGTCAAATAGTTATGGAGCCGATAAACGGCAAACTTTGGTCAGTTAAGTTAAACCTAGTTAAAACGGAGTTTATCTTTGAGTCGTTGTTCGGAAACGCAGTTGTCAAAGTTAACGGACCAATAGCGTTTACGGACAGATAAACCACCGATAAAAGTACTTCAGAAACCGGGCAGGAGTGTTTTAATCCTGGATAGAAATGAGACCGATTGTCTTTTTTTTTTAAGAGCTAGTTTTTTGTAGTACCTTCTCAGCACGTTTTTTAATAAGCTCAATAGTTTCCGAGATAAAGCCTTTCAAAATTCATTTTTTTTTGAACATCGCAATTTTTTTGAATAACCTTTACGACCTGCGGCACCAACTATTCGCTGCTGTGACAAAAAACTCAATCAAAAGCTTCAATCAGGTCAGTAATGCAAGGACAAGTTTGCACCTGATGGTATGTCCGCAAGGAGTGAAATCGAGCAGTCTCGTGTAGGAGGTAACTTGAAGCCAGATTGAAGCTGGTTTTCGTTGCAGCCCAGGCGAATAGTTGGACTTGGTACCGCACCTCGTAATGGTTGTTCAAAAAATAGCGAAGTTCGAACAAAATATGAATTTTAAAAAGCTTTATCTTAGAAATTATTGGGGCTACAGAGACAAAGTCTCATATTGTAGCAAATTTAGTCTACTCTAAAAACGACCTACAAATTCTATCTAAAACTAGGTCTTTAGGGTTATAATCGCCAAAACCTGACAAAAGCCCCAAGTTCTCGCGGTTTTTTTAATTTTTGACACAGTTCCGTCGGGCGCTCGAGGTCAAAACATAGATTATTCATTGCGCCAACAGCATAAACAAGTCTGCACAAAATCAGAACTACCGGATTTGACGCAACCTACCCCGTACTTCCAATCGCCAATTTTACTAGATTATGATAACGCTTACTTCGAATTGAAATTTGAAATTTGCCCATAAAATTGTGTCAAATTTTAACCCGAAATAGCCCTTACTGGCTGGCCGCGGTTTGAAGATAGGGTTCGGTCTAAGTTTTTGAAGAACTCGGTAACAAAGGCTAGCAAATAAAAATAACAATGTTTTCTTAGGTCATTAAACATCAGATCACGTTACGCTTATAAAATATGCTTATTAAATAATCCTTACTATTTAGTATAGAACCAGTCAAGATCAATGTGACAAAGCTCTGGGGCAGTTATCCCCGGTACGACGAAAGAGCAACGGGCGACGACCGATTTTCTCGCTTGTGGGTTCAGTACGTGCCATTACAAAAGTAAAAAGTACACAATAACTTTAGCCACCTTCTTCGGCATTTGAGCATGTACCCATGTGCCTACTTGCGCTGCGCGATACGTACACCCACATAGGAGCCACCTCACGTGACAGTGTTTCTATTTACTTTTCACTTTTTCAGCTAGGGTATTTGAACATTCAAGCCGATATAGGTAAAGGTAAATGTCACAGTTATGTAAACGTTAGGACATTGATCGACAGGGCGCCTACTATATAATAATGACTGTAACAGCCCGAGATCACTCGCGCAAGCCCCGGTAGGCGCGGGCGCGGCCGCACCGGCGCATGAGCTTGACTATGCCGAGCGGCAGGCAGGACACCAGTGTGATCGTCGTCACCTTCCACCAAAAATCCCAGTGTCTGATGAAATCAGCATCTGAAGTTGACAAAAATATCGCTTAGTCGTGATTTTTAGTGCAGATGTACATATAGTGAATAATGTTTTGCCATCGTTTTTAGTCGGATAAGTTCGTATTGATCTTGCTTTCCCAATTAGCTTATCGGCGGGTACTAAAGTTGACTGAGACAGCAAGATAAAAACGAACTTTTCCGATAAAAAACGATGGCTAAACATTATTCACTACATCGGTAAGATTATTTAAAATAGGTTTAAACCACTAGCTTAGAAAATAATAATCCAAATTGTTTTGCAAAAATTCTACACCACTAATTTTCGAAGAATCAGTCATTATGAATTATTATTATTGATGAAAATAAACAACATAAAGCAAGAACAAACGCAACGGTTCGTAAGTTTAATCTATGGCACCGGTCTCTGTAACCGTCAGCAGTAAAATGTTACTGAAAAAATACTAACGGACTGTTGTAAAACGCAAATTATGACATGGAAACCAAGCTAAAAAAGATACAAAAATAAACAAACGAATTGTTATAAAACGGGCCCTAAAAGGAGAAGCAGATCACTGACTGACTGATCGATCAACGCAGAGCCGAAACCGTTGGGCTGACATAAAACGTTTTGAGGTAAGCCGCAACTTCGTACGTAACCTACACCATTAAACATATAATAATAATTTAACGCCTAGGTTAAATAATCATAACTGCAATGTTGATCAGTCTATTGTGTGGGGGGTAAGAACAGACAAACAAGTTTGTGAATACACTTGGAAATGTCATAAAAAATTAGCAAACATCGACTTTCCGTCGGAATTCAGAATCTGTGCCGATAACTATTGTGGTATAGTCATAGAAATATCAAATATCCAGCAGAGGACGTCTTTCGGCTGACATGAATGAATGAATGAATGAATGAATGCCAGTTGGGAAGGTAGAAATCCTAAAAATAGGAAAACAATAGTAGGGTGGAATAAGCATGTCAGGGAGGCTCACGGGGTGGCTAGAAAGAAATTTCATGAGTGGACAGTACATGGCAGGCCTAGAAGCGGATCATTATTTGAAGAGATGTGTGGAAGCCGCAGGGTATTTAAGTCACGATTGAAATGGTGTCAGGACCATCAATACCAGATCAAAATGGATATTATTGCCTCCCATCATTCTAAAAAGGATTTTAGGTCGTTTTGGAAGGCTACAAATAGTATGAAGTTTCGGTCTGGCCTCCCGGTGAGTGTCAATGGGGAAAGTAACCCAGAAAGCATTGCTAATCTTTTTAAGAATCACTTTTTTGTTAAACCTCTTTTGGGACCCAAGGCAGCGGAGAAGTTTGAGGCTGGGGCAAATACAACTCCGATCTTGAACCCGGGATTTGACACAGCTGATGTAGCCAAAGCCATCAAGTCCATGTCTGGGGGTAAATCACCGGGACACGATTGTCTCAGCGTCGAGCATCTCCAGCACGCCGGCCCTCATATTTCGAGAGTGTTAGCAATGTTTTTCAAGTTATGTGTAACCCATTCATACTTGCCCGACGACTTAATGAGAACGATTGTTGTGCCTATAGTGAAGGATAAAACGGGAGACTTGTCAGACGTAAACAATTATAGGCCAATATCACTCGCAACGGTTGTAGCCAAGGTATTTGATGGTGTGCTTAATACACGGCTGAACGAGTATGTGGAATTAAGTCATAATCAGTTTGGTTTTCGTCCGGGACTATCCACAGAAAGCGCAATTCTATGTCTTAAGCACACTATCAAGTATTATGTGGCCAGAAAATCGCCAGTTTATGCCTGCTTCCTTGACCTGTCTAAGGCTTTTGACCTGGTTTCCTATGAGGTTTTATGGAATAAACTTGAAGCCATAGAACTTCCCTCTGGGCTGGTTCAAATTTTCAAGTACTGGTACGGAAACCAGGTTAACAGCGTTAGATGGGCGGATGCGCTTTCCAACCCATATAGGTTGGAGTGTGGGGTGAGGCAAGGGGGGTTAAGTTCACCCACACTCTTCAATTTATACGTGAACGAGCTGCTTGATGCGCTTAGTGGAATGCATGTCGGGTGTCATATTGACGACGTCTGCGTCAATAATATTAGTTATGCGGATGACATGGTTCTACTGAGCGCATCAGTATGCGGCATACGTAAGCTGTTAGGAGTGTGTGAGACTTATGTTGGTGCCCATGGCCTTAAATACAATGTCGCAAAGAGCCAATATATGGTATTTGAGGTGGGGCGTGGCAGGACACATGAAGTGCCACCCATCAAGCTTAACGGGGTAGCTCTTGACAGGGTTGATGATTTCAAATATTTGGGGCATCTAGTCTCGTGGGACCTGAAAGACGATAGGGACATCGAACGGGAACGGAGGGCACTGTCGGTCCGGGCTAACATGATAGCTCGTAAGTTTGCGCGCTGTACGAGGGAGGTGAAGCTTACATTATTTAGAGCATACTGTACCTCCCTGTACTCGTGCAGCTTATGGGGGTGGTATACGAAACGGGCCTACGGAGCCCTCCGCGTCCAGTATAACAACGCGTTCCGGGTGATAGTGGGGCTGCCTCGCTTCTGTAGCGCATCAGGGATGTTCGCAGCCGCTGGGGTCGATGGGTTTCATACCACCATGCGCAAGCTGGCCGCATCCCTGGTGCGCCGCGTGCGGGCCAGCCCCAACATCATCCTCAGCATGATAGGGAGTAGGGTAGACTGCCCCTATTTGCGTCACTGCTGTGGGCTACATGCTCCATGTAGTCCATGTAGTTAATTATAGGTTTAAGTGTATTTTATTAACACATAGGATTAAGCAGAAACTAACAATATGAGTTGTAACTATTTTTACTCGAAATAAATCATTATTATTATTATTATTATATTATATTAAACATATAGTAGAAACTATTTAAAATCACGATTCCCACTTGAGAGCTTAACTGCCCGAACAATGGCATTGTTATCCTTTGTAAACGCAACCGTTAATTACCTGTGCAAAATAAATACCATAAATAACAAAAGATGTCGTATGAATAACAATAGTATTCCTTGAAGAATAAGGTTCAAATTGTCATAGCATGCACTCAACGTATGACATTTTGAAATTAAGAAACATGGTCACGCTTAACCCGGTGGTCCTTATTATATGTCATTTCCAAAAGGATCTATGTGAAATATGTCCTATTGCAATTTTAACCTTATTATCATGACGGTAAAGTTGTAATACATTTTTTTTTTGTTATTGATGCATTTCATGTTGTACAGGTAGTTAGAGGTTGGGTTTAACAAAAGATAACAATGCCATTCATCGCGGGTAAGTTCTCAAGTGGGAATCGTGATTTTAAATAGTTTCTACTATACAAGGAGACTGATTCTTTGACAGATCGCCATAGGAGTGGGAGCCCGCGATCTGTAAGGACGGCTGCGAACATCAAAATAATCAGAGAGCGACTTCGCCGAAATCCATGTCGCACCTAGAAAAATCTCGCTCTGCAGACTAACATTTCGTGTAATTCAGTCAACAGAATATTGAAATACGATCTCAAAGTAAAGGCTTAAAGCCGTGGAAAAGGTTCATTTTCTAAATGATCGCCTTCGTAATTACGTCGCGAATGCGAAAAAGATAGGTACTCTTCACCGACAAAAAAGTCTTTACGGTCGAAGAAAAGTTTAACCGGCAAAATAATATAGTTTATGCCAAAAGCAGCAAATATGTTCCTGCTACAGCACGAACTGTCTCTCGCGCCCATCTTCCGGCGAGTGTGACGGTATAGTGTGGGAGGTTTCGTACGAAGGTGTCACTCCGCAACATTTTTGCCAACAAGGCGTCAAGGTTAAAGCAAAAAATGATCAAAGTGACATTTTATATACTGTAGTGAAACCTCTATCTAATACTTTATTTCACAACAAAGAATGGATTTTCCAGCAAGACTCAGAACAGAACCCGCCCATAGAGCTAAAACGACTCAAGCTTGGTTAAGGGAAAATTTGCCGGGCTTCATCGCGGCGGAAGAATGGCCATCCTCCAGCCCTGATCTCGATCCACTGGACTATTCTTTGTGAACTCAGGGCCTGCCAAAAGTCCCACCCAAATTTAAGATTCTTTAAAGCAAGCCCTCATCAAAGCAGCGAAGGATATCCCACTGGAGAAGAATCATGCCGCGATCGATGACTGGCCGGAACGTCTAAAAGCTTGTATTAAAAATAGGGGTGGGCATTTTGAATAGTGATTGCTTGTAATTGTTGGTTAATGTCTAATTATCGTTATCTATAAATTTTATAAATATAGCTTTATTCTTTAAATTTTTATGTAACATTTATTTCGTCTCAAAACTTATGAACACGCGAGGTATTGAAATCTACGATTACTGTGATGTCAATGATTTAATTACTTTACGTGTGATACGAAAAGTAATTTGGAAATTAGAAATCACTTAAAATCATGTGCTTTTTTACTAAAATCGTTGGCATTGAATGCAGTGTGACTTGAATTTATAATCGTGTTTATTGTTCAGTCACCCTCCACGAGTCACGAGCCATCATGCACAATTGCAGAGATTAAACAAAACTAAAATACATACATTAAGTCGTTATAAGCTACACAATTTTTTTTAAATATTTAATTGAAATATCCAGATTTTAGTAATATTCAATAGTTATTTATATTATTGCTATTTATGTACATAATGAAGCTTTTAAGGTACGAGTGCTCTAATTACAGGCACGAGTACCTTAAGAGCTAATTATGAACCGTTGCATTCATAACTTTTGAATATTACTAAAATCCGGATATTTCATTAAAACATTGAAATATAATGATTAAAATAAAGAATCGCTAAGTTTTCTCGTATACTTTACTCGATTTTTCTGCTAGAACAAATTACTTGTCAGCAAAGTCATATTCATTATTCCAATTGGCGTTAATAGTTTGCGAATTGCCAATTTTAATAGATACTGAAAACAGTTCTGACAATGTATCTATAAAAGTTGAAATGCCAAACGAAACGTCATTTTGTTGATATCCATATTGAACGTAACCATGGTAACCAAGTAATCGACGGATATCAACCATCTATTTCAGTAATTACACTTGATTAACCACTACCCAAAAATATGGACGAATTAGATTTTAGATGAGTACGATTTTATTTCAAAAATCATATATATCACAAATAATAGAAGTCAAGATCGTAGCAATTGGAAAGAAGTGGTCTCTGCCTACCCCTCTGGGAAACAGGCGTGATTTAATGTATGTATGTAATAGAAGTCACGAACATAATTAACATATTTACTTTAATTTAATGCTTTATTTTAATATTGTAAATGCCTTTATGCTAACAACTGACGGGGTTTTTTTTAAATCATAATGTACATTACAATGTTGAATTCCAACCTGATACTACAGGCATCACCGGATTCACCAGATCAAAGTGGCCGGTTACAAATCTGTCAATTTGTGTTTCTCGTCATTTTATTCAAACCTATGGGAATATCATATTCCGCTCTCGCTCGGTATCATTACGCAAATAATGCGCCAATGATTTTCAAACTGTCGCGGTAAAAGTTGACGCGTTCAATAAGGCGCTTATTAATATTCCAGTACTCATAATTCATAGCCCTAATATTAAGAACTTATTATTTATTTTGTAATGAGTATAGTCGTATATTTAGATACCATTAAAGGTTCAACATTTAAGTGCCAGTGGGCACGGCACATTGCTCGTAGAATCATAGCTTCAGAATACAGCAAGTCGTATTGACGTAATTTATTGTAAAGAGAACAATATATGGTCAAAACGTAAATGCTTATGTACAATGATGGTCTTAAGTTAATATATACTCGTACGAGCAAATATTTCCAAATTATCCCGATTTTAAAGTTTGGAAATATTCGGTTGCCGGATATGACGCAGTACGTGTCCACTCACTTGACCACTGCTTCTTGGAAGAGAATACCAGGCGAAGTATATTATTGTATCATTGCTCAGGATAAATAATGTATAAATGCCCGACCGACAAGAAGTCAAACCTGTCATTAGAGTACAGATGTTAACCTTAATTGAACCCAAGAATAATGTGAAAGTAACTTTGTCTCGTTGTTACGCTTCCACGGCTAAGCCGCTGACCGATTTTAATGAAATTTGGTGTGGAGATAGCTTGGACCCCCAGAAAGAGCATAAAACACCTTCTCTGCGAGTAAGTTTCTGTTTGAAAACCAAGTGTAAAGGTTCATAGATAAATTTTGGGTTAAAGGATTTTACATTAGCTACAAGTTCTATTGACGGGCACCTCACTGGTATTTTAGATAGACCCAGGTATAAGGCATTTAGTTTATTGAATGTAGCTGGTCGGGACACTCCGTAAGATAGGTTACCGAAGTAGCTGTTGAATATGAGCAGGGTGGTGGTGTACATGAGCAGGCTGACGAGCTCCGCTAGCACCATGAGCCGGTGCCACGTGACCACCGTGAGCGCCACCATGATCAGCTCCGTCAGGATCAGCGCCGTGTAGCTGATCTCCACGATGTGAATCAGCTGGTCCTCGAACAGCACCAGTGCACCGTACATTATCACGCCACCTGGAATCATTCACGCCGTGCAATGACAAGCTGAGCATTAAAATTTATCACACGCGATGGTCTCACGAATAAATGAAAAGAGCTGACAAGCGCAGCGCGCGGGGCGTCGTCGCTTGGATGGGTGCTTGTTCGCTATGCTCGAAATTATTACTTTGGTTCCCTTTATCTACTTTACTTTGTTGTCGTAAGTAATTGCAAATTATTACCTTGGTATATTGAGATCCCCGTCCAAATATAGAAAGTCTTGTATGATAACTGTCTTCCTTTCGTCAATTGTTTGTACAGCTGCGGATGTCTAAGCGCAGTTGAGCTAGGAATGTCCTTGTCGAGAACCTGCAATTAATATCTTTTAAAATTAACAAATTCATATACATCCTGACGTGTTACGGCCGACACGATGATGGTACCTATTCTTATTGACACCCGATTGCATTGGTATTTAGTAAGCAAGGGTCATCTTATCACACCATCATCGTCGCCATCATCGACTCATCTCATACGATCCTGTAGCTACATCAAGTTTAAATTGTGTTCATTTAACAGCATTTCCAAAAAAGGGACAATTAAGGCGGTATGTAAATCTTGTTTGGCGACAATATCAAAAAATGCAATCGGAGTTTTGAAACCTCGCTTTCTATTAGTTATTGTTATTTAGGGTAAAGATAAGCAGGGTTTGTAAGAAATAAGGATGCTGGAAGCGGATTCTATTCCTTAATGTTTCGCTTGAGGTGTCATGGCCAGGGTCTTGAAACAAACCACCATTGTAAACAATGTACTTATTCATCGAACTACCATATTGTTATACCCTATTACCAACATACCTAGATCTCAAAATAACTCGGTGTCAAAATGGCTGAATCCCAAAATACCAGTGTAATAAAATAAATAATAGTGTTTTCTCATAACACCGGATTTTTAATACGACTGAATTTAAAATGTCATTGTCTCATAATAATTAAATATCAAAACACCTTCATCGCAAAACAACCAAATCCCAAAATAACCAAGTATTAAATGGTTATTTCTCAAAAATGACCGGAAAAGTTGACATTACTAACTCCATACTGAGACGCGAAGTATATAGTTTACACAGTTCCCAAATTAAAAAAAAATTACATTGCGTGCTCGCTACACAAGCCCGCAATGTTGCATACAAATTTCATTGTTATCTAGTTTGTAACTTTTTAAAAAGTGAAAATGGCCGTAATAAAATGAGGGCACAAGTCTTATTCATCCAGATTTTATTCAAAACGTAACTTTTTTATCTGTGTCTATAATAGCTTGAGTTTTTTTTTTCTAAAAAAGCTTGCGTTTCGCCTTGTCATAAACATAAAAGCGGTAAAGAGTGATGTTATTTCACGTGAAGTTTCTGTTTATAAATGTGCGATTTGCATCTTGCGATTTTTGAGAAAAGCACTATACAGGGTGTCCCAAAAATAGCACGTCACAGTGACAGTGGAGATTCCCTAGCCTCAGACGAACCAAACCAGCCTAACATGACCTCAGTAAAAGTTGCACCGTTTTCGAGTTATACCAATTTAAAGATTTTTCCAAATTTTCACCTCTTTTGACATTGTAAGTGCTCGCATTTACTGGGATAGCTTTAGAATTTAGTTTTTTTTATTTGTGCGCGTTTATGAATAGTTGATTAAGATGATAGAAGCATTATTATGTCAATAACTAATGTAAAAGTTGGAAAAATACTGTAATGAACTTGACGTAAATTATCATCAACATAGTAGTTTAAACTTTGAACACCTGCCATAACTTTTTTTTACTACAAACGAAATGAGCAAATAACTTTAAAAACATGCGTATTTTATGCCAATTCTAAAATGGTATGACACATGATATCTTAATGCATAAAAGTAGGAATTCGTATGACATTTGCCAATATGGATCCTCGGATATCAATGCTAATCATCTAAAAAATTATCTTGTACTCTACGATATCTCATTTGTTTGTGCTCCTTTGAAGAATATGATTGATTTTTGGTTGACCTTGGTTCAAAGATAATAAAAAACGGGTTTAATTTTCATTAGTTTTTACATTAAATGTTCGAATTGTTTCCCTCCGATTCTAAGGCACAAATGGCATCTTCGGATAAAATTTCGGTTTAATTTTCGTAAACTGGTTTCCGATATGTCTCGGGCTGCATTGAAGACACGTCACCGTAGTTCCTCTTCGTTACTTATTGGTTTTGAATAAATATTGTCTTTAAAACATCACCAATTAAAAAAAAACATTTTACAAAGCGAAATCAACTTCCGTTAAGAGTGAGAAGTAGTCGTTTCAGTTCCACAAACAAAATCAGAGTCCAGAGGAATGCCAAGTCGATTTAATTCAGGAACACCACAGGAAAACGGACGCAGTGAACATGGGTGATAAGTAATGAATGACATAATTCAAATCAATAAAAATAAAACGACCTAATTAAAAAGTCGGCTATTAAAACGAGGTTTAATATTAATCAACGAGTACTTATATCACGAAACGCAAGGTAACGAACTATGAGTAGTTTGGGTCACAGGGCTACAACTGCAATAAATTAATAAGTATCCTACAATTCTTTACATGATAAGTTGCAAAGCGGCTAATCGCGTTTCATTTGTTAGTTTGGTTGCAGGGATCCTTATTGGCAAATGTGATACGAATTCCTACTTTTTTGCATTAAGATATCATGTGTCACTCTGATTTTGTTTGTGGAACTGTAACGACTACTCGGCACTCTTAACGGAAGTTGATTTCGCTTTGTAAAATGTTTTTTTGGTGATGTTTGAAAGACAATATTTATTCAAAACCAATAAGTAACGAAGAGGAACTACGGCGACGTGTCTTCAATGCAGCCCGAGACATATCGGAAACCAGTTTACGAAAATTAAACCGAAATTTTATCCGAAGATGCCATTTGTGCCTTAGAGTCGGAGGGAAACAATTCGAACATTTATTGTAAAAACTAATGAAAATTAAACCCGTTTTTTATTATCTTTGGACCAAGGTCAACCAAAAATCAATCATATTCTTCAAAGGAGCACAAACAAATGAGATATCGTAGAGTACAAGATAATTTTTTAGATGATTAGCATGGATTTCCTAGGATCCATTTTGGCAAATGTCATACGAATTCCTACTTTTATGCATTAAGATATCATGTGTCATACCATTTTAGAATTGGCATAAAATACGCATGTTTTTAAAGTTATTTGCTCATTTCGTTTCTAGTAAAAAAAAGTTATGGCAGGTGTTCAAAGTTTAAACTACTATGTTGATGATAATTTACGTCAAGTTCATTACAGTATTTTTCCAACTTTTACATTAGTTATTGACATAATAATGCTTCTATCATCTTAATCAACTATTCATAAACGCGCACTAATAAAAAAAACTAAATTCTAAAGCTATCCCAGTAAATGCGAGCACTAACAATGTCAAAAGAGGTGAAAATTTGGATAAATCTTTAAATTGGTATAACTCGAAAACGGTGCAACTTTTACTGAGGTCATGTTAGGCTGGTTTGGTTCGTCTGAGGCTAGGGAATCTCCGGTGTCACTGTGACGTGCTATTTTTGGGACACCCTGTATATGCCTCGGCAGGAACGGCAATTGCCTGCTTCACTACCTAGGCAATAATGTACTATTCCTTCACATAATTATGGTCTATCGCTCGTTTATCGCTGGCCACTTGAAACTAAAGTATTACTATAAAGATTATAAAATGACATCAGGCAAACATCATTGTTATTGTCATTGTAATTATATTTACATTACTAGTGAATATAATTCTAACTATGAATCTTGTTTTTATAACAAATCAAAAAGGCGGCCGTGCAGTTTTGCATAATGGGCATAAATTTAGCTTTAATTGTCAATTGATTGTCCCCAGTCTACCCTATGCAGCAAGGAAGTTTTTTAATATCTTATACATACACCCCCAGACACTTATCATGACAGTTAAACTAGATAAAAGCTAGTATTTTTTTTAGGTATTTTGAGACCGTGACATTTTTCCTTCCCGGTGTTTGTAGGAAATGTACATATCAATATTTAGTCATTTCGGGAATTTGACATTTTCGGTCAGTCATTAATGTCATTATGACTTTCGTTCATTTTAAAAATGCGTTAAAATGATATTTAGGCATTATGGGATCATGGCCATTTGAAATTTAGTCAAATGAGTTAATAAGGCATTATGCAATTTTGTTTTAATGAACCCTAAGCACCGTTATTGCTGTTAGGGCGGTACCAAAATTACCACTGTCCTTTGCACATAAACCGTGTTAATCTACAAGCTTAAGTTATCGATCATCAATTATGTTAAGTATCTGGTAAACTGGCCTTTCAAAGAAAAATGACTTTTTAGGCTTGTAGGTGCCGTTTTTAAGTTTTTTGTAGTGAGACCGAAAATATGGGTCCTATACTGTTTGGCCTAAAAAAATATACGACCTAAAATCAGATGGTATGATTAATTAGTCTCTCTGATTCTTGACTAAATTGTGGACACAATAAACATATCTACTTAACACCTAATCTTTGAGAAGCGATACTTTCATTCTACTCTGATTTACACAGATAGTTAACTGGTTTGCTATATTTGTAAGAGTACCTACTTAATTACTTACCAAGGAAAATACAGGTAGCATTGTAAATAACGTGCCGTATCCAACCATCAGAAATCCGGGATAAAGCGATACAGATGAGAAGTAGAAGACCACCGAAAATACAGCCTGTACAAAGAAAAAATATTAAAAATAATTTAATCAAGAAATGAGAGAGGGGAAGGGCTTTCCTCAGCAGTGGGACACTAAATAGGCTGTATAGATTTAGATTCTTTTTTGGGGTCTATAACAAAATGACATCAGAGTTTTATAAACCTAGTTCGCAGTCAGTTTACCAGTCAGTTGGTAAATGCATTATTTATTATGTATTTACAAATTTACGCATTTTTCCCTTGAGTTTTGATAAAAGACATTGCTTCTTGCCAAATGTTATGATTTTAGGTCAACGGGAACTACCTTATAGGTTTTGAATCTCCTGTTTTGTATGAAATACGCAGCATAAACGGCCGCAATTTTTAAAGATTGTTTTTTCACTGCACCAAGTGATTGCAGACCCGTGTATTTGATATTAATTTCAACCAAACAGCCTTCAGACAGAAGGACGGACGGACGGGCGGACAGACGAACAGACGGACAGATCGACGGATAGACCGACAGACAGACAGACGGACAGACAGACAGACTGGCAGACAGACCAACAACGAAGTGGTCGTAGGTTCCTTTTTTTCCTTTTGACGTACGGAACCCTAAAAAGGTAATCCCAGAATGTCAAAAACTAGTTCCTTGTTTTGTTCATAGAATCCAATACGCAGTTATGTTATGGATTTCGCTAACAATTTATTACTTAAAAAAATATTTGCCTGTCTGACGGCACACCACAGCTGTTTTTTTACAAATATTAGAGCTACTTCTTCTTCTTTTTTTTATTATTAATGGCGGTCCACCGCGGTATTCCGCAGTGATTTCGCTAGTGTCAAGTGAGTAAATCAGTAAACCGAATAAATCAAAAGTAAAAGCCGGACATCTTTCAATCGGCCGTCTTCCCTCCCCGAAGGTTACCGGAAGATCCGATTAAAACTAAACTTCGCAATTTTGTCGTTTTGACGTCACGGTAGGGACGGTAGGGGACATATTGTCTGTGCTAGATCTGGTGATAACTTTAAGCCTGAACAATGACCCTATAATGTATTCGATCTGCGAAGGTCCCTCATCATTCGAATTGACATGGCGCGGTTGACTTGCAGTAAATTTAAGTAATGAGGAATGACTTCGTGGTTCAATAAAGTATTGAACCGGGTCTGTGATGTGCACGCAGCGTGTGTAGTGACTACTAGCGGAAACGGGAGACGGGGACACGGAAGGGAGGCACGGACCTGCATAGTGGAGACGATGAGGCCACGGTGCACGATGAACAGCGAGAGCGCGGCGGAGCGCGTGGCGGCGCGCCGGCCGTGCACCAGCAGCAGCCGCGCCAGGCTCGAGAACGCGCGCACGCTTACGTCGCCCGCCAACGACGCTGCGCGCCCCTCCGCGCCCTCGATGCCGATGCCTAACAACAATCTCGCATTAACCCGTTGTCATGTTTCCTTGTGTAAGTACTACACGTTTTTTACATACTAATATTATCGAACAGCAACCAAATAACGCAAAATTCTGCGGAAATAGACATTAACAATCTACTTCTATGGACTCACGTTGCATGGTGACCACATACAGCACGTACACAACATACATCATAACCGTATTTAAAAATACTTTTATTTTTTACATATTTATATGTTCGTACATTCGTTTCACCTTGTGAACCGATTCAGATGTTAGGCCATATTTAGCAATGACCCGATAAAAATTGGCATTTTTTTTTCAATATATCTTACAGCAAAACGAAATTCCATTTGGTATGAATGAATGAATGAATTATTTATTTGCTGTAAGTATAGTATATCTTAAAACTAGGTACCATTGACCGGGGTACTTTTATCAAAGTTTACCACGAGTTTTTATAGAAACTAAAAGACAAAATAATAAAATAAAAATAAGCAATAATCGGTTTTTCTTGTTTTTTCGACTTGATTAATTAGAAAAACTTGCGACCTTTCGTTTCCCGCTAACTAAATTTAAACACTATGACTACGAATGGGGTCACTTTGAAAACACTAAATATTTGAATGAATATCTCAAGTATACCCGCTGAAAATCACGTAAAATCTGAAGAAATATAGAAAATATGTTGTTCTTTTTCGATACCACTAATTAGATTTGCTTAACATACATAAGTCACCATTCAAATAACATGCGTTTTTGCATAACATAGCGCACCTCCTCTAAAAAACTGTCATAACACAAAAAAGTGCAAATTTTAACCAATGATACAAAAAAAATCCGCTCTGTTTTCTTTATTATCTACAAAAACGCCATATTCTTAACTCAAAAAATCACGGTTAGAGGGAGCTAGTGTCTGTTTAATCCGGAGCGACATTGACACGCTGCCAATCTACAACAGTGCCCTAACAGTGTTTGCCGCAGGCGCACGCGCGTCGGTGCGGGTGAAAACCGTCATAAGCTGTTATGCGACATTATTGCAGGTAAGTTCACACACTGTATCACATACTTTATTTGTACAAAACGGTCTTAAGATAGAATACGACTTTTTTATACAACGATTTGTTTGTGTTTTGCTGATACTGAATGTAAATAAGAGTCATAACACAGGTTAGGTCAATTTTTTACAGTGTAAAACACTACTTTTGTTTGTGCCTATTGCAGTATACAGCCATATCATATATTATGACACTTTTCTACATTAGTCATTCATGCGCTGTGTGTCGTAAGTATAATATGACTCTTTTCTACATTTCAATATTTCGTGATTCTAATGTTTCATTGTTATATCATAACTTGCGACTCTATTGTACCAAATATTTTGCTCATTATTTTGTTTTACCACATAGTGTTGTATTTTAATAATTTAATATTTTTATTTCAGGATCCCATAATGTGTGATAAATTCAGAGACAGTAGAGCTAGGAAGCTCCTACAACTTGTAACTAACAATGAAAACATTGAAAATACCGATTCTTGTAAGTATACTTAGGTGTTAATTGACAAACCTCCCCACTTATATTGCGGTTCTTGTTCACTAACTTAACTGTTATTAGCTTCGATCATTTTCCACTATTTTTGTAACTCAGTAATTTAACAGGTTGTTACTTAGTTACATTTTTATTAACAGATCAACTACCTGTACCTCAAGAAAATAGTGACGTCATCATCTCTTCTTCAGAAATTATTAATACAGCTGAAGTCAGTGTAGTAGAAAATATAACACATTGCAATGATAAACCTATTTCGCTACATAATATTGATGCCGGTGAGTACAAAAATATATTATTATTCAGTTTCATACGTAGTTAGATTATGCAGTATTTCGTATAATAACTTTAACTTACTAACTGTTACTTTAACTACTAACAACTAATACATACTTATATAAACCTAAATATTTTGTAAAATACTTAAATAATAATGTTTGAACAGTAGATCTCCAATCTGTACAAGAATATAATGGAACTCCTACGAGTACTACAGCGATGGATGATGCAGCTACAGTCAGTGTTATGGATAATGCACCTCATTGCAGCTTCAAATCTTTTGACGAGCCAACTATGGCAGTATTTTCAGAAGACGATGATGACTCGGTAAAGGATCCAAACTATAGATCGAGGGATTCGAGCACGTCATCATCATCATCTGATTCGACTTCAAGTTCATCATCGAGTTCATCCAGCTCTTCGAGTCGTAGTACGAATCCGGAAGAAACAAACATAACTGAGAATTTAAATCAAGATCCAGAACATGTTGATGATCAACCAAATAATTCATTGACTGCAGAAGATAATAATTTGTTGAATCGAGGGAAGAAACGCTTAGCAAGAAAGGATGAATGGCTTAGTAACAAAGCAAAAAAATTAAGAAACGCAGGAAAAGCTTACGTATCTAGATCAAAAACACAGAAATACGTGCGGGAAAGAGCATTAAGACCACCTTGCGGAGATAAATGCAAAATACAATGCAGGCAAAACATAAGTGAAGAAGAAAGAAAAAAAATATTTACAAAGTTTTGGGATCTCGCAGACATTAATCTTCAACGGGGTTTCATTAATAATTGTACTAAAGCTATTATACCGAAAGTTCGTTTCACTGGAAAAGAAAAGCCACGTAACTACAATAATGCGTACTATTTCAACATTAAGGACGTCGATATACGAGTATGTAAAAACTTTTTTATGGCTACGTTGGATGTAAACGATCGGGTTATCAGAACAGTATTTTCAAAGAGAGATCAAGGCTTTATAGAGTTAGATAAAAGAGGAAAACATGGTAATCACCGCAAGGTTGATGAATCTATTAAACAATCAGTTAGGGATCACATTAATTCTATTCCGCGTATTGAAAGCCATTATATTAGACAGAACTCAAGTAGAGAATATATCGAAGGGGGCAAATGTTTGGCTGATCTACACTCTGACTACAAGAAAATGTGTACTGAAGAAGGAAAACCAGTGGCACACTATGAAATGTACACAAAAATTTTCAATGAAGAGTTTAATATTGGCTTCTTTATCCCCAAAAAGGATAGGTGTGAATTATGCGTAAGTTATGAAAACGCCGACGAATCAGGTAAAGGAGCACTACGTGAAAACTATCTAGAACACTTGAAAGAGAAGAAACTTTCCCGTGAAGAAAAAGAACATGACAAGAAGAAGGTAAGCCCTGACTATATTGTGGCCGTTTACGATCTTCAGGCTGTTCTGCAATGTCCAAAAGGTGATGTTTCTGTGTTCTACTACAAATCTAAACTAAATAACTTAAACTTTACTATAAGTGAACTTGGATCTGATCACACTGAGTGTTACTTGTGGCATGAGGGAGAAGCTGGCCGCGGAGCTGATGAAATAGGCTCGTGTGTCCTTGCATTTATTGATAAAGTAATGTCTGTGCATAGTGGACCTGAAATTGAATTTGTATTTTATTCAGATAATTGCTGCGGGCAGCAAAAGAATCAATTCATTTTTAGTATGTACATGTTTGCATTGAAAAAACACCCGACAATTAAATCTATAACACACAAATACCTTATCACTGGTCACACTCAAAATGAAGGCGATTCAGTCCATTCCACAATTGAAAAAGCCATAAAGAAAAATCTCAAATCTGGAGCTATTTATGTCCCAAGCCAATATGCACAGATAATACGAACTGCTAAGAAAAAAGGTAAACCATACGTTGTAAATGAAATGGGTTTTTCAGATTTTTATTCATTGAAAACTTTATCTACGGAAATCGGATTCACAGCCAAACTCATAAAAACAACTGAAATAAAAGTTTATAAAGTGGTACAAACCGATCACACTAAAGCCTACATAAAGTATTCCTACAGTGATGAAGATTTTATGGAAAAAACCGTGATACGAAAAAGCAATATCCAAAATGTAACAATTAAAAAAGCATACAGGTCAAGGCCAAAAATAAAAGATAATAAAAAAAAAGATCTTTTAAGTCTTATCAAGAAACATCACATACCAAATTTTTATGCTTCATTTTTTGAAAATTTATAATTTATTTTTTGTCTAAATAATAATAGGTAGGTACCTCCCTAATTATTCATTCAATGTGATACTTAATACTTAAGTTCTAAAATTCTATTAAAGTTATCTATCCAGTACTTATTTAATTAATGACTGATTACACTTAACTATATTGACAAATTGTGATTTTAATAGTTCCTTACTTTAATTAAGTAGGTCGAAGAAGACTGAATTGTTCCTCATTTTTAGTTATTTTTTATAATACTTACATATTTTATGAGAATTGAGACACAACAATGGTGTTGTATTCGTTTTAAGTTTAAGTTAAAGGTGTTGTATTCGTTTTAAGTTAAAGTTAAAGGGCTCATTAATGTTCCTATTTAAGTTACTATTTTGAATGTTTCTAAGGTGTTTTACAAATTTTGTTGTTCAATTTATGTTCCTTTTCCATTGAAATTGTTTTAATCCTAAAGGATTTATTTGATAAGTCGATAATTGTGATTATTATGGTTTATAAACGTGGCTATAGTTACATTTCTAAGTAGGTGTAAACTTATCTACAAATTAAGACTGATTTTGCTATGTAATATTGTGATTTTGATTGTGCCTTACAATTTAAATGATAAGTATTAAGCTATTTGAGATTTTTCTAATATTGTTATTGTAAGTTGAGATAATTAAGAGTGTTAATGTCCATTGATCTCAAATTCAAAGATTGTGTTCTAAAGTGATTTTAAAGTTATGCTGTAAATAAAGTTTCATAGGCCATTTCCTTTATTGTACCTACCCACCACAAGTCTCTTTGGACTTATTTATACTCCTTAAGGATTTAATAATTATTTAAGAAAACAATATTGTAAAAAAATTACAACAGTGTGTTGAATTGTGATGATAATAATTTGTAACTACATTATTTATAGGTATTATTATCTATATATCTCCGTTTCAGAATGTGAAAAACTGTCATAAAATATGACTTTTTTCAGATAATAAAAAAAATAAAAATGATAATGTATGACAACAAATTTTTTATTTAACTACCATTATAGCTAAGTACATTGTACAGTAGTGTGAAAGACAAAAATAGTATAAACTATTAATAAACATTCACAATTAAAAGAAGAAGGAAAAAAAAAACTTTAAATGCAATTTTCTCAAAATCCGTTTTTTTGTGTTATGACAGTTTTTTAGAGGAGGTGCGATAGGTTTAAAGTTTTTTTACACATTTAAAGTTTTTATACCTCAAAAATCAAGACAAAAAGCACACTAACAATTCATATTTTTTTCTATACGAAAATAGACAGTAACACGAGCACTATAATTGAAAATATTGATCCTAGCTTAAAAATGATAATGACCAAACTTGTGAGAAATTAAATTTCCAACAACTTTGGATACTACCATTTTTGCTCTAAAGTTGAAAATTAACGAGTTATTTCGGAAAAACAAAAAAAAATAACTTTAAAGCAAGATGGCGGCGAGCCCTCTACCGGGATTAGTTAGAAAATCGAGATTTATACTTCCAACCACCGCCCAGACGTTGAAAAATAAAAAACGCCCCCCGGATTTTTTTCTATTTCAGTCTAGTTTTATGTCTGCCCCGACTGGACTAACAGCTGAAGTATTCGTTTTGTGTTTTGATCATCTACAGGGTGACTGGAAATTCGCCGTATTCCTTGAAAGGGATTATTCTACAGCTCATTTGTAACGATTTAAGTCCAGTCAACCAGGGGTCAAAACTCATTGGTTATCCAGTTATTCACGTTTTTAGAATTTTTAAAAAATACCCGCCTTTTGACCTAAAACAAGTCATTGTGTAAAAACTTCGTCATTTAGAAATAAAAAAAAGCATTTTTCTAATGGCCAATGAATTACTGATTTCGAAAAATAATAAAAAATGCCAAAGAAATGTAAAGTTATTCAAATAAAAGGATTTGAAGTTGAAAGTTCTAGTAATTATTTTCCAAATTTTGTAACATTTTAAAGCATAACTAAAAAAAAAAGTATGACACTTCGCGTACAAATGACAGGAATAGTTTGCTCAATTCATAAGCTTTCTAAAAAGGTACAATTTATGACATTTTAAAATTAATTTTCATTTAAAAATGTACAATTAATAATAATAGCAGAAATGTTCGCGGTTAAGGTCCATCGTTTCAACCAAAAAACGCGGGATCGTTATCGTTTATAAATTCAGCTAATCGTGTTCTTTTAAATTTGTTTTTTTAAAACATAAAGTGCGTTCCATTTTTAACCGAAAAACGCGGGAAGTTTTGTAGTAAAATGAATAGAACATCGTTCTACTTCTTAAATTCAGCTAATGGTGTACTATTTTTAAATAAATTTGCTTTTTAAAAACAATGTGCGTTCCATTTTGAAATTTCGAGCATCTCAAAACTTTTTGAGTGACCTACGTAATCAGTTACTTTCAACTTTCTGTCCATTTCGGACGATATTGATAACTAAGCTTCTTTCTCAAATGCCTGCGTCCCAATTCGAAGAATACGCAGATATCATTTATTGTTACGGATTCTGCGATGGAGACGCGGCTGCAGCTAGAAGGGAATACCAACGTCGTTACCCTAACCGCCGTTTACCTCACGCAAGCGTGTTTGGTTCATCGTACCGTCTTATTCGGGAAAGAGGATGGATTCAACGCCGCCAAGCTGACGCTGGAAGACCTCGACATGATACTGCTCAAGATGAAGAAATCCTTCAGTGTTTCCGGACAGACGGCACTACTTCGACGAGAATTGTGGCTAACCGGCTTGGTATGTCGCAGTGGAAGGCGTGGTTTATACTGCACTCAGCTTGGCAGTACCCGTGTCATTACACTCCAGTACACGCTATTGAAGAGGGAGACCCAGCGAGAAGGATCTCATTTGAGAAAGAAGCTTAGTTATCAATATCGTCCGAAATGGAAAGAAAGTTGAAAGTAACTGATTACATACCTAGGTCACTCAAAAAGTTTTGAGATGCTCGAAATTTCAAAATGGAACGCACTTTGTTTTTAAAAAGCAAATTTATTTAAAAATAGTACACCATTAGCTGAATTTAAGAAGGAGAACGATGTTCTATTCATTTTACTACAACACTTCCCGCGTTTTTCGGTTAAAAATGGAACGGACTTTATGTTTTTAAAAAACAAATTTTAAAGAACACGATTTGCTGAATTTATAAACGATAACGATCCCGCGTTTTTTGGTTGAAACGATGGAGCTTAACCGCGAACATTTCTGCTATTATTATTAATTGTACATTTTTAAATGAAAATTAATTTTAAAATGTCATAAATTGTACCTTTTTAGAAAGCTTATGAATTGAGCAAACTATTCCTGTCATTTGTACGCGAAGTGTCATACTTTTTTTTTTAGTAATGCTTTAATATGTTACAAAATTTGGAAAATAATTACTAGAACTTTCAACTTCAAATCCTTTTATTTGAAAAACTTTACATTTCTTTGGCATTTTTTATTATTTTTCGTAATCAGTAATTCATTGGCAATTTGAAAAATGCTTTATTTTATTTCTAAATTACGAAGTTTTTACACAATGACTAGTTTTAGGTCGAAAGGCGGGTATTTTTTTTGAATTCTAAAAACGTGATTAACTCGATAACCAATGAGTTTTGACCCCTGGTTGACTGGACTTAAATCGTTACAAATGAGCTGTTGAATAACCCCTTTCAAGGAATACGGCGAATTTCCAGTCACCCTGTATGTTTGATTGAATCACGCCGGTTATAATTTTATTAACTTCTACGCATTAATTTCGATCTAAAAGCTATAGTACCGTAGACCACATACATACGTTGCGGCAGGTTATACAGAAGACCGAAGAGCATAACATCCCCCTTTGCCTTGCATTTGTGGACTACGAGAAAGCCTTTGATTCGATTGAGACATGGGCTGTGCTGCAGTCTCTCCAGCGGTGCCAAGTTTACTACCGATATATCGAAGTATTGAATTGAATTGAAGTGTCTGTACGAAAACGCCACTATGTCCGTCCGACTACAGGACCGGAGCACGAAGCCTATTCCCCTGCAGCGGGGAGTCAGACAAGGAGATGTGATCTCTCCAAGGCTGTTCACCGCTGCATTGGAGGATGCTTTTAAGGTTCTGGACTAGAAAGGACGAGGCATCAACATAAATGGTGAGTACATCACTCACCTTCGATTCGCTGACGATATCGTTGTCATTGCTGAGACCATGGAGGACCTCAGTGCAATGCTCGCTGACCTCAGTAGAGTTTCCGACCGAGTTGCCTTGAGAATGAACATGGACAAAAGGAAAGTCATGTCCAATGTTCATGTCGCACCAACTCCCGTGATAGTCCGAGGCTCTGCGCTCGAAGTTGTTGACGACTATATTTACCTGGGACAAACGGTCCAGTTAGGTAGGTCCAACTTTGAGAAAGAGGTCACTCGTCGAATCCGACTCGGCTGGGCAGCGTTCGGGAAGCTTTGCAGCATCTTTTCGTCCAAATTACCGCAGTGTTTGAAGTCAAAAGTCTTTGACCAGTGTGTGTTGCCAGTGATGATGACCTACGGATCCGAGACGTGGGCGCTAACAATGGTCCTCATAAGAAAGCTCAAGGTCACTCAGAGGGCTATGGAGAGGGCTATGCTCGGGGTTTCTCTGCGTGATAGAATCAGAAATGATGATATCCGCAGTAGAACTAAGGTTACCGACATAGCCCGAAGAATAGCTAAACTGAAGTGGCAGTGGGCGGGGCACATCGCACGCAGGACTGATGGCCGATGGGGTCAGAAGGTTCTTGAGTGGCGTCCGCGGACCGGGAGACGAGCTGTAGGTAGGCCTCCAACAAGATGGAGTGACGACCTTGTAAGGATCGCGGGAACGCGGTGGATGCGAAAAGCACAAGACCCGTCTGAGTGGAAAGCCTTGGGGGAGGCCTATTTTCAGCAGTGGACGTCTTTCGGCTGACATGATGATTGATTTCGATCAGAGAGGTAACACTTTAACCAAGCTAAAAGACATGACCTCTGATGCCAAACCGTTCACATCTAGACATGAGCGAATTGTGATTCACAAAATCTAATTCTTTGCTCATGTTAAAGAAAATGTTTCTTTTTGTTTGTCGTTTTTTTCCATGATTAATTTCGTAAGTGTAAAGCACGCCAGGGTTATAAGACGATAGTTTATTAAGTCTGTTGTATCATCTTTTTTTTAAAGTGGTTTAACGATGGATTGTTTCGAGATATGAGTATTGGGAAACTTTCCCTGAGTAAACGATTCTTTCACTAAATGTGCCAAAATGGGACCTATTATGCTAGCGCAAAATTTTAGTACGTTTAATCCTACTGCTTTCGTGTTATTTAACGATTTTATAACTTTAATGATTACCTCCAAGGGTAAAAGAAAAATGCTACAATGTACACGGTCAATTTGTGAAATCTTTCTGTTCAAAATATTACATGTCAGATTTATGTAGTAACAGTTAAAAGCCTGTGCTATTTCTTGGGGATCATCGATTAATTGGCTGTTCGTGCTTACAGTTTCAATACGCTTTGAGACGTAACAACTTCCTTTTTGCTTTTTAATAATGTTCCAAGTAGTTCTACATTTATTTTTGGAATTGTGTATAGACGCATTATCAAGTTTTTTTGAGAGTTTGAGATATATTTTTAAGCAGTTTACTGCTAAGTATTTTTGTGTTTGTCTGTTTTATGTTTATAATAGAGATAACGAAGTTTTTTCTTTTCTGATACACGAAATCTTCAAACCTTTTGTAATCCAATTTGGATCAGTCGTTTTTCAGATATTTTTAATCTATATTCAGGAAAGCAGAGATCATATATCAGGCAAAACATCTCATGATACTTTTAGAATGCTGAATCGCAGTCAGTTTCGTTAAGAACTTCTGACCATGTTACAGAAGAGAGAATGATGTATAAATTCATCTATATTTTCTCGGCTGTACTGTCTTTTGTTAACATACATTAACATGTTCTTGCGTTTCAAATTCAAATATTTGACACGTTTCATGATCAGAAAGATGCATTCCAAAGGTATTGCTAAGCGCATCTTCAATGTTGCTGGCTATACGATCAATGCGTGATTGACCACGTGTAGGTTATATTATTGAGTAGTTTTATTAATGAGCAAGCAGAAGTTATAGTACGTCACGTGAAGCACTATCAGATATTAGAGTATTGATATTTAAATCACTTATAATAATTACTTTCATTTTATTTTATTATTTTATGTAACCTAGTATCTAGCCCGTTAAAAAATAAAGAAAGATTTTTCCTATTTGGGACTCTATAATAAATAAAAATAAAAAAACAGCCCTGTCACTTCTACTCCACAACATTCAAATGCTTTTTCTATGGACAGTTTACTAAGGTCGGATTTTTATTCCCACAGAAAAAAATTATACAAAGTTACGTCACTGTCAAAGTGACATATCAGGGGATCTCAAAGTTTGTACCAGCAAGAAATATAATATTAAGTTATCCTTTCGCTCGAACCGTGATATAAAAATGAATTCGAGAAATAATTGAAATTAAAATTGCACAAATGACTCTCTGGAAATCGATTACGACACGGGAGCACGAATTGTGAAGCGAAGCGAGTGAAGCGACGTACGTCTCACAGTCTCACATTATTCAAACGGCCCCAACTTGTTGACACAGGTGTATCGAGTCAATGATACCAGTGCAATAAAAAAATAAGCATACAAAAACAGCAGTCTCGTTTTAAATTATTACAACAAAGAATTTATAACAAAATGAAATTTGCCATCAACAAATTAAATTCATCAATCTTGATTACAATCTATAGTTTTTTTATAGAAAGTAGATTTCTTTTAAATATGGAAAGTATAAAAATTTGGAACACCGCAAATGTTTTTCGTTAACGGCATCACCTTTGTTTACATTTTTTCTGTGGGAATAAAAATCAGACCTTACACTATGGTATTTGTTTGCTGCAAAGGTTTTATTTTAGCAAAATGCTAGATCCACCACGTTTATTGTTTAACCTCGAGAGAGAGGATGCAACATTAAAACATTTGAGTCGAATGTTAGTTTCAAGCTCTCGTTGCATAAAAGTTTCAGTAAAACGTAAAATATTCGCTTTTGTACCCAAGAGTTTGTAAAGGCCATGTTGACGGGTGCTACTTATTCACACCGTCGTTTTTTCAACGCACTAAAAGTAGGTACTAAAAGCTTACTTACCCTGCCTATTTGACCCATATACAGGGTGGAAGAGGACCGTGGACCTTCCCGATAATGGGAGATAGTTTAGCCTTAACACTTTATTTCCCCCATACAAACTATGTGAATTTAAGCAGCCGTTTTCAAATTACAGCCGGTTAAACATTCACACAAAAAACTACTTGTTTCAACCCTAAACATGATTGGGTCAGTGAACTTAATTGTAAACAACATTTTCATACATGTTATTATTACTTTTTTTTTGTCGTGGATGCATACTTAGACCTGCTTCCAATGCGGTAAGAAATATTGCAGGGTTTGTGAGTCTCTTTGTAGGTACATCTTGAACAACTTTATTTATTTTTTCCTAAAATTATGAATAAAATAACATAATAACGACCTACTAACAGCCTACTAAGCACAACTTGACAAATTTCTGAAATAGCGACATTGACAGAAAATGAAGTGTACTCAATCTTCATAAACAATTAAACATGATAATTAGAACCTTCTTTCATCGTATCTTAGTTTCCCTAAATTGATAAATAGGTTTTAGCTAGTTGAACAAAATTATTTACGAATAAATTGAAATTGTGCTGCTGAGTAGGCATATTTTATTCATTTTCATGTTTCAAAACGTGCATGTGAAACGTTTATCAAATAAACATTATTAAGAACTTCTGATTATGTACTTAACTTATGAACCTCTTTGCGTTATTTTGTGGGCTATCGATGCATTTGATGTTAAAATGAAAATGTCATTAAATTTACCTATGTCATTCTTCAAATAAAAATGCCTTTGCTAGATGCTCGTGGTTATTTGAATTTGCTTTTATTGTACGCGACGTGCAATAATAACGCGGCTGAAGCTTTGCGTCGATACCGAGAAACATATCCTCCACCACATCCAACTGGGCATAGGACAATTTTAAGGGCTTTGGATCGTATCGCCAACAACCAGCCCGTTGTACCAGCAACAGCCCAGAACGACAAAGGTGGCGGAGGCGTTGTTCGAATTGCGGCTCGACTTGAAGAAAGGGTGCTGCGTTATTTTAGAAGACATCCGAGAGCGAGTTCTAGAGTAGCGGGTCGACATTTCAGAATAACCCATACTGCAGTACTTACTATTCTCAAACGTGCCAGCCTTCACCCTTACAAAATACAGAGGGTTCAAGCTCTACTCCCTCGGGACTGCCCTATCCGCGAAGCCTACTGCCGATGGTTATTACAAAAGATAGTAGAAGAGCGAGATTTCATAAGGCATATTATTTGGAGTGATGAAAGCTCGTTCACACGCAACGGAATATGGAATAGACGAAACGAACATGTGTATGCCGAGGAGAATCCTTTCGCTTATCGATTCTCGAGTCACCAGTATCGTTGGTCTATTAACGTCTGGGCGGCGATTCACGGAGAAACTATCATAGGACCTGTGTTTCTGCCTCCAACTCTAAACAGAGACGGATACATGTCTCTTTTGAACACTGAGTTAGACAGTTATCTGGACGAATTACCACTGGCTGAAAGACAAGTCACTTGGTTCCAACAAGATGGTGCACCAGCTCATTCTGTACACGAAGTACGAATGAAATTGAACAATGAGTTTGGGGATCGCTGGATAGGCAGGTTTGGGCCGCACCGTTGGCCGCCAAGAAGCCCGGATCTCACGTGTCTTGATTTCTTCCTGTGGGGCTCTGTAAAAGATAGTGTGTACAAAACGGAATGTGACACTGCGGACGAGATGCGACGACGAATAACTGATGCCTTTAACGATCTGCGGAGAAAAAATGATGAAGAGCATATTTTGTCAAGGGTGCACCGACATACTCGGGCACGGGCTGCAGCGTGTATAATAAGCCAAGGAGGGACATTTGAACACCGAATGTGAGGGTAATTGAAGATTTTTGTAGACGTAGTGTTAGATTTTTATAACAACATGATAATGTGTAAACTAATGAATGATTAATAGTGTTAATACATTTTGTAAATAATAAAAATCATTTTCATTTGGTTTTGTTTATGGATTATTTGACGTCTATGAATCATAAGTTATCACCTTATCACTATGGCAACGTCAATGTTCGGAAATAAGCGTAGTTTCCGAGTTTTCATAGTCAAGTCAATTTGGTTTTTGTTTTAATTAGTTAATTCATCATTATTACCATGACAAATCGACTGTGTACCTCTTAACCCATTCATTGCCGAAGACGCGAATTCGCGTCCTATGTATGTGTAATCGTAATGCCGAGGACGCGATTTCGCGTCCTCGAGTTATTTGTTTTTTTTTGCTAGAATACAACTGTACTTAAATGCTGATACCAAAATGTGACTTTATTTATGAAGGATAATGTTATACTGTTGCTGGTTTTCGGATTCAGTGCATTTGTAATTTTCATAATTCTTATCTCGGATGCCGAAGACGCGAATTCGCGTCCCATGTATGTGTAATCGTAATGCCGAGGACGCGATTTCGCGTCCTCGAGTTATTTGTTTTTTTTTGCTAGAAAACAACTGTACTAAAATGCTGATACCAATATGTTACTTTATTTATGAAGGATAATATTATACTGTTGCTGGTTTTTGGATTCAGTGCATTTGTAATTTTCATAATTCTTATCTCGGATGCCGAAGACGCGAATTCGCGTCCCATGTATGTGTAATCGTAATGCCGAGGACGCGATTTCGCGTCCTCGGCATTACGCCGGCACTGCGTGATGAGTAAAAATGTGAGGCGTCGGCAAGGAATGGGTATGCTGATACCAAAATGTTACTTTATTTATGAAGGATAATGTTATACTGTTGCTGGTTTTCGGATGCAGTGCATTTGTAATTTTCATAATTCTTATCTCGGATGCCGAAGACGCGAATTCGCGTCCCATGTATGTGTAATCGTAATGCCGAGGACGCGATTTCGCGTCCTCGAGTTATTTGTTTTTTTTTGCTAGAAAACAACTGTACTAAAATGCTGATACCAATATGTTACTTTATTTATGAAGGATAATATTATACTGTTGCTGGTTTTTGGATTCAGTGCATTTGTAATTTTCATAATTCTTATCTCGGATGCCGAAGACGCGAATTCGCGTCCCATGTATGTGTAATCGTAATGCCGAGGACGCGATTTCGCGTCCTCGAGTTATTTGTTTTTTTTTGCTAGAAAACAACTGTACTAAAATGCTGATACCAATATGTTACTTTATTTATGAAGGATAATATTATACTGTTGCTGGTTTTTGGATTCAGTGCATTTGTAATTTTCATAATTCTTATCTCGGATGCCGAAGACGCGAATTCGCGTCCCATGTATGTGTAATCGTAATGCCGAGGACGCGATTTCGCGTCCTCGGCATTACGCCGGCACTGCGTGATGAGTAAAAATGTGAGGCGTCGGCAATGAATGGGTTAATTAATGCTATAGTTCCGGGAAGGTCCCCCGTCCCCTTCCGCCCTGTAGATAGTTTCGATTACTAAACATCGACATTTCCACATCACTATTAAATTATATTTAAATCTGGCAACACTTTATCCATATAACAAGTGAGTCGCTTTACTTCAAACTCGGATAAATCCATTCAAAAGGACAACGGAATTTTGCGTCTTTTTTCAAACAAGTTAAGTTTTATTCGTATACCAAATATCAAGGAGGTATCTGAGTTTAATAAAGCCACTTAAGTGTCTCGATATGAAATTTCTACTTTAGCTCCAGCCTTAGCATCTCTCGTGTTAGGTTTTTGTTCTAAGCTAAAAGTTATTTATTTGTTGTAAGGCGAGTTGTGAGTACGGAAATAATCTACTATGGAATCCTTAAAACTAACTAAACAAGTTGTGTGTTGAGTAGAGGAGATAGCAGATCGCGTCGTGTGCTTGTTGTGTGCGTACTACGTACCTATGTCTGCCTCCTGTATCATGGCGACGTCGTTGCCGCCGTCACCGACGGCCGCGACAGCCAGCCCGCGCGCGCGCAGCAGCTGCGCGACGCGCGCCTTCTGCGTGGGCGAGCAGCGCGCCACCACAACGCCCGCGCAGCGGCACAGCAGCGCCACGAACTCCTCCTCGTATGACTGCAGGCACACCTGCGCAAACCGTTACAATTGTTACCCGCACCTCTGAATATATCTTATTTTGTATTTCGTGTCGGTTCACAGCCAGGAGAAGCGGTCAGTTGGCAGACTACTCGCACGACTGTTAGATACTACCTCTATAATCAGGTTGAAAAGTGCTCGATATGGTGTGCGTAGGAAAGCTTGGCGTCATGGATTGGGTGGAGCCCATTGCGGTTTAATGTGGCCCGATTAATAGTAGCAGACTAATGAATGTCGATACCAAGTAGATAAGGTATAAGAGTAATTGCCGCGATACAGCATTATGTCAAATTTTAAACCAAAGTATCACAAATCTATCAACGGTTTGTACATTAGAAACGAACATAAGTGATCCATGATTCTCTAGCTCCTGACACCGTGCTGACTTCAATTTTTTGTCACTGCATCCAGCATTTTCAAGTGCAACCAGCACTGGATAATGCGGATGTCGAAAAGCTGGTATCTCATGCAGTCTGTCTAGTATGCTTCGGCAGTTCGGTTGTTATAACTAGACGGAGAAGACAATGATGTCGATGTAGAATACGATGAGTAACATAATAAAGACGAACTGATTTGCTTATTATTATGTTCATTCCCAGAGTGGGGTAGACAGAGCTACAGAATTACCAAGCACTCTTAAATAAGTTGTTGATAATTCTGTAACCACGTTTTGCACAATCAGGCTAAGATGTTTAGTATTAGTGACAGGTTGCAAGCCCATCGCCTAAGAGTACTAGAAGCCTTTGTTATTCCCTTAGTCGCCTCTTACGACATCCACGAGAAGACATGGAGTGGCACTATTCTAACCCGGTGACCACACAGGTAAGGGTCTATATTTTGGAAGTACTTTCTCCTACAGTATTGGATCTAAGAGTAAAAATAAATATGACAAATTTTGTAAGAAATTGTTTGTAGAAACTTTCGTCGAAAGTAATCACAATGATATCCATAAAGATATTCGAGATATGAGTAAACTGAAAAAAGGTACCGTAATTTTTTATCCAAGCTGGTTTTTTATCATTGCTTACTTTTAAATAATTAATTAAATGATGGTTTCTATTTGTAATCAATAATGCGTATGACCAGAATTTAATGAACAGATACGAGTAATTAAATGATTAGTATTATTTAGTTTAACACGTTTCTGTAAACTACGTTTTTTGTTTTCCCGTCCTTTGCTAACACGTGAAGATTTTGTGGACTTGAGACCATGGGAAAAACAGTTTTTAACTAAATGTACACCTGCAACTTTCAGTGTATGCCCCTGGTGCTTTATTTATTGTCATAGCGAATGCTCATCAATGATCATTTTAGGAATCGAAAAGCTGACAATTAAGTAGCACTTTAACGAAACTATAGGGTAAAAAAACATATGTAAAAATCCTCTTGTGTGTAGTAGTAACCAGCTTGAATAAATATTACCCTCGTAGGTTTATGAATAAGGGGATACATATTTAAAATGTTGATTACATCTTAAAAACTTCCTAGAAGGAAAGAAAACGGCATTACGGATTCAAAATATCTCTAGACTTTTTATTTCAATTTTACAGGGAATGATGATTTCCCGGATAAAGACTGCCCTATCATCTTCCATGGGCCACAAACTATCTCTATACCAAATTTCATGAAAGTAAATCTGAAAAAGTAGACCATAAATAATATCGAATGCCCCTCCTCGGAACTACATATAAATATCCCTACATAAAATTCCATCTAAATCGGCTCAGCGGTTTAAGTATCTTCATACAAACACCCCCATTTCACCCCCTTAGGATTTAAATTTCGGTAAAAAAACTATATTATCCTTTCCCAGGATTCAAACTATCTTTGTACCAAATTTCACCTAAATCGGTTCAGCGGTTTAAGCGTGAAGAGGTAACAGACAGACAGAAAGACACACTTTCGCATTTATAATATTAAAATAGTAAGTAGTATTATAATATTTATAATATTAGTAGGGTGAAGGCACCAATGATGGACACTTTTAGATGACAGACACCAGTGATGGACATTTCACTCTTAATTCAAATGTCATACGGTCCTAAATTGATTTTTGCAAAACAAATGAATAACCCTTATCTTCTGTAAAATAAGAATCAACGTCCATTATTGGTGCTCTGTCCATTACTGGATCCATCTTAGTATAGTAGTATCGAAATGGATTAAGCAGGATATACACGGTGCCCGGGAGGATTGCTTAAATATAAACGATTACCACTAAACGTAGAGCCACTTACTTGCCACTTTATACAAGTGGTTTCTTTGTAATCTTATTGGTTCTTGGACACAGTACACTTTAGAAATGAGAATGGCAGCATGAGCATGTCATGCTCACTCAAAGGTCTTTGCTTACGGCGTCGTCGTTGATCGGGTCGCCACCTTCCCGAACACATGGTTGAGAGAGGCGATGGCTGAGATACGCGTCATACTCGTGAACGGGTGCTGTCTGTGGAGTCCAGTCTGTTCACGGTTGCAAGGACCTGTTTTCTAGTTAGTTATTTTAATTATTGTTCCTGACCTAGAGACCTCATCATATTGTTCTCCTAGTCACTATCTAGAACCGCTAAGCGTGCCAGGCCAAGTTCAAGCTAACAGAACTAGCGAGCATATATTACACAAACCATTTGGAGCCACTTTTGACCCCTCATAACTCAAAAACTATTTCACATAAACATGTCAAATTTGGCTCATATACAACGTGTCCCAAAACTCAACGATAAGCCGGCACCAGAGGATGGAGCTGCTTATGATTAGTCGAGAAAAAATAAGGAAAAAAAAATATCTTAATTATTTTAGAAATTACAGAAATAAAATGAAATTCATCGAAAATCGACATCCCTAATGGTATTTTTAACGACCATGTCTACAAATATTCAAATATTACTGTTTTATTTTGTTTTTGGAAACTTAAGTAGCCCTGCTATCTAACACAGTTCTTAAAAATACCATAATACATGTACCCCCTTACTAATAATGGTTGTATAGTGGTGGTATAGCTATACAATGTTTTGTCCTTATCTGTCACTGTGACATTTGAATTTGACAGATAAGGACAAAACATTGTATAGCTATACCACCACTATACAACCATTATTAGTAAGGGGGGTAGTTTTTACACAAAAAATAATCAAAATTCATTTTGTCCCTACAATTTTGAAAGATTTTTTCTTACAGTCCACTTTCAATCATCATGGTGTAAAAAAATAGTATTGACACCACTATGGCAATTATTTTCAAAAGTTGACGCAACTAACCAAGATTCCAAAATGATATAATACTTTGGGAAACCTAGTCACAACAAAAAACAACGAATTTTTAAACAAGAACCGACATTTTTAAATGTTGATATTAATCACTTTTGAAAAGGGTTGTTGTTGCAAGTTTTAAAATTTCAATGGAAAATGTGGGTAGTTAATACAATTTTCAAGTCAGTACACTCTGATCCTTTGTTCGCTGTGCACGGTTCCGTATTAATTGATGTGGCTCTCATACTAACAACTCTTGGCTTTGCTTTTTGGACTGGTGATCTGCAAACTGTACTGACCTGGCATTATTTTGGACTGTGATTGTGTTTTGTGTATTGGACTTTTTCCGTATTCTGGATTGTTTAGCGTTTATCATGCCGCTACCGTACACACCGTTGGAATACGCTAATATGCATCTCATTTATGGAGAATGCCGATGCAATGCTAACGCTGCTAGCAGATTGTATCGAGAAAGGTACCCAAATGTTCAAAGACATCCGGATTATCGAGTGTTTATTAATGTACATCTAGCCTTTGCGGAAGGTCGTTTACCATTTGACAGGAGACACACTGGAAGACCTAGATTGGAACGCGATGAAGAAGTTCTCAATTAAATAGAAAACGATTCAACTACCTCGGTACGTGCCATAGAAATAGCTACGGGAATACCAAAAAGTTCTGCACATCGAGTTCTAAAACGTCACAGACTTCACCCATATCACTACAGGCGTGTGCAGACGTTAGAACCGCGGGACTATCCACATCGGGTCGCATTTTGCTGTGCAATGCTGCAAAAGCTCAGGGAAGATCCCCAATTCTTAGACAAAGTTCTATGGTCGGATGAATCAACCTGCAAGAAAGATGGCTATTCAAATCTACACAACTTACATAGTTGGAGCAATGAAAATCCGCACCTGATGAGAGAAGACAAATCTCAGTATCAATTCAAGGTTAACTTATGGACGGGCATCTTAAATGGAAATGTAATTGGACCCTTTGAGTTACAAGGAAACCTTAATGGTGATGGCTATTTGAACTTTTTACAAAACGACTTGCCTGAATTATTAGAAGACGTGCCTTTACGTGATTTACAAAACATGTGGTTTCAAAATGATGGTTGCCCAGCTCACTATGCCCGTGCAGTGCAAGAATACTTAAACCAAGAGTATCCAGGGCGTTGGATCGGGCGACTTGGTCCTATCTTGTGGCCACCCCGTTCGCCCGACCTGAACCCCCTGGACTTCTTCTACTGGGGCTGTCTTAAAGACAAAGTGTACTCAAAACCCATAGCAACATTGGACGAGCTTCGCCAAAAAATCACACAAGCTGCGGATCATATCAATGGTAGAAGATATGCACGACGGATAAAACAATCATTTCTAAGGCGATGTCATGTCTGTATTAATGCCGGTGGCAGGCAATTTGAACATTTACTGTAGTATTAATAATGTAGTAAATGAATTAAAAAAAATGAAAAAAAATTGTACGATTTCTTTGCATTTATTCAACATTTTTCAACAACAAAAATCCTTTTTTGGGTACAGTAAAAGTGATTACCGCCAACATGAACAAAACATGTGGTTTCAAAATGATGGTTGCCCAGCTCACTATGCCCGTGCAGTGCAAGAATACTTAAACCAAGAGTATCCAGGGCGTTGGATCGGGCGACTTGGTCCTATCTTGTGGCCACCCCGTTCGCCCGACCTGAACCCCCTGGACTTCTTCTACTGGGGCTGTCTTAAAGACAAAGTGTACTCAAAACCCATAGCAACATTGGACGAGCTTCGCCAAAAAATCACACAAGCTGCGGATCATATCAATGGTAGAAGATATGCACGACGGATAAAACGATCATTTCTAAGGCGATGTCATGTCTGTATTAATGCCGGTGGCAGGCAATTTGAACATTTACTGTAGTATTAATAATGTAGTAAATGAATTAAAAAAAATGAAAAAAAATTGTACGATTTCTTTGCATTTATTCAACATTTTTCAACAACAAAAATCCTTTTTTGGGTACAGTAAAAGTGATTACCGCCAACATTAAATAATGTCGATTCTTGTTTAAAAATTCGTTGTTTTTTTTGTGACTAGGTTTCCTAAAGTATTATACCATTTTGGAATCTTGGTTAGTTGCGTCAACTTTTGAAAATAATTGCCATAGTGGTGTCAATACTATTTTTTTACACCATGATGATTGAAAGTGGACTGTAAGAAAAAATCTTTCAAAATTGTAGGGACAAAATGAATTTTGATTATTTTTTGTGTAAAAACTACATGTATTATGGTATTTTTAAGAACTGTGTTAGATAGCAGGGCTACTTAAGTTTCCAAAAACAAAAAAAAAACAGTAATATTTGAATATTTGTAGACATGGTCGTTAAAAATACCATTAGGGATGTCGATTTTCGATGAATTTCATTTTTTTTCTGTAATTTCTAAAATAATTGAGATATATTTTTTTCCTTATTTTTTCTCGACTAATCATAAGCAGCTCCATCCTCTAGGGCCGGCTTATCGTTGAGTTTTGGGACACGTTGTATTGAGACTTGCGATGTACATAATATGTTCACCAAATTTCATAAATACACCTCAAACGGTTATTTAGATAATATTAACCTCCAAAAATCGACAGTTTTATAACTGACTGAACTATAGATCAAAACTCTAACCCAGTACCAGATGACCTAGAAAGTTCAAATTTGGCATCCAGATAGGAAATTGGATGGATACAAAGGAAAAAATCAGAAACTAGTAAATTTTTATGATCAATTCATTTTATTAAGAACACTCACTTATAGTGCCTGTAATGTAAGAATCAGCAATCAAAAATGATGACAGACGGTCTTTATGTGGATTTTAAGGTCTTAGCGTGAATACATAACGCGTGGAATAGCACCCTTATTTTTTTTTAATCCAAACATTTCCGTTTTAGTGCTCATAACTTTTGTGTTTGTCTCTCGATACCTGACCTATAAGGTTGCGATTTACGCTTTGAAATTCATAGATGTTTTCTTCAAAATTCTTGGAACATTTGTGGTTTATTTATTATTACAATTCTTTTAGTAAGTAGGTATGGTTTTGGCAATAGTTTTAATTAAAAGTTAATAATATTTTAGTATAGTTATTATAATAGTATTCAGTAGGTAAGTACACTCTATACGAGTTAACTTATTTTTAAAAGATAGGTAACTTGTACTTATATTTTTCATGAGAATTCAATAGATAACAGGTAATTCTTTATTCTTTGTCTTAAATAATTATCTTTTTATTACGTACCTACCTATATTGTACAACCAGTCGTGCAATAGAATTACTGGTGGGTGACACACCTCACACCGAATTATTCCAATGCCTCCCTATGGAAGCTGCCTATTCCATTCGATTGCATATTCTTTGTTTGATTATACTCGTAGTGATGTACAACAAACCAATAGATCACGTGTGACTATAGCAGAGTATGTAAGACGTAACTGGGAAGAGTGAAGTGTCTACACTAGCCTCCTTACTGCTCTGAAGAAGAGTATCGAGCAAGCATGCTTTGTTCGACAACTTATGGAGCTGCTTCTGAATTAAAGGCCGCAGTAAATTTGTTCATATTAAGATCCAAACGTATCATCAGGATGGTGTTCTGCTTGGTTTGATCGGCGAAGAGAGATATCCTACAAAGCGCTTGCTCTTTACCGGAAATCTCTGTTCGAGCCATTATGCCGTTTGTATTCCAATGGAACAAGACATCAACAATGCATCTATTTCTCCCGATACACTTTAAGAGAACGAGTTCTTTTTTAGCGCACGTAAATTTACAATACAATTTAAGCATAATTTAATTAACGAACTAAAACGAGTCAAGACCAACTTTCAGATATGATCCTCGTAAGGCCCAGTGTGCAAGAGGATGTACATAACCAAGGCAATTTACTTTGAACTCTGTTGCAATAACAATAAGGTTTATTTTCCTATGTTCATTAACTGAAAATGGCATTTTCGAACAATCGCCATTGAACTTTATTCCCTCGATTGTAGATTCAATGCCCAGTTACAAAAACCTCCCATTTTACAGTATGGTGGGCCTTACGAGGTTATCTATGTGTGTATGTAAACACTTTGTTGTACAAACAAAAGAGATTTAGATCTCACTTCTTTGAAGTCAACAACCAAGGCATATATCATAATATTGAACTTGGCTCTCATTTCCCATTTATGATTTTGACGGGATTTTTAAATTACTCAATGTTATTGAGCTTACGTTTGTAATGATTTTATTTGTGTTAGTTCTAAAATAATTGTTTAATACTATATTACCTTGTAATGTTACTTTTAAGTATTATTGTATTTTACGATTGGTAAAAATTACCTTTTACTGGAGTTTCTTGCGGCGTTTCTTCTGCGCAATGATGGTCTTGTCCGATGCGCTAGTAGATTTACTTCTTATTAATGACGTGTAACAGAGCCCTCATGTGGCCAATTTACTGAATAAATATTTCGAAGTTTGAATTGAAAGGCTCAACAATCCCGTGTTGTGACTGTACCACACCAAGCGCTGAGGCAACGCCATCTAGCGGATTGTACCAATCTTTAGATACTTAAACTAGTGTTGTGATACGACACCGCAACGCTCCACACGTCGTTACTCCCGTGAGAGAGTATGTGGTGCGTAGTATAGTGACCTCCAGCGTCTCTCCCTCGATGACGAGATCGGGCGGCGCGTCGCCGGCGCCCAAGTCGCGCAGGAGCGCGTGCGCGTCGCAGCGTGCCGAGCACTCGCGCGCTGCGCGCCAGCCTGCGCCGCCGCCCAGCTGCAGCGAGCGCGCGATGCACAGCGCCGTCTCCATCTTGTCGCCCGTCAGCATCCAAATCTGACCGCGTGTAACATTAACGTCAGTGCGACCTTTATGCGCCTCATACTATAATGTATAGTTAGTTACTCGAACGAAATCTTTTGTTCGTTTGTATGTCTATCTGTTCATATATCACACAATTTTTATTCAAAGACTACAAGGACGATGTGGTTGAAATAAGAAAAGTTTAATTTGTGAAGCGTTAAAATATTTTCTAGTTAAATTCTGTAAATTTTTAGTGTTTCTCGATGGTATAGCTATCCACCTTTATGCCAGCCGTCCTCAACATGGCCATGGTGCTCGGCACGTCGTCCGCCAGCCGGTCCTCAACACCCGTGAGGCCCAACAGTTGGAGACCACACTGCAATTTCGACATAGCCGCAATAGTTTTCTCGGTGCGATTCGTGACGCTTAGACGGGCTTCTTTGTATTCAATCTATTAACAAAACAAAATAATAGTACATTACTACAGAGGCCGGGACAAAAGGGGTTACCGGCCGAAGACATATAGACGGCCGAGCAATGCGAGGCCCGATAAGTCTGAGGCGGGCGACCCCATATTTCTTGCCAAGGTATGTATTGTATAGTGTTTTTTTCAAACATGCAATGAAATAAACAACAAAAAAATCAAAGCTTTATTTAAAAAAAATATATAAGTAAACAAGACTAATCATATCTTTGTCGGTAGTTTCGTCCGCACTCATATTTATAACAATTATAACAAAACAAGATTACAAACAACAAAATTATATCTGATAAAACAGAATTACAGCGAAATATTATCAAGTTTCCCGCCAAAACTTTTTTTCTATACGGTTAGAGTCACGTTTGAGTAGACATTTTTGCCGCTACCTAATATACGTACATACAAACATAAACTCACGCCTTCATTCCCAGAGTTGGGTAGGCAGAGCTAACGAATTACCAACAAGTCCGCTACCTAATATTTAGATGAAATATTAATATTTCAACGTGTATACGTACAGTTAAGAAAATAATTGATAATAATGTGTTATTTGTTATGTTCATGTGGATTTATTATGTTAATAAAACTGTACTAGGTAAGTACATACCAAATCGTTTATTGTTTTTTATAATACGCATACTTCATGAAGCCTGGGCCACAAATTTATGTGGAATGGAAATTAAAAAAGAGGACTTTTCCGGCCGAGGCCTGCACGATTTGTATGAAATTCCATTGACGACCTCATGTCCTAGCCGCACCTGAAACGTCATACTTCGCAGCCTATATAAGCAAGATAAGATCAATATTTCATTGCATGTTTGAGAAAAAATATTTTTTTTATTCATTGCGCGGCAGTAACGTACAATTCGACACTTACCTCAAATTTCAAGTACTCATCCTTGGTCAGAACTCTTTTGGCTACCACTAACGTTCGCAGGCCGTCGGCTGCCAGGCGCCTGCATTCATTATTTAGCCACGAAGAGTCCAGGAGCGCAGCTAAAGCTACATCGGCTCCTTTCACGTAGTATGTTATTTCGCCCGAAATTTCTTCCTAAAAATAATCACAATTTTAAAATGTTATTAAGTATTCATACAACCAGCATTCGGCACATTAATCCCATGTTATAGTTGACGTTAATCTGCACCGACTCGACATAGCGCTTCTAAGATGAGTCGGTGCAGATTATATTTTGTCGACTACATTTCGGCTGGTATTCTCTTCCGATAGTCTAAGTAAAGTAGTAAATCAAATACAAACTGTGTGATGAATGACGTACATATAAAGTGTCGTTTACGGAAGAGAGGACCTGGTCTTATTAGTCATTGATGGATCTTTCCTAATCGACTAACAAACAGCCTGTACAGTCTCCGGCCTAAGAAATTAAATTATAATGAGACATATCGATGTTCTCTAACCTGCACAATGATGCCCATCATTTTGCTTTCACTAGTAAAGTGGAATATCTGCAGAATAGAGAATTGCATTATCTCGTTAGTCGCACGGAGTTTTAACGAAATATTGTGAAGATCCCTGCGGTACAAGGAAACGCCCATCTGAAATTGTGAAACCACGTCCTTAAAGCTGTGAGCGGCCAAGTGTGGACACTTCTAGTTATTTTCGTTTACAGATATTTCACGAAGTCCATTTGGTTCTGGATATACAGGGTGTAAGGGACGGCTCACCGAAAACTGAAACCATAGCTTCAGAACATTGTTCTGAACTGAAATCCAGTAGAAATTTTCCCGGGAAAACGAAAATTTTCTCGTTGGTTTCAGTTTTCGGTGAGCCGTCCCTTACACTCTGTAGAGGTATATATACAGGGTGTAAGGGACGGCTCACCGAAAACTGAAACCATAGCTTCAGACCATTGTACTGAACTGAAATCAAGTGGAAATTTTCCCGGGAAAACGAAAATTTTCTCGTTATTTACGTGAAAATGCCGTTTTCACAGTTTTATTTTTACATAATGAGCTTCAGTATGTCATAATCATACCTGGGATAACTCGGGGCAAGTTCTAGGGATTTGATATCGATAAAAAAAATGTCGATATAATTAAATTAATACATGTGCACATTGAACATTCTCGATTACTGTAAAGAGGTTCGATGTCATATCTGATATCGAGCCTCTTAAGATAATAAAAGTATGCGAATGTCATTTCAATCAAAATGACAATTTACTGTCAGTGCCATTCATATCTTAGAGTAAGAATAATATACGAGGTAGGTACTATTCCGCTACGTTTGTTACAAAGTCCAAAATAATCATGCCGCCCAAGAAACATCCACGCCCACGCGATAATTATATTAACTCGTGGATTTGTGAATATCCTGACATACAACTACGTGCGTCAAAATTATTTTGCTCTAAATGTAATGGCAGTTTTCTCCAGAAAAAATACAATGTCACGCGTCACGTTAAATATATAAATATTGTATCGACCTCTTTTTTTATCGATATCAAATCCCTAGATCTTGCCCCGAGTTATCCCAGGTATGGTCATAATATGTTGTCCTAGATCGGTTTATATGCAAAAACATGGAAAAAAAACGAGAAAATTTTCGTTTTCCCGGGAAAATTTCCACTGGATTTCAGTTTAGTACAATGGTCTGAAGCTATGGTTTCAGTTTTCGGTAAGCCGTCCCTTACACCCTGTATAGTTGGAATATCGTAGCTGACCGAATCCACTTAAGAGCTCACCCGGGAAACAAAGCCATTATCATCTATTATATGTAGGAAGTAGTGAGTATACCGATGAGCGCGCATGTGTGTTTAAACGTGGGGAGTGTTAGCCAACAAAACTTATATGCATAATATTTTTCATCCCACTAGCTCGGAAAGCCCTTTTTGTTTGTTTGATATCTAATGAGAAAATCGCTTTTTATCCACAAGTGAAGAAAGAGTTTTGACATTTGAAGGCAGCTTAAGTGATATTTGACAGCTAACCAAACGTAAAACCTTACAAGTGCTGAATTTTTAACATCACAATTAATGAATTGCATCGAGTAAAAAACACTAAATACAGTCTTACTACTTTATTTTAATTCATAATATCAGCATTCAAAATTAACCTTCATTCTTGTTTTAAAAACGTATAAAATGTTCTGACAGTCCAAATAAGTCGATGTGCAAACAAAACGCATCCGAAATAATAAAAACTTACTTTAACTTACGTCAAAACTTTTCTATTAAGCCGTCAACGTTAAATATTCGCATGTTTTTCTAGTTTGTTTTGTTATTAAAAATGAGTGATTCGAGTGATAAAGACGTATTAACACCTGTGGAATTACAGGAAACCGTGCAAAATGCGGAACTGATCTTACAGTACAAACCCTTTTCTTAGTTTCCTCGCTGTAGTGAGGTGAAAAGTTTTGTGTTATACACGGGTGAAAAGTTATTTTACGTCTCGTGTCTTGAAACACTTGCTACGCTCAGGATTCTATTTTTGAACCACTCGCTTCGCTCGTGGTCAATCATAGAATCCTTTCGCTAGCTCGTGTTTCAAATGAACACTCGCAGGTAAAATACAACTTTCCCCACTTGTTTAACAAATAACTATTTACTTAAGTACTTATTAAAAATGTAATTCCAGTTAACAATATATTTAGATATTAGAAATATTGATTTCAAATAGAAACGAAGCAAATAGATATAAGTAATTCATCATCATCATCATGGTGGCCTTTTAGTGCTCCAATCTTGGATGTAGGCCTCTTCCCTCTTCTTCCACTCTTGGCGACTTTGTGCCAGTCTCATCCATTTTCACCGTTCACAGCTTTAGACGAGATGGTATTGTTAAGAACTTGAAAAAATTTTATATCACCATGGGCAAGTTTTTTACGTTTAGTTGTCATGCTGACGTTACTCTGTGAAAGAAATTGACGCGAACTCAAGACACTAGTGACCCGGACCGTGTCGCAGTCGAGGTTACGCGCATTCAAACAATGTACACATGCGCGCGTGACAATATTCACAGCCAAACAGACTTCGTGATATAGAATATCTAAAAACTTTTCTCGTTCGAAGTGTAGAAGAAAATAGGAAGAAAGGTAGTTTAGTTTGAGTTTACCATATCCGTCCATTTGACCAGCGCCACCTCGTCGGGGCTGGACGCCTGGTAGTCGCAGAGTTCCTGCTGGGGCACGGCGCCGCCGCAGCTCTCAGACATCACGGAGCTGCCCATATCTGCCTCGACACCGAATATACACATTTTTATTAAATCATTAATACTTACTTTAAGTACCTACAGTAGAGGACCACACTTTAAATACAGTAGAGGACAGAGGCTCAAATTATATTTATTTATTTAACTGTCAATGACAGCAGCTGTTGTGGTACGAGTGAGTCATAATTTATTAACCGGCACGCGTACCAAGAGAACTCTAAATTTACCGTGTCATACTGTTTCGGCGATGGGATAGGGCTTCTAATTTTCCATCGTGGATTTTGTTGCTTTAGAAGCGCTTTCAGCAGGCTGAAATATCGTTTCAGTCCGTTTTAGAGGTAGCCGCAGATCACAGAAACAAGGGAGATATGTCATGAGCAGTGGCGGTACTGCCATACTGCCATATAAGCCCAAAAGCCGGGCTTGCCTTACAAAAATAACTATTCATAAAATCCACGTATTGTATTAGGTAGGTATTTCACCTTCGCGCGCCGCGCGTTCTCACTAAATTCTTCAAATCAAATTACATGCAACAGTAGTACGCAATTTGACCACGCACCGCCGCCACCTCCGCAGCACTTTTAGCGCTCAGCGCTCAGCGCTTTGCAGCGACTATTCGAACTACGCCGGTTGGCGCTCAGCGCTTAGCGCTATGCGGCAACGAGTCGAACTATGACGCGGCTCGCACGTATTGGCTTGCAATCGGGCTTTCATATTAGCCGGTGCCTCTCTGTCTTATCCACCGAAACGGCCACCGATGAGATATGACTATTCGTAAGTTAATATGGCAAATAGTATGGGATTTTAAGCCCTGCTTGCGTATGAAGTTGTACACGAGTCCATAGTAAAATGCGAAATTCGCGCAGGCGCGGGGCGCGCGTTGAGCCGCGTTAGCGGCCAACTTCACTCCATTGCTATTTGTTGACAAATAATTTGATTTACTTGTTGAATTGTTTTGTTTAAAACTTTGAGCGGTCAGTGCAGTAATAAGTATTTTGTTTGTGGTGTTGTGAGTTGTGATTCAATAAGATTGACAATGGAGGATGTAGTCCCGTGTGACTGTGATAACTTAAAGTGTGCACAAACTTTGCTTGTCGACGGAAAGGTAAAATGTTTGAACTTTGCAGAGAAAAAGGTACCTACATATTTCTTCGGCAAAACCTTCGCTTGACTTGTGTATTTCTCAGAGTAGTAAATCGCACAAAAGACAGTTTAACAGGTCAGTGTACAAAACTCATTGGATTGTTGGTTGTTCGCACTCTAATAAGTTATATTGCTGGTGTTGTATTTTCTTTTCTAACGACAAAGACGTGTGGAATACATCTGGTTATGACGATTTAAATAATTTAGCTGCACCATTAAAAGATACATGAATTCTCAAAAACACATGAACGCGGTAACTTCTTTTAGTGATTTTGGTAAACAGCGAATTGAGACATCTTTATCGCGCCAATTATCAGAGGAAATTACAAAACACAACATGCGTGTTGACAACAATAGTAGCGTTTTCAAAGATTAGTCGATGTTGTTTGTCATTTAGCACAACAAGAACTTCCCTTCAGAGGTCACGATGAGTCTAAAACTTCATTGAATAGGGGTAATTTTTTAGAGCTTGTGTCGCTACTTTCGAAATAGGTACGATGGCGTTTTAGAAAAACACATTCGAAGTATACAAATAATAATTTAATTTAACTATGTTGTGTAATATGTATGTAATTTTTTAGGTAGGTAATTGAAATAAAAGTAAGTACTTATTGCTTTCTCCCTAGGCAAGCAAAGTGAAAATAAGAAGTTGAACCTTTATTTTATTCGCTCAAACAAATCAAGCGGCTTTTTTCAAGGCCACCGAAAGTATGCAATTGCTGATATGTCTGTAAAATTATATCTAATGCTAACATGCCTTCAGGGAGCTTTGGTGAGCTCGTCCACGTAAGCAAATGCCTATACAACTGCAGAGTGAAGTGAAGATTGATCAGTAATGTGCAGAGATCGGAATAGGTAGAGCTAATTTGCCTAAACTTGACGCATATTCATTCATGAGTGAGTGAAATAGGAACACATTTTTGAATGAACATGCATCAAGTTTAGGCAAATTAGCTCTACCTATTCCGATCTCTGGTAATGTGGTAACAAGATAAAGGGTCTAGCAGGCTAAGCTAAGAAGAATGGCCCCCACGAGGGATTGTGTTCTACTTTTAGGTGGAGTAGTGGCAGGATCTAAGAACACTGTATGCCTGATATGGGTAGTTCTACTCGCAAGGGAATTTTCCGCGGCTCACCTTATTTTGAGTAGTTTTTGTAGGTAAATTATATTGTTTTACGATTGAAAGTGTACAACTAAATGGTTTCTAGTATGACACAAAAAATTAGCTCACTCCTAAATATATATCTTTCAAAAATTGTACTTTAAAGTGCCAAATTCTCAGTCTCCTGGCATGTCTCTCGGACGAAATGAAAGCTTAAAGGGTGCATCATAATTTTATTTTGAGTATGTACTTAATATCTGCACTAAAATAGAAATGTATAATATATATAGTTTCAATGTTTTTGTCTAATTTTACCTTAAATACGAAACTTGTTAATAAAAAAGTGCATTATATTTTGTCTCTCGGTTTTTACCTCAGTCTCCTGCTACATCAAAACACGTTAAAATCAGTTTGAATTACCGCGTCTAGCGCGTTGCTGTTCGGTTTGGGTGTACGATCGAAGTGAAGTTAGCTTACAACCACTCGCGTCCGTCTCGGCTCGCGGTTGGCTTTAGTCGCTACGGTGAGTTGCGTGAGTGAGTTTGTGCTGCGGCCAGTCAGCTTAACAGTATCCTGGTACGTATTTATTTAAAATTCATTGATTTCTATATACTTATTTTGCATTCATATGTCGTAAATTCGTTAAATTAGAGTACAGAATTGCATAATTTCATTATTATATGTTGCATTGACGTAGTTATTGGCAAAAAACCTAAAATAATCTCAGTATCCTGTTCTCAGTCTCCTGGAAATATAATAGCCTGGAGACTGAGGATTAATCAGGAGACTGAGATTCATCAAGGATCCGCACGAATAGTAATGATTGATATATTAATTACTGGTATATTTATGTATTATTTGATTAGTTACATATTATTTATTTATAAATTATTAAGCTGCGAATTTCGCCAAGCAAAAACTTTGATCTCTAACATTAAAACTTCATCATTATTTATTTTTTGTTTAAAAACGATCATATTTTTTACACATTTCATCTTAAATTATAAAAGTTTTTAGAAAAAAATGTAAAATATGTGTAGGTAATATTGGAATACCTTATACACTTCATTATATTTTTTACAGAAAAATGGCAAAACCAAAAAGTATTACTAAGGAAGAACTGCGGACTGTGACTACAAATAATACTGTCTGTAGACTGGAGAAAAATATATTTTTATTTTTTAATTGGATTGAGGTTTATTTGATTTTAGTTTAGTTAAAATTTGATAATCATGTTGCCATTTTGAAGTTGTTTAGAAAACTTGATATTTTCATAATTTTATGCAAAGTTCCTAATATTATAATGATGAGACTGATGAAGCACTTTTAAGTTTATTTTTTTGAGTTTTGAACTCTGTAATTGATGTTAATGAATAGTAAGATTACTGTTAAGTTACAAATAATGAAACTATTGAAGGCTGATAAAACCTTAAAGATTTTGTACTATATGTAAGGTCATTTAATTTTCTATAATTATAATGAAAACTTTGACAATGTTTGTTGTGTAGAGAATACAAAAAAACTATTTGTTTTTTTTTTCAATTTTCCTAATTTTGTACTAAGTAGTACTAATTACTGTCAACTTGTGATAATTTGTGAGTCTTACAATAGAAGTGTTTCACAAGTAGAGAATGCAATTTACCCGGTTATTAGCTGTTTTTATATGAAAATAGCCGGTTAAAATCGGTTATAGCCGGTTATTTGCATTCCCTATTCACAAGACACTATTTTTATGCCATTAAACTATTTTTATTAATAAAACATTTAAATAATTACAACGGTTTTTAAGTTCTTTTGTATCAATACTCAGTATCCTGTCCATAGCCTAAGTCTCCTGGGCCCATATTTTTTTTAAATGGTCTTAAATTTGGTATATTTTATTTTTTTGACTGGCCCGTTTGATATCAGTAATAGAACGACCTAAGCTAGGCGTCAAGCTACTTTTCTGACCTTAGATGCCAAAAAAAAGTTGTGCCAAGAATCATTTCATTTTCGTCCCTCCCGAGTAGAACCACCCATATCAGCCTCCGATCTTCTTTTGTTTCAGATTTATTCACGAAAATGTTATAAGTCAAGGTAATTTTTAAACTGTAATTATAGCTAAACCTAGCCAGCGAGGGTAACCAAATAAAATCAGAATTGTGGAGGATATAATGGGGTTACTAATACATATTTTTACAGACCTTCATGTCCTTAAACTTAGATGAAAAAAAAAATTGTTTTTTTTTGATTAATTTTTTTGCCACTTCTCGCGGACACAACTACCAAAAAAATTACGTGACAAGCCACAATTGTCAACTACGTATACATTCAAAAACATTTTCAAATATCATGGTGCGTCATGACAACAAAAATAAATAAACGAACGTATATTTTGTCGTCAGCTGCAAATCAAATGTATTAGCTATGGTACTATAATTCTAAATGTGTTTTTTTTCTTTCTTATTCTACACAAATAAGGAAAGTCAAAAATAATAAGTAATAAGAATTTATTGTAGGCTCATTGACAGAAGAAAATGTTAGTACCTACCATTTCATATCGATAAATAACTCAGAAGAGCAAACAGAACAATACAATTCTTGCATATTTACACAATCATACTCTTCATCGTCCCATGTATAACTAAATTCGATGCTACAATAGTTACAAATTTTCGTTAGGGCAATATTTTCGTCCGAAAGAGAAATCTCAACGTTTGGTAAGGATCTTAAAAAGAGCTCTTCTGTATTACTTTTTTGTTGCCTTTCGTTTTGCGTAAACATCTATTACAACATTTACATCTGCTTTCAGACATTATTGCAAGAAACGACATAAAAAATAGCTAGAAACTGTGTAGTCGTAAATATATGACATATGTCATTGAATTATTTTATAATGAACGAAAGAGGATGTTATACCTACTTACATACTCATTTGCTATTACTACTCTATTAATATGACATGATATAGTAAATATACGTTCGTTTATTTATTTTTGTTGACATGACGCACCATGATATTTGAAAATGTTTTTGAATGTATACGTAGTTGACAATTGTGGCTTGTCACGTAATTTTTTTGGTAGTTGTGTCTCCGCGAGAAGTGGCAAAAAAATTAATCGAAAAAAAAACATTATTTTTTTTCATCTAAGTTTAAGGACATGAAGGTCTGTAAAAATATGTATTAGTAACCCCATTATATTCTCCACAATTCTGATTTTATTTGGTTACCCTCGCTGGCTAGGTTTAGCTATAATTACAGTTTAAAAATTACCTTGACTTTTTAACATTTTCGTGAATAAATCTGAAACAAAAGAAGATCGGAGGCTGATATCAGGCATACAGTGTTCTTAGATCCTGCCACTACTCCACCTAAAAGTAGAACACAATCCCTCGTGGGGGCCATTCTTCATAGCTTAGCCTGCTAGACCTTTTATCCATAATAACCGTAAAAACTACAAAACATATCTCTCGGCTTGCCCTATTCTGAAACCCTAGGCATGCCACTGGTCATGAGCGCAAATTTTCGTACAAGACCCGGTGTTGCCACTTTTAAACATGTGTGCGTCTCAAAAACAACCTTCTCATAATTGGTTACTGCTTACGAACTAAAAACGCCGTAGCATAGTTTTGATAGAAGCTCAAAATTAAACTTTATGTTCAGTTCTCAAGGTTGAAAAATGCTGAAAGATCGTTTTTTTTCCATCGTAGTTCAGCGAACGAAAGGTAGGTTACAAGTCACTTGGACATAAGGTTCACTAAACGTAAGGTAGCGCTTACTTGTCACTTAACTGCCATTTAGCGACAAGTAATTATTTAATGACTAATTAATAAATGTTCAGAACATTAAGGACTACTCTTACATCGACATGTAGTATTCTTTTTTTCCAAGAGGTATGCGTCTCTTTCCTGCAGTCCACTTAGGAATGCCACCATGAATGTTTCAAAATATATCGATAACCATTTAAAATTTGTTTGTACCGTTAATATAGGGTATTATTAAGGCAATAGGTACTCTTATTTTTATTTAACTACTAGGTTAATACAATTACAGCATTTAAACTTAATAGGTACATTAATGTTCGAATAGAATAATATTTTATTAGCAAGAATATACTTTACAAAAAGTTGATACGTACGTAGTTTTAAAATTGGGAATCATTCTATCTGTGGTAAATTTGCTGGAGCTGTTAAAGATTTTTATGTGTTGATTACTTAGTAGATAAAAGTGAGTCGGCGCGGGCTGACGATCAACGCTGTGTGCGCGCACAACTCACTACCGAGCCCTTTGCCTTTGGTTAATTTATTTTTATCTTATTTGTATTTTTATCTAAAATCTAGCTATGTGGTTGCCGGCTTAGAATAGTGCCCCTCCATTTCTTCCCACGGAAGTGGTAAGAGGCGACTGAGGGAATAACGGCTTGTAGTATCGTTAGGCGATGGGCCTGCAACCTGTAACTAATATACACATAGTAAACATCTTAGCCTGATTGTGCAAAATGTGGTTACAGAATTAACAACAAGTTTGTAGGTTTGTTGGTAATTCTGTAGGTCTGTCTACCCCACTCTAGGAATGAATGCGTGAGTTTATGTATGTATGAATCTAAAATCTAATCTATGAATTAAATCTGCAACGCAGTTGAGCCGAATGCAGATTTTAGTAACCTACGTCATTCAGAATATGTTCTTATAGCGTAAACTTTATATAACGTTCGTTATATTCTAACGAACATTTAATTTTATGAACGTAAAAATTAGTTAAAGTTTTTTTTTCTTAATTTAAGCGTGTGATAGTGATGGATGATAAATAACTTGAAATATTAACACGTGCAATTTTATTGATTGCTGAAGAACAAGCCATTTATCGACAATCGATAGAAATTACATTCACATCCTTACGTTCAGAAATCCATATAAACATTAAATATTCATTTAAAAATATAAATAATTATTAAAAACGAAATTTACCGGTGGTATGCTGTGCCCCTTGACTTAAAATTACCGTTTGGATTTCGACTTTTGCACACGCTACAAACAGTCATTTTACCAATTAAACGGAGCTCGTATATTGACAACGATCAGGGGTGACTAAGGCAACGCTTGACGCGCCTTGTGCCGATATTATTTACTATTATTATTATTATTTATTATAATACACTAGCAGCTCTTTGAGCTGATGCGTGTATATCACTGCACTTGTGTCTATAAAGTTTTTAAAAACTTATCAAGTCTATTTTTAAAGGAGTTCACTGAGGGTGCACTAATAACAGTTTTTGGTAAAGTGTTCCACAGTTTCACCACGCGATTTGATAAGAAGTGTCTCCTAGGGTTGCTAGCACACAGAGGCTTGACTAGTTTCATGGAGTGCCTTCTCAACCTTGTGTCCTGGCTTAATGTGTAAATGTTTTTCAGATTAGCAATGTTATAGTGTCCATTCAATATTTTATATGTCTCGATAAGATCCCCTCGTTTTCTTCTCTCCTCCAATGTTGTCAGGTTCAGCGCCAATAGGCGTTCTTCATAGGTTGCTCTACGCTGGACTTTCTCCAGTAATTCAATATCCTTCTTAAAATAGGGGATATAATATTTGAAAGGCATACTCAAGTAAAGGGCGAATGTAAGCTTTATACATCTTTACAAATAAGTCCTTGGTGATGACATGAAATGCTTTTCTGATTATATACAGCATTGAGTTAGCCTTCTTACTCACGTTTGTAATGTGTGAGTCCCACTTAAGGTTCTGTGTGATGGTGACGCCAAGATCTTTTTGCGTGTCAACTACTTGAAGAGGAACGGAGTCAATTGTATAACTGAGCTTAGGGTTTGTTTTTCCTATGTGTAGGACAGTGCACTTGGCGGCATTAAGAGAGATCAGCCAGTCCTTAGTCCACTGCATAATGCGATCTAAATCTTTCTGAATAATGTTATGAGTAACTAAAGGGTTACCCATTACTTTGGTGTCGTCAGCAAATATTGAGAGGTCAGACTGTATAACACTCTTCAGATCAGTTATAAAAATGCCAAACAGGATTGGCCCGAGCACTGACCCTTGCGGAACGCCACTGTGGACATCACAGAGCACTGAATCGTCACCGCGCGCCTCTACTAGAGACGGCAGTGAAGACAATATTCGTGCCTCGCAGTTGCGCTGAGCGCAATTGATGGAGGTAAAAGCCGTCAGTGTCTATTTGGACGTTGTAGAGTGCACATGATCAAAAAAGCGATATTATGCCTCATTGTGCTGTGATATGGTGTAATAACCAAAGTAAAAACGTGAATAAACAAAATTCTGGCGTATCATATCACAATTAAGTATTTAAAATCAATATTTGGTTATTTGAAAATTGCGATTTGAGGTTATCTTGGAACACAAAACCTCGTCTTTTTCTTCTTCTTAACACAAAACCTCCACCGCGCCGTAAGCAGTCTCACCAGCCAGTGACGCCAGTAAATGCGTTAGTGAAGTGTAGCGGTGTATGGCGTCATATCGATACAGTGCATCAATGTTCATAAAGTATCAATGAATTTTTATTCCATTTAAAATTGTTAATTTAATATTAATTTTCCTTTACTAAGTGTTCCTTTTAGGTTTCCTAATGATGCTTACATTAAAGATAAATGAATATTAGCGACGGGAAAGTTAAACTGGTTTCTTCAGAAACATGGTACGATTTGCTCAGACCATTTCGAGGCTGGAAGTACCACGAAAAGGAGTACCAGAACATAGCTATTTTCTGATGCTATTCCAACAATGAAACTCCATCCTGTTTTTAACGAGGAGGAGGAACTTTCACAAACTGATTCATTTCATAAACATATAATTTGGTAAACTGCTTTTTTCCGGAACTGAAAATATTTTCAGGATTTTTTTCAGGACTATCGTGTCAAAACGCTTTAGGTTAGGTTAGTTTCATAGAAATCCTGAAATATGTACAGTTTCGGAAAAAAAGCGGTTTGCTAAATGATGTTTGTGAAATCAATCAGTTTATAAATTTGTGGAAAAATATGTGGACATCAGACTGAACTACCTTACAAAAAAACGCAACTCCAATTTATTAGGTATTTGGTAATTTCCAAATTTCAAGTTCAACCACAATGCCTCGATCTGAGAATGAGCGTTATAAATAGGGTGAGGGACTACTTGTATAGTCTTGTGTAGATGATAGTATTGTGTAGAGAATAAGCTCAGTTCAAATAATAAAGACTTATATCTGTATCCTGACACTTTACATTTTAAACCTACTGACTAAGAGGGTAGGGTTGATAATTCAATGTACATTCAATGTAGTTCTAACTTTTTTGTATGTAATCGGCTTGCGGTTAGGGACACAAAGAAAGATAATACTATTGTACACAAACAATGGCCTTTGTGTAGAAGATCAGCTCAGTTCAAATAGTAAAGACTATACCTACTTTTTTTTTAATGAAATGTTACTTAGGTACGATTACTTATAATTTAGGACTCTGTGGTTATCGTTATAGATCAGAAGTAGAAGAAAAGAAATACACGAACTATGAGATGTTCAAAAAAACCAAAAATAACTTCTTTTAAAGTCCATCCAAGGGTAGTCAGTAAAACTGAAGTCGGGTTTGGGTAAAAATATTGTAAATCGCTGACTTCAGTTGGACTGACGACCTTGTTGGACTTTAAAATAAGTTATTTTTGCGGATTTAAAAGGCGGTTTACTGTTTTTATAATTATTTTTGGGACAAACTTTTGTTCTTTGTATAGTTTTAATCTGGTTGTCAAAGCTTCCAGGCTCCCGAAGAAACCGGTTTCCGAAAAGATTTTAGTACCATAGACCACACGCATACGCTGCGGAAGATTATACAGAAGAACGAGGAGTATAATCGGCCATTATGCTTGCTATTTAACCATAAAAGTATTGTATGCTATTTAGCCGTCGATAAACTCGGTTTTTAGTGCGAAGCATTTTATCGTACCAACGAAAAAATCTTGTCACATCCAAAATTATTTGGTGATGGATGACTGATGATGATGAACATTAATCTAAAATATGGAATAAGGATAATATTACCTGACTGTGCCTCGTCAGCTCTTTCATCGTTTACTTCATACACCGGCGTAACATTATGGCAAAGGGCTATAGCCAGCACTGCCTGCCAGACGCGGTGTGGGGAGGTCTGCAACTCGCTATTCTCTGGTAGTAGGGGTGACGGTAGTGGACTAGAGTCATTGGTTAAGTATTGAGTTAGCAAGGCTTCCACCTGTCAAAATAACAATTGAATAAATTTTTAAATGAAAATGAAAACACATGTTTTTTTTCTATTGTTGGAGATGTATGCGCATAATTATACATCCTGCAGCGCAGTGAATGTGAACAGTATTAAAAGAAATACACTATTTAGTTACATTAATGAGTGAGATGACATGAATTTAATTTAGGATCGTGACAGTAATTTTTTTTTTTTTAAATAAAATTAAAGATAAACACAATATATAACATCGAAATACTTAAATTCGGTTAGAGCTTCTTTAAGTTTTATCTAACCCGATTGAGATGGAGATTATAAATAAGATGAATAGTAGTAATTATTTACAGTAAACTAATCTGCAGGGATGGCCACATAATCATGTTTTTTTAAAACATGCTATGAATAATATCCCACCCCCTAGGACAGGCTACAATCTTACACTAACCAAGGTTGCCTCTCCTCGAGTCACCGGGCTCTTAACAAAACCCTAAGAAACTGTCACAACGTGAGGAACTCTTCGATCAACAATACCTAAAACTAGATAACAGGTTAGCGCAAAAAAAACGTATCAGTAAGTAACGCCTCACTTGAGGCGTGAGGTCTTATTTTTATTAGTTCGGTTCAATGTGAAAACGCGTCACGACTCACAACGCGTGTTCATTCAAAACTTGCAAATTTAACTACAGATAAAGCAATTTATCGGGCAGAGTGTTTTACTTTCGGTAAGAATATGTATAATATATTGTATTTTAAGCTCTATACTAACAAATAATACCATGTGTTGATAGTCTTAATTCAAATTTTATATAAAGAAAGCTGTTGGTATTCCATGGATCCGTAAATAAATAAATAATGTGATATTTCCTAAGCCGGTAAGAATGTTTGGCCCACTTCGGTCAATACACACGCAAACATTTGTTTAACAGAACAGTAGACGCATGGAGTCGATTTAGACTATTGTACCTAACACTGATACGTATTTTGTTACCAGAACATACTATACATATACTTACCTAATAAAGTTGTAAGAGCGAAAAAATCTGTACATTTGAGATATAAATTTAAAAATACTATATAGGGGCATCGGAATGACCAGGAGAACACATTTCTGCAATTTTTAGAGTCGGTGTCTGTTTGTCTGCTTATCTGTTGGTCTGTTTTATTTTGTTTCTCCTCTCAACAATTAAAAACCACTGAACCTACGTTAATGCGGTTTTAACTAAAAGGTTTCAATAAACGGTGACCAGGTTTATATTTAATAAAAAACCAAGATATTATAGTAAAAGGGGGGGAGTAGGGGTCACAGTTAGTATGGGCAAAAGTTACCGGATTGAGCTAGTCACATGAACCTTTGTATTATTACTCTTAGTAACAAATTAAACTATACCTATTTCATGATTTCTCGATTTAAGTTGAAACAACTAAGGAATTATCAAATATAATATATTTATAACATAGAAACTTAATTCAAGGATTAAAAAAAATCAATGTAGGTACTAAATGTTATAACAGGCGAAATAAATTATTGCAATTTGTTGTTGTAATAAATGTGACGCCATGATAATGTGACATCAAAGAACAGAACAACCATATCCCTCAAATAACTGGAGCGATCAAGACAAAAAAGCACGTGATCATAGATAAACGTTAAAGAACGTAACGTAACGTTGTGATTGAAAGTAACTGTGTCACGTTGTCGTTAGAAAACATTGTTTTAATGCCTCATATCGAGAGTTAAAGTTCGAATATATAATAAAGGCAATATTTGGACAACCAATCTCCCATTTTAACTTAGCTCTGGTATTTTAGGATGCCGTGGATATTTTTTATGTTCCGAAACGTTCTTGGAATAAAATATTTAGTACCAATTTCACCAAACGATATTTACCACTTAACAGAGAATTAGAACGTTAACATCTGTCAAAATGTATGAACTAACAGTCGATTTACATTGATTTAATTTAACATCGTTTATTATATACACTTACAACAAATATATTGTCCCCTGATATTTATTATTATTATTATATTAATACAATTACAATAAAACTAAATTTAAAAAAAACAATCTGATATGGAGTGTCATTACTCATTACACTCATTACAAACTACAAAGTAAAACTAATTATAACTATGCTAAATACGATTAAATTGAAACTAAATTAAAACTAAAAAAGAGAGGGCCCCCGTGGCAAAGTAACACAGATGCTGGCAGCATTTGCTCGTTGAATAGCAATGCTAATGCGCTGCCCGCGGAAGCTGCCAGCTCTGTGGTCTCCGGTTGACTCTATTGGCCTTTTAGAAATGTCCTTAAAATGGCTAATAGCACTGGGTCCCAGCGGACCAAGGGTCTCGACGCCGAAAGGAACAAAATTATATTCGGTGAGGACAAAGTTATACTCGGCGCCGCGCTGCCGCGCCTGGGTTATTTACTGTTCCGCGGAGGTGTGACGAGGCCAGGGTGTCTACACAAGTAGCGTCCCACACCAGCACTCGCCCCATACTTCACGGAATTAAAGACATACCATCAGATCTCTTGCAGTCGTCCCTAGCGATTACGGTTGGCTCCAATTAAGCGGGAACGTTGACGGAGGCAAGAGACCGGCGGATAATCTAGGCTTTATATTAGTTTGTATTGTTTAAGACTGTACGCAATAAATATTAAGTAATTAAACAAGGTGAGCTAATTTTTGGGTTTTATTTCTCAAGTTTATATAGTGCCTTTATCATCTCCTTAAGCAACAGACAATTTAAATTTCTGATCATAGAGATCATTCAATAATAATGAGAGTCTCTCAAGAGACAAACAACAATATATCATATATTCATATTTACAAGGTATTTACTGGTGGAAAAGAGACAATCAATTTTAATTGAATTGAATTAATGCTTTGGCTTTAGAACTAATCTTGATGCAAAATAATATGGATATAAAATGCATTTAAAATAACATGGAACTTGGCTTAAGTTTACCAAGGTCTAAATAGACCAGAGGGGCTATTGTATTTTAAAAATACAATGAAGGCTTGTCTGCATACAAAATGAAAACAAGTGTTTTGCTTTGAAGCCGATTGCGAGTGCGTGTGCGTTAGACAATAACCCTTTCTTCCAAACTACAATACAATACAAAACACTTTATTGTACAGCAATCAAAAACATATCAGAGAAGGAGCACAATTAAAAATAATACCGGTAAACAACAGGCATACTACAAACAGTCTGGTGAACTAACTCCAAAATGTTATCCCACTAACGGTTGACCAATTCACAAATGGATGTGGGCTTATCTATATATTTTTTATGAAATATATTATTTTGTTACTTTGCGGTACCCAGTAAAATTTTATTGTCTGATGCTTGCGTCAGCGGCCGCGGCGCCACTAAACAGTAGTAAGGTAAATTACCTTCCTTTTTGAGGAACGCTTTTGCGCGCAGATCACGTATCTTAATATAAAGTATCATTAGTCAAATGTTGAAATAATTGGTCGCGTTTAAGTAAACCTTATGAAAAATATATTGTCAAATAAAATTCTTGCGTCAGAGAGATTGTACCCAATTGCAAATTTTTGTCTTTCAAACGATTTAAAACCGTACTGAAATTACTGTCTACTCAAACGTTATATCAATATCTGTCATAACATAATTGACTTCAAACCTTAGCTAAATCAATACATACATCCATCGAATCACGCCTGTTTCCCAGAGGGGTAGGCAAATACCACTTCTTACCACTTGCTACATTTTGGTAGAGGCTAGAGAAGCCTGCGCTTTTTTGACATGAAAGCCCGGGGTGACTGGTGACCCAGGTAATCGACTTCGTTGCCACAGGGGCATATATGTGGAGTGCAGACCCGGACGCCAAGACGTAAACAAGCTGAAATTCGGAGAGTTTCAGGTTCTAAAAAAGTACCAGTATCTATTTGTCGATGGGTGTGCATGAAGCCAGTAGCCAGCGTCTTTGGTCCCCACTGCCGAAAGCCTGGCACGCTCAGATCCTAAGTTGCGGCTCACAAGGGTGACATATTATGTCAAATTAGAGGTTAAGTCATCCCAACTCCTCTGAGACTTTAAATTTTCTGGAAAATTGGTGCTTGGGTAGGCAAATCTCCAGGCATAAAGCTTGTCCCAGAAAAAAATGTCGCTCATTATTAGATGGGGTTGTATATCAGGATGAAATCTAAAGAGGTTTGAAAACCATGTTTCCCGTTAGGATGCTCTATAATGTATAAATAAAAAATAAAAAAAACGTTGTCAGTACTAGATGTTCAACGATGTCGTCGGTGCAAGAAAAGTTACACGATTTTTTTTTGTACAAATATGTTCAATATAAAGGCATCTCTGCGAAGAAAGTGGCGTCGGAGCTGAAAACGTCTACAAGAACCATTCAAAGGGTTTTAAAACGGTTCAAGGAGACAGGTGGTGTACGGCGACGGCCTGGAAGTGGACGTAAACCAGGGTTTGTAAACCAGAATATCGAGAAGAAGATTATAACAGCTTTACAGAAAAACCTACCCTCTCTGTACGAGACTAGGCCAAGAAATTTAAAACCTCGAAATCTACAGTGTAACGAGTGGAGAAAAATTGTTTTATAACAACGTTTAAACAAACTAAAGTGCCCAACAGAAATGCAAAACAGTCAAAAGAGTCTAAAACGAGATCTAGAAAACTTTATTCAAAAATTACTAAGAAAAAATATTGTACAGTTATGGATGACGAAACTTACTGCAAACTTGAATTCAAATGACTTCCAGGACACCACTATTATTCTGGGACCGACAGAATAGTAGTAAGTGAAGAGTATAAGGTTATCAAAATGGATAAATTTGCAAAGGAAGTTCTCGTGTGGCAGGCGATCTGTTCATGTGGCAAACGCAGTACACCATATTTTGCCAATGGAACCATAAATGGTGATATATACCCGAATGAGTGCCTCAAAAAACGATTGTTGCCATTCATTAAGAGGCATACTTCACCTGTCCTGTTCTGGCCTGATTTGTCCACGTGTCACTACACAAAGGAAGCAATAGAGTGTTACAAAGCAAATAATGACGATTTTGTTGAAAAAACTCTCAATTCTCCCAACTGCCCGGAGTTACGAGTCGTAACTCGTAACTTACGACCCATTGAAAAATATTGGGCTCGTGTGAAACAGAACTTTTTAAAACATAAAAGTAATGCCACTTCAGTTCAAGACTTCAAGCGGAAGTGGAATGAAGCTTCCAAACTGATCACCGATGACGATGTACAAACTTTGATGGCAGGGTCAAGGGAAAATTAAGAAGTTTCTGGATGAACTAATCCTAAACTGGTCTTTATGCGTTAATAATAATATTTAAAGGAATATTAAATAAAACAATATTAGAAAATTTGGTGAATTTTAATATTTAATACGGAATTTAAAAAAAATTATAAGCGACATTTTTTACTGGGACAAGCTTTATTTGGCTTCCTCCAAGTCGGCATTCGTGTAGTTTGAGGGCAAAGCACTAAGGATTTTTTACCTACTAAACTGGCCGAGTTATGAACGGAAGACAAAAAAGCTGGAAAAGAAACACAAGAAATTTTGCAGATCCACGGAAGCGGATGGGGAGGGATGCCTGAGTCTAGGATTGCTCGCTTAGCAGAATATTCAAGATAGATTCCAAATTCAATTTAATAATGTCATCATTTGCGTAAAGAGATTTCGAAATTTCTAAAAAGGGCAGCAGCGAAGCAGGTACAAATAGACAGAATTTAAGAACCGAAAGAGCATAGTGAGGTCTTAGTTCGAGAAGACTATCCGCTTAATTTTGAAATTTTAAAACAGTGTTTTGAGTAAAGGTTGGAATGACGTCTTCAAAAACAGGTGACCCTACGAGGCTGACTGGTTTCTGCTGATTTTTGGTCAACTATTTTTATGTTTGGTGGTAGATTGAAAAAAAAATGTTTTATAACTGACCAATTTAAGGAAGAATTTCGAATGAAAAGTTCGCATTTACTTAAATTTAGATCCAAACCTATTACGTAGAATTTAGTTTGAATGGACGAAAGGTCGGACAAAACGGTATCGACAACGCCTCCTAAAGTCATCTAAATACCAAACATTAAATTTTGAATGATTGGATTTATAGCTAAACTAAAAATTGCCGGCCCAAGGGGGTCACCCTGCTAGCAGCCGACTTCTGAAGATAATGCATTTCCACAATTTAGTTGGGTCTGCGTAACAATGTAAAAGGTAATTTAGGGTGTCCCTGTTCACCGAGTTAAATGCATTTTTGACGTCAATTTTGATCAACACTTCTCAATTTTCGATGGAGAGGTACGTGCGTAAGGTATGGACAGCCGCCGCTGATTAGGTTCGAACTGAGCCTGTAATTTTGAAGGGATGTGCCAAACTGCAACTTTGGAGGTAAGGCGACGAAGTGTTGATCCAACGGCAATCGGTCTCACCCCTCCGTCTTTTTTGGTGAGGGCGATGAGGTTAGCATAAAATGGGAACAATTTCTGGATTGATATCGCCGGAATACATACAGTTAATTAAATTGGTGATGGGATTGATGACATGCGTCCCCGCATATCGCCCGCCGAACGAGAAATGAGTTATTTCAGGTGTTAGGGTGAGATTCCATCTAGATCAGTAGCAGAACCAGTTTTAAAAGAATTAATCGCTTAAACTACGTGATTATCATGAATTTTTAAGGAAGCCGGGATTGTCATTAGAGGTTTCTGTGCGCCAACAACAACAATCGGGCTGACAGGCCTAGAGGCTCTGTTCCAATACTATGAACAGACAGGCTTAAATAGGTTAGCCGATTGTGACACGGAGGACTCCCTTAGCGTTGGAATTGATAAACAGTGTTAAGAGTGGTTTCCATTTTATAGTTATAGTTCTGATGCTTGATAGCATATTGTCTGTTCTGTAATTAAAAGTTATTGAGATTCGATTTGAAACTAAGGGTTGCAAATATCATGGTGGAATTTTCGTCGCTGTCAATCGTCAAAATGATTTTAAACTTGAAAAACGTCAAAATTGATTTAAAAAAACGGGCTAGTGCATGTTTGACCAAGCTCAGTGTTGGATTCCGAAGCCGTTAGGTATTACACAAAATCAATCTCAAAAAAAGTGCACCATCAAAAAAGCGTACCTAGCTTTATGGCACTTACGACCTTTTGTTGAGAAGCGCATATTTTCGGAAATAATTCAAAAACTATATATCCGATCATATTGAAAATAATTTTCTTTGAAAATATTTATTAAGTGTTAATCCCGATGGAATAACGAATTATCGAAATCTACGCAGACGAAGTCGCGGGCAGAATCTGGTAAGCATATAAGGCGAGCGTTTTACGTGAGAGGCCTTATTTGTGTTTCGATATCAAGCTTATACTTATAGTTTCACCATGTCGTTTTGTCTAGGTGCCTGTATGTCACACACTTATTTATCAGGAACTATCAAAAGTATAAAACATTTTTTTTGTACATATATAGATATTTATACATCGCACTAAGCCAATGACGAAATAAGTTGGAAAAATAATTAGGGTAACTCCCATGTACATGAAAAGTAATGGTATTTTTTACTTTACAACATTTTGTGACATTATAAGAAAAATCCTATTCTAATAAAAATCTATGTTATAAAGAACTTCCACCACTAAAAACAGTGTTCATGCACGTGGTTTCTTAACGAAAATAAGAAAAAACCGTGCAATTAATTGTTTACGCACTTAAGAATTATGCCACTTCCAATTCTAATATACACAAAATGCCTTTAAAGGTGGTACCTATTGTTTTATCGAAACACCTTACAACGGACGTATCATTAGGTACAAATAATATTCATTTCAACCAAATATATTCCGAACCGTATGTGTTTTATTTTTTGGTAGTTACAAGTCTCACCTAAAGGTTAGGTTATAAACTACGTAATTAGTGTTTAAGATGTCCTGAAAACGTTTGATGAAATTAAAAAATCGATAAAGTAAACTTCAATATAATTATGGGTTTGTTGGGAATAACACAAAAATATCGATAAAAAACGATGTAACTTGGAGGGCAATAGTGAGATAAAGTGTTATTTATCCTTGCATTATGAAATTATGATATGAGGTTGATTTTACTATAAATTTTGTTTAACCTAGATCTTTTCGTTTCTTAAGGTGGGTACAGACTGGTGAAACGTAACATGCAATGTGTCATGCAATGAAAGAATTCACCGTACAAAGTGTGTTACCTTTCATGATACATTGCAGCAATGTGTACGGTGAATTCGGTGAATTCATGACACATTGCATGTTACGTTTCAACAGTCTGTACCCACCTTTAGTAACAAATGTCATTTATTGTCTCGTTCGTTTTATGAGAGGAGTGCTCGTACAGTCTGTTCCTATTGAGACTGCCAAATAAAATAACAGTGGAAAGTATACCTGACAGGACAGGACAGGATGACATAGTGATGGGAATAATGTTACTTCTAATTAAATAATAAAAAAGGTTGAATATATATTCATAATCATTATCGAAGTGTGTCCGAATAATAATTTTGAAGGTGCTTCTCCACCGGTGACACGAACAGAGAATTGGATTTGGCGTATCAAAAACACTCCTCCTGCACCGCTCCTCTACCGCAGGTTACTCAGTTAAGCGCTAGACCTATAGGTAGGAGGTACACTGTTATCACCGTAATGAAAGCAGTACCAGGATATGCTGAAGAGACCTTCCCATTATTTCTACTATTTCCATTTTTACTATTATTTGTCACTAGTAATCTAGTTGATATTGTTGATCGAAGTAAGAACTAATAAAAACGTACATATATTGACATTCAACTTACATTTAAAACTAAAACTAAATTTATTTTGCTGCTGCATTTGGGCCATAACGCAAGATTTATCCCGTCGAGATCTATCTATATAAAGTTGGTAAATAAAAAAATGTATACAAATTAAATTAGGACAAACCTCAAAAAACAAATTTTTATCATAAAGAGCGTGTCCTAAATGCAGTTTTTGGAACACCATTTCATTTTTTGTCAAAGTCCCTGTTTTATCTGCTAGCAGATACTGTATCCGTCCTAATTCTTCTGGTATAGTAGTGGTTCGCATTACTGTGCCTTCTATTTTTTTATCCTTTTGAATAGTCCAAGAATAGAAAGCTTTTCCCATATCTAAGTTTACTCTTAAACTGCAAAGGAATTATATGATTTAAGAGTCTGAGTAAATAGTTAATTGAATAACCAACAAAATATATGAATATATTTCTATTTACCTAATTGGAATGATGTAAGAAAACAGCAACTCGAATCTGAACAAAAAACCGTACCAAGGACCATTAAAACCCTTGAGCACAATCATCAGGAAAGAAGTAAGGAGTGTGGCTCCAAAGAGGACCTTCGTCAGATTATTGACTTGCAATTCGAGACGTCCAACTTTAGAACGTGGCGTGGCGTTGTTCATGACACTACGGGTCTGGCTACCTGTGCAAACGATATAATATTTACTTAAATACTGAATCAATTTCTTGATGATGTGCTATGAGGTAAAATACATTTTCATCACACTTGCTCGGAAAGGTTTTTATAACACGCAGGCGTTTAGGGCAGTTATAGCCGACTTAGCTCCCGCGGGAGTTATAGATTTTCATAACTCCCTAGGGAGTTATGAGTTTAGTTTTAAAATATAGAATCCACTTGTACATCATTTCAGACCAAGGAGGTGTAAAATCAGCTAAGGTTTATTTCCTATATTCAAAACTTGGCTACAAACCAATTTTACTGTTTAATTAAACTTATACGGCACATTTGTCTGCATTATATTTCTATTTTACCATTATTTCAGAGACATTCGCAATTATTTTATTAAATTTCATTTTGAAAATTTGTACAATCTGGCAAAAAGTTTAAAAAAAAAGCAATTCTAAGCATTATCTGTGGAAGACTAAAAAAAAGTTGTCAAACTCTTTTAGCTTAGCGAATCGAGTTCGTTTAATTTTGTTTGATTGTTGTTTCCGAAGCGTATTTTGTTTATTAAAGGTTTTTTTTTCTATTTGTTTTTTATTTCGTCGCTAATGTGATGAAAATCATTGTGTGTATCATGGGCACTAATAGTCTAATAGTCTCTCGTTAGCAATCCTCTTCTTACCGCCCTTGATGCACAATGTACTATAAACATTACCAGTGTAAATTATCAGCCCCGTAGCTTGACCCGATGCTACTACACACCCACTCCACAAAGTGTTTTCTATATCTAATGAGTCAATTTCTTCTTCATCCAGTCTTGTACATGTTCCGATGAAGGAATGTATATCTTTCTCCGGTTTTTCGACAAATATTTTGGCATTAATGTCCAAAAGATGCGCATCTGTTGGGAGTTTTTGTGTCGATGGTAGTGGTATTCTGAAAAATAAATAATTAAAAAAAGTTTATCTCTATACATAACAAATGATTTGTCCTTAATGAATGGCTGAGTCACAGATCAACGCACAGCCTTAACGGCTGATCGTAGAGACCTGAAACTTGAAGGGTGTATTCTTCGTATGACGTAGGCATCCGATAAGAAAGCATTTTCCGAAATTCTACCCATAAGGGGGTGAAAAATGGGGGCAAAGTTTATATGGAACAACGTGGTTCCTTGGTCCAATCTACTTTAAATTGTGCATAAACATTCTTTAACAGAATTGATGAAGACATATTTCGTATTTTATTGAAATACTTCCCCTGATAGGGTTAAAAAAGGGTAGAAATTTAAATCCGAAGAAATGATTTCAATGTCCAATTAACTTGAAACTTAGTTGAACTCTTCAATGCAAATAATGAGACAAGTATTTCAGCGATTACTGAAATTCAAACCCCCTAGCCCTAGGCGAATGTATAGGGCATACAAAGTTTTGTATAAAAGAAAATATTTTTAAGCCAAATTTATTTGAAACTTGGTAGAATCCTCTTCAATGCAAATATTGAGACACGTATTTCAGCGATTATAGGTGAAAAACTGAAGAAAATTACCTTTTGCATGTAGTGGTAACACATCTGTATAGACCCGAGACCGTTCAACATTCTATATTTGAAATTTGATGTAAATTCGATATTAGTTTTGTACACAACTACATGCTAGAGGTCATTTACTTAAGATATTCACCTATACTAAAATTCAACCCCTAAAGGGTGAAAGGGGGTTGCAACAAGTTTGTATACGAAAAATATTTTAAGATCAAATTTACTTGAAACTCAGTAGAAATTAGTGATGAAAATTGCGAAAGATAAATGTTGTTTTTTTCGAAACTATTGCATCTTTCCTATAAAATTCATGTTGCTTTACAAAAACACATATTAGATAGAAAAATACAATCATACACGTTTAATACTTGTTTCATACTGTTTTTTTTTCATATTAACAGTCAAAATGAAATAATCTTGCTTATTAATATTAATTGAACAGTTTTATAAATTTTCCCTCAAAATACCGTCCCTCATAATGCGAAAAATACATCGTAACATACACGTAAAAACTTAAACTTGCGAAAGATACAATCGAAGATCTGCAAGGAAAGATTCTGTATTTTATTGAAAAATACAGGGCCGCAGGGGCGGCGCGGCGTTTGAAAGATACATGTAGGTATTTTACTAGTCATTTTCAACGTATCTCAGTGATTGAAAATTCAATCCCAAGGGGGATAAAAGGGGGCTGCAAAGTTTGTACAGGAAAAAATATTTTTATGGCCAAAACTTGAAACTTGTTAGAAATGTTCTTCAATGCAAATAATGAATGAGCCACGTATTTCAGAGATTACTAAAATTTAACCCCTAGAGAAAAAAGTTGTTGCAATTTTTTTATAGGAAAAAATGCTTTTTCACCTCAGCAGCTCAAACAAGCAGGTTTTGCTGCTTAAAAACAGTGAGCAAAATTCAATTTTGCTGCGAGCGAGGCAAAATAGCTTTTTTTTTTTTTTTTATAAATGCCGTGAGCAGTGCAGGGGCTACTCACAACATTCGAAAAAAATTAACTTCACTTTGTTCTGTCACTTTCACTTCGATAGGAAAAAAGCGAGAGATAGAAACAACTTGATTCGAAGTTCGATTTTCAAATTCCACACATAGTAGGCCCAAAAAGAAACGCACGTTCGGATGCACGCATAACCGCAAAATTGCAAATAAAACTATCTGTTTTAGTTTGAAACGTGTTTATTATAACTATTTTATACAGTAGGTACAATCATTTTTTTATTTAATGTTTTGAAGACAAAATTAATGAAAAATAAAAAGTTTATCATGTATCTACATAATTTTGTTATCGTTTTAACAATCTTTAATTTCGTGACATAAACCGCGGGGGCAGTTTCAGAACGCATTTCAAAAATAGCGGGATTATTGTAGCCAATAGCCATAGACAAGGCCTAGTTAGGTTTTTTTTAAAGCCACAGACTACATAAAGCTGTATAAAGTTGTGTTTGCACTACGGCATTATCAAGTTGAGTGACAGGTTTTATCTGTTTCATGTTTATTTTTTCCACTTTTTATTTTATTAGTATTTTGCAAAAATGCTTGTGATTGATGCATATGCGATCGTGTCGTTATTTAGTCGTGTATTCACCAAATGGTCACAACGGAAGACCTGCGTTGGCCCTACCAGCTTCACGCTGTGTTGTTCTCGCTGCTGAGGTGAAAAGTTGTATGTCTCACACGAGACCAAAGTTTTTACGTCTCGTATCTTTGAATCATCACTCGCAGCAAAAACCAACTTTGCTCTCTTGTTGAACAAATAACTATTATGGTCAAATTTACCTTGAAACATACAATGTAAATTGTAAATAATGAAACACGTATTTCTGCGATTACTAAAATTTGACCCCTACGGGGTTAGCAAAATTTGTATAGGAACAAAATATTTGTATTGACAAATTTACTTGAAAGGTGGGTGAAAATACTCTTCAATGCAAATAATGAGACACATATTTCAGCGATAACTAAGATTCAACCCTTTGGGGGACGGAAGGGGGTTATAAAGCTTCTATAGTTTTCTATGGTCTGATTTACTTGAAATTTGGTAGAAATGCTCTTCAATGCAAATAATCTACCTACAGGGTGTCCCGTAAGTACCACTTCAAACTTAAGGGGGAGGTAGGTGAGGAAGCCACCTACCTAACATGGAAAAATCGCCTTAGTAAAAGTCGCACCGTTTTCGAGATATTTGAATTTTTCTGATTTTTAGAAAAATGTACACCCGCACTGAGTTTTTGATCTGTGGTATTCGGAATTTATTATTTTTTATTTTTTATTTCATTGGAAAACAATCTTGAATAGTTGTGTTATCAAATGGTAAAAACCATTGAAAAGTAACTATTGTAGTTTTTTTTATTTTTTAAATTAAATTTAAAATTTGCCTCTTCCGTTTTATTTTAGTAAAACTTTAGCCCCTCCTGGTGAAAAAAAAATACATGACCACTGGTTAGCCAATTAGATTAAAAACATGCTCGTTTAATGGGCATTTAAAAATGATAAATACTTTATCATCAAAACACTAATAAATATTTTTTTTAAAGAAAAGCGTAAAATACACCGCAGTTCACGTTAAGCCAGTACTGCCACCCAAGCTTACTTGCGACGCGAGCTGTATCAGAATTCCATTCTAGTTTCATTCAGCAGCAATGCAAAACTAATCGAACAAATTAAAATCTTTAAATTTCGCTTCATTTATAAAAAAAAAGTTATAAAACTTTTAATCTGCGATATTCCAAGTAGATAATTATTCGATTTGGGCTTACAACCTGCATAATGCCAAACTCTTTATTTAAAAAAAAACTGTCCTAAAACTCTTCGAACTTCGTTCGAAATTTATAAATAATTTTGTTCCTCATTTATTTGTTTATTGTCACATTTGAACCCAATCTTACTGTTTATTCGGTGTGTGGTTAAATCTAATTACTTACTTTTGTGATTTGTCGTTTATGTTTGATGTTTTTCGGACTAACTGTTTTTGATTGTATTTCGGACTCTGATTTGCTTAACGATTTGGCCTTTGTGACAATTGTGACTGTGGATTAAATCACAAAAGTAAGTAATTAAATTTAACCACACACCAAATAAACAGTAACATTGGGTTCAAAAAAATATTTTTAAATTTCGAACGAAGTTACCGAAATTTAAAGATTTTAATTTGAGCGATTAGTTTTGCATTGCTGCTGAATTAAACTAGAATGGAATTCTGATACAGCTCGCGTCGCAAGTAAGCTTGGGTGGCAGTACTGGCTTAACGTGAATTTCGGTGTATTTTACGCTTTTCTTTAAAAAAAAAAAAAAAATTGTGTTTTGATGATAAAGTATTTATCATTTTTAAATGCCCATTAAACGAGCATGTTTTTAATCTAATTGGGTAACCAGTGGTCATGTATTTTTTTTTCACCAGGAGGGGCTAAAGTTTTACTAAAATAAAACGGAAGAGGCAAATTTTAAATTTAATTTAAAAAATAAAAAAAACTACAATAGTTACTTTTCAATGGTTTTTACCATTTGATAACACAACTATTCAAGATTGTTTTCCAATGAAATAAAAAATAAAAAATAATAAATTCCGAATACCACAGATCAAAAACTCAGTGCGGGTGTACATTTTTCAAAAAATCAGAAAAATTCAAATATCTCGAAAACGGTGCGACTTTTACTAAGGCGATTTTTCCATGTTAGGTAGGTGGCTTGCTCACCTACCTCCCCCTTAAGTTTGACGTGGTACTTACGGGACACCCTGTATATATGTATATATAACCCAATATACATATAAAAAATACTACTTTCAGCGATTTAGGAAAACTACCTCTTAAGTGGTTAGAATTTGTATGGTATATATTTTTGTATTGAGAAAGTGGAAAATGTTTTAATGTCTAACTGTATGCAGATTAAAAATAATTGCTTTCGATAGGTTTAACTGTTATGCAAATATTGCTTTCGGCGATTTTTGAAAACCTTAAGGGCAAATTGACGGTAAATGTGGAAATGTATATTTAGGCTACTCATTTATAGGTTTTTCAATAAAAAACGCTAAAATTTCTTTTACCAGACTTTTTTCAGATTTCGGCAATTATAACCCTTAAGGACTAGTTTTTGAAACTACCTTTTCGAGACGTTTTTAAAGCAAACTGAACCATTTTTATTTCATTTTAGCCTAACTACTGATACGATTTATTTGTAATTTAGATATGTTGTATGTATTATTAAGGTAACTACTTAAAAAAGAAATCTTATGAAAAAATAGTTAATATTTAAGTTGAAAGTTTTCAATGTATTTATTTCATGTAATATTTTATATTATTTAGCATTTTTTTTTTCTATAAAAATTGTGACCTTAATAATACATACAACATATCCAAATTACAAAAAACTCGGATTAGTAGTTTGGCTAAAATATAATAAAAATGATTTTCCTTTTTATACGATTTTCTCCAAAACCACAAGCATTTGAGGGTTAAAATTTGGTAAAAGCACTACATATGTTAAGGTTAATAATCCTATAATAGGAAAATATTTTTTTCGCTAAGGGCATATTGGCCATACTTACACGGCTATATAGTGGAAGATCCGAACCTAAATCGACCTTCACCGAGCTGATAATAGAACGAAACATATTTTATCATGAATTTAGTATATTAGAAAACATATTAAAAGTGGGTTCGCTAAAAAAATCCTGGGCAGACTATTTTTAATTATTTTTCAAAAAATGATTTTTAATTAAATGTTGCAACATCAGGATAATAAAAAAAAAAAGTCCTGACTGAAAGTATAAAACATATAGAATGTGCAGCCGTTGGGTTGTCCACTATTTACCTGGGCGAACTACTGGGTTGTCAGGTATAAACAGGTACATCGATGCCAGTTACTTTCACTGGATTGGATAATTAAAAAAAAATTATATCATCATAAGCGCTGTTTTATTGCGAACACGTTGATATAGGGTTGTCTGCGAAAATTCCGGTCCTATTAGGGGTTTGCGAATTTTAAAGATTTTAATTTCAACGCGCGTGGAAATGTGTGACAGAGAGATCCGAGGTAAGTATACTGTGTAATAATAAAGGACCCAACATCGCAGTCGCTTGTGATGGGACCTTGAATAGTAGAAAGTGCGCATGCTCGGTGTGTAAACTATGGAGGGTAGAAGTACCTCTACTACCCTTCATATAGTAAACAGTGCGTTTTATTTCGGAGCAACTGATATTTCAGTTGCAAAAAAAATAATTAATTAATTACATAATAATTAAATATATTTAATATAAAACAATATAATATCAATATATTGAGTTATAACCATAATAATATATCTATAATCTATAATCTATAATAGACAATAAAAATATCAATTACTTACTTTGAAGTATTTTTGCTCTTTCTGGAAATAGAAACAGTAGACAGCCGAAAATTCAAATTAAAAAATAACAAAAAAGATAGACTAGACATCTTATATATACGCTTTAAAATTTTATTACAAAACAGTATAAATACAAAAATAACATTAATGAAAAATATATTCTAATAAACATTTTCTATTCAATATCTGATTCATCAGAAGTATCATTTTGACTCTCGAATTCGTCTGATTCATTAGATTCCTCCTCAAATCTTTAAAATTCGCAAACCCCTAATAGGACCGGAATTTTCACAGACAACCCTATATCAACGTGTTCGCAATAAAACAGCGCTTATGATGATATAATTTTTTTTTAATTATCCAATCCAGTGAAAGTAACTGGCATCGATATACCTGTTTATACCTGACAACCCAGTAGTTCGCCCAGGTAAATAGTGGACAACCCAACGGCTGCACATTCTATATGTTTTATACTTTCAGTCAGGACATTTTTTTTTTTATTATCCTGATGTTGCAACATTTAATTAAAAATAATTTTTTGAAAAATAATTAAAAATAGTCTGCCCAGGATTTTTTTAGCGAACCCACTTTTAATATGTTTTCTAATATACTAAATTCATGATAAAATATGTTTCGTTCTATTATCAGCTCGGTGAAGGTCGATTTAGGTTCGGATCTTAGACTAATACTATTTGCTACCATATGAGACTAGAATTGTCTCTGTAGAACCAACGGTTTTTTTAGATAAAGCTTTTCAAAATTCATAATTGTTTCAGTCTTCGCAATTAGTGCGTTCTGACAAAGTACTATCATAAAATTCATAAATAAGTATTTTAAGGTTATAATCGCCAAAATCTGAAAAATTCCAAGATCAACGCGGTTTTTTTTTAATTTTGACAACGTTGCGTTCGGCGGTCACAAACTTGGATTATTCATTGGGCCAACATCATAAACAAAAAATCAGAACAACCTGATTTGACGCAAACTACGCCGTACTTTGAATCCCCAATTTCACTGGAGTAATAAATACAACATCAATCTTGGTTCGAATAACACCGAGTTCCAAATACAAATATTCTTATGGACCACCGTCGGACCACAGGAAGCGCCACGCGGCTGGCGATAGTTAGTCTTCAATCTTCCAAGATTTGGCTTTGATTACTTCGAAATTTGATTCAATTGAATTATAATAAATTAAATTATAATAAACAGTTTTTTTTCCGAATATTAATTTGTTCGAATTTTAATTTTTCCGAAACCTATGTTACGCTGTAGCTATTTTAGATTAAATGGATAATTTAAATGTCATACGTAGGTCTCCGGCTTTAGGTTGAAAATATTGTGAGTCGCCGACTTCAGTTGGACTAACAAAGTTATTTATTGCGTTTTTAAAGGCGGTTTTTTGTTTTTTAAAACATTTTATTTTATTTAAAACATTTATTTGATTAACCACTTTTTAGTGATCATATAAGCTTATGTAGTCTCACTTCTTAGTTGAGATATGAAACTTTAAGACATTTCAAGCTGGCCACAAGTAACGCCGCGGGAAAATCATAGTCATTTTTAAACAATTAAATGTTCTTCGTTGTAGTCGCTCAACTATCTTAATCGCGATATCTTATCGCCACCCTTGAAATCGATACCGTTGATGAGCTCCGGTGACCATGGGGTCTTCATCATCAGTTCCGTTTCACCAAATGATACTTTCTGAATGCAAATGCTGGACTTGCCACTAAAAATACTAAAATCGCTTTATGTTTGCCTACACTATTTGAGGAGTTCCCTCAATTCCTCACTGACCCCCTCATCAGATCCTGGTTTCGGGATATTTCCTTTCCAACAAAAAATAATCATTAAAATGAAACTGTGTGTTGTAGATAATTTTATAGTGTAATGAATGTCACGCGCGGACCCACGTAATTTTTTAGGTTGTTTACATCTATTTCACCGTTATCGTGCGATAGAAAAGGCGTTCTACAGACAGATATCTTCCGTCCACGGCACGCGCCATATTTGCTGTGTAACAATTATCTTCAATAATCCGCCCGGCCGTGCTGGCGCATCTACGAAAGTGGTCGCCGAGACGTCACTGGCCGGCGGCGTCATGGAGAGCTTCGTCAAGATGCGAGCGGAGACCAACCGAACCCTAATGGAAACCCTGAGATCAATACCCTACAACGGCCCCTAGAACCCGGCGACCTAAACGCCCACGCCCGACGAACGCGCACTCGCCGAGCGCTCGCCCGCGGTCACCGGAGGAAACTTCTCCAAGTTCACCGCGAGGTTCAGCGGGACGTCGCGCGACGCCGAAGTGCTGGAGGCGTTCATCGACGGCTGCGCGGCCTCTCCATGCTGCTGGAGGGCGACGCGGCCGTGTGGTGGCACGGCGCGCGCTGGCGCCGCCTCCTGGCGCGACTCCGTGGAGCGCCTGCGCGTCATGTACGGAGTACAATGACCGGCTCACAAGGTTTTACGTGAAATCTTTGCTGCCGAACAGAAAGACTCCGAAAGTTTTTATTTGTAAATAGCGTTATTTAATAGTCAAACTTCCTTACGCGGTCCCTACGTGTATGCAGACTAGGGTTGCCAACTATTTCTTGGGCAAATATAGTATTTGCAGGCCAAGGTATAAAAAATATAGTACACTAAGAGAAAATATCGTATTTTGAAGTTTTTTTCAGTGTGTAAATTAATTTATTAAATAAAATGCACAATATTTACCTATTACTTACTAACATTCTGCCTGCTATGGGCAACTATCTGAGCTAAAATACAGTTTCTGGTGCTTAAAATGATTTGTTAGATCATTCTCCCGAACTCATTATTTCTTCGTAGTAATTTTTCCATTCGCATTTTTTCCCGAACGCGATATTACCAGTCGCCTTTTTTCCTGCGGCAGTTTATATTCACAGTCGTGTTTTTCCGCTTGCGAGTTTTATCCAGTCGCTTCTTTTCCTACCACCATATTTTCACGGTCGTGTTTTTCCCGTTCCAATTTGTCGAAGATACAGAGTTGACGGAGCTCCGCTACCGCGGAGCTCCTATTTCTGGCTGGTTTGGCCCTCCGGGCCTGATGCAAAACTAATATAACCTAAACCTACCTACGAATTACGATGTAAATACTTTTGGGAAAAGTGCGACTGAGATAGAAATCGAACGGGAAAAAAACCGACTGGGAAAAAAGTCGAACAACAAAAAAAGCGACTGTAATAAAATCGAATGGTGAAAAATAAAATTAGGTAATATCGCGTTCGGGGAAAAATGCGAACGGAAAATTTAATACAAAGAAATAATGAGTTCGGGAGAATGATTTAACAAACCCTAAAATCTGGTGGAAACGGCCAACCCAAACTGCATATTATGTATTATGAGGAATGACCGAAATAATAGTATTTTTGCGTACTATATGTTTCTGTTCTTTAACAGTATAGTACACAGAGTCAAAATATAGTACAATACTATATATTATAGTACGGTTGGCAACCCTAATGCAGACAGACATCATTTACGGATTGTTATATCGTCGTGTTAGGAAACGTTTACCTAGTGATACCATTAGTGATGTTGATACTTTTCTAGAAAAGGCGAGATTCATTGAGGTTGCGACTTCCGATGTAAAAGTAAGTACCTACTCCGCGAACCCGAGTGTTTCGAGTGTTTCGACGACGGCCGCGGAACAGAACAGATAAGTACAGAAGTAAATCACATGTATGTACTTCACTTTTCATACCTACGCTCGGCGGTCGCTCTAGGGTTGTCAACTATGGCTTATGCACAAAAAACTATCGCGGTAGTGGCACTCGCATCTAGTCGTTTGATTTATTGTTTAGAATGAAACGGGAAAAATGGAAATATAAATGAACAATAACTAAAAAAAAAATTTAATGACATTGTTACCTATATTACAAATTTGTCACAGAAAATATAAAATATACCGTAGGTAACTTCAAAAATAACCGACCAGACGAATTGATATTAAAGTGGAGGGGGTGACTGGAGGGGCTAATCCAAACCCGCAGTACCTACCTATAGCCCGTAATAGCAAAAAACTTATCCTACAAAACAAAACAATATCCCTACCTATACCTACTAGGTATTACAATACAAAAAGTTTACAGAGCAGAAACATACAAAATTTTACGTTTGTCAATTTTCATTATCGAAAATTCCTTATAACTTCTAAACGGATTACCCTAGTTACACAATTTAAATTACCGTATACGTTTTAGACCTAAACCTATCAAAAGACACTAAAAACAATACAATATCTACACAAACATAAAAACATGTTTTCAACTTACGTAAGGTGGCGTGAATTTACCTTACAAAAATATAGTTAAGTACTTCGTTTATACTGATTCAAAATAGGAAACTATTATTTAAATCGATCTTAGATATATTCTTCGGGGGCCGGGGTGGGGCGCTTACCTACCTAACTCTTCTGTGTAACGTTAAAACGAACCATTGAAATACAAGCAGATACCTACTTACCTCTCTGAAGCCACTGGTAGCTTGAAAAAGGACAATTCACCGTTTAAAGTGGAATTTAAGCAACCGTCCACTGAACAGTTATAATAACTTCTTTTTTGTTGCTCCATTATACCTAATTATCGCACAAAAAAGTCCACAGAAGCGACGCGTGTCAAGCGGACGGCACTCGCGCTCGCACTCTTCCCAACTACTCCGAGATATTGTGTCCGTGAGCTGCGTCTATGTGTGCGTTGCTCGAGCGCACTTTGTACGTAGATTGCTTTCTGTACCTATCTGTTCTGTGGCCGCGGCGTCGATCGAGACAAGTTACAACGCGACTCGCCTGGAGCGCCGCGTGAGTTCGTCGACCCGGCCGAGCGTAGCGTTACCATAGGTCCGACCGGAACTACTGGGCCGAAACTCACTTCTCACTCGAACGAAAACTTGAAACGTTCTTACTCGAACAAAAACTTGAAAGTTGGTCGTTTTGCAAGTTTTATAGGCATGTTTTAGCCGATTGTCGCAATTTACAAAATAACAATAATAAACAACAGGTCTCGAATACGGTTTCTGACGATACGAGCGCTACTACCGGGCCTAACCCGATACGTTGGTTGCGGTCAACCCGGTGCACGGTGTAGTAAAGTCTGCTGGTGCTGTCCGAAGAGCCGTTCGAAAAACACCTCGCAATCTAGGGGCTGTGTTCGATCGCCTGGCAATGTTCAACTTGCGGGAGAATCGTGAGAAGATCCACTTCGCAAGGGAATCAGTCAAGTTTTTTGGCCACGTCATCGGACCAGGTGGCATTCAGGTCGACCCGGACAAGACGTCCGCAATAGCCAACATGCCGCCTCCCCAAAACGTGAAAGACTTGCCGTGTTTTCTGCAAACTTCGAATTGATTCAGGCGCTCCGTGCCAGGTTACGCTGAGATCAGTGGCCCGTTAACTTCTTTGCTGACGACAACGAGCACATGGAATTGGGGTCCTGAACAACAGAGCGCCATTGAGACCATCAAGTACCTTTTAGTTTCAGGGCCGATCCTCCGCCAGGCCGACGAGACGAAGCCGTTCGTCCTTAGGACCGAATACCGATAGTAGTGGGAACGCTGTCGGAGCAGTTCTGCCCCAGGGGGAGGGAGTTGATGAGCGACCAGTCGGGTACGCCAGCCGTCTCCTTACGGCCGCCGAAAGGAACTACAACACAACGAAACGAGAAGCCCTGGCCGTGGTGTGGGCGGTGTCCAAGTTTCGTGGGTACGGTCACGGTCAAAATTGCATGGGCACCAATAAGGCGATAATCCTCTGAGCACTTGCGCCCACGTTCTCAAACATTAAACTAGATGGCGGTGTTGACTAAACCAGTTCATTTGTCTTTATTACAACTTCCTAAGATAGTAGTAATATAGTCGATATTTCGTTTATCCACTTAGACGAAGTAATGGGCTCAGTGGATTTACGCCTGACTACAACTCCAATGATCCATATAGACCGAAGTTCGAATCTCATCAAGGTTAACCTTTTTGCTTTTTGTATTTTTTCAGAACGATGTTATTACTATAAATAATGTTGATGGCCCTATGAAATAAATAAATAAATAACATAGCAAAAAGCATGCATGCTTTTAAAAACATTTATTAATTAAATAAAACCATTGTTTTTTTTATTTAAATATTTATTCCTTCAATAAACTGAAATTAGATAAACTCATTTGATAATAATATTACGTATACAAGAAACAATAAAACAACTCCTATTTACCATTTTATCGAGGCCAAAAGCTTAAGTTTCGTTTCCAGATTCGGAAAGAATATTGAAGCTCCACCACAATAAAAAGCAAATATTAACTTCTAAAGACCGGGTTATTATAATTACAAAAACGTGTCTCTAGCTTTGTAGTCGCGGGGGTAGCTAATTTATAAATAGTGCATGTTTGATTTTGATTACCCACTTCAAACCAATTACAGTGGGCATAAGACAATTTGTGAGTAAACTTATGAAATAAAATTAAGTTTTTATTTGGTTTTGCACACTAGAAATAAAACAGTTATATTTATTTATAACGTTATGCTTGCGTTCACTTTATAGTCATTTGTCAAATAGATTTAAGTAAATAACCCGGTCTTAACCAAATAATATTATCTACCTACCTACTTAATAGGTATACCTTAATAGCTAGTGTAGCCCCCATTCTGTTCGATAACAGCCAGCATACGAGAACGCATTGAATCAATAAGATTCCTGCACAAGCTCGAGCCACGAATGCTTTCCCAAACTTGCAAACAATGAGCCTCTAATGCTTCTGGGGTTCGCTCATTCTGGTTATCCCACCGTTGAACCATCACACCCCATAAATTTTCAATGAGATTTAGGTGTGGTGACCTAGCCGGCCAAGAATTACCGCTATATCATTGTGATGACCGAACCACTCCCGCACACCACGCGAACGGTGTATAGGGCAGTTATCTTGCACGAATGATATAACCGGTAATTCATCTTCCGGATAAACATTGCGAACAGTGGGTAGCATGGTGTCCTCCAACACGTCCACATAATTAACACCGGTCGCTCGGCTTGGCATTCGCACTAGTTCCCCCGGGTCGGCTGCACTCATCCAGCCCCACATATTCACACTTATCCGACCAGACTCCATGTTGGGCACAACGTGATTACTATCATAGCGGGTATTATTCCGCCGCCATAAACTAGGTCGTCCGTGTTGGCTGGATTTAAAAGTTTTTTCGTCAGTAAAGACGACATTACTCCAGTCGGAATCCAGATGCTCCAAGGCGAACGCTAACCTGGCTCCTTTGTGAGCTTCAGTAAGCAAGGGTTTGACGGCATGCCGGCGGTGATGCAAGCTCTCGCTGTGAAGAGCACGTCGCACAGTGCGCATGCTGGTGTCGAATAAACTGGCGTAGTGACTTGTCGGGATAAGTCCATTTTCCTCATAATCCCTCACCATGATTTGACGCTACTGTGTGGTTATAAGTGGAGCTCTGCCAGTTCTTTGCCCATGTAATAAAGAACCTTCCTCTTCAAATCTTCGGACCCATAAAACAACGGTTTTTCGCTATAACAAAACATCACATATTTAAATTACTTATCTTTAAAATATGTATTTAAAAATAATAAACTATTAAAAATAGTAATTTAAATTATACTTATATACAAAAACTACTTACGTTAACACCGGCTTCTCTAGCAATTTCAGACAAATTTTTGCCTTAATTATACAAAGCAATTATTTGCGATCTTTTCACCAAGTCGATATTGCAACGAGAACTCATAATTAAAAATTATCAACAGTAAGTATTAATCGAGAACAAAGGCAATCTAACAGGGAGCAACTAACAAGCGGGCGTAAGTAAATCTTTAGTAAAACCGATGCGGTGTTCAGACATTGTCAGCTTACCCTCGCAAATTTTAATACTAACCGTATTCGTTAAAAGATAATCTAAACGTAAAATAACGTGATACACGTGAATTTCGCCGGACCAAGTAAATGTGATTATGGTCAAACGGCACGGAAGGGAGCTTTCCATCTAAAATGATACGAGTTCGAACCCATGCAAAAGTTTAGTGTTTTTGGAAGTTTCAATTTTAATTGTGTTGGGAGTTTTATATTATAAGTTTAAGACAATAAATAAATAATAAAGGAACATGTCATGCGGTTTCGGCAGAAAAGTAAAGATGCCGAAGAATGTATTTTTCACAGTATGTGGTGATACAGCGCCATCTAGCATGATGACATTGAAATGAGAAGCCTCATAGGTAAGTAAAAACACGAAACGAGCACAAAAATGGCGTCGATTTCACTTCATAGGATTTTGTTTGACAGCTATCCATGCAAATAAGGCCTCGACTGTACATCGATGGAGCAGAGGTAGTGGTGAAGTCTGATCACAAACCGCTCCGATGGATCATGAGTTCGAAGTCACGGAGCGGTCGCCTGGTCAGATGGGCACTCAGCCTCCAGGAGTACAACTTGAAGATAGAGTATACTCCAGGTATCTAAGGCAAACGTCATTGCGGACACGTTGTCGCTCCCCGCGTGTGAAGAGTGTGCTAAGACTCTGGTGAATGAAGTTTACCTACGATATGGAACACCCAGGAGGCGACATATCATTATCAGCGACAACGGCGTGCAATTTGTGAGCGAAGTGATGCAGCAGACCTGCCAGGTTATGGGCATCAAGCAATCTCTGACCTCATACCATCATCCGGAGTCAAATCCCGTAAAACGTAAAAACCGTGACCTTAAGCCACAGTTCGCCATTCTGGTAGGTAAGGAACACGACACCTGGGACGTTCACCTTCCCGCGATCCGGTTCGCGATGAACTCTGCAGTTACTGCGAGTACAGGCTATTTGCCTGCCATGTTGAAATACGGGCGCCCGCTGATGTATTGTCCGACATGCGAACAATCGTTACACGTCGTGTCGTCGAATACACCTTTTCTTAAGAAATTGTCTAGTGTGCTGTTTGATGCGCGGGACGAGCACGAAAAGACCCAAGCAGCGCAGAAAAAGTACGCTTACAAAACTTTTACGTGTACTAGATACGCTATTAAACCTAATTTGAAACTCTTAAAATCCCATACGAACTTACACCCTCAACTCTTCTTATTAGCAAAACGGTATGGCATAAAAAAATGCATGCCCGTGATTCGAAAGTAACACCGCCATTAGAGTTTAACGTGGAGTCTTGTAATTGCAACTATCTGGATATTGCAACTGTAAATCAGTAATAACTACTTCTAGGATCAGGACCGGCGTGAATCAGCCCAGCGTGGGAATATTGCCGTAAGTGTTACCGGCAATATTGCTCGTAGTGGGAATCGTTAACATGTTTTTCTTAACATATCACGCCTGTCGTTGTTCCAAATAGTGATCCTAGAGGGAGTACAAGATTCTACCTTAATTATTAAGTGCTGTGAAATTAAGCACCACGTTTTATTCTCGTCGAAGTCGTCGAAATCCTTTTTACAAATAAACTTATTTGAGCACCACCTCGTCCGGCAATTCCCTACTTCCCGGGCCTATGCAAAATTGTACAACACTAATGAATTAGAACTAATACCTTAATTTCCAATCTATTTCTCCATCTAATTGATCTGTCCTTATAAATACAGTGCCCATTGTTTCATTGGTTCTGAGCAGAATCATGTCAGCTGGAACTCTTTGTCCCTTTTGAAGCATCACTATGTCACCAACACGCAGAGCTGAGGCCGGTACACGCTCCGTCACAAACGGTCGATAGTCGTTTATTGTTGCGTCTAACACAACTCGTTCGTAACGCTGCCTGTTCACTTCCTTGTCTCTCCTGTGAAGTTTTTATAGTATTTTGTAATCATATCATAGTTAAACTAAAGTTAACGGGTAAATTTCGTTGTAACTACGAGTAGTAATGGAAATAACCCTATTTCGTGCAGACGGGTAAAAAATAACTGACCTGTATCTTCTGAAGTCGTCAACAGCTTCCCTAAACAATGTCACTGCTAGCACAAAGCAAAGTGGACCCCAGTAAGTGTACAGATATCCAATGCGGATGCTTGGTATGAACTGGCTCAGTGCCATCACCAGAAAATAAAGGTTTAAAAAGAAGCGGAATTGGTCATAAAGCACCAGTGGTAGGAATGTCAAAATGTTATACTTCTGAAATATAAAAACATTGAATATTAGAATCAACATAACAAAATTTCAAAATCCGGACAAATACGGAAGTACGCCACACATTGTCATAAACCGATTTGAATTCGATTTCGAATCATATCACCAAGCAACAGCAAGCGCAACTCACACTTGACCATTTTTAGGATTCGTTGTATTTTTCAGGGCTTGTACATATGAGTACTACACTCGGCGTCAAAAAAATCGCACCTTTTGAAATTTTGACTTCAAGCGAATAAAGATCTTAAGTTATTTATTGTACGCTACCAATATTAGTATCATTTGAAAGCACAGTTAATAAACTTTAAAAACGCGAATCGTTCTTTTTCGTAAAAACAATAATCACGACACGTTAGGGTCTTTAAAAAATAGTGATGAAAAACTCATTAGAGGACTCACTACTTGTGCCACCCTGAACACGAATAAAAGGGGGGGTAAAAATGAATTATGGGTCATTTGCTATCCAGACATCACAGAAGTCACACCTGAACAGTTCCAGTAAGAGAAAACTCTGAAAAATGGATACCACGGCAGAAGAAGCAGTTCAAGTGGTAGCACTACTGCAATCAGGACTACGGCAGGTTGATGTTGCTCGACAACTCAACATAAGCCGTTTCCGGGTGAAACGAGTACCGCAGCGGTTCCAGGAGACTGGAGGCTACATCAGGAAGCATGGATCTCACGTTGCACTTCCGACAGAGACGACCGCTATATTGTGTCGACGTGTTTGCGTAACCGATTCTCCAACGCTGTTGAGGTGCAACAGCAGCTCCGAACAGCTCGGAGGACGTCGGTGAGCGTCTCCACAGTAAGAAGAAGGCTGCGAGAGAAGAAAATCCTGCCTCGTGGGGCTGCTACGGGCCCCAAATTGACAGCAGAGCATAGGCGAGTCAGACTTCAGTTTGCCCGAGACCACGTGGATTGGACGTTCGAATTCGAACAATGGAAGTCTGTCCTCTTCTCCGACGAGACGAGGGTATGCCTTTTCTGCAACGATAGGCGTAGAAGAGTGTACAAGATGCAGGGAGAACGGTACTCACAAGCCTGCTTTGAAGAAACCTTCAGCTACGGAGGAGGATCCTGCATGTTATGGGGCGGAATTTCAATCCAGGGCAAAACCGACCTTGTGTGCGTCTCCCGCACTGGAGGTGGACGTGGCCAGGGGTCCCTGACTGCTCATCGGTACATCACAGAGATCCTGGAGGACCACGTGGTCCCGTATGCTTGTTTTTGTCGGGCCTGAATTCACATTCTTGCACGACGACGCCCGCTCTCATACGGCGTTGATTGTTCGGGACTACCTGGATCAGGTTGGGATCCCCGTGATGCAGTGGCCAGCGAGAAGTCCTGACCTGAACCCCATAGAGCACCTTTGGGATGATCTGAAACGCCGGGTGCGGTCTCGTGATACTGCCCCTGCCACCCTTGAACAGCTTCGGGACGCCGTCGTCGAGGAGTGGAGAGACATTCCTCAGGAACGCATTGTGACGTTGGTGAGATCAATGAAGGATCGCATGGAGGCTGTAATTAGGGCTAGGGGAGGTAACACTAGGTTTTAAGTTTAGTTTTAAGAATTTGTTTTACTGTATTTTTTAATTTTGTTATGTTTTTAGATTGTGTAATTTTGGCGTGAATAAATGTTTTTCCTCTTTTCATGAAAAACGATTTTTTTTTAAGCTTAGTAAGGTTGGTAGGGGCTATTTCGACTGAGGGGTAATTAAAACTAAGGGCAATAACTTATATACTATTTGCCTTATTCAATAATGTCATCTGTACGCAGAACGGTAAACTACCTGTTTCGTGAAAAAATTATAGTTGGCGTTGCTCACGCGTAATCTGCCTTAATGACCGGTCTTTTTTACCAGCCGCCTATTTTCGCAAGTGTTAACGGACTACGCTCTTCAACTTTGTGACAAAAAAATACATTTTGATTGCTTGTTTTCACAATATTATACCGTGAGTGGTGAAAATATAAACCGTAAGTTGTATTCTGCTTATTTGTTTGTTACAGATATAAGTTTTAGAAGAGATATTTGGTTAGTTTTAATAACCCCGCAAAAGTATTGAAGTCGGATATTTTCGACTGACCTCAAGTTGCAATTACCCCGCTTTATTTTGTATGGTGTTCTAAAACACTAGTGATGTCCAATTTATCGATACTCTACTTAATAAAAACCTTAGCATATTATCTGAAAAACTTGGTTAATTTAACAACTTTAAGTAGTTTTTATAGTAATCTATATATCTTTTTTTACAGTAAATAAATAAAAGTAGGAATAAAAAAAACTGTGTTTTTCTGGTTATATATTAATGTTTTGTTTTGAACTCAAGAACTTGCACTTAGAAAGCAATATTTGTTGATTAGGCTATTGTTAAGGGACTGATATACCCGGCACTTTACTTGATGTACCTATGTCGTGGTTAACATGACAATTTCTTAAAAGCGTAAAGTAATGCGTTTTCATATGGTTTTAGATGGTGCGGCACTATAAACGTAAAAAAGAAAAACAATATCCATTAGACCAACTTCATATAGCAGTTGAAGATGTTGTGGGTGTAACCTATGGTTTCACTATACAGGGTGCCTCCGACCTTGGGGCTTTAAATGCATAGATCAATTCTACTCCTGAAACTAAACTTCTTTTGTTCTGTAAGTTGTTAAAAATATGTTCAATTTAAATTTATTTTTTATCATACAAGTTAAATCTAATTTTCAATGTACGCGATCCAATTCTCCATTTTCCTTTAGCCCTCGTACCAAGGTAATGTCGCCCCCGTACCATGAGATAGTGATTACATGGCCAGTATGTAATACACTGATTTTACAATTAGACTTTAACATCAATTATTTATCTAAATTTAAGTTATTTTTTCATGTTGCAGAACAAAAGTAGTTCAGTTTAGCGAGTAGAATCGATCGTTGAAATTAAAGCCCCAAGGTCAGAGACACACTGTATACAAACGACGGTTCAAATATTTTTTAATGGGAGATTAAAGTTTTAGTAATTACTGTAAATTAAGTATTAGTTAATTATTTGTAAGTGAGAACTTAATTAGTAGTAATATTGGTGAAGACTGGTTTGATTTTACTTCTTTTATTAGCAAATAAAAACCGATTTAAATTAAATCTAGAAGAACCACATTTTTTTTACAATGGATTAGTTTTATTCATTTGATTCGATTTATCGACTATGTTGGCCGACATGTGCCCCTGCACTATTATCTATGGAAAAAGTTGAAATAGCCCCTCCTAAATGTTCAGTGTTTTTTTACGAAACTGAGGCTTGTAGGATTGCAATGAGGTATTATTTTGAATGAACCATGCCGTAATAAAGGTCTGGCTTCCAATTTCAGTACCATCACAGCATTAGTAGGACTAAATATGTGTCATAGTTGAAATTGCCCCACCGCGGGGTAAATGCAACTATTTCTGCCTTTTTTTGAGTTTTTTTTTAATTTGAACATACAATGAGGGAATTCTGTATTATTGACACGTGGAAAATAAAGTCAAATAAAGCCTTTAGAACACCTATTTATTTTATTTATCATATCGTATTCACAGACGAAGATCCGAAGTTGATGTTTGTGTTTTTTTAGTCGAAATAGCCCCTACCAACCTTAATCATTATCACATTTTTATTAATTAAAGGATTCAATAACCTTTAAAATGAGGCCCCACACTCATACCTTATCTTAGATTAAATAGGGTTTATAGCTGCTTGAAGTCAACATACCAAAAGGTGCGATTTTTTTGACGCTGAGTGTATATATATTACATTCTATTTGACGCTTATACCTATGTTTTACCGTTTTTAAGATACAAAAAAAATAATTAAAAATTAGTTTCTTGGATCTTTTTATTATTTCTCTCGCTTTATTATTATTTTTTAGGAACTTTGCCGTAATAACTAATAACCAAGGGGCGGAATTTTCATAGCAAAAATCAAACGTCAAGAGGGATTGACCAATCTCAACTATCGATTTTACTAGATATTATTCCGGACTATGACAAAATTCGCGATTATTCCGATTTTATAACAAAAAGTGAATACAACCAAAACAATGTTATCGAGTACTAAAAATATGCTCCTGTTAGGTACTTCAACTAAGGTAGAACGCTCTTTCTCATCGTATAGAGTGATCGACGATGAAAACAGGACCAATTTAAATGATGACACTGTAGAGAAAATAATGACGATTCTTTATTAATGCGTAACAAGATGAAGAAAATATAATTAGTACAGATATACCTAGATTTCGATTGTAGTTATACTGTTTAACATTTTCGTTTTGATTTTATATGTAAATCGTAACAAAATAAAACATGTCTCTGTTTTATTAATTTATTGTTTTGTTAACCTTCATACGGATGTAGTGCATAAATGTTTTCCTTCGTATTTTCACGGAAACGTACGAACGTGTATTGCTATTTCAGTCGGTCACAGTACAAAAAGTACTGAGGTTGACTGAAGTAGCATGGCAAATACGAATGTTTCCGAGAAAATACGAAGGAAAACAATTATGCACTATATCTGTACACACGTCCTTTGTTTTTTGGTAGCCTATAGAGTGTCCCATTACCTAAAAACATGTCGTGCTAAGTGACAATTAATCATCGTTAGTCGATAAAACACAATGGTCAATCCCTCTTGATGTTTGATTTTTGCTATGAAAATTCCGCCCCTTGGTAATAACAGATATTCTGAAAAATTATCAACCCACTATCTATTACGGTTCAAAATAAACACCTTTTTGAAGTTAGGACGGCCAGACGGACAGCTTAGGCATACCAATGGGGTCCCGTCGGGCTGCTTTCGGGTACAGAAACCTAAAGCTCGCTCAGTCAGCTTTTCCTTATTTACGCAGTAGTTTACGAGATAATGTTATTTTACTTCAAAATAGTATTTTTCGTAATCGTGTTATAATAGAGAGCTTTTTAGTCGAGTACCGTGTTTAGGCCACGAAGCTTGCTGAGTGGCCTAAGTAAGGTACGAGATTAAAAAGCTTAATTATGACACTATTGTGAACAATACTTTTTGTACGAGTTCATTAAAATTAATAATGTAAGTCATTAATACGAGTATATAAGAAAACTAAAAGTAGATTTTTGACAGATGATGCGACGCTGCTACGTTCCGAAACGCCACAGATTGGCAATTTTGTATCGGATCGAGGCTCCTTTTTTAAACAAGGACACATATGGAAATCCGAAGATCTATTTTCAAAAATTTTTCGGTTGTCTAGAGCGTATCGAAATAGTTATTTCGGTTGTTTCTGAAGTAACAACGATGAAAAGAGTGACGTTGCAGTATTCTCTATGAAATCTTTATGAATGATGATTTTTATTTCCACAGAGAAAACGTAAACTTCTTGGCTTTTAAAAGAAAAATTATCACACCACCGGTTTTTTTTAATGTCCTGGATACAGCAGCAAGTTTAAGTAGATTTTTGACAGATGACGCGATGCTGCTACGTTCCAAAACGCCATACAATATTGGCAAATTTTGTACCGCATCGAGTCTCCTTAAACAAGGGCACATATTATTTAAATACGAAGTTCTATTTTCAATTTTTTTTCGGTTGTCTAGAGCGTATCGAAATAGTTATTTCGGTTGTTTCGGAAGTAACATAGACTATTCAACGATGAAAAGAGTGACGTTACAGTATTCTCTATGAAATCGTAATACAAACATTTTAATCGACGAGTACAAAAAGAGGTTTTATTGCATTATTTTCATAGTTTGGAACCAGTTTGAATTTTGAATAAAAAAATAATATATTTTAAAAATAAAAATTGGAAATCAATTCAAAATTAGTACTCAAGGCCGCCTTCTGGTTAAAGATTATTTTATTAATTTCAGTACACTTCGATAATTCGATGGATGTGCATCGTTTGGTTTGTTTTCTTGTTTTCTTAATGGACTTTGCTGTGCTATCTTGGACTCCTGTTTTGCCTAGTGATATGTATTTTGTCTTACTAATGGACTTTGCTTTGTGTATCTTGGACTCATGTTTGCCGTTTTATTTGGATTTTGGCTTGACTGGTGAACTTTGCTTTGTACATCTTGAACTCGTGTTCTGCATAGTGTAATTATTGTAAAGTTTATATTATTTCAATTTAATATAAACTTGTCTTTGTGTTTTAAGATCAAGTGTAGTTATTTATTGTATTTGTTGTTTATCCCAAATATATGCCATTATATCGACTCTTCAAGAATATGCTATCATGCAGCTTATCAATGGGGAATGCAGAGAAACTCGAATGCTGCAGCTAGAGTGTATAGTGAAAGATACCCAAATATTTCACGGCATCCTGACCACAAAGCATTTTGCCTGGAAATCTTGGTGGATCAGGAGGAACTAGTGCTTATTATGATGAACAAAATTTTGCAAGAGATTCAAAACGACCCGTCTACTTCCACACTTAACATTAAATAGAAGTGTAAAATTTTGTTTTCGATAGGATTTTACTTCGTTATGGATATCATCATATCATCAATCACAGATTATATAATGTGTTTAAGCGTTGTTGCCCCTAAACTACCCACAGCGAGTACAATTTTGCCAGACAATGCTGCAGAAATTCAGAGAGGATCCTTTCATGAATAGGGTTTTATGGTCGAATGAAAAAACTTACAAAAGAGACTGTGCATAAATACCGCCCGCAATATACTTGCGTGTATATACTTACCTCGCGCTCGCACCTAAGGTAGACCTTTAATGTGCCTGACAAGGTCTGAGAACTGAGAAAACATCTATTGATAGTTGCTCAAGCAACACATAAAATTCAGCTTTTATACTATAACGTAATAGACTACTGGCCCATGCTGAAAAAATTATGGGTCATTTGAACCACCAGGTGACCTATCTAGAACGATATAAGAGCATAAAATAATAAGATTCAGCACTATGCCGTCACTTGTAAGCTGTCCAACTGAGTGCAGGTGAGAATTCGAAAGTACAGGTAGAGTGAGTACATTTTGGTCACATATTTTTGTACGGCATTCTTACCACCGATAGATCCATGAAAAATAATAAGAAAACGCACAGTGCCGTAAAAAAATGGTGCGCCACAAAGTCGGATTTTTATTTTATTTTCCGACAATCACCAGGGTAAATTTGGTCATTTGATTTTGTACGGCATCTGTGTCATACTATTTCAATACTGCTTCTAATCCATTAAGCCCGCTCCACATTCTCGACAAAACTACACGAGACTTGCCGAATACGAGAGTGTGGAGAGAGTATTCGTCTATGTTCGTATTGTCTCGCGTATATTCGTGTTGTCTCCATTTCGTGGCGGTAAAAAGGCAAAACATCAAAGGGCTCTCGTGAAGTCTCGTGTTTGCGCGAAACTACCCCTCCACACTCCCGCGCTCCCGCCAGTCGGCCGACGGCAACCGCAGGAAGCGCACGTGTAGTAATTAAGTGTATTTGGATAAAATAAATAACTAATAAATGCAGATAATTTGTTTTACCTTGTTCTGTTGCGATGAATGGCAGTCATCCAGTATCTTCGCCTATTCCACCGTCTTGTTATAACTTTTTTTTCACGGATATGTGAGTAATTTTAATATGCTACAGCGCATAATACTGTAGCGACAGAAGTTTCGAGGACGTCCATCTTGGATGAAAGTCCAATTACAACTGCGCAAGGCGAGAATGTGGTGGGCCGCTCTCGGTTTCGCCCGATCTCGGCAAATATCTCTACAAAACAATCTCGTGTAGTTTTGTCGAGAATGTGGAGCGGGCTTTATTCCGCAACGCCGTACAAAAATCATGCGACAAGGGGAAAAAATCGAGGGTTGCAATCCCCTCTCTTTCCGTGGTCCAGGGGGTGATTTGCAAAAGTACGGCTTCGGTTCCAAAACATTATCTAGCACTCAAAAGTACTATTAAAAATAATGCCGTCAAAAAATGATTGTTCATTTGAATTTATATCAATAATTATCTTCATTTCATTGTATCCTTGATTTTTAGAGCTGTAAAATCATTTGATCCTGTACCTACGGGAACTTTTTTTTTAACATAATATTGTAAAATACAATTGTTACATAGTATTGCCGTTCAAAAGACACCGTTCTAAAAAGAATTATAGAGAAATACAAAAACTGAAATTTTGCAAATTATTGTAAAAGTTTAAATATCATAGATTAATGAAATATAGCAGTTTTTTACATTTTATCCCTTGTTTTAAATAGTATTAACATAGATAAATTAGGAAAAAATGATGCCGTACATTTTTATGCAGACCATATCTTTTAGGCTGATGAAAGTGACTCTACAATTTTAAGGGTACTTTATGGCCATCTGATACAGTACGGTATTAACATATTTTTGAAGTGAACAAATTGCTCATCAATTTTAAATATTCAAGTTGGATCGTCAAGCAATTTAAATAGGCACATTAACAGAAAACATCCGACGATACCTATTGTCGTGGAGAGATTGGAGAGGCAAACTTCACCAGTCAGAGCCAGCACCAGCTCAACCGCAGCAACAGCAACTTCAGCGTCTTTAGCCGTACCCGTTGAACCGCAAACGTTCGCTCCTCGGCCTCCTCAACCGCATCCAAGGAATCAACCCATCAGTCAATATTTAATTTCGACAAAACCGTTACCGGTACGCAAATCAAATGATCTTGACCGACAATTAGTAAAAATGATCGCCAAAGGATATTTTCCGTGTGGTAGAAGAGCCAGAATTTCAAAAATTTGTAGGTATGCTCAACCCAGGCTACAAACTCCCTACGAGAAAGACCGTGTCTAACACCCTATTGCCTAAATATTATGAGGAAGTCCGAACTGAAGTGGAAAAAGGTCTGTGTGACCACCGATGGCTGGACGTCAATGAATAACGACTCGTTCGTCGCTGTCACAGCACATTTTATTGACCGCAAATCTCAATTGAAGAGTTATTTGTTGGATTGTGTAGAATTTTCCGAAATACATAGCAAATAATTTAGCTGGCTTTTTAAAAGATATTTTTAATAAGTGGAAGATTGACGGCAAAATAACAGCGGTTGTGTCTGATAACGCTGCTAACATTTTAGCAGCAGTAAAGGCCGGGGATTGGCAATCGATTGGATGTTTCGCCCATACAATAAATTTGTTGCTACAAGACGCCCTAGGATGCAAGTAAAACGAGACAATTATGAGCAACACGATTGGAGAAATAATTACTAAAGTCAAAACGATAGCAGAATACTTTAAAACAAGCTCGCAGGCTAAATCTAAGTTGCAAGAAATGCAAAGAAATATGGGCACGGTGGAGCTGAAGTTAAAGCAGGACTTTTTCTTTTTGATTTTTTCTTTTTCAGTTTTTTTTCCCCTTTGGACCAACGAAAATGTACGGCATATGAAAAAATATTATCTAGGTATGCATAAAATACTTTCAAAATAAATTTATTTCATGTTGTGTCAAATCACCCCCTGGACCACGGAAAGAGAGGGGATTGCAACCCTCGATTTTTTCCCCTTGTCGCATGATTTTTGTACGGCGTTGCGGAATAATGGATTAGAAGCAGTATTGAAATAGTATGACACAGATGCCGTACAAAATCAAATGATCAAATTTACCCTGGTGATTGTCGGAAAATAAAAATAAAAATCCGACTTTGTGGCGCACCATTTTTTTACGGCACTGTGCGTTTTCTTATTATTTTTCATGGATCTATCGGTGGTAAGAATGCCGTACAAAAATATGTGACCAAAATGTACTCACTCTACCTGTACTTTCGAATTCTCACCTGCACTCAGTTGGACAGCTTACAAGTGACGGCATAGTGCTGAATCTTATTATTTTATGCTCTTATATCGTTCTAGATAGGTCACCTGGTGGTTCAAATGACCCATAATTTTTTCAGCATGGGCCAGTAGTCTATAAGTATAATTTTAATTCAGTATTAAGGGTATCTGACAGGGGGTTGCAATTGTACTGAGTGTCTGACAACAGACGACGTGATTTCTAATATTATTCCAAATAAAATATATGAAAGCTGAACTTTATACTTTAAAAAAATTTAATTGCAATTTTATACATATACCTTTGCTACCTGTTACCTTTCAAAGCCACCGTGATCCGTTATAGTCGGGGATCGTTACTACCTGTATCGGGGACATACACACAGAAACTTTCAGGTTTTATGAAATAAGGAAATCGTCTAAGGTGATCATTAATAAGGTGATTCTTGATTAGAATTCTTTAGATGGTGCTGTACCTTGATGTTTAGTATATTTGTAATTGACCACTGGGAGCAGTCTAAAAAAAAGAGTAAAGGAGGAGTTTGTCCGGATGGGTGTTACACAAACAGTTAACTATTCAGTTAACAGTTTTCTTAAGAACTTACTTTCTTAAAGGTTATTGAGCGTTTGGTATTGAGCATTCTGTTGCATGAATGTGATAAAACAAAAAGTATTTACATCGGTTTTAATAAAAATCTGTGTAATTTTTTTAATCCTAAAGGTAATTTTAGCTGTGGGCAATCACTGAACCAAAATTTGAATATTTTTAGTTATTGCCCTATCTTTTTTTAGTAATTGCCATGTGGTCTATAATTATTGCCCAGGCTGTCATGCTGACATGGTAGATTATTGATCAGTGTTGTCATGGCCTCCCAACTCGAACAACGTATAATTATTACTTTAATAAACTCATAGATGGCGCCACAGGTATCGAGCGAAACATTTGAATCAGTAATCGTGAAGATTGAATGATTTTTGCACCTTAATAAATTCAACGTACCTTAATTACATCAAAAACATACATTATTTTACATAAAGTAGGGTATATTTTATAAGTTTAATAAATGCAATAATTTTTATATTAACTCCATCTAACTCATAAAAAACTTATAAGCTTTCAAGCTTGCTACGCCTTATTAGGTACTGTCACTAGATGGTGCCATCACGGATCGCGAAACTACTATCACAGTATATAAATAAACCAGTAAAGAAACTAGGCCTACTTTTCAAGATAAATAATACCTACGCTCCAATTGAGCGTAAGGGTTGTCCACTAACATTTTGTAAAATGAAAAAAAATCTTGTTTATTGTATTTCAGCTAGTTAGTGCAAAATCGATACGTGTGACCTGCGGCAACAAATCCGTTGCAGATTGACTACCACAATATCAAATAAAACTGAAGAATAAACAAACCTAATTTATTTATTGGCTGCTTTTAACCTTTATTACAAATTACTCACTGAAAAATACTTTCGTCTGCTACGACATGTTCGGAATGCTTTATTGTTTAATTTTATTGTGTAAAAAATCCCCAGATATTGATTTTGGAAGCAATCGGTTGAATGACTAAAGAGTTCAAGATGGCGGCTACTTTTTCTCATTCTGCCAACAGATTAGTTGTCGGAGACCATACACATCCCCAGATATCGATTTTGGAAGCAATCGGTTCAATAACTAAAGAGTTCAAGATGGCGGCTACTTTTTCTCATTCTGCCAACAGATTAGTTGTCGGAGACCATACACATCCTCAGATATCGATTTTGGAAGCAATCGGTTCAATAACTAAAGAGTTCAAGATGGCGGCTACTTTTTCTCATTCTGCCAACAGATTAGTTGTCGGAGACCATACACATCCTCAGATATCGATTTTGGAAGCAATCGGTTGAATAACTAAAGAGTTCAAGATGGCGGCTACTTTTTCTCATTCTGCCAACAGATTAGTTGTCGAAGACCATACACATCCCCAGATATCGATTTTGCAAACAATTTTTAAATTTTGACTTTTGCAACACGTCATCGTATTATAAAAAGCTCTTTATTTAAAAATATTTTATTTATTCTTACCTTTCAACACCAGCAGGGAGTTTAAAAAATGATAGTTCCGGGTTTGAAGAAGCCGAATTCAAACAACCGTATACCACGCAATACTTTTGTGGCATCTTTCTCAAGAACAAGCGTAAAATGCAAAGGAGCCCATTCGTCTCGACGCGACACACGCGGCTGACAGCACCGCCAAATCCTCTTAGCGGTCTCGTAGAGGCGTGCGTCTGTGTGAGTGCGTCGTTTCGAGCGTTTGTTCGTAGCTTCTTTACTGGTTTATTTATATACTGTGCTACTATGCACTCACAGGCCCCAAGCGTTTCGTTTTTACAAATTCTTGTTTGATGCGTAAAATCAATACTCAAAATACTTCTTTTATATTAAAAACAAAAAAACAATAGAGAAAATAATGTCTTGACGAATATAAATGAATATTACAAAATACTGTTTTGGCGGTTTCGGTGTATTAAAATGTTAGTACAAACACGGAACGAACAACGTGCTATCTTTAACCATTGAAGTATCAAAACGCGCTGACAGTTTGTGTACAAACATTTAAACTACACTCGGCGTAAAAACTGAATGGAATATTATTATAAACAGAGAAACGGGAAAATCTAAAACTCGTGATAATCAGGTCACCCTAAACACAGGTGACAAACAAATCAAGTCAAATAAAGAAGTTGCCTTAGCATTCGAATATTGTTTTTCCAACACAGCCATTAAGACCACGAAATGTCTTAAATCATCCGCGGTGCAAGCTCAATCATTACTTTGCACTAATGTCAGTAAATGTAATATAAACTTTGAATTCAGCCCTATAAATTCAGTTTCAATCATTGAGTTAAATAAACTAGAGAAGCAAACCTCATTATCAAGCGGTTAGAAAAGTGTGACCACTTCTTAGCCGCGACGACGTAGCTTTGAAACCACGACACATTTTAAAGTAAACATATATCGGTCTCACTTACACAAATTGCAAGAACAATAAAGTCACTGACATTAGATAAGGACAGACACAAAAATATGCCTTGGAAGGTTGGTGTTGCCGACCATATGAAAATTTACCCAATATAACAAATAAATAGGGATTTTTTTTAACAGAACTTACTTTGTAATAAAATAAATGCATTAAATTATTTTAAATGCATATTTCGTATTAGATTACTAGGAATAGGCAAAAGGTAATAAAATATGTACGAAATTTTGTGTTTCAATGTTTTTTATTACCTATAATAAAGCTTGTCCCAGTAAAAAATGTCGCTTATAAATTTAAAAAATTCCGCTTTGAATATTAAAATTCACCAAATTTTCTGATACCGTTTTATTTGATATTCCTTTAAATATTATTATTTACGCATAAAGACCAGTTTAGGATTAGTTCATCCAGAAACTTTTTAATTTTCCCTTGACCCCTTCCATCAAAGTTTGTACATTGTCATCGGTGATCAGTTTGGAAGCTTCATTCCACTTCCGCTTGAAGTCTTGAACTGAAGTGGCATTACTTTTATGTTTTAAAAGCTTCTGTTTCACACGAGCCCAATATTTTTCATTGAGTCGTAACTCCGGTCAGTTGGGAGGATTGAGTTTTTTCAACAAAATCGTCATTATTTGCTTTGTTTTTTTTTAATTTATTATGACGTTGACAAATTTTGTTTTAATACAATGTCCCACAAAACTGTTTTTACAGTTTGACTGTGGGATCCGTGAGTCTTGGTTTACATTATGTGGGTATATATCATAGAAATTAAAAAATACTTAACTTAAAAATTTAAATAGAACTAAGATAATGTGTATAAAAAGGACTTTCTTAAACCTATTTTTAATAGGCTCCAGTCTCACAGCCGCAAGCAAGCTGTTGAGAATGTACGGTAAGCGCTTCTCAATAAGCCTGTTCCCATAGTAATTGCTTACTCTGGGTACAGACCACTCTATTGCTTCCTTCGTGTAGTGACACGTGGCCAAATCAGGCCAGAACAGGACAGGTGAAGTATGCCTCTTAATGAATGGCAACAGTCGTTTTTGAGGCACTCATTCAGGTAAATATCACCATTTATGGTTCCATTAGCAAAATATGGTGTACTGCGTTTGCTACATGAACAGATCGCCTGCCATACGAGAACTTTCTTTCCAAATTTATCCATTTTGATAACCTTATACTCTTCACTTACTACTTTTCTATCACTCCCAGAATAATAGTGGTGTCCTGGAAGTCATTTGAGTTCAAGTTTGCGGTAAGTTTCGTCATCCATAACTGTACAATATTTTTTCTTAGTCATTTTTGAATAAAGCTTTCCATATCTCGTTTTAGACTCTTTTCACCGTTTTGCATTTCTGTTGGGTTAGTTTGTTTAAACGTTGTTATAGAACAATTTTTCTTCACTCGTTGCACTGTAGATTTCGAGGTTTTAAACTTCTTGGCCAAGTCTCGTACAGAGAGGGTAGGTTTTTTCTGTAAAGCTGTTATAATCTTCTTCTCGATATTCTGGTTTACAAACCCTGGTTTACGTCCACTTCCAGGCCGTCGCCGTATACCACCTGTCTCGCTGAACCGTTTTAAAACCCTTTGAACGGTTGTTGTAGACGTTTTCAGCTCCAACGCCACTTTCTTCGCAGAGATGCCTTTATATTGAACATATTTGTACAAAAAAAAATCGTGTAACTTTTCTTGCACCGACGACCTCGTTGAACATCTAGTACTGACAACTTTTTTTTTATTTCTTATTTATACATTATAGAGCATCCTAACGGGAAACATAGTTTTCAAACCTCTTTAGATTTCATCCTGATACACAACCCCATCTAATAATGAGCGACATTTTTTTCTGGGACAAGCTTTAGGTAACTAAATGAAAATATTAGATTCTTCTATTAACATTAATATGTATTTTTTATTAAATCTACTTCCAATATATTAGAACTCAAACATACATTTTAAATCTCCCGTCAATGTGGGAAAACCAAAACGATATTTTAATGGCAACACTGCACCTAAATTGCAATATTTGGTATTTTAAATCGATTTCTGGGTTTTTTTATGTTAATTTGAATACATAAACAACAAACTTACGTGTGGAAAGTAATTCCGCTGGATTTATTATCTTTTTGTGATCTCGAATCACATTCTTTCACTACGCATTTTCCCATTTTGTAGCTCGGTGCAATTCGGTCGGCGTCCCAATGAGCACTGAGTTGACGTTTGCTGACATATGGCTGTGGCCTTATGTGAAGTGGCAACGCTTTGTTACGGTAATTGCTAATCTAGTGTAACATATATATCAATGGTTTCAATAGTCAAAGTATTTAAATCGCTTAGTTTAAAAAAGACTGAGGATTTGTAGGGCACATCAGTTAGTGTACTTTTTCATATCGTAGATGTAATTGCACCCCATCTAGCATTAATTTACAATAATTCCATTTCAGAAGGGATATTTCCAGATCTAATGAAATATAGTAAAGTCATACCTCTTTTTAAGTCATAATCTAGTACTTCGTACTCCTCGTACTAATTACGATAAAAAAATCTGTATGAAGTTGCAAACTTATATAATAAATAAGCTTCCTGAAAGCATAAAAGATGCTAAGACCATGCAAAATTTCAAAAGATTACTTAAATTCTATGTAACTGAGCAAGTGCGCTCTGATATCCGCAACGCGCTTTAAGCCACATCCATTCAACCTTAATCTGTGTCCACCTTATCGCTGCAACTACGCGGGCGCTCAGCCTCGACTTTGTCTACCTACTAATTTAAGTCTACCCACCTACCACGTAAAAACATAATACATATTGTATTAGTAGTAAATTAAAATTAAAATCTTATATGTTAAAATGTATGTAATTAATTTAAGGTACCTACTAACTATTTTTCTTTTTTCTTTTATATTTGTTTTGCGTGAATGTAAATACGCACGCTTAAATACGCTCACCAAACTATTTTTAACTTATTCTTAATTCTCATGTAAGTGAATTGTAAAATTCTTATGAAAAAATAAATTCTTTAAACCTAATAAACCAGTTATTTTTACCTATTGCTTTTATTTATTGTCAGCAAAAAACTTCCCGAACATGTCATTAAAACATTCCTATTTTGTCCTGGACATAATTAATCAGGGCAGATGTTCCTATGAATGAATAAAACGCTACCACAATGTAGGATTATAGCCATTACATATTAATTTTAAATCAACAATTTTCTTGACGTCTCATTCTTGAAGTCAATGCCATCTGGTGATACGTTACTAAAACTATTAGGTAGGCTGCCAGCATCCAGTGGTGGCTCAGATACGGCATCTACTGGTGTAACTACGGGACTAAAATTGCCTACCGAATTGTCTACATTAGGACGGCACGCTTTTGCTCTATGAGATTGGGTATCTGTACTTGTATTCTGTTATCTGTGGTGTTGTGTATAAAACAACTTACATTCTTTCACAATCAAAACTACAATACAGTAAAGAAAATAATAATTTGTGTATGTTGCATTCCTCGAATTCATGAGGAACATATACCCGACAGCACCGATTTGAATTTATTTATATGCCATCATTGTTTTATGGTACTAATGGTGTTAACAGTGATAAAATTTAACAGGAGTTGTTTAATCGATCAACCTGCGCAGAATCGCCAAATAGCAACCAACTTGTTCCTACTTACCTACATAAAATAATAATTTGAGGGTGGGGCCAAACAAACCAGCCTGAACTTTAGTTGTGTTTTCATTTGGTGTACACCAACATAAATTATGAACAGTTCATTAATATTAGAAAAGATTACAATAGTCACAGAATTATTTTAACTAAATCAACTAGGTACCAATCGCGATTTGACTGTTAATTATTTGACGACGCGGTAGCTTACTCGGTAGTGACCCTGACTATGAAGCTAGCAGTCTTGGGCTCGATCCCCGGTACGGGCAAATATTTGTGTGGTGAACACGAGTATTTGTTCCTGAGTCTTGGGTGTTTTCTATGAATTTAAGTATGTATTTATCTATATAAATAATTTTATCTTTTCCTGGCACCCATAGTACAAGCCTAGAGCTTAGTTTGGGGTTAAGTCAATTTGTGTGAGATTGTCCCCTGATTATTTATTTATTGATAAAAAACGTTCACATAATATTACAGTAATAACCAATGCGTCACTAAACTTAAATTATCAGTTAAAGGTTAAATTTCACAAAAGCAGATATCAAATCATATTGGAATAGTTGAACACCTAGCATCCATCGCCTTACAGAATCTCAAGCATTCACTACACGCTTCCGCCCATCTCCACGCAAATAAGTCGCACTCGGATGTCGATGCCATGACCACGTTGAGTTGTGGGCAGCGGCGAGTTCCTGCACGACACGGTGCGCGCCAGCGGCGCGGCCAACAGTTCCTCGTGGTCAGAGGGCAATCCTCGGGACATCCGGGACACGCAGGTGTTAGAGACGCTCTACAAGTTCAGGACAGTCAGACTCACCACGCAAGGCTCAACATACCGTGATCGTAAGTCGACAATTGCGCCTTACCTCCAAGGAGTTGTACCCAAGGGTCAAAAGAAGATACCTTGTTGGGATGTTGGGTACAAATACGGGTACAATCCGAATGTTTTTTTGTACAGGAACCTTAAAAACGCTTTCTGAACCTTATCAAGAATTAATGCATAAATGTCGATTCGTAGGGGTTCCAGATCGACAAAGTCTCTAGCTTACTTGTCACTAAGGCATTATAAACAATATTTGTCTACTCGGTCATGAAAATAGCAAATGAATATAATATATTGATTTATTTATTACATTGCAAATCTAAAGATTTTGATATTATTTCAACACATCCAAAGATGATAAAGTAATACGAGCGAGCAAGCAGCATCTGCAATTTTTGTCTTTTTATCCTCGTGGTTAGGTATATACTAGCATGACTGGCGCTATGTCAGTTTGCACTGGATGAAGATGACACAAAATCGATTTGCACAATATGCTAGTTATCCTAGATAGTTATATTGTTGAACTTTAATTTTATTTTGAATTTTTTTTAAAATGCCATGGCAAGATGTGACACAAAACGGAATATAAGCTTTACAAGTACACACTTTAACCACATGCAAAAAATAAGCGACTTTAGAGTTTTGTATCTTATGACATCAAAATATGCCAGCGCCGCCGGACTAATCAGTGTAATGACTTATTAAGAAGGCCAATACTATACAGATAATTAGTTTGTATTCAGTATTGGTCATTACCAACATGTCAATGTTTAAAACACATACTAATCACATACACAACTGTATTAAGGCTGGGTTTTATACAGGTCTGTTCATTCTAATGTTGATCAAATATTACAAACAATTTATGAAGTCACAAAAACTTTACATTAAATATTTACTAACAGGCTTTTATAAAACCGTACTTATACCACTTACTTGATTACAGATAAAATTTGGAGGAAAGTCTTCTTCAGGCAACTGACCCAAATAAATCTCTCTAGAAGTTAACTCTTTTCTACGAAAACTGAACCTAAAATTAAAACAAAAACAATCAACAAAAAATTTACTTGCCGAGAAAAAACACAAACAAAGTACAGTGCTTTGTTGACAATAGCAATTTACCTTGCCCAAATGGCATTCCTTCTGTGTCTTGTTAACAACGGCGTGGTGTCCATGTTATTAATTATTTCGAAGTTTGAAGATTATTAAAACATTTTAAATAGTATTTAGAAAGAGAAAAACCAACACATTGTTCACTTTCGCGCACAACACACACGTACATGCTACTTAAAGTAGAGATAGGTAGATCTTTGTTTTGTGGCATATGTCATTTGTGTTGCCACTATGATTTCGCCAATGTCAGGTTTAAGGAAGGCACATGTTTTAACGGAAAGATAGAACAATTTTGAAAAGGGGAATAAAATATAAAGAATGTTTCGGTTTCATATACTTACAAACAAAACAAATATTTACATGTTTACAACTTAATTTTATGCTTATGAATGAAACTAACTAAATGTTTAATGAGAGGACTATTTACAAGAGTTAAAAAGTTTTTCATATTTACAGGACGAGGAAATTCCAAAGGGATTAAGTCGTAAAGTGAGCATGATAATTTAGGGCACGAAAAGAAAATATGATCAGGAGAGCCTTCATCCAAACCGCACTCACAAAGAGAGCTATCCTTGATCCTGATCTTAGCTAAGTGGACTGGGGTACAAGCATGACCAAAGCGAAGGCGACAAAGGGTGGTGGTCACAAATCTATCAGCATGACGGTAACGAAAAAACCAAGGCTTAATTGGAATATTTGGTTGGATAGACGCATAATGACGACCTTTCTGAATACTGGAAGAGGACCAGATGTCATTCCAAGACTTTGCTAGCGAGGGCTTAGCCATGGAAACTAAGTCAAAAGAATAATTTTTGTAATGTAGGAGAGTACCAGACTGAGTAGCCTCCTTCGCACACGAGTCAGCCATTTCGTTACTAGCAATACCGGAATGGCTTGGGATCCATGCCAAAACTACATTTATATTTTTATTAAAACACGCATAAAGAGCTTCCTTGATTTTATAAATAACAGGGGATGTTGATGACTGCCTAAACAAATTTGAAGAGATAGCTTGCAGGCAGCTGAGGGAGTCAGAGAAAATTATTGAATTATTTAAAGAGTGAGATTCTACATATAATATGGCCTCTAAAACAGCAATAGCCTCACCAGTGAAAACCGATGAAAAGGGGGGTAATTTGTAGTTCAAAATTATGCTAAACTTTGGAATCCAGACAGCAGCACCGACACAACCATCTTCAGATAGTTTCGAGGCATCGGAGAACAAACATAACCAGTTCTGCCACCTCTGTGCTATCTGTCTATTAAAGCACCTATCACCAGAACCAGCGTTTTTGTCGATACCAAAATTAATTATTTGTGGATTGAACACCAGAACTTCAAAGTCACTCAGAAACAAAGGGTTCAAAGGGAACTGCGATAAAGGGCATGCCAAGTCTTTAACTTTTTGGAAACTTTTCAATATGGGAGGAATTACTTTATGAGACCAATACCGTGAAGTGAACACAATGTCTGAAAGACTTTGTAATTTTAAAAGCAAGGGATGAGAGGAATATTGCGAAATTTTAAAGAAAAACCGGTCGCAAAGGTATTGTCTTCGAAGGAAAAGGGGAGGATCCACACACTCTACTTGAAGAGCGTTGATGGGAGTGGATTTCATAGCCCCACAAATAATACGTAAACACTTACTTTGGATTTTGTCAAGTAGAGATAATGCCTTTTTATTGCAGGGTTCCAGTAGAAACGACGCGTAGTCGAAATGACTACGAACAATGGCATTATAAACAAGTTTCAAAGTGTATGGATGAGACCCCCACCAAACCCCAGCGAGAGCACGCAAAACATTGACACCCTTTTCACATTTATCAGCTACGTAAGACAGATGAGCTACGCCCGTCAATTTTGAGTCAAGAAACACACCCAAAAATTTAACTTTATCAAAAACCGGGATAGTCTGACCAGCTATCTTTATTTCTACTGCAGGGGTGGACCTCTTCCTAGAAAACACCACAACACTACTTTTGGCAGCAGACAAAGACAGCCCGTGATCATCAAGCCAGAGGGATAAATAATCTAATGCGGAATTTAGACGCGAACAAGCTACTGACACAGAAGTGGATGGGACATATAGAGCAATATCATCAGCGTACTGTAGTATACCGCAAAAAGAATCAACTGATTCCTGCAAACCTATGGTATAGATGCTATAAAGAATGGGACTTAGGACAGAACCTTGGGGTAACCCTTTGAAAAGGTGCCTAGGAGGGATAGAGAAGCCTTGTAAACGAATTACGAACGACCTATCCATAAAAAGATTACCTATAAAGTTAACCATTTTCGCCGGAATACCCAGGTGGATCATTTTCTGCACAAGGACAGGGAGAAGAACACTGTCATATGCAGCAGAAATATCTAGAAAAACACCAACCAAACACTCATTTCTTGAAAAAGCCAAACGTATGTCAGTACATAAAATGCCAAGACTATCTATAGTGCTTTTACCCTTACGAAAACCATATTGGGATGACGCCAAGATACCTTTGCTTTCCATCAACCATTCCAGCCTATTTTTAATTAAATGCTCTAGCAGTTTGCAGAGAACTGAGGACAGAGCTATAGGTCTATAACTAGAGGGATCAGAACAATTCTTTCCAGGCTTTAGTAAGGGTAAAACCAGTTGCCTCTTCCAAGATTCTGGAATTATTCCAGTAGAAAAAAATTTGTTCAATAGACTCAAAAAAAATGTTTTAGCCTCGGACGATAAATTTTTAATAAAAGAATAAGGAATGCCATCTTCACCTGGGGCAGAGTCCCGAAGGCCAATTAGCACGCACTCAAACTCCGAAATTGAGAAATCAAGGTCCATCGCATTCGAGATCGCAGGAGAAGTCAACGTTAGGAACGGAATATTATCCTTATAAGGAACAAATGGAGGGGCTAGCTTGTCACAAAAGCCATCCAACCACTGCGACGGATCGTTTGAGGTGGAAGTGCTGCATGAGAGCGACCCACGGAATCTCCTTAAACCTTGCCAAACAACAGAACTAGGAGACCTTGGAGAAAGAGACTCGCAGAAGATTTTCCAACCTTCTTTTTTTTTCTTTGATAGTAACCGTTTCGTACGAGCGGTAACCTTTTTAAAATGAAAAAAGTTTTCCATTGTCATATTTAAACAATACGCATCTTCTGAGGCATTACGCTCACGGACCATAGCCGTACAATCAGCGTCCCACCATGGCGGAGAAGAAACTACACTTTTTGCAGAATTTTTCAAGGGAAAGCAATCGTCAGCCGAAGATAAAAGTGAAGAAAGAAATAGAGAATAAAGTGGGAGAAGATTTTCAGATAAAACTGGGTCGAAATGTCGAAGCCTTTCATCAACTAAGGACCGGAATCGGTCCCAATCAACTTTGTGCAGTTTATATTTTAGTAAAGGGCTGAGAGATTTTAAAGGAATAACACGTTTAGATAGGGAAATTAAAATAGGGAAATGATCGCTACCAAAAGAGCGGGATAGAATTTTCCAAGACAAAGATGAAGCAAGATTAGAAGAACAGCAAGAAAGATCAACTGCACTTCTAGGGTCTTGGGCCGGAGAAACTCTACGAGTAGGAGAACCATCATTCAGCAGACATATATTCAAGTCATCAAAAACGTCAAGCAAAGAACTACCAAAACAATCTCTCGTTGACGAGCCCCATGACGGGTGATGAGCGTTGAAATCACCTAGAATAATTAACGGAGAAGGAAGGACAGAAAATAAGTTATGCAAAACAGGAATTAGTGAAGAGTTAGGATGGGCTATATACAGTGATAGGAAAGAAATACCAAATAGTGAAACGGCAACGGCATTAATTTCATCCCCACAGGGAGGAAGAGGGATTTGAGAATACAGAAAACAACGTTTAATTAATAGAGCAGCACCACCATAACCATCATTCCGGTCATTCCGAAGACAAGAAAATCCCTGGATTCGGAATCGAGACCCAGGAACTAACCACGTCTCCGACACTGCCACTACAACTGGACTGTATCTATTAATTAAATGAATAAGATCTGCTTTTCTCCGCCTGATACTATTGGCATTCCACTGAAGAAGGTTTACTGCCATTGTGAGATAAGATGGAAATTTGTGTCAATTTTTCGGCAACGTTGGGCGGTAAACAATCATTATATTTAGACAAGATATTCAATAACATGGACAATATGAGGTCCAGGAGATTATCATTAGGGGAAAGAGATTCTTGGGTAGACTGACCAAGGGCGCAACCATTTGGGGATGAAGACAGAGGGCAAGAAATAATGTCATTATGAGCTTGAATGTCATAACTGGGTGACAAGGTAACTCTCGGCTTTGGACTCATAAATACTGTTTTTTTATGACTTACTCTAGCGGGCGATGCTGATGAAGTTTGAGAGACAGTTTGTAGAGGAGGAGGACTGGAACTAGCAACCTCCGAATACAGCCTTCCCGAACTAAACCGAGAAGAAGCCTCCGCATACGAAACATTTCCCTGTGACATGGATAATTTGATTTTTTTTTGCCTTATATTTTCCGGGCAACTTGGGTCCGTGGCGCAATGAGGGCCAGAGCAAAATACACAACAGGCCTTACTGGTTTCAACAACACATGATGCACCAGAATGCTCCTGAGCGCATTTGTAGCATCGGGGTTTAGACCTACACTGCGAAGCAATGTGGCCGTATCTGCAGCAGGATCTACACTGAATAGTTGGTAACTGGTACGGTTCTACAACAATTGAGCAGTAGTAACTATATACGTGGGTCGGCAAGTTTTGCCCTCTAAATGAAAGTACAACAGATTGGGTGGGGATCCATTTTGGCGAACCTACCTCTTCAAATACTTTTCGGTTTAACCTACGCGCCTTCAGAACCTTCCCACAGTTGTCCGGTAACGAAAGGGACTCCACCAGCTGATCCATAGACCACTCTGTTGGAACGCCACGAATAAGACCCATGCGGGTCACATTAAAAGTCGGAATAATCGCCTTGTACTTGTGTATTCCTAAGTCAAATTCAAAAAACGCATTCGCTGCTCCCGCCGATTTAAATTCAACAGAAATGCGATTGCGACCAACACTCTTAATGCCATCCTTCACGATGTTTTTAGAAATGTCCAATTTGGAAATAAATTGTCCGAATTTAATTGGACGAATAGAGAGCCCCGCGGCTAAATCCGGCTCTACACGGGAGACATGGACAATGAACGGAGCGCGACAATTCGGTGTATAACGTCTATTTTCCTCCGCTAAGTCAGGATCGGTATAGACTGTCTGCATAGAGGAAGAAGGAGGGTCCGACGTCAACGTAACTTTTTTAATACTAGGATCTGATGGCATGTCCTCATTACGACGTTTGCGTGAATTTTGACTAGTATCGAATATAGAGTCCTGAGTTGAGTTAGTTGCAGTACGGGGAGGAGAATCAACTGCATCCACGAATCCGGAATTATCCGGATTCCCCTGTGAAGCATGGCCGCTCAATGCTTCCATATTGGAGCAATGAGCGACCCGCTACACCGTTACTGCTTAAAATAACTATCTACATTTACCAATAAACTACAAGTATATATACAACTATTACAACAACTAGCTACAAATTATGAAACCTAAACAGACAAAAAGCCTTTAAAAGGCGAAAATTTTTAAATTTCACCAAATTATCACGTGTGTCAACCGCGCCTCTTGACAGCGAAAAAACTACTTAAAGTATTATAATAAAATTTTTGCTACGTCACGTCATAAATGTCATAATAACAAGAGATGTCTCAATAGACGTCTGTCAAAACATTAAGGTGCGTTTATGCATACCGACCTCAAACACACAGAAAAATATTATTTTCACCTCAGCAGCTCAAACAAGCAGGTTTTGCTGCTTAAAAACAGTGAGCAAAATTCAATTTTGCTGCGAGCGTGAGGCAAAGTAGCTTTTTAATTATTTTTTTTAAATGCCGTGAGCAGTGCTGGGGCTATTTACAACATTCGAAAAAATTTAACTTCACTTTGTTCTGTCACTTTCACTTCGATAGGAAAAAAGCGAGAGATAGAAACAACTTGATTCGAAATTCGATTTTCAAATTCCACACATAGTAGGCCCAAAAAGAAACGCACGTTCGGATGCACACATAACCGTAAAATTGCAAATAAAACTATCTGTTAAAGTTTGAAATGTGTTTATTATAACTATTTTATACGATCATTTTTTTTATTTAATGTTTTGAAGACAAAATTAATGAAAAATAAGAAGTTTATCATGTATCTACATAATTTTGTTATTGTTTTAGCAATCTTTGATTTCGTGACATAAACCGCGGGGGCAGTTTCAGAACGCATTTCAAAAATAGCGGGATTATTGTACTTGTTTAAAAAAATGTTTTTTGTTGCTTTTCTGTTACGCTACGTCTCGCGAAAAATATCTGAAAGCTTATGATATTTTTAAGCAATGGAGACTTGCAAATGGTTCCAAAACTTTTTCGGAGACTGTACTGTTAGCGTATTTCATAGAGTTATCACAAACAAAGCAACCATCAACAATGTGGAGTATTTACTCAATGTTGAAAACAACAATAAAAACGAAGGATGATGTGCACATTGAAACCTACCACAAACTCATTGCATTTTTGAAGAAAATATCAGTAGGGCACAAACCCAAGAAGTCCAAATTTTTTTCAGCCGCTAATGTTCAAAAACGGCACGGCGGATGGAGGTCGAATATGGTTGCGGAAGGATATATTGAAGATTCACTTGAAAATAAAACTAAAATCTGTAAGCGTATCATAGAGAACATAAGTTTGAAACAGACCTCAGATCCTTGGTCTCGCCCATCTACTTCCAGAGTCACAAATACCGCCACTGAGTCACCTTCTTTCCATATCCTTCCCCCACAATCCAAAAGTGAGGAAGCCGAAACCATGAGCTGGAAAGAGACCTCAGATCCTTGGTCTCGCCCATCCACTTCCAGAGTCACTAATACTGCGACTGAGTCACCTACTTTCACTATTGTGCCGTCACAATCTACAAGTGAGGAAGCCGGTGAAACTATGAGCTGGAAACAGACCTCAGATCCTTGGTCTTGCCCATCTACTTCCAGAGTCACAAATACCACTGCTGAGTCACCTACTTTCTCTATTCCTCTGTCACAGCCCACAACAAGTAAGGAAGCCGAAATCTCAGCCTCATCAACTACTCAAACTCAAGTTTCTAAGACAACAATATCGGTTCCAAACAAAACTGTAACATTTAACTTGCAAAACTGCAGTAATTTTACTTTTAACTTTTAATTTTTGAAATTGTTGGTTTTACAAATATAGATACATGTTATTTAATTTTTATCATATTGTTTTTTTTCATGTCTTCACTCAAAAACAAAAAAAGCCTCTGCTTCGCCATTCCGTTGTGGGTTCATGTCACACCTAAAATCTTCAAGCTTCATCTGGCATGTCTCCTCTTCGGGGTAGTAAAGTATCAGGCCACAGCAACAAATTGCTGGAAAAATCTGTTGCCTGCTTAGGAACCTGAAATGTATACATGGTTTTAAGACTCAGTTAAAGAAACACTTGCAGTTAAGGGAACAGTAACTATTAATTTGGTTCCAGTCAGATACCTGTTTTTTATGTCCCACAAGCATTAAGTAGCATGATGTTAGTAGCTGTTTTTCTTTGTTTGAATTTGTTCAAGTTTAGAAATCCACGTCTTTTGTTCAATTTAATTTATTTTTTGTAGATTATGACTCTACGAGGCTGTCAATGATTCCGTCAACGTAACTACTTTAGCTCATAATCTGCCCCCGTCGCTTCAGAACCTGAAATGTATATACATAGTTTTAAGGCTCATTAAGGAAACACTTGCAGGAACGCGAAAAAGTCGAGAAAATTTCAGACATATGAGACTACCTAGTTGCAATTTAGTTCGAATCACGTATTCACATACCTTTTTTTATGTCCCACAAGCATTCAGGAGCACGGTGTTACTAGACGTTTTTCATAGTTTGATACTCAATTTGGTTTTCATGGTCCTTGACCTACTTTTGCTAATTTGTTCTGCGTATTAAACAAATGTAATGTAATGTAAATGACGATGTAATTTTTGTTAATTTGTCCGCCATAGCCAATAGCCATAGAATAGACAAGGCCTAATTAAAGCCACAGACTACATAAAGCTGTATAAAGTTGTGTTTGCACTACGGCATTATCAAGTTGAGTGACAGGTTTTATCTGTTTCATGTTTATTTTTTCCACTTTTTATTTTATTAGTATTTTGCTTTGCTTGTGATTGATGCATATGCGATCGTGTCGTTATTTAGTCGTGTATTCACCAAATGGTCACAACGGAAGACCTGCGTTGGCCCTACCAGCTTCGCGCTGTGTTGTTCTCGCTGCTGAGGTGAAAAGTTGTATGTCTCACACGAGACCAAAGTTTTTTACGTCTCGTGTCTTTGAATCCCTCGCTACGCTCAGGATTCTAACCTAGAATCACTCGCTACGCTCGTGATTCAATAATAGAATCCTTCGCTTACTCGGGATTCAACATCATCACTCGCAGCAAAAACCAACTTTGCTCTCTTGTTGAACAAATAACTATTATTTCTTTAACTGTCTTTTCTCATCATACATGAAAAGAAATGACAGTACGTCAGCCAGTGCAATAATGTCCTTATTTATAATTTGATGTTCATATAATACAACTACCTATTGCGGCAGAGGCAGCCATATTGAGAGACCATTTATGTCAATTTCTTAACAGTACCTGATGAGTCAACTGTGCCGAAGTGACTTTGAAAATGTTAAATATCTTGTTTACCGGAATAATTATTGCCTAACACTCAACACCCAAAAAGGGACACTAACGTAATGCCTCCTGATAGTATTAATAGTAAATGGCTCAAATAAAAACAAAAATCAGAAGTTTAACATTGCACCAGTAAGTTGAAGTTTTTGTTGGAATATTGGTTAGATTTGACATTATTTTGTACATTATTATTAATCCATAGATTAACGGCGGATTTTTATTCCCACAATTCAATTCAATTAAATTTTTCGTTTGTAGCTCCATCGATACCATCTATGATTCCGCCAATGTCAAGGTAAACACGCGGTTAGATACCAATATTATATTTGACCGGTACCTAGTTTCGATAGCAGATTGACACTCATGCATGAGAATCAGAAACAAACTAAGGAAACAAAGGACAAAACACATTTAATGTTAGACTACCTTCTTACAGAAATATTTGTTAATTTTTAATAATTTATATAGAACAAATTTAAAAGGGGAGTGTACTAGTGTTAGGAGGAATTTAATGTTAACAGTGCCGCATTTGTGGCAAAGCACGAGATTTCACGTCACGAGGGTAACAATGTTTGTACGCGTTGTTATCCAAAACAATTGCTTCTTTCGCGTAAAAGTCTGCTTTTTCGTTTCCCTTAACTCCGCTATGACCCTGAATCCAGGCCAGGACAACTGATTATGGACCAGGACAAATTATGCTTTCCATGTGACGCCCGAAAAGAGCGTTTCATTATGTCCTGAAGACAGCTTAAAGCGTCACTCAAAATAAGGGATTTGTCGAGGTGGTGAGAATAAACAGGACCGCTTCCAACAGTGTCACAGCCTCGCCTGAGAAAAATGAATTGCCAGCAGGAAGCCTAAATTTCAACACTATGTTATTTCTAGGGATCCACACCGCGGATCCTACTGGTCCCTCCTCAGTTAATTTCGATGCATCTGTAAAAATAGTTAAGTAGCCTGAGAATTTTTCGTTATTCAGAATCACTTTATGAAAAACATTGTCGGCACCAATCTGATTCTTAGAAATACCTAAGCTAAATAAAACTGTGGGGTTAAAAATGGGTTGATCATTTATATGAATATTTAAATCAGGGGCGCACCTTTTACGAGAAAATATGAGCCATGGTCAGTTAGCCACGTATCTAAATAATATAGAAAAGAATTTAAAGATTGGGAAATTTCTGAGGGAACCTTAGAAATATTTTACAGAAACAGTTGACAGAGGAGTCGAGGTTGAAAGTATATACCTAGACTATATTATAGAAGAGGGCTAAGTACCGACCCCTGAGGGAGGCCCTTCAAAACCAAGTAAGGGGAGGACATGGTTCCATTGCTTCGAACATGTAGCGAGCGGCCCATGAAGAAGTTACATACTATGTTAACATCCTCACTGGGATACTCAGATTGAGCACTTTCTGCCTGAGTATAGGAATATCTACATTGTCATAGGCTGCCGTGATGTCAAAAAATACCCTGGCTACATGTTCATTACGATATAAGGCCACCCGAACATCCGAATTAAGGATACTGAGTCTGTCCACCGTACCCGTACCTTTCCTGAAGCCAAACTGAGTTCTAGAGATGATGTTTATGTTTTCTATAATCGACTGTTTTTGATCAGGGGTTCCATGGTTTAAGCCAGTACTGAAGATAAGGCGATGGGTGTGTAGGAATTTGAACACGCTGGATCTTTACTAGGTTTTAAAATCGGTACAATAATTTGAGATTTCCAGTTCTCGGTAACACATCCAGTTAAGAAAATAATATTGAAATTTCCAAAAAAACAGTTTAGTGGTTTTTGAAGATTGAGTCAGAAATAAATATGGAATACCATCTATACCTGGCGTGGAGTCGCGCAGATGATCAAAGGAACAGCATAGTGCATCTGGAGCCGATAATGAACCATATCGCCCGAGACCCTGGGTTGGGGCAAAGTGAGGGGCAAGTCTTGAAATAAATTCATCAATTCAGGAAGAAATGTTACTGTTGATATTGCAATCTACTTTAGAAAAACGAAAAGCCTTCATTTTTTCCAAACCATTGAAGACGGATCCCTGGGAGGGAGGGATTCGCGGAAGGTACGAATGTACCATCCCTGATTTTTTTGTACTTAATAATCTTCTGCAGCGTGCAGAGAGTGGGGTAGAGGATGAGGAAATGGGAGAATTTACAAGGGTGGTAACAATAGGAAGGTGGTGGCTACCAAGAGAGTTGGGAGCAACTATCCATAGTAAGGATCTGGGTAAACTTGGAGTGGTCGTTCCGTCATTTAAGACACCAAGGTTAACATCATCCATCAGCCCGAGAAAGACAGATGAGACATAGTCACTGAGGTAAGAGCCCCATAATGTATGGCGGTTGTTTAAATGGCCCTGTACTATGAGAGGGCCTGGAAGAGATAACAGGATAGATTGGAGTTCAAGAAGAACGGTAGAGTTAGGATGTGGGATATAATATAAACAGAGACAAAGGAGATGTCGAGGCATCGGACTGCAATAACATTTAAATCATAGGAGTGAGTGGGAATGAGAAGGTTAGATAATGTAAAATTCCTTTTTACAAATATAGCACCACCTGCCCAGCCATCATCCCTATCATCGCGGAGGCATGAGTAGCCCGTAACCCTAAAGAGGGATCCAGGTCTTAACCATGGCTAGAATGACCGGACTATATGTGTTAATGATATGGACTAATTCTTGTTTCTTATTTTTAATATTCCTGCAACTCCATTGGGCAAGGTTGTGATTGGCCATCTGTGATGATTTTATTTATCACTACTAATGTAACCTGAAACGGTTTCTAAAATATTTTACGGTATAATGTCAGATAACTTCGACGGCAATGACTGGCTTGGTCAGTATTTCTGTATGAGATGGGTTGAGATGACGAAACATGCTGAGATGAAGAGTGAGGTGAATGTGAATCTGGCGGGGAACAATATACAGGGCTGCGTTGGGTCAAGGGCGTTGACTTGGTGGCATCAGCATATGAGATACGGACAGGGTGGAATCTCCTGGCCGCCTCAAAATAGCCAATTTTTTCTCCCGACATGACCAATTTGATTGAACACTCAGAAGCTGGATGGTTTTGTGAACAACGTGCACACCTAGGGTTGGAACGGCATTGATCCTTAACATGTCCAAATCTGCAGCATTTATGGCATTGAATAATGGGTAATTTATAGATATCTATTAAAATTAGACGTGTTAAGACAAAGATCCTTTCAGGAAGATTTTGGCCTTCTAGCCTTGATAGCTGGACCACACCCAGAAGGGCATTCAACTGCTTCCAAAAGTTCCTGTTAAGTCCACTCAACAGGAATCTGCCTTACCACAGCCATGCGTGATACCTGAAACCAGGGAATAACCCCCAACAGTTTGTTAGTCGCGGGTTGTCAACAAAAGCATCTTGCTGAGTTTCTTGCGGCGTTTCTTCTCAGCAGTGGTCTCCTCTTGTGAAGCGCTGGTAGATTCTTGACGTGTAAAAGTGCCCGTGCGGCCTACTTACTGAGTAAATGTCTTTATCTTTATCTTTAGTACAGGCAAAATAAACGCTCAACTTATTATAGGTCTACCAGAATCTGATGACAAATTTAAAAGTAAAAAGAAAATGATTTTGATATGGCGATGATGTTGTCTTACACTTATCAATTCAAATTTCTCGGCCTGTCAATGTTTGTTTATTTTGAATGAAATAAATCATTAAGTAGGGTAAAGTCACCAGTAGTCAGCCAGAGACCTGTAGCCAGCCTATGCCTATACTTTGTATGAGTGGGAAGAGTACGAAAGATATATTTCCTACTCTTCGCACTCATATAAGGTCGACTACTGGTCTCTGGCTGACCACTGGTGACTTTACCCTATAGATAAATATAATTAAAAACATTACAATTGCATGCAAGAACTATTGCCATATGTGTACAATAAAATATGTGAGGAAGAAAGTGTTAAAGAAACACAATCTGTGATTTTGTATCGTGCTTTTCGATTTACTAGTTAGTAGGCGATGATATTTGGATGGAGTTATATTCGAGTTCCTGAGAAACGAAAGGGGGATCCTAAGGATCGAAGGACACTAGCTACAACTAACCAAGCTACAACTCACTTCTTCTATAAATATTATATTGTTATAGCATTTAAGCTTGTTTTATTTCCATTAAAACTGCACTGAGCATACACCATCGTCCAGTTATTGTGTTATCTTAAAATGTTTTCTTAATTTCAAGAGGGTTTCGTTAATTGTAGTACAAATAAATACATACACAATATATAACATAGCTCAATATCAGTGTAATTCATTTGTGAGAGTCAGAATGGCGGGTGTACCTTCACAAATATATAAAATGGTTATACTAAAAAAACGTACTATTTAGTACCTACTTTAAAAAAAATGTACCGCTCCACAAATAAAGAATTGCTAGCTTGGCACGACGGCGATGATATTATTTTTTCCGATGAAAAGATGTTCCAGTTACAAGACAGTCACAACCAACAAAACGATCGTGTCTATGGTGCTTTATTGAAGGATATTCCTGTGGACAAATTAGCCGTACAACGGATCCAGAGTGCATCAGCTGTCATGGTATGGGGTGCGATATCGCCTAGAGGCAAGTTACCGCTGCTGTTTATTGATCGAGGTGTCAAAATTAACCAAGACTATTACATCCAGAACGTGTTATAGGATCATTTGCTAGAAAATGCTCAAAAATTATATGGAAACGACTATTACTGCTTCCAACAAGATAGTGCCCCATCTCACAAAGCTAAACGCACTCAAGACTGGTGTAGAACAAATTTGACAGATTTTATACCTTGGCAAGAATGGCCGGATTTGAATGCTTTGGACTTTTCGATATGGGGTTACATGCTGAGCAAGATTGGGAGCACACAGGGCATGAATCTAAACTCATTCAAGCATCGATTAGTCAAGATATGGGATGAAATACCAGACGAGGTAGTGCGTGCCGCGTGCAATGCATTCTATGGAAGAATGCGTCAAGTTATTAAAGCTGATGGCGAGCGATTTGAACTTATGAATTAGTTTTTTTAAGTATAGAGTACGCTAAAAATAAAAACGTGATAAATTTTAAAATTTTCTGTCTTGTTTTAATTTTATGGCTCTTTTTAACTAGGACAATTAATCTGCCCAACCCTGTACTATTTATTTTGAGCCCAGAAAATCGGTTAGTTCCCGAGAAAATAGCAATAAACAACTTTTACGCGGATGAAATCTGAGGCGAGAACTAATATTTCATACTTTTATTAAATTGGGGAGAATTTAGAATCCTATTACCCCAGAGTTGCTTGCAACAAATTTCAATTTCCCTTTGTATCATGAGATTCTGGTAGACTTATATTATAAATAAATAATAATAATAAATAAATCAGGGGACAATGTCACACCAATTGACCTAGTCCCAAACTAAGCTCAAGGCTTGTACTATGGGTACTAGACAACGATATAAATACTTATATAGAGAAATATATGCTTAAATACATAGAAAACATCCATGACTCAGGAACAAATATTCGCGTTCATCACACAAATATCTGCCCTTACCGGGATTTGAACCCAGGACCTCTAGCTTCGCAGGCAGGGTCACCACCAACTAGGCCAGCGCGTCGTCATGTACTGATGCTTTTGTTTTTTTTTATATCCCAGACCTTAGCATTATAAATCGTCCGCGCTATCTTCAGCCCACGCATGCGGCTTGAGGTGACAGGATCACTTTCATTGCAAGACAAAGACACATGTACCATAAAAGGGCCAGAGTCTGAGTCTGAGTACTTTAAGGTTGAACTGACGTCGTAACTGGGCCTAACGTACGTGTGATGAACAGAAGCGCTAGGTTGAGTTGATTTTTTCGTCTGAGTTTTATTAACCTGAGTTAATATACCGGAAGAACGTTTAATCCTGGTTTCTTAAAACCACTCATGTTTCCGTCAGGTGTTTCTGTCAGGAGGATCATCCTCGCCTAAATTCTACATGCCAACACTTAACGTACAAAACACTCACCAATTCAATAAATACAACATTTACTTCGCCTTCCAAAGTTAAGCAACCACAAGCGTATTCTAAAACAGGATGGGTGACCGCTTAAAACATCGTGTTGATAAAATAAGTTTTGTCACATATTTGTAGTAGTTTAACTTGAGATTGCTGTTCATTCATTTTGTAATTTTAAGCGATAGAGTTTATAAAAAACACGTATTCTGTGAAAATTTCAACCGGCTACTTAATACGGTTAAAAAGATATAAGCCCTGTAAACTTTTAATTAATATAAGGGAAATCTTTGGTACAATGCCGCAAGGGCTATTCTTAGATTTAATGTTTTAGTTAATTTATATATTTAGAGTTAGTCTTATTTAATTTTAGTTTTATTTTTCAGTTATTGTGTTATGGTTGTTGTATTATTTTATGTCGTTTTACAATAAAGATTATACAGGGTGTCTCTGACCTTGGGGCTTTAAATGCATGGAACGTTTCTACTCTTGAAACTGAACTTCTTTTGTTCTATAAGTTATTAAAAATATGCCCAACAAAAAAAAATATTTTTTCATACAAGTTAAATTTAATTTTCAATGTACGCGATCCAATTCTCTATTTTCCTTTAGGCCTCGTACCAAGGAAATGTCGCCCCCGTACCATGAGATAGTGATTAGATGGCCAGTATTGAATACACTGATTTTACAATTAGACTTTTACATCAATTAGTTATCGAAACTTAAGTTATTTTTTAATGTCGCAGAACAAAAGTAGTTCCGTTGAGCGAGTAGAATCGATCGTTGCATTTAAAGCCCCAAGGTCAGAGGCACCCTGTATAAGGGAAATATAACGTGTTGTGTCCCGCTGTTAAGCAATGACGTCACTCCAGCAAGATGGCGCTCGCGCCCTTTGATATTATTGATATTTATGATAATAATTTATTGTCCAAAATTTTAAACATTCGTAGAATCAGAATGAAACTACCATTATGAGAGCGAGTGAGAGAGAAGTACTAAACCGAAGCCTCTTCTAAGTGCTCACAGACTGTACGAAGTTCTTATTATGGGGCTTCTAAACGGGCCATGTTTCTGGGTACTATTTAAATGAACCAAAAAGTAGTACATTTGTTTTTTTTAAATTTAACTGTTAAAAAGTTTCAAGTGATTTGACTTATCTACCAAGTACCAACATACTTCATTGAGGCCCTTAGGCCCTACTTTAAAAATTGAAATTCGAAGTGATAGCTCCATCCCCGTCAATAGCCGGTCGAAAAATCGAGATAAGGGGATGTTGCTAACCTAACTTCAAACTTAGATTTTCGCAATTCGCATACTTGCGGCTCGGCGAACTTAACTCGCCTGTGTGTCATTCGAAGTACGCGTAGGTATCTAGAGTCTGTCTAATGAAAGCTGAACCTGGATTTTTCTTGGCTGACGAGTCTGGCAACACTATTTAATATGTCGTTTGGACTTTGTTGTTGTTAGAAACTTGTCAATTCGAGATCTAAATTGATAAAAATACGGAGTAATCATGCCGTCGACGATAAGAGGCGGTGTCCGGGAGATTCTGTATACTATTATACAGAAGTACAAAGAAAAACAAGAAGAAAGAAAAGCATTATTGATGCAAAAAATTAATTGTTTAGTTACGGTGACCAAATTTATAGGTTAGTACGACTTTAGTACGGCATGTTCATTTTGATACTTCTTATTTCTCTATGTGCAATCCTAAGTTTAATTTACCTTTTTCTGTCTATTATACGATGAGATTAAGAAATTAAACGAAATTAAATTCGTTTCAGAAAACCTGGACGTGCACGTTGACAAAAGTGTGCTGGAAAACGTAAAGCAGCTGAAAGAGGTTGAGGAAACTGAGTTAGCCTGCCAGACTCAGACGAAATATTTGGAAGAAGTATCTTCAATGACCGGTAATTACTAAAATTATCATTGTCTTTCCCTATATAATAGGTGTAGGTACCTATTGTCTGTCCCTATATCATGTTGAATCTCTTAGCATTCACAATTTTATTAAATTAATTTAATAGACAGATGATTAATGTAACTGACACTCATAGTTTCAATAAAACAATAAGGAGGTGTTTAGTTAAAAGATATCATAAACATATTATTTGATATGTATTTTCTGTGTGCGGAGCAAACAGCATTTTGTTGTTTATGAACCAAATGTACACTGTACAGTCGATTTCATAAATATGTGTACACTTTAGTACCTTATCTATTTATTTAATGTCATTTTTGATCGGCCAGATATAAAAGATGTTCGGGTTATATGAGTCTTCCTTGTTCTTAAACCGTTGCGATTAGAACCTCACCGATGCAATTTCATTTCACCTAAACCCAAATGTTTTTAGGGCTGTCGGACTGTACAATGGGGCTGTACTGCGCAACCACACAATGTATTTCTAAATGGTGTTCTGTTTATTTAACACTTTCTTTCTTCTTACAGATATCAGTGTTTCATCTTTAAAAAGAATAAGTAATGAGGGAAAATTAAACAACGGTGTCTTTAGTACTCCCGGAAAAAAGCGACCTCACAAGGCCACGGTGTCTAATTTGGATAGCTTTGACATCCAAGCTATCCGAAATAAAATAAATGAATTTTATATTGTAAAAAAACAAGTGCCTACACTCAGATGCTTATTGGCAGAGTTGAGAGAAAGCATCGGTTTTACCGGATGCCTTGAGACTTTACGCCGAATACTAATGGCAAATGGATACGAATTTAAACAAAATACTGAACAACGTTCGATACTTATTGAGCGTTTTGACATAGCAGCTTGGCGACACCGCTACCTAAGGACTATTGCATCAAAACGTGCTGAAGGTAAAAAAATAATATACCTGGATGAGACTTACGTTCACCAGAACTACAAAACAAAAAAGTCGTGGCAGGGGCCTTCCACCCAAGGTGTAGTTGGCAATATCTCAGCTGGAAAACGATTTATTATTGTTCACGCTGGATCAGAAGATGGTTTTGTGCCTAATGCTTTATTAACGTTTAGCACAAAATCAATCAAAGCAGACTATCACCATGACATGAACGCCACAAATTTCAATAAGTGGTTACGTGAGAAGCTTATTCCCAACTTGAGTGAACCAAGTGTCATTGTCATGGACAAAGCTAGCTATCACACGGTGCAAATTAATAAGGTACCAAATACCAACACCCGCAAAGCCGAAATAAAAGAGTGGCTGCGTTCTAAACAAATTGATTTTGAAGAATATTATACTGTACCAGAACTTCTTGTCTTGGCACATAAACACAAAGCAGACCCAATCTATGAAGCCGATGAAATTCTAAGGGAGCACGGTCATGAGGTTTTAAGACTTCCGCCCTACCATTGCGACCTTAACCCCATTGAGCTAATCTGGAGTTCGGCGAAGAGAAAAGTCGCGAGTAGAAATGTTGGCGTATCAGCAGCTGAAATTGAAAAAATTATTAAAGAGTCTTTTGACAGCATAACACCGGAGCATTGGAAGAAAATGACTAATCATGTGCTTAATATTGAAGCTCAGTACAAAACCAGGGATGGAATAACTAAAGAACTAGAATCATTCATTATAAGTGTCCGTGATGATGACAGCACTAGTTCAGATGAATCATTAGAAATAGAGTATTTAGAATCTGATTTTAATTACAGTTAATAGAGTCTTAGGGTATCATCTGAACTGGAACTACTGGAAGGTTCACCATCACACACACTTATTATGAAGCTTTCCAATTGATTAGTAATTCCATCCTTTTCCAAGTTAGAAACCGTGGCTGGATGAGGTCGCTTCATACCAGGAGTGCTAAAGATTCCGTTGTTTTATTAGCCCTCATTAATTATTCTTTTCAAACACATGGTTGAGGAGGCGATGGCTGAGATCAGCGTCATACTCGTGAACGGGTGTTGTCAGTGGGGTCCTGTCTGTTCACGCTTGCAAGAACCTGTTTTCCAGTTAGTTATTTTAGTTATCGTTCCTGACGTAGAGACTTCGTCATGTTGTTCTCCTAGTCACTATTTTTAATTTACTCAATGTTATTGAGCGTACATTTGTAACGACTAAGTTTGTGTTGTTAGAAATAATTATTAATTACTTTACTACCTTGTAATGTTACTTTTAAGAATAATTGTATTTTATGATTGGAAAAAATGATCTGCTGGAGTTTCTTGCGGCGCTTCTTCTCCAAGATATAATTGTCGTTAGATAGAGGTGTAAGGGTGATGAGAATAATGTTACCTCTAATTACTTTATTAAAAAGGTTGAATATAATATTCCTCATCATCATTGTTTTATTATGCTGTGTGCGACACAGACGAAAACCTCTCGTATCAATGAAATCTATCAACAGCACGACTAGCACAAGTTGCTCGTGACTTGTTTGTCGCTCGGATCTCCCTTACTATCTAGTCTGTTACGATAGAGACGCACAGAGCGACAAGCGAGAAAATACAACTTGTGCTACACGTGCAGATCACTATATTTTCATGTCAAATATATTTCGAAAAACCAAATGTGCTCCAGTCACTGTCATCGTATTTTACCTAAAGTGCTTTTCATCAAAATATAGCGCTCGTAATAATATATATGAAAATATAGTACGCGTTTCCTCTTCCTTTGTGCCCACCAAAATAAATAAAATAATAAAAGTATCAATATCGTTTATTCCTTCATTGATCGGTAATACCATATCAAGATTTTTTGAATTTGCCGCTTTTTCCCAGGTTCAGCTTTCATTAGACAGACTCTAGTACAAAAACCGCCAAGTCCGTCGGCGATCCAACATGTTTGAATTTTGCTAGTAACCCGTCTTGGCTTGTACGTCTGTCATCGCCGTGAGTAGCTTGCCACGATTTTCTTTCGACAGTCTGTTGCTGAGGTGTTTGTCATTTTGTGTTAATGTTTGTTTATTTTGATTCAGAAATCCTAGTTAAAAACTAAAATGTGTGATTTTTACAATGTGATGTGATTTATTGATTTCATTCCTTAATAACTCAAAGCTTCCTCTGTCGACAGTCTGTTTGAAGTGTGAGCGAGCAAGCTTCAACTTGTGTCACCGACTCGAGCCGAGCAAGTTTGCGAACTTTAAGATCGCGATTTTATGGTTTGTAAGTCTATCAGCTCTTTATTACGTCTTTATACGAGAATACCTTCAAATGATATCCACCTTTGCAATGGCCCATAAATATTCGTGTTGAAATTTCTTACGGTCTATATGTTAAAGAAGGATATGCATGAAAAACTTCGTAGATGTGACCGCAGCGTAATGAATAAAAATACATATTTTATGGCGGTTTGTCTCTTGGGTTAAGCTAACTTACAAGACGTAATACATAGCATACCTAATTCTAATAAAAATACCTTTAAATAGTGCATTCGTCATAGGTTTAGTTTTTCGTGGCTTTGAAATAAGCTGGTACTTAACGATGAAATGGTAATGGTAATCTTTCTTGGGTATTCTAATCTCGAGTAACGACGGGCGTGTCACGTGACCAATTAGATCAATGACTGGCTTCGAGCCGGTAGTACGCGTGAGCGGTGCGGTGTCGGACCTCTCATTCAATTTTGGTGGTCCTCTTTACTCCTGTGTGCAGTTGGGTATAGCCTTATGTTTACTTGAATTATGTGTGCGTAGATATGGGGAACCTCGTCAATTATTTAATGATTTTACCAAGTGTTCGTTGTAACTAGGGGTTCTTATTAAATTAACGAAGGGTGTAATTAGATTGTGATGCATTGCGCCCGGCGGGCGACTGCGAGCGCGGCGCGATCTCGTTAAGGAGGAGGTGAAGGTAGAGTGGAGGCAGCGGCAGCCAGTAGCCCAGTCCCAGTACGCGCGCTGTCTCTGTCGGGGTGACCGGACACACCTCTGTTGACCTATTTTCTGATATTGCATTGAAACTATCTATTTATATCTAGGGGTGTAGAAGAGGGCGCTGCCAGTTTGCCTGCCACTTTGCCCTGCTATTGCAATTGCTGAGGTAACCTGAATTTCTCTCTTTTTTGCAGATCGTGTAATTGAATAGTGTTATTGTTATTGCTTAAATTCTGTGTTGATAATGGTTTAATACAGGTAAAAGATCACTATTCTTTTGAAAATACTTTTCTTTGTAAATGTGCCTAGTTAATGATCTCAAGAATGCTCATTTAAAATTAGTCACTTGTCTGAAGATAATCGTGTGGCTACTTCCAGCCTGTAGTGAATTAAACTAAGTGCAGTCCGTTGTTGCTTTGCTTTAGATACACTTAAAACAATGTAAGCAGGATTATAATGCCTATCAAGGTAAATTTAAAATGTACCCATTATTTTCAAGTTAAATTATTTGTCCAAGTCGTGAAATTATAACATTGTAAATGTTAGGGGTAAGATAGGTGCGATTTTCGTTTCCAAGACTTGGCCCTTCAGTAAAAAGAAAAAGAATGTTACTGAACTTTTCTGATAAGATTTCTTTATTTTGGCAATAATAAAACAAAATTAGACAAAGTAGGTAACATATCTACCAGATTAAGAGTTTACATGCACCCTTATCTGCATAAAGATTTTTTCAAGGGCTTACTAGATTTTCTGGTTTGGTCTTAAAACCTAAATGAATATACCTACTGATGGACTGACTATCTTTGACATGTTGTGGAATGTTGAGCCACAATTGAGAAGGTCTCTTCTCTTCTCAGTTTACTTGTCCACTGCTAAAAATATGCTTCTTTCATGGATTTCTATGACATATGCTTGATGTGGCTATTCTGATTCAGGTCTGTTCTGCCGTCTACCTGATTTTGTGTGACCATCTGCCTAATAAATGTGTGAAATGGTTGTTCATACAATTTCCTGGTGTTTTAAACTTTATTTCCCACTTTTAATGGATTAATTAGATATTTCGAAACGTATGCACCTCTGGTGGCACTGCAATATTCAACGAGTAAGTGCCTGTAGAAACTCCCCAGTGGCTAAAAGTTGATCTGTTGAGTTTGGACTCTTTTCACTTGTATTCTTTTCAGGAATATTCTGATATAGAGTTAGTCAACAGTTGTACAATACAGTCAGCAAAAAAGTTGGTTATATTTTTTTTTTCTTCCCAGATCTAATTACTATGTGGAAGGAGCATCATGTAGAGACACAGTAGAAATGAATTTTGATGTTTCAACAATGGAATTGGATTCAAATCTGTTAAAAGAATAATAAAACAATGGAATCCGATCTACCACCAGGATCCTGCAACTCAACTGGACATCTGTCCACTATTGGATATCATACTTTGCCAGGTAAGCACATTATTTTTCTCAGATTAAAAGACACGGAAGATTTGAATTCCACCCATGTATATTTTGATAATCAAGCATTCATAAATTTATATTGGGTCAACCGATCTAAGAGATCTTTTTAACCTGACTATGGCAAAGCAAAAAGGAGGTTTATGGTTTTTTCAGTCTATTATGTTGGTATGCTTGTTTGTATGATCACCTTCTACATCCTAGCTCCTGGTCTCTCCATAACATTTTGACAATTGAAGTGTGGTCGGCTTCATCTTAGTTGTCCGAAAAATGCTTCGTGAAAATACTTGCTTCTTTGAGCTTCGTATTGAATGAAAAGTTTCATTGCATAGATCTCGAACATGGATGCGTTTTAAATAAGAAATGTACCATTACTTTATAACATAAGTATAAAATAGCACCAGAAGGTGACTGGATAAAATTGAGTAAATGTTGTAGTCAGGTTTCATTTAAACTTTATCTTGTTATTATAGGATTTAGTGCATGATGGTTGCATATAATATAACAATTTAATAATGACTCGGTAGAATTTTTGAACTGTACATGTCTTTGACCTCGACTGTATTTACATTGAATTGGTGCACAATCCGATTCTCACAACGAAAAGGTTTCTGTTTCAAGCAAGATGCAAAAGAATATGGGGTAGGTTTGATGCTAACTTAAAAATCCTGATGAGAGTAATTTCATGGAACAATAATGAAAGAAGTGGGTATAATGAAGCAAGCCTTAAATAAAACAGTTACAATCAAAAACCCGACAGGCGACTAGTATAGTGCTCACTTACAGCATAATGTTTATGTAGATAGCCAATAACACTCCCACGTTATAGGCGAATCATAATAACAGCCGATTTATTAAATTAGGCCCAATATTATAGGGACTAAAGTGGAACACCCGATGTTGGGCCACATAAATACGTGAGGCGATCTTAAATTAATGATAATTAATGAGTAAATAAAGTGACAGAAGGGGTTAAAAAGTAAACTTATTTTTCTACATAGTTTCCTAACAAGTCAATACACTTAGACTCACTTGAGTCCGTCTTTTTTCTAAACCTCTGATTACTTTAAAATAAAAACTCACCGGTCTCAAAATGTCTCCACGACGACCATGACCTCACTATTATTTATATATTTGTTACCCTGGCGTTCTTCAATCATGAAAAGAGATAGAAGTGGCTGGGAGCCAGGTGTGGGTTGTGTTCCACTGATTCGCAGCTTGCATCAAGGATGGCAGCCATAGCTAACACCACCTTGTGGTGCGATGTCTTGGTGAAACAGAACCAGTCTGTGTTATAAGAGTCCGTAATCGTCGCTCCCTCTTCTAGATAGTCTACCATTAATAGCCTAAGAGCCCACGACACTATACCTAGGTCGGTAAGACTACCAAATGATATGTATATAATTAGTCACGTTATTAATGGCTGGCTGCGCGGAGGGCTACCTTCAATCGCTGCAGCAACCACTTTATCCATTGGTTGTCAAATGCAGCACTGGTTTTTCTTACACAGAAATTGATGATCTTTCATACGAGCTTTGGTTTTTTAAGGAGATCGATCGTACTAGATACCTTCTTAAGTACGAGGCGTCGCTTATCATACTACTGCTACTGATTAGGCCAATCGGGGCGCTTGCAGCACCGCATTGTCATATAGTATTCCCCCTCCGCCTGTTCCGCGGAAAACACGAAACTTGGGAGTCTTATACTAGACATCGGACTTGTAATTAAATATATTTCATCTGGTAGTCATGTCTAGACCCCGTTATCTTGAGACACTGACGTCGCTTATTCGTAGAGATTGAATGTTTATTTTGTCGACTATCTAAATGTGTATAGTATTGCCTGGGTTCAAATCCCGGTAAGGGCAGATATTTGTGTGATGAGCGCGAATATTTGTTCCTGATGTTTACTATGTACCTATTTAAGTATATATTTCTCTATATAAGTATTTATATCGTTGTCTAGTACCCATAATACAAGCCTAGAGCTTAAATTGGGACTAGGTCAATTGGTGTGACATTGACCCTGATATTTATCGGTGAAGGCAAGCGAGAGGTGAGGAACAGGACCTACCCTCGGGAGCATTCAGGTCCGTGGTGTCGCCACTCACCAACAGCTCGCCACTAGCTGCCCTGCGGTCTTATTTATTATTATTATTGCACTTAGAGTTATATGTCATGTCATTGTCAATGAGTCAAAGACAATGACTACTAAAAATGTGTTAACAAATAATGGGAAATAGAGTCGATGGAGTTCGTTAGCTATCATAGTTTTTCCGGTAACCTATTACAAACGCGATTTTTTTTTGACCGAATGTCATTTTGACCGAAAACGTTTCGTTTTTTATCGTTTCTCCGATGGCACGATTCGTCAATTTTTTATTTCACCATTTGACTTTAAGTAAATGGTTCGTTAGTCCAAGCAACTTTTCTCCTTGTAGTCACGTGCCCTATGTATTGTTACGTATTTTATTTCAAAGCCCATTTTTCATTACACCAATGCTACAACTAGCCTGTGGATAGTTTTGTATTTTGTTTCTTAACCCATTTTTCACTTCATCAATGTTACATATAGATTTCGCTACGTTACGTCAAATATTCATTTCGGCCAAAAAATCTTGCTTGTAATTAGTTTCAACTATCTACAAAATGCAACGAGCAAGACGAGTCAGGGCAGAACCGACTCAGATAGGTTAGGTTAGAAGGCCAAGGCGGGAGCTTTGCTCCCGCCTTGGCTTTCGAGTTTATTTTTTTTCTGCCCCGAAAAACGAATAAACCGAGCCGTAATATTGGGCAAAGGATACTAAGGTTAAATCAGAAAAAGGAAAAAGACAAATAGACAAAGCATTACATTGGACAACTGTTGATACGCCGAAACCAGTAATGAGGTATAGATAATTTGTCAAATCGTTAAAAAACCAAAACAAGTAATGAATAAATAAAACTATTCGATATGATCATTCGGCCAAACATAAAAAAACCCAAACCATAATTGACGAAAAGTATTTGTCGAACCAAAATTCGGTCAAACATTTTTCGAAGTTGTGATAGGTAACCAGTTTTTCCACAATAATTGCATTAGGTGATCGCATCTCGTAATAATAATGAGGTTTTCTACTTCTTTAAATTTAAGAAGGTTAAGTACCTACGCTATATTGAAATTGAGTAGAGATTAAAGAAGCTAAGAATCAACCGTGTAGTGTAATATAAACTATGTAAACATCGATATAGAGATGGTTGATAAAATGAAAATTCAATCCCTACAAAAAAGCGACCTGAGTACCTCAAGATAATGGGGTCTAGTCATATTGAACTAGTTTTAGTGGCGTGGGCTCCCCTCTATAAGACCCCCTAAGCATCCCAGAACATGCCATAACCTTTCCCGCTGAGCTCTCGACTTGTATTTTCTTTAGCGTAGGAGAGAAAGGTCGCTTCCAGGTTATGGATTGCTGTTTAATCAACGGATCGAAATGATGGATCCAAGACAAGATCCATATGACCTTAGTTAAATGCCTAATGGCGTGTTTTTTTTACGTTTTCCTCGATGAGGGAGTTGGACGACATCCTTCGCAGTGGAAGGTCTACCTAAGTCAAACTCCTAGCACAAGCGAGCCCCTGTGAAATATGGCAGAGCGGAGTGCCCCAATGTCCCCGACGAATCGGCGTATACATCTTTAGTATTTTTTTCAAGCAGAAGTACTTTATTAGTGCTTTTAATTCGATTTTATGTTTTTTTTGTGGTTCTTACAACAGCTCGTTAACATTTAAATGCAACTCACTGGCAGGTTTAATGAACTTTTGTTTTTACTACTTAGTGTATAATTGATTCAACCTCTTTTTATATTTATTAGATATTGTAAATATCCATTATCATTACTTTTGGATCGCCCCTCGTACAGTCCAAAGCATAAATAAGTGATCATTTATGTACCTTGTCAATTTAACGTTGTGTTTGGAATGTTATACGAAATGGTGAAACGATTGAAAGCGACAAGGTACAGAAATGATCACTTATTTATGCTGTTGACTGTACATAGATACAAACAGATTTACTTATATAATGTTAAACTAGTGACCATTCTTTTGGCCTCGCGCAGTCACGTAAAAAGATCTTTGGGTACCGCTTTCCCGTTTGCTCTTAACCGCTTAAAATTCGAGTCTAACCAATTTTAGGCAAACTAGTACCTGAGGCCCTACTTTGAAAATCGAATTTCGAAGTTACGTTAGCTCCACCCCTGTGGAGAGAAAGGGATGGAGCTAACTTTACTTCGAAATTTAATTGTCAATGTAGGGCCTCTGCGTTCTGCTAAGTCCGTTAAGGACACGCATTACATTCGAATGATACCATTGCCCGGACACGTTTCTGACAAGATAAGCAATCAATTTGTGTTCTGTGTAGTCAAGTTGGCTTGTGGCCTAGGGCGCATGCACCACTCCGCGAGCACGCCGGCGGGGGTGGACGGCGCGGGCGGGGGCTCCAGGACACCGCCCGCTACTCCCAAAAAGGGCGGCAAGATGCTCGCCATCATGGTGCAAATGTTGGACGATACAATATCCATGTTTCAAATACAGGTAAACTTTAAAAAATAACAATGAGAACGTTGCGCACACTTGTGGTCACCCAATTTTAACTTTACCTGCCTAGATGCCTATCTTCTGGATGTTGAAGTAGAATTTCAACAGCGTTCTTTTTGTTCACTTCCCACTGTCATGCAACAAATCAGAACACATTTAATGTTGTGCGGTTCTGGTGACTATCCATACTCTAAGGGAGGCGCAACATCAGACAACAACAGAGGAGACCGAGACATCGATTTCACCCCATGTATGTTCAGCGATTTTCTACTTTTCGCTAGATTTACACATTCCGTGCCAGATATAGCAGATTTTTGCTACATAGCGGAACAATACCGCTACATCGTAGCACTCGTAGCGTTGCCGGCACGGAACGTGTTAGGTAATCGTTTAATAAAGAAGTTATTTTAAACGTTTTTGAAGTTGTCTGGTCCACTCGTCCTTTCAGCGACACTTCTTAATTGATGTCCTTATCCTAAAATAAAAGTTAAAAATATTAAATTAATGATTCTACGAAATAACAATTTAAAAAAAGTCATATCCCTACATACAATGATCATGGGTACGGCATCCAGTTTAATATGTTATCCTTTTTCTTACACGCTCGGCAAAATAGAGTTGGGATGAAATTGCTTGAGCAGAGTTTGTTACATATATTAAGTACTTATCCGATTTTTTATGCCTACTTGTATTCGCCGGGGTTAGGCTCGCAAGGACTAGATTGCAAAACGACTATGTAAGCAAAACGCTTTTTTTGTACAATGCCCTAGTAAGTAAAATGTCTAGGTTGTAAGTAATGCCTGATTATTAGGAATAACGTCATGGTTGTAAAATGACAAAGTAGTAGTAGATCCAAATTGTACATGGCCATAGTTTAGTTTAGTTTAGTTGTATCATGACTCATTATGCAAAGTGTCTGGATAGTATGAGGTCTTGGTTTTAAATCGTCTAGGTAGCAAAACGTCCAGATTGCATAACGCCTAAGTAGGTTATATTAGATGAATTTTATGTAGGAACGAGTATTTAATTCTGTCTAATTCTCTTATTTAGTAATTTTACTAATCCATATACTAAAATTATAAATGTGAAAGTAAGTATGTCTGTTAAGCGTTCACAGCTAAACCGCTGGACCGATTTTGTACGGTAAAGATGTTGTTCTATACTTGAAACTTGATTTTAAGTGGCTAGATTCCCACCTTTTTTATCAATAAAATCCTTTAAACTACAGGTTTTTATCCTAGTCATTCAACCGTCTAGTCGTATTGCCACTTAGACGCAATACATTTTTGACGATATGCCTACCTAACCGTTTTACTATCAGTACCTTCTGCATACAATGGCATTTTGCAACTGGGACATTTTGTTATTTGGGCGTTATACAAACAAAACGTTATAGAAGTAAGTCCAATCTTTAACCAAGGCATTCAACTAATAAGACGATTTACACAATGAGACATTTTGCAACCAAGATCTTATGAAACTAAGCCGTTTTGCCTATATAGTCGTTTTGCAATCTAGTCCTTACGAGCGTAACCCATTCGCCGAATCCACTCTCCAATTAGGTTTTCATCTTTTTGAAATCTGAAAATAAGGCCTACATTTCGATTTTAAATCAACTGGATGAACTGCCTAAAAATAAATTTTATATTAGAGAATTAGTGGCTCCAGGGTGCGGACAAAGCGGTGCGGACTGCGGACAACTGGGTATAAGCCGACAATGTCAGTTAAAGAAGAAAATTAAGTCCTACTTTTCGTTTCATTTTCTCTTATGTAATACGTAATCTAACAAGTAGAGAAAGATAGCTGATCCAAAGTACATCTTATAGTTCTGCTTATATACTATATTACACCGTGTCCAATAAGTTTGCATACAGTTTAGATTCTCAATAAAATAAATGTACGAACAGTTAATACAATGAAAAGTATATTTTATTAATGGCACACTTATGTACAATATTTACAACAAATGTTTCGGAATAACTCCACCTTTAACTTTTTTTTACTAGCTTCAAACGTTTCTCAAATGAATCACACGCGGCACGCACCGCTTCCATTGGCATTTCGTCCCAAATAATGCTCGATAACCTTTTTGAAATGATCCAGGTTTGCGATTTTATAATCGTGTAGTTTCGAGAGCATGTACGACCACACGAAATAATCTAATACGTTCAAGTCCGGAGAACTGGGTGGCCATTCATGTTTCGGCAGAAAATCGGTCAAATTAGCCTGACACCAAGCTTGAACAGCGTTTGCCGTGTGTGAAGGAGCTCCGTCTTGTTGGAAAACATAATATTCGTTCTCAAACATCCTTTTTAAATTTGGAGCAACAATTTTCTCCAAAACCTCGGATTTATAGAATTGAGCATTGATTTTAACACCTTTATCGATAAATACTAGAAATAGTTTACCCAGCTTACAAACTGCACCCCACACCATCACCGATGGTGAGCTCTGGAACCTAGGAACATTTTTCTGGTTGTCCGGAATGTCTTCTATCATTGGTGCCCACAATCGATCATTTTGGGCGTTATGAGGCTGTTCTAACACGAACAGTTTCTCGTCAGAAAATACAAACTCATCCCCTGCGTGCCAAGAAAGTATTATGTTGGATCTTTGTACTCTCTTTTTCTTGGTCGCTTCGGAAATGCCATGAACTTTTCGTTTTTTGTAGGCATGGCATCCAAGATCCACCCTCCAAATATTGTGTACCGATCCTTTTGAAATTTTCAGCTCAGCAGCCAATTTTCGGATAGAACGGTGTTTTTTCCGCCGAAGTCGCTCTCTCACAATCTTTACTACTCTATCGGTTCTAGCTGAACGTGGCCGACCGGATCTTTTCCTGTCTTCTACTGAGGAGGTCTCTTTATACCTTTTGATTGTGGTGTAAACTAGATTGCGTTTAATTCCAAGGGGTTTTAAGGCCTTGAAGATAGCACCAGGACGGTCGCCATTGCTAAATTTTCTGATAATCGTTTCACGAAACTGTTTCATCGTGGATTAAACGCAAACTACAAATGCTTGACGTTTGAAACGATTGTATTTTGTTAACGACAACATACTTTATAAATTAAAAAAAGAATTCGATGGCCTGTAGTAGTATGTCTTTAGGGTTAGTGCAAAAAGATGTGTATTCGAACTTATTGGACACGGTCAGGCCTGTGTCACTCCGCGTGTAGGTATTAAAAACATACCTCCAGGCGCCGGCCACGGCGGAAGAGCCAATCTAGTAGGCTGCCGCAAGCGAAAGACGACACACGTATAACCACGTATAACCACGTCTAACTTATTATGAACCGTAGTACAGTGAATTAAGGCCCATATTTCCTCAAAAAAAATTAGAAGGTATGCAAATGAACACGTGCTCGACTGGAACGCGAGCTAAATTAAATCATATTGTCTATCAGATTGAGTACATATTTCTTTGAAAACCGTTGTGAAGTAAAGCTTCTGTAACGCTAGTTACTAGTTATTATTCTGTGACACGGTGTAGGTTCTTATTCTTTGATATAATATCCATTGGTATTTTTGAAATTACCGATTAAACACAACTCAAGGAGATTTTGCAATGTTGGTAAAGTTAGAACGCAGAGCGACTAAAGTATACTATTAAACGAAAAATATTGGTAAGTATATATTTATACATACATATACAGGGTGTCCGGTAAATAGTGGATTACCTTACAGGGTTGGATAGCTCGGCTCAGGAGTGGCCAAAATATGATAAATTATGTTTAGTAAAAGTCGCACCAAAAACGAGATAACTCAACTTTTCAAAATTTTGGAAATGCGGTACTCTGGTTCACCATTTTAGATGCCGCGGCCACATTTATTAGAATTTTTCAGTTTCGTTTACTGTGAAAGATAGCTGTTTAAATTTTCTACAAGACCCTATCAACGGAATTAATAAAAGTAAAGCAGTTTTTTTTAATGTTTCAAATCAAATTTAAAGCTTAGGAATCTGAGTTTAACTTGCGGCAAGTTTAACATCGCACGGTGTAAAAAAAAAGTACTAAGACTTGTAGTGCTGCTTTCCTAAAAATTGGCCTGGTTAATGGAGATTCTAAAATGATTTGATGATTTTGTTTATTAAAAAAACATTCTACTTTTTGCTTCATTCAAATATATCCAGTAGTTTTGATTCTGCACAGGCGCCATCTTGCTGTAATGACATCATCAAATCACAGCGGTGCGCGCCCATTGAGGTATATTAACTAGAGGCGCGGTAACAACGACAAGCCCGTGTCACATCATAAGGGCCTGCAGGCCCTTATCGGCCATATGTCAAGTTAGTTGTCAAACATACGCCGACCGTAAAAGAAGCTGCGAATAAATGTTTATTGTTTTTAAAAACAAAAAACCACCTTCAAAAACGCAAATATACTTCTTTTAAAATGGTAGGTATAAGTCCGTCCAACTGAAGTCGGCTTTTGGTTAAAATATTTTAAGTCGCCGACTTCAGTTTGACTGACCTGACTGAGTTGATATGAAACTTCAAGACATTTCAAGTTCACCGCAAGTAACGCCGCGGGAAACTCATAGTCATATTTAAACATTTCAATATTCTACGTTGTAGTCGCTCAACTATTTTAATCGAGATATCTTATCTATCACCAACCTTGAAATAGTTAGCGCTGAGGAGTTCTGTTGGCCATCTGTGGTCTTCATAATCAGTTCCCCCTCACCAAATGATACTTTCTGAATGCAAATGCTGGAATTGTTAATAAAAATACTGAAATTGCGATATGTATGCATATTTGAGGAGTTCTCTCAATTCCTCGTTGATCCCCTCATTAAATTACAATTTGGTGACAATGAGACCACCTCGGAAGTACACTTTACAAACCAAAAAGGATTTTGTGTAATCGGACCATAATTGAGGGCGTTTTTTTTTGAAGTCGCTAAGAAATGGGGAAATGCGCGGTGAAAGTGACCTTGTCGTAGTCTCAAAGACACACTGAGTCACAAATAACTTTTTACAGGTTAATTTAAATAATGACAATTTGATGCAATAGTTGCATCTTTCCCCGGTTTTTTTATTGCTATAACTTTGGCGTTGTTCCTTTATAATCCGGAAAATAGCAAAGTCTCAAGCATGAGTTAAAAAATCGGGTCAGCTGGCATATTACTAATATGCCGGATGCTTTCCTAATTTTTAATTAACGCCAATGCCTAGATATTTCAGATGGGCTAATAGGTTAGTCAAGTTTAAAAATCTGAGCATATAGCATATCTGATAAAGTCAGTACTTTGAGACAGTGTCTTCACTTGTGCTGTGCCAGTTACGTTTTAGAGACATTATAACAAGCAGTTGCTAGTTCGTCACATTGTTCATACGATTCTGTGGTAAATGTACCATCGCACTTTTTGAGGGGATTTGTACTAACTGATCTTGGTTTCAGCGACTTAGCTAGGCGCCATAACTTTATTCCAGGGTTGTCAACCTTAGCTGAGTGTGATTGCCATATTTTCTATCGTTAAAGAGCTTGATTTTTATGTTAATCTTATTTTGAGCAAAATTTATTTGAGTTGAATAATTTTACTAGCATTAGCGTCACATTAACGTTGCTGACGGCTTCTGAGTCTATTTTTATACTTAATGAAACGCCTTATGAAATGCTTCCCCGCGTAAAAGTATTTTTCGTTTTTAGTATTGGTACATTTATGTCTCTTCCTTTAATTATAAGGGTTGAAGCGTATGTTGCAAGTCAATCGAGTTTCGCAAAGGGCTCAGGGATCAGGGAGCTCGGACCGCTTACCACGCACACAGTCCGCGTTCCATGAAATTATAAGTAATTTAGGGTCACTTCACTACTCATAATTTCCTAACTGATTAAGTATAAGGATGACCGTGTCCATCATACGACTGCATGACAGGAACTTGTTCTTTATGGACTTTTTACCATCAGTATTTGGACCATTTCTGTAATTGTAGCGTCGTGACTCTCGTCGAGTTGGTCCGAGTGAGGTGCTCGAGCCTGTTGAGTCTTGCTGTGACTTATTTTTTCCTGGCGCGAGGATACCTGCTGTGGATAACTTAATTGCGGAGCTTGAGCTTGAGGGGGTAAGGTTGGCCAGTGTTTAACTCCAAACGGGCAGAATATTCATGGGAGTAGTACCAATCTTTGGTGGTATAGAAGCTACTGTAGTGGTTATTTTTTCAGACTTTCTATTATTCAATTTTTGAACGTATTTAAGCCTTTCGGGGCAGTTTTTGAAGTTTGCCGGTTGGCTCTCTCTGCTGTTACAACACTTAACTGGTCTAGTTCGTTTCTGCTTAGGGCAATCTTTCGTAGCGTGGCTGTCAAGGCACTTCACGCAGCGAGGTGCTAGGTTAAAGTTTCAAGACGCGTGCCCAAATCTTTGGCATCTGTAGCACTGTGCCGACTGACGTGTCGTGTTTAATTTTTTAATTTTTACTAATCAATGACATAAATACTTTATTTTCCGGAACTTGGTTACTGACGTGTCGTGTTTAATTTTTTAATTTTTACTAATCAATGACATAAATACTTTATTTTCCGGAACTTGGTTACTTCAGACCCCGCTGGTAAGATAAAGAGGGTTTCGTTGCACATCCGATGTTAGTTTTAGTTTAGTTACCGTGCAGTGTTTAAATCCAAGGGCACTGAGCTCATCTTTCAGGTCGTTTTCGATTCCTTCTGGGAGACATCGTATAACAGCCTTATATGATCTTTAATCTCGTGAATCCGTCCTTGAGGGCTTCATGCCTTAGGTTGGGTTACGGGTTGCAATATATGGCAATTTGGTTACCTCTGGTATTTAAGGTGCTAATCCTTAGTATGCCTAGTAATAGTATTTTTGATAAATTCGTGGCTCCAGTTCGGGGCTTCGATCCATATGGTGGTGCTCTGGTATGTTAATTAACATTGCTTAGATTGCAGGGTTGACTTGACGAAGTCGATTCACAATCATCATCTATACAAAGATTGTTGAATCGATTGCCTGTGCTAACAGGCTGGTGGGTACAAACTACAAACGTACTTCGACTTCAGTGCTGGGCGCTTAGGATTTAACCATTTTGCAGCATCATCTTCAGCTGGTCTTTTTGCTGACAGATTTTCGATGGACGAAAAGTATCACTATCGATAAATTTATCGATAGTGTGAACACCCATCACTATCGTTGGTGGGTCGACTTACGCGATGCAAACTAATTATAGATAACGCACACGACTGTGTTGTAGAAAGACTGGAGTACGAATGAAGAGAGAACACTATATGTCTGAAAAAGTAAGGTTGTACACTGTTTTCTTTTGTTTATGGAGGAAAATTGACACATTGGTCAAAAGTTCACATAGCGTAAACATGGTCTAGACATGGCACTATTCAATAATATCGATATCGACACTACTCGAATGCGACTTGGTAATAAATAAGTAAGTTTCGTAGTTCTGCCGATTTTAGGGCTCCGTACCAAAATGGTAAAAAAGGAACCTTTATGGTAAGACATCGTTGTCTGTCTGTCGGTGTGTTCGTCTGTATGTCACAGTAGGTTTTCTCAGCAACTACAAATGCTGTCAACTTGATATTTGGCACAGTTCTACAACTTGCTTGCCCGCATATAAAAACAAAAAAACTTACAAAATGTGTATCAAAATTTAGGCTAATCCCAATAGTTATTGCATAGAAAAGTTTTGTTTCGCTATTACCAAGCATACTATCTTAGACACGGAACTCTCGGTGCGCGAGTCTGACTCGCACTTGACCGGTTTTATATTTTAAAATATTTGTCGGTTAAGTCACCGTACAAAATAGGAGTAACTACAGCAGTAGTTCTATTCCAATTTGTTTAAATACATTTTAGGTATATCTAAATCGTAGTCGCATTGTTGACGCTATAGTAGCTTTTACTGAAAAGTGAATAAGATTTATCATTAACAATATGATTACGAAATTGAAGCAATTTGGAATAGATGCCCTGATTTTAGTTTTAATAGGTACCTACTTAAAAAACCTTCGTCGTTTTACTGAAGCTGAAAACTTGAAATGAACAAGTTTGATATCAATAAAGTAAGTTCGTTTTACCATATTTACACATAACTTTATTTCTAATTAAGTAAATAGAATACTTAAACAAAAGAAAGTTAAATTAGGTACGTATATAATCTATTCAAGATAGGATGGGTACGGTAACACATGACACTTGACAGATAAAGTGTGGTGGCCTTGTGAAATTGAAAGGATTATTGACGATTATCGATTACGTTTGCTAAGGGAAAATAATCGATTCTTTATCACTTGCCAATATTTTTTATTTCTTAAAACTATATTGCACATACAAATTATAAATGGTGAATTCAGTAATTAAATACATGTCAGAAGACAATAATATACACGGAAATTGAAATAAAGCACTAGATGTGCTTATTACCTATTTCGACCTATGTCCAAAGCCAGTGCAACTCTGTCTATTACATTTGTTATAGGTTCCAATGGGCCTCCTTTTTCTCGTTCTCATTCAAAGTAGTTTCGCAAGCAAACTACAAACTCCCGAGCTTGACTATTTAAAACAGCCTTTTTTTTCGTTTTTGACATTATATCAAAAACAAACAGCAATAACAGTAACAAATAGGTAATAATAACAAAACAACAATAACAGTAACAGACAACAAGATTGTAACAAACACAAAAGTTATTAACAAAGTCGCAACACCACACAAAGCACTCAAAACGCATACAAGGCAGAAGCACTCGTACTGACAGAGCAGGCAGAGGTGGCGCGAGTGAAGCGATTTGTTAATATGGCGGTTCGATTCGGTCGATGACAGATGTGTTGCCAATCTCTATTAACGGTTCCATTCACGTATCGGAAGTTGCAGTGTATTTATTTTATTGACCTATTTTCACTACATAAATACGTAATTTAATGGAAATTGACTTTTATATTACGAAAAACGATAAATGTAATTTATTGGAAATAATTTCTTTAAAATATTTTTTTTTACATTTGTTGACAGCTGGATTGGTTAAAACGGTTTTTGCGTAAAATGTAAAACTGTAATGTGTCGCCGTACCCATCCTATCCTGAATAGATTATAGTCTACGTTTGGTATTGGTAATGTGAAGGAAGCAGTTTATTTCAAAATGCTAGACATGCAAATGCCCCCGCAACCCATTTTTATCATAATAAGCTGTCCTTTGGAAATCTTAAATAAAAGGTAAATCATGTATTAGGGCACCAAGTCAAATTGGGGTCCATCTCTACTAACATGGGTGACTAAATAAAATAAACTTATTTGTCGATAAAAAAAAACAGCACTATTATATCCGATGGTAAATTAATCAAACCTTCAAAATAAAACATGTTACGTTATAACTTACAGATATATGTACCAATATTCAACTAAATATATAGTTGTTCTGCAATTTAACCTTTTTTAAGGCACAAATCACTGCAGGAATAACTTAATAATAACAAAATGCCGACTTGCCTGTGTAAGCTAAAGTGTTCGGATGCATTTTCTTTAAAACCATGCCCGATTTACACCCCAGGACAATGCAGGCCATTATGAATTACTAGCGGACCCGGCCGACGTCGTCCTGCCCGGAAAAGCAGTGACACATTAAATATGATATTTTTTTAAATATAAGTTTTACATATAATTATATTTTTTGCGATTAAATTATTACTTCAAAGGAATCCACGGATGAGTCATAATTTGTTGATTACTCACTGTTTACTATGGTCTCTATTTCTAATTTAATAAACCAAATTTGGTGACCTACTACATACCGGGTCCAATTGTGTTTTCAAACCATCTAGAAACCCATTGAAATATACATACAAAATTTCACCCAAATCGGTCCAGCCGTCTTAGGAGGAGTAAGGTGATTGGTGACATACCGACAGCAGTGCCACCTACCGGGTCCAATTTTGTTTTCAAACCATCCAAGAACCCATTGAAATATACACACAAAATTTCATCCAAATCGGTCCAGCCGTCTTAGGAGGAGTAAGGTGATTGGTGACATACCGACAGCAGTGCCACCTACCGGGTCCAATTTTGTTTTCAAACCATCCAAGAAGCCATTGAAATATACACACAAAATTTCATCCAAATCGGTCCAGCCGTCTTAGGAGGAGTAAGGTGATTGGTGACATACCGACAGCAGTGCCACCTACCGGGTCCAATTTGGTTTTCAAACCATCCAAGAACCCATTGAAATATACACACAAAATTTCATAGCAGCGGCCACGTCTTCATCCGCCGACGTTTTGATTATAGTTTATACCACGGGAACTTTTAAATTTCCCGGGATAAAAAGTAGCCTGTATTTTAATCCAGTGTATAAGCTATCTCCATTTCAAATTTCATCCAATTCCGTCCAGCCGTTGCAGCGTGAAAGAGTAACAAACATCCATCCTTCCATCCATTCTTACAAACTTTCGCAATTATAATATTAGTATGTATTATATTATAATGTCGTTTCAATTATGAAATTTATAATTTTAATTATAAATTGCATCATTTGTTCTACCGCGTAGATATTATTGTTTTAAAAGCTATTTGACAGTATTACACAACGAAAAACAATACACCGCAAGCGTCTTTGGAGGCTGGTCTAATATGTCCATAAGTTGATATATTTTCAATTAGTCGGGTTATGATGGGTGGTCTCAAATATGACCCCGGTTTGGATACGACGATTTAAGCCGAAATACGCTGCTATATACCTCTTTGTCTAACTAATTATCAATCTGCGTGAAAATGTATGCGATAGATATAATTTTCAAGTGTGTTTCTCATTAAGTTCCTCCTTAAGTACTTTTCCATTTTTTTTAATTTACTAAGCCTTGTATCCAACCAAAGAGATTGAATATTTAAATAAAGTACCAGGGGCGTAGAGGTAATTACGGGAGGGTAGGACGGTGCGGCGCGCAGTGGGGCAACGGTGGAATTAATTCAATTTTGGGATGGTCAGCATTAGTCACATATTTTATATGATATTTATATAAAACATTTCAAGTGCCTATGATCTAATAAAATATTGAGTATATATATTATTTTTATAAAGAAATCAGGCCTTGGAAATAAACGTTAAAATACCTTGCATTTGAGGGTGTATTCCTCGCAAGTTATTGTTTTTTTTAACATGTTTTATGTATATACATGAAACATTATTCCTGCTATTATAAATGAAATAATATTTATGGTTTCTCTTAAATTATGTGTAATTTTAGTGCTGTAAGAAGTTGATAGTATTTCTCGCCTAAATGTTACATTTCATTGGTGATAACTTTTTAGCTACAACGACCCTCAAGCTCTAATATAACAATATTGACACATTATTTAATCGAGATCATTACTTAATTAGTTCTAGCTGCAATAATCTGCAAACTTTTTATTACTACCCCATTAAGTTAAGTTAAGTTTCTAAGAAAAATACTTACAGGCGTTATCGATGGTAATGAGGTTAATTACATACATACATACATTAAATCACGCCTGCTTCCCAGAAGGGTAGGCAGAGACCACTTCTTTCCACTTGCTACGATCTTGACTAATTTCTTTCGCTTCTTCAACATTCATACATTGAGTCATGCACGCACGTCGGTTTCGGGTACTTAAGATTCGGCCCTTTTCCAGTATTTCTCCGATTTGATTCGAAAAAGGGCGGCCCCTTCCGACCCTTCTACTCACTTTCGATCTGTATATTTCTTTCGTCAATCTTCTTTCATCCATCCTTTCCAAATGACCGAACCATCGAAGCATGCCCTTTTCAATCTTAGTCACTACATCTTCTGTTATTCCACATTTCTCTCTGATATTTTCATTTCTTACTCTATCAATCAGTTTCACACCACACATACTACGCAAAGAGCGCATTTCAACTGCATTTACACGACTTACATGCTTGTTCTGCCACACCCAACATTCACTGCCATACATCAGGGTAGGGGCCAGCACAATGTAGTGCTGGCCCTGGTGAACGGCCAGCCGGGCTTTTTGTGAATTGGAGTACAGGGCCCCATTAATTTGATTCCCCGCATTCACCCTCCTCTCGATATCCTTCTCACACTTACCATCTCTTGTAAACATACTTCCCAGGTACACAAATTCGCTCACTTGTTCTACTAATTCACCATTTATATTTATCACACACTCAGTCATCTCGTCATCCTTCTCTATCACCATGACCTTGGTCTTGGCAACATTTACTTTGATCCCCTGCTTAAATCCCTCATTCATCACTGTCACCATCTCCTGCAACTCAAGTACCGATGGGGCAAGTATAACTTGATCATCGGCATATAAGAGGCATTTGATTAACAACTCTTGCATACGCAAACCCTTATCATCAGAGGTCGGAATAGGCAGTGCCTATTTGCCTCAACTTCGCGGGAGGACATAACTAAGAGTGGTTACAACCACCAAAAATAATGTTTTATTTTTATTGAATGCGGGATTTCCAGGTATTTTTTAATAATACATAAATGTGGAAATTTATACTAAAACTCAATATAGTTTGCATTGGAGGTAAAATATTTAAGATTAATCACGAACTTCATTTTACTATGGTAGATGGGAAAATAGCCCAAACCCTATCTTAACTGCTGAGATAACTGGAGTACACAAAGATCTGACTCACCGATTTTCGATAATTTTACAGGCCATTAATTCAAGTGCCCCTATTGATCCTGATAAATTTGGTAACTATTGCAAATAAACTACTGCATTATATGTTAGTTTATACAGTTAGTATAATAAGCCAAATACCGTGCACAAAATACTTACCCATGGAAGTAAAATAATCTCAGCTGCAGCACGCACTGCCTATAGGTATGTTGACAGAAGAAGCACAAGAAGCACGGAACAAAGATTGTCGTCGGTACAGATTATTACATTCAGGAATTGTTCACGTGAATCGACCAATGAGGACATTATGCATATGCTGTTGACTTCTTCCGATCCTTACATTAATAGTCTTAGAGCTAAATATTCCAAAATAGATTTACACTTAAACGGCGAAATTAAATCTTTACTAATACAGACTTGTTTTTTAGTTGGATTGATTTTTTATTATTCATTTGCCTTTTTATTCATCTCTGTGATAAATATAACATGTTTAATCATTAATGTTACATTTGTTATATTTAGACTTGAATATATTTCATGTATATTTTATTTTAAGTTCATTAAATGTAGGTATTATTTTAAGCATAGGTAGGAATTATTTTATTATTCTAATAAATATATTTAAAATGTATTTTTTTATCCATTAACCTACAAAAAAGAATTAATTCCGCGGCTCCATACAACGTGCACTGTGCGGCGCCCCCGACACAGCGCGGATGACTGTAGGTTAGCTAGGTACTTCTAATGTTTATGCACTCCTAGTATTTGACGTTATAATTTTTGTTTAATAATGTTATTACAATTTAAGTAATTTCGGACAGTGTGACACGTTAAGCTCACTTCAGAGGTCCTGGGGGACACATATACACGTGCGGAACTGTCATTTTCACTCGTCCAGAGTCTTGTCCCTCGGTTGCAGCTCGGGCCAAGATACCTCGGGACTCGTGTAATATGAAATACTTTTCGCACTTCCACCAAAATGTACTATTTTCAAATCTGACACCTTTTCTGCATGTTTTTGGTTGAATCTTCGGAATCATATGATTTTTTACGATTATTTATGATTTAATAGTTCAGTACTGATAACTTTTTAATCCTGGTAAACCATTTTGCCATTAAATATAGTGGTTATAAAGTTAACGGTAATTATTTGAATTTGACGCTGAAATCAAGGCGCGTGCAAACTATCTCCATCTCAAGTTCTCCGTGCGGAAGCAAATAAAGCCATCCCGTGTGATCCTTGGGCAGCATATCGTCTCTATACTTTCTCAACCTCTTGTCTTATCGAATAGTTAGATAGAAAAAACACCTTTCAAAATATTCGATCGATAAGAGGTTGAGAAAGATAAGGGACGATATGAGGCCTCTTAAAGCGAAAAAATGCGTAACTAATGTGCCGACGATGTCAAAAGCATTTCAAATTCCAAACCCCTCAGTCCTGCTAAAATAGTTATTAATAAAACAATTGACTTGTTGGTAATTCTTTAGCTCTGCCACGCTCTGCCTATCCCACTCTGGGAATGAAGGCGTGAGTTTATATACAGGGTGACTGGAAATTCTCATCTGTAACGATTTAAGTCCAGTCAACCAGGGGTCAAAACTCATTGGTTATCGAGATATTCACGTTATTAGAATTTATAACCGCCATTCGACCTAAAACTAGTCATTGTGTAAAAACTTCGTCATTTAGAAACAAAAAACAACATTTTTCAAATAGCCAATGAATTACTGATAACGAAAAAAAAAATGCCAAAGAAATGCAAAGTTTTGCAAATAAAAGGATTTGAAGTTGAAAGTTCTAGTAATTATTTTCCAAATTTTGTAACATTTTAAAGCATAACTAAAAAAAAAAAGTACAAATGACAGGAATAGTTAGCTCAATGCATAAGCTTTCTAAAAAGGTACAATTTATGACATTTTAAAATTAATTTTCATTTAAAAATGTACAATTAATAATACTTAATAGCAGAAATGTTCGCGGTTAAGCTCCATCGTTTCAACCAAAAAACGCGGGATCTTTATCGTTTTTAAATTCAGCTAATCGTGTTCTTTTAAATTTGCTTTTTAAAAACATAAAGTGCGTTCCATTTTTAACCGAAAAACGCGGGAAGTGTTGTAGTAAAATGAATTACACATCGTTCTCCTTTTTAAATTCAGTTAATGGTGTTCTATTTTTAAATAAATTTGCTTTTTAAAAACAAAATGCGTTCCATTTTCGAGCATCTCAAAACTTTTTGAGTGACCTACGTAATCAGTTACTTTCAACTTTCTTTCCATTTCGGACGATATTGATAACTAAGCTTCTTTCTCAAATGCCTGCTTGCCAATTCGAAGAATACGCAGATACCATTTATTGTTACGGATTCTGCGATGGAGACGCCGCTGCAGCTAGAAGGGAATAGCAACGTCATTACGCTAACCGCCGCGGCGGTTACATTAGGTAAACGGCGGGCCGTTTACCTCACGCAAGCGTGTTTGGTTACTCGTACCGTCTTATTCGGGAAAGACGATCAGTTCAACGCCGCCAAGCTGACGCTGGAAGACCTCGACATGATACTGCTCAAGATGAATCTGAGGAAATTATATTTTTATTCATATAAAATCTTTTGTTATTTATGCGTTTCATTTCGCACTACTAATTATCGATCGGACTTCATAATAGGGTCTATTCCGACTAGTTACATTGTTAGTTCCATTGATGGAACTAGATGGACTTTTTTTTCCTAGTAGTTACATTCAACGAAGATGGATTCCGTAATGGAACTACATGGACTTTTTTTTCCAAGTAGTTACATTAATAATACTTATAATAAATATTATTAGATCAAATGATCATTATTTAACTGCGTTTTTTTTAATTTCCCGCCATAAGGGACTCGACTCGCTTTAAAAAAGCATTTTTTTTATATAGGCAAAGAAATTGAAAATAAGTACCTTCTATAAGATTGCATTCGTTTTATATAAATTTTATATAAGTATTATTAATGTAACTACTTGGAAAAAAAAGTCCATGTAGTTCCATTACGGAATCCATCTTCGTTGAATGTAACTACTAGGAAAAAAAGTCCATCTAGTTACATCAATGGAACTAACAATGTAACTAGTCGGAATAGACCCATAATAGCATTCATTGGAAATTAGGTTCTCAAGTGGCATTTAAAAAAAAACGACTATGTTAACTGTTTTTGTTGTTTCAGTCGAAAGCTGTGGGTCGCGTACTATTTGATCAAGTATGCAGACAGCTGCACTTACTGGAAGCTGATTATTTTGGATTAGAGTACCAGGACGCAAATGGAACAAAGGTAAATGCGAGAAGTGTAAATGAAATATCGATAATTTGTCACGATATGATAAATGATAATGTTACTTGTTTTGTTGTATACAGGGTGTCCCGTAAGTACCACGACAAACTTAAAGGGGAGGTAGGTGAGCAAGCCACCTCCCTAACATGGAAAAATCGCCTTAGTAAAAGTCGCACCGTTTTCGAGATATATGGATTTTTCTAATTTTTAGAAAAATGTACACACGTACTGAGTTTTTGATCTGTGGTATTCGGAATTTACTATTTTTTAATTTCTTTTTTATTGCAAAACAATTTTGAATAGTTGTGTTATCAAATGGTAAAAGCCATTAAAAAGTAACTGTTATAGTTTATTTTATTTTTTAAATTTAATTTAAAATTTGCCTCTTCAGTTTTATTTCGGTCAAACTTTAGCCAGTCCTGGTGAAAAAAAAATACATGACCACTAGTTAGCCAATTAGATTAAAAACATGCTCGTTTAATGGGCATTTAAAAATGATAAATAATTTATCATCAAAATACTTATAATTTTTTTTTAAAAGTAAAGCGTAAAATGCACCTCAATTCACGTTAAGCCAGTACTGCTACCCAAGCTTACTTGCGACGCGAGCTGTATAAGAATTCCATTCTAGTTTAAATCAGCAGCAATGCAAAACTAATCGAATAAATTAAAATCTTTAAATTTCGCTTAATTTATAAAAAAAAAAAAAAACTACATAAAACTGCAATATTCTAAGTAGGTAATTATTCGATTTGGGCTTACAACCTGCACAATGCCAAACACTTTATTAAATAGAAATACTGTCCTAAAACTATTCGAACTTCGTTCGAAATTTAATAATAATTTTGTTCCTCTTTTGTTTATTGTCACATTTGAACCCAATCTTACTGTTTCTTCGGTGTGTGGTTAAATTTAATTACTTACTTTTGTGATTTGACGTTTATGTTTCATGTTTTTCGGACTTACTGTTGTTGCTTGTATTTCGGACTCTGATTTGCTTAACGATTTGGCCTTTGTGACAATTGTGACTGTGGATTAAATCACAAAAGTAAGTAATAATATTTAACCACACACCGAATAAACAGTAAGATTGGGTTCAAATGTGACAATAAACAAAAGAGGAACAAAAATATTTTTAAATTTCGAACGAAGTTCGAATAGTTCTAGCACAGTATTTTTTTTTAATAAAGAGTTTGGCATTTTGCAGGTTGTAAGCCCAAATCGAATAATTACCTACTTAGAATATTGCAGTTTTATGTAAAGTTTAATTTTTTTTTTATAAATTAAGCGAAGTTTAAAGATTTTAATTTGTTCGATTAGTTTTGCATTGCTGCTGAATTAAACTAGAATGGAATTCTGATATAGCTCGCGTCGCAAGTAAGCTTGGGTGGCAGTACTAGCTTAACGTGAATTGAGGTGTATTTTACGCTTTTCTTAAAAAAAAAAAAATTATTAGTGTTTTGATGATAAAATATTTATCATTTTTAAATGCCCATTAAACGAGCATGTTTTAATCTAATTGGCTAACTAGTGGTCATGTATTTTTTTTTCACCAGGAGGGGCTAAAGTTTGACCGAAATAAAACTGAAGAGGCAAATTTTAAATTAAATTTAAAAAATAAAATAAACTATAACAGTTACTTTTTAATGGTTTTTACCATTTGATAACACAACTATTCAAGATTGTTTTGCAATAAAAAAGAAATTAAAAAATAATAAATTCCGAATACCACAGATCAAAAACTCAGTAAGGGTGTACATTTTTCTAAAAATGAGAAAAATCCAAATATCTCGAAAACGGTGCGACTTTTACTAAGGCGATTTTTCCATGTTAGGGAGGTGGCTTGCTCACCTACCTCCCCTTTAAGTTTGTCGTGGTACTTACGGGACACCCTGTATACAAAATCTTAAAAGGCATTAATTTCTCTGTATAATTTTCGAGACAAATCTACATATAAATGGCCGTGTAAATTTTTGCCTAATATGAGATAGATGTAGATATGAGATATGATAGAGATAGATGAGAAATATGAGAAAGGGGATGGTACATTTTTGTCTTCTTTTCCCTACCAAAAAGAAAAACGGAAACTAAGGTTTCCGTTTTACTTTTAGGATTACTAGTGCGTCTCGTCTGTCTGTCTGTCTGTCTGTCTGTATGTCTGTATGTCTGTTCGTCCGTCCGTCTGTCACAGCCGATGTACTCGGAATCTAATGGGCCAAATCAGGTGAAATTTGGTAGGACGGTGTAATCCTATGACCCAAACACAGATGTGAAAAGTAAACCAATTTTTTTAAATAAGGGTAATTTTTCGGGGAACATATTAGGAAATTAAAATAAAAGTTTTGCAATCCTTACTGTGTCATATCATATTATATCAAATGAAAGGGCTCGTTATGAGGATCTCAGATATATTTTTGTTATTATTGTAAAAGAAAGTTCAGTTCAGTTATGGGATAGTTTTGCCTGGAAAGTTAAAAATTTTGATTGTATAGATTTCGTTGATTCCATTGAATTTTTAGTATGCCTCCTCGTGTCTTTGCCACTCGCGCCGCTATGTTAGAAAATGGCGCCCGGATACAGTTTTTTGACAGTATCTCTTGACTCATTTTACGTCTTAACAGGTCTGCATCAAATAATGATTAGCTCTGTATAGTTATCAAAACACGTAACATTATGTATATATTTTTCCATCTAAAAATGTGATGTTTTTAATGTTATATACTTTCCGTGCAGTGTTAAAATACCGACCTGTTTATTGTTACTTTTTCTTTTATAAGTGACGTCAATGATTAATTGGTAATGTTGTTGTTGTTTTTTGCACACAGTATTGGTTGGACGTCGAAAAACCGATATGTCGCCAAGTCGGTCTGTCGATGCTGGAACCAACTTTACGGTTTTGCGTTAAGTTTTACACGCCGGATCCCGCGCGCCTGGAGGAGGAATTTACCCGATATTTGTTCTGCCTTCAAGTGAAGAGGGACTTGGCTCAAGGATGTATTCAATGCAATGAAAATACAGCCGCTCTATTGGCTAGTTATATTGTTCAAGGTGAGGTGTAGGTACATTATAAACTGTTTTAATTAACAGTGCCTGTGTAGTACAGTCACCAGCATAAATATATTACTATGGACAGCCGTGCAAAAACAAATGATGCTCCATTGGGCTCATAAGTATGTGACGACATTAGCTCGGTAAAAATATGTGATGCTTTTAGTACGGCATAAACATCGTTACACCGTAACAGCATAAATATCGGATCGAGTCGCTCAAAAATAAATGATGTTCCATTGGGCTCATAAGTAAGTGATGATATTACTTTGGTAAAAATATGTGATGCTTTTTGGACGGCATAAACATCGTTACACTGTATCAGCATTAATATCGGATCGGCTCGATCAAAACTATTTGATTACCTATAAAAATCAAAATTATGTGACCATCTCTCACCGGCATAAATATCTATCCCTCTGTGAAAGCATAGGCATCGGACGACAGGTGGACCGCCGCACCGTTAATACTACTGATACCGTTGACTTTTTTGAAAGTTATAAATTAAACCTTACCTAACCTACTGTACCTATTCTACAAGGATTACACAAAAAAAACATTTTACCTTTAAGCTGGAGAAAAATTATGCGAAAACAAAATTCGGCGTCACTATACATTCGGCGTCATAGAGGGTACCCATAATAATATCTGAGAGGTTCAAAAATATCTAATCGATCTGCAAAAACGATTCTTACCTTCCTGGCTGGCATGGAGACGTAAATTGTGTAAAGTGATTTGACAATTCACGAAAACGGTGCAGACTTGCCATTGCATATTATGTCTATCTCACGTTTTTCTCTTCAATCATTTGACAGGTGCCTCTCGGTCAACTGTAACTTATTTTATTTTCAACAGAATCGTCGAAACGCCTGACACATCATAGCGAAAGCTAAGTGAAGCCAAATTTAGAGCCATTTGTCAGGGGTTGGTTGTGGTCTCAGTAGCATTCGTTGGTTTTCTAAGCAGAGGTTTCGGGTTCAAATCTCAGTCGAATACATAGAGATAACACTTTTTATTTTCTTTTCGGGTTTCATTTTTATTTTTATTTTGTGCTTTATTATTTGTTTTAAGTTAATAATAATTTTAGACCAGCATCTATCCCCCGGTCCTCACTCGAGGACATAATACTAAACATAAAAGGCACCCTATAGTTATTCGACAAGGTTGCAATTACAATGTTACCGTGAGGACCCCCAGATAGATGTTACCGGTGTGGCGACCTGGAGATATTTATGCCGGTGAGAGATGGTCACATAATTTTGATTTTTATAGGTAATCAAATAGTTTTGATCGAGCCGGTCCGATATTTATACTGATGCAGTGTAACGATGTTTATGCCGTCCAAAAAGCATCACATATTTTTACCAAAGTAATATCATCACTTACTTATGAGCCCAATGGAACATCATTTATTTTTGAGCGACCCGATCCGATATTTATGCTGTTACGGTGTAACGATGTTTATGCCGTACTAAAAGCATCACATATTTTTACCGAGGTAATGTCGTCACATACGTATGAGCCCAATGGAGCATCATTTGTTTTTGCACGGCTGTCCATAGTAATATATTTATGCTGGTGACTGTACCTTCCTCAGTTCAATAGTTTTATTAAATGGCAATACGGTATATAAGTGCAGTACATTGTTGCAGAGGGCAGAAAGTACGCAGTTTATGGACGAGTCATATAGAGGACCGAAACGAATTTAGGGCCCTCTAGTGTACGAGTCCATTAGTTGCTCTTGCTGCCGAGGCAGTCATAGTGCTCTCAACTACTGCAAGCAAATAAAATAAAAACTATTTACATAATATTAGGTAAAATTTACTTCATATGAACAGGCCACATATATGCTGCCACGCCCACTAAAGAAAAAAGGCGTGGCTTAATGTGCTGTGCGCGAATAACGTGAGATGGGGATAGTTTCCAGATAGGGATATTCAATAATAGGTAATATGCAGTTATTAATTACACTACCGGAAAAAAATAACTTTTGAAAAATATGATTAAATAAGCAAAAAAATATGTATTCTCCTTCTTCAGCCTGTTGCCACCCAATGCTGACGTAAAAAATATATATTAATAATTTTCTCTCTTTAAAAATACTCTATAATTTATAATTTTCGTACAATTTGTACACGCTGCCATTTGGGCGCGCTTATTCTGTGACGTCACCGTAATCTGAGCGCAATATCAACAACGAAGTATTTGATTAATAGAGTTAATAATAATTATAAAAGTTAGTGCTTAAAGTGTGTAAGTGGCACCTACATTCATACATCCACGGAGAGCTTCTTTATAACTTAAGTTATGACTTAAGACTTTCAATAGTCTACTTAAGGGCGACATTGCCATAACTACGGAACATTATATGATCATAACGAGAAATTACCTTATGATCTCTTTTCGATTTTTACTGCAAAAATGAATAAAACAGGAGTTCAATCCATGTTTCACTTAATATCAGAAAAAATAACAGAGCTACAGACAAACAATGTTCGTGAGATATCTATAGAAAACGTAGACACCATTCCAAATCAGAAGAAACACTCGAAAAAAAAAGTATTATCGTCTAACAACTTATTTATACTACAGCAAAATATATCGGAGGCCCTACTTTGAAAATAGAAGTTCTAATTTCAGATTTAGTCTCGAATAACGAGTAACAGGGATGGTGGCATATCGTGGTTTTAGAATCCGTGGAGTCGCTATTACTTAATTATTATTATGACATGACACTTTGATTTTGACCTTCAGTATGGTCATGTTTCAAAATGAACTAAAAACGTTTTTAGTTCGGTTATTCAATACCTAGTTACCTACTCATATTTGCTTGTTTGTGACGCTTTTCCCAGCAGAGATATCCTCCATACCAAAATCCATTTAAATTGTTTTAGCGGTTTGATTAAAAAAATAATTTTGAATTATTAAAATACTGAAGGTCAAAATCAAAGTGGTATGTATTACAATAAATAGGCAATAGCGACTCCATGGATTCTAGAACCACGATTTGCCACCAAAAGTCCTAACTCTAATTATAAAGCTTTCTATAAAAAGTGTTATTGAATGTTGTGCCATAAAATTATGTGATCATAATATGATCATTGTTTGTATTTACAGAATCCCTGGATTTGATCTAGACACGTTCCACAATAATTTTGACCGCATTCTTTACATTGTCAATACCTAGTTACAAAAACCGGAATATAGTAGTTTGTGGTGATTTCAATATAGACACGTTACAAAAAACACCAAAGGGTCGTGAATTCAATTCCCAATTTTTAAAGTCCCAAAAAATCATATGATCCCTTAAATATGATAGTTTGGTAGTATCCTGACTATTGCTTAACCGGAGAATCAGTTTAATTTGAAACACTCAGTAATGCTAATTAGTTTAAAGCTTTGAATGGCTGAAATTCTGTTTTTGTTATACGCTTTAATGGTTAGTCTTTGTTAACCAGGACACTTTTTATTTGATATTGTTAAGCCTCTCATCTCTGGGTATGTTCAGAGACCAGCATTATTTTCTAAAACGACCCTCAAAAACCAGCTTATGAAGCACGAATTTGGGGTTTTCGTATTTCTGCAAATTGAAGTGAAATTGTACGGTCAATTTAATGAGACATGAAGATTGATCGGTTTATAAGCAGAACTTTAGTTGCTTGGAATAGATTTGTATCAAAATTTAAAGATAAAAGTCTGGTCAATATGTCACGCAAATTTCAACTCAATACGAGAACTCCTACAAAAGTTGTAGCCGGTATGAGTATCGTGGTCATGCGTGTTTTGACCCATGCTTTCCTGCCCCGAATGGGAATGCTTATAGCTCGTAGGTACATCTAATTATTGCAATAGTAAAGAAACCAAATAACTTTTTGATTGATGTACTGCAGGTTTATAAAAACTCTTATTTATTATTCAAAATGTAATAAACCTTTGTGACAGAACTTAAGGACCGACTATGTATTTTGAGACCCAATTTCATAAGTTTCGTTTTCTCATGACTGTATCATCAAAAATATTCTTAGTTGGTAGAATGTAAATAATTTAGAAATATATTTTTAATAAAACCTGTTTCATGCAAATTTCTCAAATAAGAACTGTACCCAAACTAGATATCAATTGCAGAGGAGAGCCCATACATAAAATGAATAAGCATAAGTTTTTAGGAATACATATTGGCAGTAACATGTCATGGGAGTTGAATTCCATAGAAACTTATGTTAAAAAAATATGTTAATTGCATTGATCGCTGTAAAACTGCCCTGATGCAGGAGAACGTCAGTGTCGTGGCTCTGAGGCTATTTAATAAACTACCTGCAACAGTAAAAAACTTAACCGTTATTAAATTTAAAAATAAACTGTTCAACTACCTTATTAAGAAATGTTTTTATAGCATTAAAGAGTATTTAGTCGAAGATTACGTTAGCGTTTAGTGGTTTTATATGTGTATACTCGTATATATTTGTAGTATATTCAAAATAATATGTTAATGATTAGTGATTTGATTACTTTATTTTTAAGGGCTTGTTACAAACAATGTTTAATGTTATTTTTTATTTATTTATTATCGTATGCTATCTAGGCGCATCGCAGCGGAAATATTGTATTTATTTATTTACTTTATTGGAGATAAAACAGAAACAAACTATGCATTACTTATGAGTTATGAACTAATTTACAAAGTAGTTTAAATACAGTTATGTTGTTTCCTTGAACATATCTCACTATGAACTCAAAATAATATAATTAGCAACATGCGACAATACAGCACACAGACATACATACAGCATACAGACAACAGGGTATTTTAGGGTTTTAATACCTGCTTATACCTGTTTTGACGAAATAAATATATCTGATTTGATTTGATTTGATTTGATTTGATTAGGTTAATTACGTTTCTTGCTACTAATATCACAGAATAGTAATACTATAAGTACAGAAGTTGCTCTTCCATGCATAAACGCTGTTTGTGCTTACGCTCTGCATCACTTACTCTAGCACGCGGCACCCGTAGTGCTAGGGTTGTCAATAATTATAAAATATTCGTTGGTATTTATTCTGAAGTGCGCGATTGGCCCTGATTTGTAACATGCTCTTATATTTTACTATTAAAACGAGTCCTTTACGAAGTAATAAAATGAAATGTGTACGTAATGTTTACACGATTCTTAAGATTATACGCTTTGGGTGAACCTGAAATGTTGTATTCCTTTTATATTATTTTAGCCGAATGCGGTGACTTCGTTCCTGAAGATTACCCGGATTACACATACCTCAGTGGATACAAATTCTTTCCTGGACAAGACTCAGAATCTGAACGACGAATTATGGAGAATCATAAAAAGCATTCGTGAGTAAATTTAATTGACAACTGATAAAATAGACTACCGCGCTGGCTACCTTTTCGCATTGAATCTCGCTCAAGAATATTTGAATCATCGTTCCTTCACATGCTCTGGATTCAATACCAGCGCTTGCACACCACAATTTTGCAGCATTTCAAACAAATAACTATTTATACTCGCGTACTACAAACTGCAAATTTTCATAGCTATCGTTTACGGTTACAAAACGGTACCAAAGCTATATTATAACAGGATACCGAATAATACATACAAACATAAACTCACGCCTTTATTCCCTGAGTGCGTTAGGCAGAGCTACAGAATTACCAACAATTGCCGCATGAAAAGCACCGGTTGCCGATTGAGCGGCAATTTTTCTGATTCTGATAATTTATTGGTCAACTAGGTTTCCGTACCCGGCGCCGCCCGGGTGTATTTTTATTCATACAAATATTTTAAATCGGTCAAGCCATTCTCGAGTTGTCGCGTGACTAGGGCCTGGCCGGTGACACTCCGCGCTGTTGCGTACAGAATGTGCCGGCTCCCACGCGTAGATAATCAGTTTTTGTTTGAGGAGGTACCTATGGCTACTCGAAAAGCCAAACGGTTCTTAAATTATGACAGGAATTTCGGAAAAATTACAAATAATATAAAAATATAATTATCAAATATTTTGAAGTTTTATTACGTAGAAACAAATGGCGGACCACATTTTCTAGCCCTCCAGGCATGTAATTTGATTTCTCTCCATTTAACTCAAGCGAACTACATAAGAAAACTACAATTAATAATAAATTCAAATTGTTTTCTTACAACTGCCACAGAATAAGTAATAGTACAATACAAGTAACTGCCGGCCCTGAGAAGTTAGGAGCGCCACCACTTTCGATCGCAGAAATGTATCCAAGGTCACTTCTGTGCCGTGCATTTGTATTATAATCGTTAACGCGTTCTGAGCAGGTTTAAATTCGCATGTTGCTGTCACAGGGAGTCGCTTCTGTTCTTTACTATTACTTATTCTGTGCTAGGGGTTCCACATACCGGACCTTTCCCAAGTCCGGTAATAATACCGGTATACGGTTTTCAATACCGGGATACCGGAATCCCGCCCGGTATTAAAAATGAACAAAAATGTACTAAAATTAGAAAACGAGAGGGAATGGGTTTTTCACTTTAAAATAAAGCGTAAAATTTATTAAGTTTGATTTGAGTATATTTCTCTGTTTGAAAAAGTATACCGTAGGTTAACAGCTGCTGCGATACCAACACGCAGGCGATCGGCCGTCTCTGCGGCCGCCCCGAGGATGAGGCTGCTGAACGGAGGTTTACAACTGTGGTGTTCAACACTCGTCGAAAGCCGATTCCGCGTCGATAGGCGTGGGGAGACCCTTAATGTTACGGCATAAATTACTCAGCATGTTAAATTATCATACATTTATTGGTGCGCAATAGTAAATTGCCTAGGCTTGGAAAGTAGGGTTGTTGTGTGTGTGTAGGGAATTATCTGACGAGGTAATTGGCGGGCCGAGTCTTGGCGAGGCTTGCTAAAATCCGAGTACATGATTATATCGACGGAGGAAAGGAGAAACCCCTTAAGCGACATTTTTCTAACTTACTACTTAACCCGGCTCAAAAGACGCAGAAAAAGAAGCCGGTTCTAATGATATATAAAACTCAATTTCGAAAATCATGTCGCTTAAGGGGTTTCTCCTTTCCTCCGTCGATATGTTTTTTATTAAACCTGGTTACAATTGACAACAATTCATTATGTGCTAAGGTAGTAAAATAAAATACCGTTTCTAGATTTTACACTGCTGATTACAGTAAAAATATCTTTGGATTTTTTTATGCAGTAGTTTTTTTATATTTAGGAAAAAAGGAAAAAAAAGTTGGATTGTGATTGTTAGGAATACATTTATAGCGCCCTTAGTCCATTTATTACCAAAGGAATGGAAAAAAATATACAACTGTCATGTTCATTTTTCATCTCTCTGACGGATTACTTGATTCTAACAACACGCTTTCGATTCTCCGCAAAATAGTTTATTTATTTTAATGGCTACAAATTATGTAATTAATTAAATTACGCAAAATAACAAATTTGTGAACGAACGGCAGCGAATGATTGACAAGTGAGTGACATGACATGACAGTCAGTTCTGTTTCTGTTTAAAGTTACTTTTTTATTTTATATCTTGCTAAGATCACGACATCACTATTCCTAGCTTTGTACAGGGTGGTCCAAAGACTGACGTCTAAAAAAAAAATTTAGATGCCTCACATCCGGGGCTATCCGAATATACCCCATGTATGTTGGCCGATTTTTTGTTGTTTTGGAGTAATTAATTTTTAAAGATTTTTTCAAGAATTTTCGGGCCGAGCCGTTTATTAACATGTAACTTTTTTTGGTTACGTTTTTTCTGGATGTTTTATTTTGCGACATTATCCTCACAAACTGTACTTTCACACATACAATAATCAGCTTCCCAACCTTAACGCAAGTTACAATAAAATTGACCGAAAGTGAAAGTTTTACCTTTGAGCAGATCGAAGTATGATTTTGTAAATTAAAAAAAACCTAAAAATCTTAGAATTCAAAGACCAGAAGTACTTTTAAAAACTTTGCCAGTCTCTAAACTTTCAGAATAATACAAAAAAGTGACACTTAATAGGTCATAATTTGCTGGATTCGACTTTCAAACGTACTAAGGTAGAATGTGTAATAAAGAGTCTGTAACATAATTAACTGTTTTTTATTTGGTCGAACCTAATTTGGTACTGGCCATCAATAAAGCCATGTAATATTTTTACTTATTTTTATTACCGGCAACAATTAGAGCACCGGGAAGCCCCACGGCAGCATTACCCGGACCACAGAGTATTCATAAACACACATTTGACACTGATGGCTGGACGTGATCCTGGCCATCCAACTCAAGAAGGAGTTCCCAGAGTGGATCCAGATAGGAGGGATGAAGTCTTGGCAGAAATCCAAAGAGACCCGTCTACAAGTTCAAGGAGGATTAATAACAGAACTGGAAGCTATGCAAGCAAGCTAAGACTAGAAGTAATTTTAAAAACTTTGCCTTTGCCACTCCACTCCACTCTCACAACTCCACTCTGGGAACTCCTTCTTGAGTTGGATGGCGAGGAACGCGTCCAGCCATCAGTGTCAAATGTGTGTTTATGAATACTCTGTGGTCCGGGTAATGCTGCCGTGGGGCTTCCCGGTGCTCCAATTGTTGCAGGTACAGCCTTGCCGCTAAATGTCCGTTACCTTAAGCTGCACCATAATAAAAATGCATCTCTGCATATTCACTAAGAGTGTAGTTCATGTTGCTACACGAAAGCAAATTCAATCACTAGGCTAAGTTCAAAAGTCCAAAACACAAGCACAGGTCGGTCGTAAGGCAAATCAATCAGAGTCCAGTTAACAAAGCGAGAAGAATTCAGAAATTAAACGTAACGAGAGCAGAAGTAACTATTAGTTATTTCACAATAAAAGACGTGATTCCTCTCGTCTCTTAGACAAAGTCAAGTTACAAACCGAAAATGAACAGCTGCGTGGCGACCTACACGCGCTACAAAAACACTGCGACGACACAGAGCAGAGGGCCAGATCGTGCAATATCGAACTCCAGAATGTACCCGAAAAAAAGAATGAAAATCTACTCCACATCGCGGAAGCCCTAGGTAAACTTCTGAACGTGACTATCCAACAACATCAAATCAAGGACATCCACCGGGTCGCACACAACACGTCGACAGATCGTCCTAAGAATATTATCATACATTTAGCCACGCGGCGCCTACGGGATGAACTAGTAGCCGCTGCAAGAGCGCGCCGGGGACTGACGGCGGGTCAGCTGTTCGTGGCCGCCGGGTGCGATAAGGATGCTGCGTCAGCGGCTCGAGCGGTGACGGCTACATTCCCGATTTATGTTAATGAACATCTAACGTAAAAAAATAAAATTCTCCACTCCAAAGCCCGCGAAATCAAGCAAGCAAAAAACTACAAATGGATATGGATTAAAAATGCAACGATACTCTTGCGCAAGACCGATAACTCTCAAATAATCGCAATTAAAAACGAAAAGGACTTCGCAAAACTATGACGGACGTGGTCACATTTACCTGTTAAAGTTATTCTAATTACACCCGGGCTATATTATTATTATAAAGAAAGCATATATAACGTATTAAATGTAAAAATTAGGGCATGCAAACATTATAATAAAAATATTCAAGATACATTTACACTAATAAAATATTATATTCTTCTATCATATACCTACACAGTGTTCTCAATATTTTATATTATTTACTTTCATCATAAGATCAGTTACTTTAAAGGTATATACTATATACGGTGGTGGGCCAGCTGCAATCTATTTACCGCACACCTGTTATTGATTATAATTTTAAAACATTTAGATGATGATTAAAAAAGAACTTTCTTTTTATTATCAGAACTGCGGTGGACTCCGATCTAAGCTGGTCGACCTTCGCCTTAATGCATTGAACGCTTCTTACGACATAATTATGTTAACCGAGACCTGGCTGCAACCTAGCATACTGGATGCCGAGATACTAAGTAGCGAGTACACAATCCACCGTCGGGACCGCGACCTCTCATCCCATCATAAAAAGGACGGCGGCGGGGTGTTGATCGCGGTACGAAACTCTTCGCGCCACTCGGCGCGTTGAGTGGGAGTCCAAAGTCGCTGAGGACCTTTTTCTGGTCTTGCCAACTACTAGCTTTGACTTGATCCTAAGCGTCGCCTACATTCCTCCTTCTTCTGGAAAGGAGGTGTACATTGAGCACTTTAAAATACTCGAAAAAATACAAGAAGAATTACCCAACTGCCAAATCTGTACAGTAGGGGACTACAACTTACCTGATTTAACCTGGGTGCAAACTCAAGATTCTTTGAGTGCTAAAACAACCTCCAGCCCCGGCGTTCTCTCTAAAATACTACTTGACACTTCACTTTCTGGGACTAAACCAATATAATTATGTACAAAATAAAAATTATAAAACACTAGATCTGCTATTGTCTACTTTAAAATGCTACCTCTCGCCCCCTAGCGTGGTGCTGAGCAATATTGATAGACACCATCCTCCACTCCAATTTAACGTTAATGTAATACTTGATAACCCTTTGCCTACTAAATATGTACCTAAATGTAATTTCTACAAAGCAAACTATTCAGAAATTATAAATAAACTCAATGGTATTGATTGGCACGCAGAATTGAGAGCCCTGCAGGCAAGTGATGCTGTTAACAAATTTTACGACATAATCTATACAATACTCGAAGGTCACGTACCACTTTGTAAAAAGAAGAACCCAGCTTACCCGAAATGGTTTTCATATACACTTATAAAAACGTTAAAACGCAAGGAAAAGGTTTGGCTCAAATGGAAAAACTATCAATCTCTTCGTGACTACGGCGAATTCTCACTATTGCGATCACGGTGCAAATCGCTTATGCTACATTGTTTTCGTAAGTATACAGAAAATAACGAGGATGCGATGAGGTCAAATATTAAATCTTTCTGGGCGTACATCTCGTCATTGAGAAAGAACAAGTCGAACTACCCGCACACAATGTTTCTCGGTGATAAGGCTGCCAACACACCGAACGATATTACCGAGCTTTTCTCGACCTTTTTTAGTTCAGTATTCGAGACTCAAAGTAACCACCATAAATGCGATATTGATAATTTGCCGTGTTCGTTTACCGCTGATATTATTTCAAATGTTTTTATTCGTGAAATTGATATAAAACGAAAACTCCGTACGTTGGATCCTAATAAGGGCCCTGGGCCTGACAAAATAGGCCCTATCTTTTTCAAGAATACCTCTCCAGCAATAATAACCCCGCTTAAAATATTATTCAACAAATGCCTCCAAGAGGGCACATTTCCAGACTGCTGGAAGCTGTCTCTAGTCACTCCCATACATAAATCCGGATCTAAGACCCAAATCAGTCACTACAGGCCAATTTCAATTCAATCCTGCATCTCCAAACTACTTGAGTCACTTGTCCACGATATAATTTACCCACTTCTTCAAAACAAGATAATACACCAACAACACGGTTTTATGAAGCATAAATCAACCTCTACGAATCTTTTGGTTTACTCAAATTTCCTATTTACATCGATGGATAAGCGCACTCAAATCGATGTAGTATACACGGATTTTCGAAAGGCCTTTGACAAAGTTGACCATATCCTGTTGCTGCAGAAACTGGCATTCAATGGAATTAAAGGTTCCTTGTTGAGATGGTTTGCCTCGTATTTAGAAAATCGCACTCAAATAGTCGTAATAAATGGCTACGAATCGCGTCTGTCACACGTATCTTCCGGCGTAATTCAAGGATCTATTCTAGGCCCGCCCCTATACACATTGTTTGTTAACGACATCAGTGACTGCTTCTGGAATTGCAAGATAGCTATGTTTGCTGACGACCTAAAAATATACAAAACAGTTAAGACAGAAAATGATTGCAAACTTATCCAAGATGATCTCAATAGATTCCACATATACTGCCAATCAAATAAATTATATCTAGCGTACGATAAATGTGTCCACATCTCCTTTACAAAAAATAAAAACAAAATAATGAATAGGTACGAAATAGGCGGAAAAGAGTTACAAAAAGTTTCATCTGTTAGGGACCTCGGAGTGACTTTAGACGAAAAATTAACCCTAGACCAGCATATTGACAAAGTAACGAAAAAATCTTACCAAATGCTTGGTTTCATCCTTCGATCGGCTAAACCTCTGAAAAAATGCGATTCTTACCTGCTGCTCTATAAGTCACTAGTCCGCCCTTATTTGGAATATGCTTCTGAAGTCTGAAACCCCTATTATGCAGTTTACGTTGATGCGGTGGAGGCGGTGCAAAAAAAGTTTCTGCGAGCACTCCACTTTAGACTCACCCATACCACCATGTCGTACGAAAAATTACTGGTCCGCTACGGGCTCCTGTCATTGGTTGGCAGGCGGACGGTCCAGGACGCGACAGTGTTACATAAAATATGCACAGGATTCTACAACTCCTCGAGAGTATTGGCTTCCGTGCGCCAGCGCTTCGGACTCGTTCCATGTCCCTGTTCGCGGTCCCTACGAGCTCATCAAAGGCGGGAACCCGCGCACCGTTGCGTAGAATATGCCAGTCATACAATAAAAGCCTGGTCTCGGTTGACATATTTAGTAACACCCGCGCCAAATTCAAAGATAAAATTAGACTCTTAACAAAGTAAATGAGACTGTGAAAATGTATATAAGTACCACATTTTATAATTTATAAGTTGTTATATAATAGTTCAACTCATTAGCATAGCCTGTCAATTTGTCAATTTGTTTTTTATTTTTTTGTCTATTTTTATATTAAAGCATGAGGTGGTAGTATGCTTCGCTCCTACGGCATCGCCACTATTTTATTATTGTATAAGTCTCAGTGGGAATTGCCCCAGGATACAGGCTACTATATAATTCTATGTTCTATTTTGTATATTCTTTTGCTAATGTCTGTGTCTGTTTTTTTCCCCAATAAAAAAAAAAAAAAAAAAAAAAAGGAAGAACAAATTGATTTGCTCATAAAAAATATTACATGGCTTTATTGATGGCCAGTACCAAATTAGGTTCGACCAAATAAAAAACAGTTTTTATGTTACAGACTCTTTCTTACACATTCTACCTTAGTACGTTTGAAAGTCGAATACAGCAAATTATGACCTATTAAGTGTCACTTTTTTTGTATTATTCTGAAAGTTTAGAGACTGGCAAAGTTTTTAAAATTACTTCTGGTCTTTGAATTCTAAGATTTTTAGGTTTTTTTTTAATTACAAAATCAAACTTCGATTTGCTCAAAGGTAAAACTTTCACTTTCGGTCAGTTTTATTGTAACTTGCGTCAAGGTTGGGAAGCTGATTATTGTATGTGTGAAAGTGCAGTTTGTGAGGATAATGTCGCAAAATAAAACATCCAGAAAAAACGTAACCAAAAATAGTTACATGATAATAAACGGCTCGGCCCGAAAATTCTTGAAAAAATCTTTAAAAATTAATTACTCGAAAACAACAAAAAATCGGCCAACATACATGGGGTATATTCGGATAGCCCCGGATGTGAGGCATCTAAATATATTTTTTAGACGTCGGTGTTTGGACCACCCCGGTCTTTTTAATGACTATTTCTTTAAAAAAATACTAACGAGGAATTTAAGTTAAATAAAGAAAAACCAAGAAATACGGGTAGTCTAATTTTTAACCAGCTATTATAAACGCGAAAAAACAATAATGCTTTTTTTTTTTTTATGTCAATTTCGGAGAGAATATTTTTTTGAAAACTAGGTGTATTAATTAGTTTCACGCACAACGAGGCGCCGCCGTCCCACACTGCACCGACCCACAAGTCGGGTGTACGGAATTTATTTCATGGTCCTTTCAAATTTATATGCAATAGACAACACTTTAAAAAAAATATGGACATGGACGGAAAGTGTTTTCATACGTTTATTTTACTCCTATGAGTAAAATGAGGCACTTCGCGACTTCCGTTGTTCAAAATTAAGGTCTTCCTTTCCGAGCATGTTTGAGAATAGTACATTATACTGCGGAGACCGGGAAAATGGATGTTGCGGGACGAGTAGAGTTAGCGTGGCCGCGCTATACACGAATCCAGCAACCGCTATTCCCGGCTGAGGCTTGTACAGTGCTTTTCTCCAACAACGCGAGAAAATATAACACAATTGTTAATAATATTAAACACTGTCTCAAAATTTCCTTGAAAAAACAGAACATTGTCGCTATCATCGTCAACGTTACTCATACTTTTATTTACACTCGAATCAGGTACGATTTAGTGACAAATTGAAATAAAACATTAAATAAAATCACAAATTTAAACGTAATAAATTCAATTTGAATGAAAATATAGCTTATATTATGACATTTATTACGGGTTTATGTTATTTCAGCAATTTATTTTGTTTATGAACGCAATTTGTATAAAAAAGTGAAACTATTTTATACATTTAAACATAAACGCTGTTTGGAAAATGTTTATGAGATTTAAAAATTGAAATATTTTGATTGCAAGAGTGTTTGGCTGTTTGGATTTAGTTATACTATTCCAAACATGGTTTTAAAAATTAAATGTAAAATGCGGGGTAGGTATGAAATAAAATTTCATTCATTTTCGCGGGTGCTGCCGTTGGTAAATAATAACTTTATTCTTATTTTGCCTGGACCTGGAACTCAGATCTTCACGGGCTGATTTTAAAACAATCAACAAAACCTTAGTTAACATTTCTGAGCATATGGGAGAAAATGTAGTTTCATTGGAACTATTTTGTTTACAGAGGACAGAGTCCTGCAGAAGCTGACATGAACTTATTAGAAACCGCACGGAGATGTGAATTATATGGTATGTTCAAAACAATGTTGACTAAATCCCACTCAACAACTCGTCAATAATTAAGGCAATCCAAATGTGAGTGCAAGTCATATTTGATTTCAGGTGTAAAAATTCATCCAGCTAAAGATCACGAGGCGGTTCCGCTGAACTTAGCGGTGGCACACTTGGGCATCTTTGTATTTCAAAACTTTACCAAAATCAACACTTTCAGTTGGGCTAAAATTAGAAAAATATCGTTCAAAAGGAAAAAGTTTCTGATCAAGCTGCACCCTGAAGGCTATGTAAGTTTTACTTTTATAAACCGTAACTACTTGGTAACCCCCTTAGGATCCTCTGTACTCGTATTCGTATTTTACCTACTATAACTCTCCTCCTGTTTTTACACTAAGCGAGATCCTAAAAGGTCTTTCAGGGTTTCAGCTGGCGCCAAATGTTTCAATGTTCCTCGCTCGCTGTTTAGTCCAGGCAACGAATGATTGTGGATGGAAAAGTTGAAAGCAGAAAGTTTGACTTCGGAACTTTGTTTGGACTAGTTAGGAGATCAACATACTAAAAGTCCCCACCCCTCGGAGGTGAGCCATGGGGCGTGAAAAACGTGAGATTAAAATTGTAGAGAATTTTACCAGCTTTAATAATGCCTTATAACAACATTTCCCATGACGCATCGTTTACAAGATGTAAACAAAAAACCAAAAAATGGGACCTTCTTTGTGCCTCCCCACCCCACCTAGGGCTTACCTCCGAAAGGTGGGGACTTTTAGTATGTTTATCGCCAAACTATATTTCGTTTTTTAGCATTAGATATCCAGTAACCAAAGAAGCAGGTGTCGATAACCTATTTCTTCAGAAGATAATGTATATATACAGGGTGCCTCTAGTCTGACGTTGGGTCATTAAATGCAACGATCGATTCTACTCGCTAAACTGAACAACTTTTGCTCTGCAGCATTAAAAATATACCTAAGTATAGATAACTAATGGATGTTGAAGTCTTATTGTAAAATCCATGTAATCACTATCTCATGGTACGGTTGCGACATTTCCTTGTTACGAGGGAAGGAAAATGGAGAATTGGATCGCGTACATTGAAAAAATTACATTTAACTTGTATGACAAAAAACAATTAAAGTTTGACATATTTATAACAACTTAGTTACAGTACGATAAATTAGACTGATACTCGGCAATTCTCGACATTTATCGGTGAGATCGGAAGTGCAAATGACACGAGCCACATTGCTGCATATTCATAATATCATGGTGTGCACTTAACAGTCTAAACTAACGTATGCGGAATGAAATTTGCACAATGTTTGTAACCTTATAAAATAAAAAAAATGTTTGTAATGATAACCTGTCATGTATTTTTATAAACAATCTACTAACAAATTTTAATGTAAAAAGTAATTTGGCCCCATGCGTGCTGCTTTTCGACAATTTGCTGGCACTTTATCCATGGCTGTTGTATAAGTCGAAGTTGGCATTTTTTTCAGTTCTAATTTAATTTTTCGAATTAGAGCCTGTATAGTTTTTGGCCGGAAATTATTCGCGTAAACACGCCTTTTTAGATTGGCCCAAAAATCTTCGATCGGGCGAAGTTGTGGTACGTTAGGCGGATTTGAATCCTTTGGTACATATGGGATTCCTAGCTCCTCCATTTTCGCCAGGGTGTTCTTTGAATAATGGCTAGATGCTAGATCGGGCCAAAACACAACATTAGTTCCTCTGTGATGTGTTTTCATGAAATCACGTACAATCGGCAAACAACCCTGCATGTATCGTTCAGCATTGACTGCTAAACCAGATTCAAAAAACACCGGTTTCGACATACCGCGAGGGCTAATTGCAAGCCATAACAAAACCTTTTTTGGAAACTTAGTGTGCTCCACATATTTTACTGATTCTTCAGCTGGGATATTGGCGTTTTGAAAATAAAAGTTACCCTGCCATTCATTGCCGTCTAAGGTGAAATAGGATTCATCGTCCATAATGCACTCTACGTCGTTTTTTGCATAGAAAATGTTTTTGACCAGAGATGTAAGTCTTTTCTTCTGGGTAAGTTTTTGGTTTTCGGACACGGTGGGTTTTACTTTTCTTGCTCGTTTCACAATGCCCATATCATGTAGATACTTTTTCACTGTTTTGCCATCGCAGTTAAATTTTTTTCCGAGTTCTCTGTAGGATTTAGCTACCCGACCCGCCGTAATTTTTCTCAGTTGGCTTCTTTTCAAAGATTGGCTTAAAGAACACACTTTGCCCGAACCTGGTTTTCTAGTAGTCGTATGTCGAAGAGAATAGGATGATAATATATTATATACCGTCCTTCGACTCTCCCCCATTTCTGTAAAATGTTTAACAATGCTCGACTTCGGCCAATCTGGATGTGTGTCGCGAAAATCACACACGTTTTTTCGACGCATTTCTTCGAGATTTGCCATATTTTTTTACACAAATCCTACAAGCGAATGACTTGTGCATCACTTTGACGGATGATACAGAAAACAAAAGATAATATCAAGTTTTAAATATCGAATCATTTACTCTTATACATTTGTATAAAAACTTTGTGCAAAGGCCGTGCCAGGATAAGCTAAGAGATTTTGCCCCCCTTGAGTTTGGGGTTGTAATTTTTATAGATTGTGTGGCTCTGCATTAGTAATTGTTTTGCCAAATTTGAGCACCCTAAATATCATAGTTTTCGTTTAAAAAAAAAAAAATTATATTTAATTTTTCTTTGATATTTTTTTTTCCTGTTAACCGATTTTAATGAGCTTGGCATATAATGTACATTTAACCAAGATGATCAAATGGCCATAATTATATTTTCATTATGCCATAGAAAAAAAATTAAAAAAACCCATTCAAACTTTTCAGTTTTTTTTTTTTATCACTTCCATGTTAGAGACCGCTCTAATTTTTTCACTGGTAAAATTCCCACTAACGTCCTATAATATGTATTTTTTTCAAAATTTTTGCTAAGGGAGAACATGGAGTTATCTTGACATGAAATTCTTTACATGAGCATTTCTAAAAAAGTTTGTACATTTCATTCACGACTTTAATTTGCAAAAAAAATTGCAGGTTGGTAGAGTGAATGAAGCTGAGCCTAAATAACATAGTCTCCCAAAATGTCCTCATACATTTGTATGAAACTTTCCTTTTTTGTTACCATGAACCAAAGAAAGTTAGTAACAAAAAAGGAAAGTTTCATACAAATGTATGAGGACATTTTGGGAGACTATGTTATTTAGGCTCAGCTTCATTCACCCTACCAACCTGCAATTTTTTTTGCAAATCGAAGTCGTAAATGAAATGTACAAACTTTTTTAGAAATGCTCACATACATTTCCTAGAACCGCTATAATTTAAATCGGAATGATTGCAACCTCTTTAGAGGAACGTACATGTTGCATATGAAATACTTACTGGCCACTTACATTTCAACTTTTTAAAGAAGTAAAAAAAAAGACAACAAAAAGAACTCCTTCCAATTGTCGTGCGTTGGTAACATAATATAAACCATTCCAATATGAATTCATTATCAAAAACCACTGCAATACAACGCGTTTTCCGTAAAAAAGTTAAAACGCTGTATTGTCTCGCAATGAAAACAATTCTGCAAAGTATAAACGAACAATACGATTTCTTTAATAATACACTTCCAATTTTTGATCAGGTAAATGTCACAAAGGCATATTGTGCATTTGTATAGTAATTAATGGGTACTTAATTTTAAATAGGTAGTTTAAATAATTAGTAGTAAAAGTAGTAGTAGTAGTAAAACTCTTTATTGTACGTACATACAAATAATTACCTATGTTTATCCACGGATATGTAATTTGGGAGTCTCAGGTAGTATAACTTAACATGCATGTCTTCAATCTAAATGATAAAAAAACATAGGTAATTATTTGTGTGTACTTACAATAAAGAGTTTACTACTACTACTACTTCTACTACTAATTATTTAAACTACCTATTTAAAATTAAGTACCTATTAATTACTATACAAATGCACAATATGCCTTTGTGACATTTACCTGATCAAAAATTGGAAGTGTATTATTAAAGAAATCGTATTGTTCGTTTATACTTTGCAGAATTGTTTTCATTGCGAGACAATACAGCGTTTTAACTTTTTTACGGAAAACGCGTTGTATTGCAGTGGTTTTTGATAATGAATTCATATTGGAATGGTTTATATTATGTTACCAACGCACGACAATTGGAAGGAGTTCTTTTTGTTGTCTTTTTTTTTACTTCTTTAAAAAGTTGAAATGTAAGTGGCCAGTAAGTATTTCATATGCAACATGTACGTTCCTCTAAAGAGGTTGCAATCATTCCGATTTAAATTATAGCGGTTCTAGGAAATGTATGTGAGCATTTCTAAAAAAGTTTGTACATTTCATTTACGACTTCGATTTGCAAAAAAAATTGCAGGTTGGTAGGGTGAATGAAGCTGAGCCTAAATAACATAGTCTCCCAAAATGTCCTCATACATTTGTATGAAACTTTCCTTTTTTGTTACTAACTTTCTTTGGTTCATGGTAACAAAAAAGGAAAGTTTCATACAAATGTATGAGGACATTTTGGGAGACTATGTTATTTAGGCTCAGCTTCATTCACTCTACCAACCTGCAATTTTTTTTGCAAATTAAAGTCGTGAATGAAATGTACAAACTTTTTTAGAAATGCTCATGTAAAGAATTTCATGTCAAGATAACTCCATGTTCTCCCTTAGCAAAAATTTTGAAAAAAATACATATTATAGGACGTTAGTGGGAATTTTACCAGTGAAAAAATTAGAGCGGTCTCTAACATGGAAGTGATAAAAAAAAAAAACTGAAAAGTTTGAATGGGTTTTTTTAATTTTTTTTCTATGGCATAATGAAAATATAATTATGGCCATTTGATCATCTTGGTTAAATGTACATTATATGCCAAGCTCATTAAAATCGGTTAACAGGAAAAAAAAATATCAAAGAAAAATTAAATATATTTTTTTTTTTTTTAAACGAAAACTATGATATTTAGGGTGCTCAAATTTGGCAAAACAATTACTAATGCAGAGCCACACAATCTATAAAAATTACAACCCCAAACTCAAGGGGGGCAAAATCTCTTAGCTTATCCTGGCACGGCCTTTCATTCCGCATACGTTAGTAATGTAGATCACCTGCCACTATGTCATTTTTTTACAGTAGACCTATGAATAACACAAATGAGACTTGATTTAATTATTACATCGCATTACTAAAAACGCAAATATTAAATTAGTATATGTAAATAACAGATACTTAAATTTCAAGTAAATCCCTTTTATTTTAAAACGAACCCGTTTTATGTTCGTCGTGCTGCGGCCGCGTCTGCTAATGAATAGGGCCTCCGGAAGATCTCATAAAACGTCGATTGTGTCGGTTGAGAAAACGTTTGTGCTATATCCATTTTTTAGCAAAATGGACTAAGAACGGACTTAAAAATATCAAATTGTAAATAATCTTTAGCACTAATCGTTGTTTCAAAATATATTTTTTTTTTACCTCAGGAAGATATTGTAATCCACGTTCTGTATCCACGTAACGGAATCAATAGTAATCACAATGTTTTGCTACTCGTATATCCGGACAGAACACAAAAATATTCTTCAATTTCTGTAAACAGGAGGCCAAACGACATGATTTTATGCGGATTTGTGTCATATCCATCCAAGTTAATAAGCAATAAATAAACGACGTGTTTTATAAATTTCAAGTTTTACATTACCTCTACAGAAATACCTAATCACAAACTAGTAACGAGACAGAATAGGAATATAGAATCAAGTAAAAATGTGAATAAATCAAAATATTTGAATATTCTATATTGAAAACCCCGAAATAGAATATAGCGAATAGCCCTACAAGTGTTCCGTTTTTACATTGGGAGGTACGGAACCCTTAAAATAGGAAGTTGCACATAAATTTACGATACTTACTAAATGGTACCGTGTGGTTGCCGGCTTAGAATAGTGCCACTCCATGTCTTCCCGTGGAAGTCGTAAGAGGCGACTAAGGGCATAAAGGCTTGTAGTACTGTTAGGCGATGGGCTTGCTACCTGTCACTAATATTCACTGTTAAACATCTTAGCCTAATTGTGCAAATTGTGGTTACAGAGTTATCAACAAGTTTTTAGAGTTGTTGGTAATTCTGTAGCTCTGCCTACCCCACTCTGGGAATGAAGGCGTGAAGGTATGTATGTATGTAGTACAATTTTATTCAAAGAAAGTTTAAGTTAAGAAACATTTAGTGTCATGTCCAAGTTAATGCCGACCGCTCATCAACAATGGATAAAACAATCACAAAACTTAAAAATCTCATTTATGTTAATACATTAACAGTTATTGAATTGTAATAAATATAGTCTATTGGTGTACCTTTTGGACAGTTAAGTTCAAATTTATAATAAGAGAAATATTCTTCAAAAATTTACGTTTTTGTTTAATTTCGCTCTCCTGTAAACCAACGTATATGGCACAAACGTATTCTCAGCCGACACGTAGTCTATTTGGGAAGATTAGTGAAGTTTCTAAACTTAGGTGGAGGTTTAATTATTAATTATACTAAATACGTTTTAATATTTCATGCGAGTATATTCTATGATTTTATATATTCTATGTGAAAACACGAAACTGAACGCTGGAACCGCAAACCACAAACGTGTATTATGCTATTGCGGCTAGGTTAGTGAGATTTTATTTACAAAATTCCTGAAGAAGTAACAGTTACTGAAAAAAATGGTTGTGCGTTATTTTACAGACAGAAGTTGTATAGAATTTCATTTCTCGTAATTTTTTTCTCGTATTATCATTTCATAGAATAATCAATTTGTAGAATAATTACGTTGAACACATTTAAATCATCGATTTTTAAATAAAATGAATTTCAATGTTAATTTTTTCATATCATATAATTTCTAATTAAATATTATTAGTTCTCATGTTAGGCTCGTAAAACACACTTCCCCAAAATGTGCACTTCCTCTAAAGGTGCACTTCTTTAGAAGGGTAATTTTCTTGGAAGGTACACTGTCTCTAAAAGTGCACTTCCCGATATGTACACTTTGTCAATAGGTACACTTTCCCAGAATATGCACTTTTGCAGAAGGTATATTTTCCCGGAAAGTACACTGTCTCTAAAAGTGCACTTCCCGATATGTACACTTTTTCAATAGATGCACTTTCCCAGAATATGCATTTTCGCAGAAGGTATATTTTCCCGGAAAGTACACAGTAATAAATAACTGTACAAAGTACAGTTATTTATTAGCTAATATTATTATTATTAGTTATTATGTTGTAACATAAAATTGTTTCTTACTAAAAATATTTTTTTCAACTTATACATTTATGTACTCGTACAGTCCATCCAAAGCATCCAAAGTAGCCAAATAGTTCGCAACACCATACTGTTAGTAGGGTGTGCCGAACTATTTGGCTACTTTGGATATTGCTTACTATATACATGAGGCTGACTGTACGAAGCTTGAGCAATAAAAAAAAACATACCGTTTCTAACATAAAATTACTATTTGAACTTATACGAGTATTATGTGCGAAGCTTAAGTTTCACGATTTTTTTTAATGCAGCGGAAGGAGAAATTCGCCCGGTTTCCAGTTTTCGGATTATTTTGTTATGTTTTTCATCAAACAGCATATGTTCAGCCTTTCGGTTCTTCTTCAAGATTCCGCGTTGGACTTCTCCGATTCTTCGGTCCCATAGATTCGCTTCTTTTCGCAGGCAATGAAAGAATAAGCAGGCAGCAAAGGGTGTACTGCAACTGATCGAACGACATTCATTCCCTCTGGTGTTCTTAACACGTTCAATTTTTTAGCTTTTTTCCAAACAGCGTGGCTATAATGATAAAAACATCCCGTCACAGTTATATCAGGAAAAACAACTCGTACGCCGTTCATCAGAGCTCTTTCATAATCCGTTTTGATATTTTGAATAGTAATACCCAGGTTTTCTCTAACCAATCGGAAAAACCTGACATAAGTACGTTCAGTTTTGTTGGGCAAAAGGCCAAAAATAATCGGCACTATGTTAGTCACTTTGTCATTGGACTTAAAGTCCAAATGTATGGTCACCAACGGGTAAAATGGTTTCGGTACGCTTTTAAACGTACCGTCGCAAAAATATAATGCATCTGGGTTTTGTCCGTAGCCATTAATTAGCTCTCTGGAGGCCATAGAAGAAAATATAATGATTTTCTCAGAATTTCCGTCATTAGCAACTAAAAAGTTGTTGCTTATAGCTTCTTGGACAGTGACATCATTAACGCGGTTAAAAACCAATTTATTTGTTTGCAGGTTTTTTTTCGTGCTCTGTACAATGAACTTTTTACTTGCGAAAAAGTGGGCATGTCTTTGGCTTCAGCTATTCTATTATTTACAATTTCGACAGTTTGATTTTCCACAATTTTTTGCACAGAGCTAAGATCTTGGCATACTTCATCTTTTAAAATATTTACAACTATAGATTTTTTTATTCTTTCTGGGTCTGGTATACAGGCATTTGCATGATTTTCTTTTATAATGCGAGACTTCGTGTCGTTCAACGTCAAAGTTGCAAAACAGTAGTCGCGGTTTCTGCACTGCCATAACGTTGTTCCCGAGATATTCTTTTTACGCATATCGACGCTTGAAAGGTAAAATTATCTAAGCGACATTTTTTACGACATTAAGTTATTATATATTTCGAAACCAGTAAAGTTTACACATTCCGAAAATATATTTAACTCTAACCCCTTTACTTATAAACGTGGAATAAGCTTGGAATAGTTTATGCCATGCTTTGTCCTTATCTGTAATAGTGACATTTGCATCTGACAGAAAGTGACAAAGCATGGCATAAATTATTCCAAGCTTATTCCACGTTTATAAGTAAGGGGGTTAGTCCTTAAAAAATGTCGCTTAGATGATTTCGCCTTTCAAGCGTCGTATATTGATAGCCATCTTTGACGATGGACTTTTTACCCTTTTGATTATCAATAAAAGTAAAATCCATTTTTAGATAACTGACAGCATAGTATAATAAAGAACCGAGATTCACAATGCAAAATAACATAGTGACAAGCAAATGTCAAGCTGAAAAGGAAGTGCTTGAAAGTCGAGTGGCCAGTAATCTAAGATTAAAACAGTGTGAAGTATAAATGTACCTATAAGTACGTATAGACTTTTCGATAAAAAGGAAAAAAATACGAGCGCATAGGGTCTAGAGGTCAGTTAAAGTGAACAGTGAACATTGCCATCAAAACTTAAGGTTCCGCTGCACAATCGATTTAGATGAGATATAATTAAAGAAAAAACGCGTGTGGATTTAATAAAAAAGTGTGAAGCGTGTGTGCGTGTTTGTGTGTGCGTGTTTGTGTGTTCGTGTTTGTGCGTGCGTGTTTGTGTGTGTGTGTTTGTGTGTGCGTGTTTGTGTGTGTGTGTGTTTGTGTGTGCGTGTTTGTGTGTGCGTGTTTGTGTGTGCGTGCGCGTGTGTGTGTGTGTGTGTGTGTGTGTGTGTTTTACGAGCCTAACCCGACTTAATAACAATAAAATCATCTTATACATTAGGTAGTTACCTATAATAGACCTATAATAGTTTATTCAAGGGATGTAAAAAAAATAACCTCGAAGGCTAAGGCGGGAGCTTGCTTCGCTTCGCTCCCGCCATAGCCTTCTAACCTAACCTATTCGAGTCGGTTCAGGGTAGTGATTCTCTCAACAACGTCGGTCGAACGGATAAATCATACCATATTATGTATTATATAACCCTTATACTAAAAGATAATAATGTATTATGTTGTATTGATTTTGTTATTATTGGTGTACCCTTATTATGCAGACAGTAATTTCGTTTTGTTTCACTAAAATTAATCACAGAACATATAGTTTTCCACGAGTTTTTAAACTACCTACTTTCATTGAAATAAAATACTATGAAAAAATACATTCTTTAAAAAAATAATTATATTCTTTGATAAATGAAAAAAAAAAAATATAAAATTAATTGAATTGATTTTCTGTGGAATATATTTCATTCAAGTAAATAGTTTTAGAAAAAATATATTCGGAGGAAAAATACAAGAACCAAATAGTATATGAAACACAACAATATTCTGAGAAATTTCTGTCTGTAAAATAAGGGGACACCGAAAAAAATACGTAATGAACTCCGACGATTATGATTTATGACTTAAAACACTTTGTGTAAAAATAATTGTGAGTTAATAAGGATCCTGTTACGGGACACGATCTCTTTATAGCCTGACCAAAAAAATAAAAAACCTCGCCATATTGCGAAAATTATATGAACTGACATTTCTACTGCAATTCACGTACACAGAAAGAAAAGTAATTTTTCTGGTCAGGCTATAATTTAATCGCATTATAAGCTTAAAACGTTCCGATTGTTTGTGACATCTGCTTATTTGATTTTTTATCAAAAGCAATAGCAATAATTTGGTCACAAATTAAAAGAGCAAAAAAAATGTTAACGCATTATTATTGATCTTGATTGAATAATCTTAATAGGTAAAAGCAAACCACACATATTGTAATGCCAAATGCCCCGACATGTGTTTTTAATAATTTTCTCATTGTTCCGTCATACTACCGTAACACATTCTGAATAAAAACGCTTACATTTGCTTCTTCTGGTCTTTCGAATGCTAAAAAAACAAGGTATAGTCCAAACAAAGTTCCAAAGTCAAACTCTGCTTTGCCATTCCATCCACACCCTCCTTTTGGGCAATCATTTACTAAGCTAGTTATAGTGTTTTCCATTTACGACGGCTCACCCAGACACTCATTCCTACCCTGCTACTATGCCAAAAAGCAGCATCTCTAACACAAGATCACCGCGCCGTTACTAAGAGGAGAGGATTTAATCTACTTACTTTGGCAATTAAATGTGAGATACAGCTTATTGGCTTTGGAAGGCAGAAAACCCTCCAGATCTCACAGTTAAACTGTAATGCTTTTTGAAAATTATTAACGATAATTATACACGTAATATTAGCGAAAATGGCACTATTCGTGTTAAATATACATACATACATACCTTCACGCCTTCATTCCCAGAGTGGGGTAGGCAGAGCTACAGAATTACCAACAACTCCAAAAACTTGTTGATACGAGGGTGGATTGAAAAGTTCTGAGCCTGGTAAAAAAAAGTAACGGGCTCACTTTTTATAACAATTTTATTTTTCGACATATTCTCCATGAAGGTCAATGCACTTAGTCTACCTCGCCTCCGACTTCATTATCCCATCAAAAAAAAAAGAATCGCTGAGGTCGTTAAAATATGAGTCTACTGCTTCTTGTACCTCCATATTTGTCGAAAATATTTGTCCTCCCAGGTGTTTTTTGAGGTTTGGGAAGAGGTGATAATCGGGAGGAGCTAGATCCGGCGAGTAAGGGTCATGCGGCAGCACTACAAATCCACAATCATATATTTGTGCCATTGATTTCGCCGAAGTGTGAACGCGAGCGTTGTCTTGGTGAAACAGTACTTTTTCGACAGCATTCCAGGTCTCTTTATTTTAATTTCCTCACGCAGATGACGTAAAAGAGCACAATAGTAGTCCGAATTTATTGCTTTGCCCTTTTCGAGATAGTCTATCATGATATTCATGATAACCCCCCTGCAATCCCAGAAAACTGAGGCCATTACCTTATTAGCTGACAAAATGACCTTGGCTTTTTTGGATGGTGGTGAACCTGGTCTTTTCCATTGCCTGGATTGTTCTTTCGATTCTGGTGTACTGTGGTGGACCCATGTCTCGTCCATAGTTATAAAACGATTGAAAAAATTGTCGAAGTCACGTTGAAACATACATAAACAATTTTGGGAAATTGTAACACGTACTCGTTTGTTCTCGACTGAAAGCAGTCTAGGCACCCACCTGGTTGACACCTTAGAAAATCAAAGAACATCGGTGATGATGTTCTGTGCCCGCTCATAAGAAATACCCATTGCTTCCGCTATCTCCACAATCTTCAATCGCCTATCCTTCATTATCGCATCTAATATATTATTGACATTTTCGTCCGTAGTAGCCGTCAACGGCCGCCCACTCCTAGGCTCGTCTTGAACAGTCTCCCGGCCACGTTTGAAACCAGCTACCCATCTTTTTATGGTAGCATACGATGGAGCAGATTGCCCTTATGTTTGATTCATATCTTCAAATATTTGTTTTGGTGTTAACCCCTTCTTTTGCAAACATTTTATGACAGAACGGTGCTCAATTTTATCCATTACTTGAAAAATCAGTGACCTTATGTAGCAGTTCCAGCATTAAATGCAAAATTGTGACAGGAAAAAAACAAAAGATAGTGCATAATGGCGACTAAATATGGCACTTTGACCTGCCAGTATTTATTTGTTTTTTTTTATTATATTCAACCTTAGGCTCAGAACTTTTCAATGCACCCTCGTAACTCTGTAACCACAATTTGCACAATTAGGCTAAGATGTTTAACAGTGTACAGATATATTCACGAGAGTTGGCACGAATGGATTGAACGAGTGAATGAAAATGTCTATGTGTGCATGACATAATTATTAAATACAGGTTGATGCAAAAAGTAATTACGATAATTGTGTCTAAGAAAATCTGGCATACCCGCCAAAATAAGAAACCTTTGGAAACCAAGAACACCTAACGTAGTATACTGCAGTGCCACGCAAACCATCCATGAAGATAAATCTAGTAAACTAAGGTCTACTTTCATCATGAATAAAATGTATGAAAAATCTTTGACAACGTTGTCAACGGGAGTTGCCTTCTAAGCAGCGGTCCTGGGATTGATGGGTTTGATAGATCTATCAGTCTTAAATTAAAACAACACCATTAATGTAAATACTTTATCCTCATATGTACAAATGCATTAACCCACTTAGCCCGACTAGGTGTTATAACACCGCTCAAATTGATAACCTATTCGGGCTACGACACCTAGTCGGGCTAAGTGGGTTTAATCAATTTGAGCGGTGTTATAACACCTAGTCGGGCTAAGTGGGTTAATTGACTGTGGTTTATGTGCAGTCAGCGTCAAATAGTTTGTAGCAGTGAAAGTGGTCAAATAGTTTGGTATAGGATACATTTAGTATGATGTACCGAACTTTTCGACCACTTTGACTGCTACAAACTATTTGACGCTGACTGTACAGTCGAGTTCATAAATATGTGTACCCTTTTTATCTAGTCGAATGCGTTTGCAAACTAATTGTTAGCGACCGCATTCGAGTAGGTAAAAAAGTGTACACATATTTATAAACTCGACTGTACATACATATGCATAACCTGACTATAAAATTTATTTATAAAATTGTTAATCCGACTCTGCATCACTTGAACTACTAGATGTTGAAGATTCTTCGTCCTCGCTGTCACCTATATTAACAATGAAACCATCAGTAAGGTCGTCTAGCCGGTGTTCCATAGACTCGTACGAACGCTCTGTTTCTTGGGCCTTTCTCCAAGTATCATGAAACGTTTCTGTTTTAACGGCATGAACTTCATCGATGAATAGTTTTTGAACTTCGTTCATATTAAAAGTGACGTTCCTTGTCCCTACTTTACCTTTTATAATCCCCCACAACATCTCAATTGGGTTTAAATCTGGATGGTAAGGTGGAAGACGTAGTACAGAATGACCGTGGTCTCGCAGTATTTGATCTAACTTGTAAGTTTTCTTTGTGTCTTTATGTTTCTTAATTATTTTGTACAGAACGATTTTAGTATTTCTTTTTGGGTATGATATTTTATTTTTATCTAACCAGGTCAGCATCTCTTTTTTATTTGAGTTTTTTACTGGAGCTCGATCCACCTGAACGTTGTGATAAGGAGCGTTATCGACGACAAGGACGCTTCTGGGCTTTAAATTCGGTAACAAATATTCCTTCACCCATTTTTGATAATTTATAGCATTCATATTACTGTGGTAATCTCCAGACTTCTGGTTAGATTTGAATGTCAGCAAAGCATTTTCTACAAAGCCTTCCTCTGTACAAGCATGAACCGCTATAAGTCTTTGCCCTTTTGATATGGGAACTCTGATGCCACTGTTGCTGTTGTCAGTCCATGCGTTTGGCGTAGTATGAGTGCTATGCACGTAGGTCTCATCGGTATACACAATAGGCCGTTTTTGGTCTCTATATTCTTGTAATTTTTGTAAATACATAAATCTTTTGTAACGAATGTTGTCATTTTCAATTATCCGCATCCTGTTGTTCTGAATCTTCTTCCACCGGAATCCCATTTTATGTACCAGTCGTAATAAAGAACTGACACTGCCAGGAAAATCTATCGACTCCTTTAAAACTTTGTGTAATGTTTTAATAGTTGGTAGTGTTTTGTGTATTTTGTGAAAATCGTAAATACACCTTCGGATGACGTTTAAATCAAAATTGTCCACCTCCGATCTTTTCGACAAACGTGATCGTTTTTCACCGGGTGTCACGAACACATTAGAAGTCGATCCCTCAGTCGCATTTTTGCAGATACAGTTAACGATTCGCTGTACACTTCGTTCTGATGTCCCAGTCGCCGCAGACGTTAATTTGTATAACTCTTGAATTTTTAGAAATCCACCTTCAGCATTTTTAGTTTTTTGTTTAAAATAATTAAAAACGTTAAAAATTATTTCTCGAGACTGTCCCGATAATGTTTTTCCTCGTCCAAAAGTAGGTGTAGTCATTTTGAGAATAAGATAAAATTACATTACGGTATAAGTATTGTTTGTCGCTTATATGACAGTAAAAAATGAGTGAAGTGTCATTCTAATAAGAAGGTTATCAAGCACAATGTAATCTTATCTATGTAAGTTCTTACTTCGTAATCTAGCCTGCATTTTGCATTTTACAAATTAATAAAATATAAACATTTTTCATGCGTAATGACGATGTCGTGAAACTTTTCGCCCTTATTTTGTTAATTGCGGCGTCGGTATGAAAACAGGATAAGACAGTATATTATAAATAAATTTAAAACTCTGTTGACGACGGACTCCTCGGTCTGATCCTTTTTAGATTATTTACTATTCGAACACGCCATCACCTTTCTTCACAAATAAAAATATTTATGTTTTTTTTAAATACAATGGACTTCAAAAATTACTAAAAAGATTAACATTGATACTTGTTGCAGATTTTTTTTTTTTCCTTAACAACGAGAACGTGTTAGGTACGTGTTTACAGAATATAAGGAGGCCCCTGTATAAGAAAGGCACTCACACTGCCACTCACAGTGACAAGTGACATTACTTTAGGTCAATCCATTCGTGCCAACTCTCGTGGATAGACCTGTATATTAGGTAGCAAGCCCATCGCCTTAATCTTGCGCGGTATATTAACAGGGTGTCCGGTAAATAGTGGCCAACCTTACAGGGCTAGATAGCTCAGCTCAGGAGTGGCCAAAATATGATAAATCATGTTTAGTAAAAGTCGCACCCAAAAACGAAATATCCCCACTTTTCAAAATTTTGGAATTGTGGTACCCTGGTTCACCATTTTCAATGCCACGGCCACATTTATTAGAATTTTTCAGTTTTATTTGCTGTTAAAGAAAGCTGATTAAATTTGCTTTAAGACCCTATCAACAAAACTAATAAAAGTTCCGCAGTTTAAAAAAAAAAAACTGCTCGCGACTCCGTCCGCGAAGACGTCGTTATCACTTCTCGCGAGTAAAAGTATCCTATGTCCTTCATTATCGTTCAAGCTATAAATATAACAAATTTCATCAAATTCGGTTCAGCGGATTCACAGAGACTGTTACTTTCACATTTATAATAATTTTATGGATAGCTAAATTTGTGGCCATAACGGAGAGTATTTTTTATAGGGCTATCACCGCGACGTGGTGGAGTTCTTTTTCGAGGGCCGCAATGAGTGCAAGAATTTTTGGAAAAAATGCGTGGAAAATCATGGGTTCTTCCGTTGCTCGAGTGTGCCGCGCATCCCTAGGCACAAAACTCGCGTGATGTCCAGGGGCTCTTCGTTCAGGTGAGTGTGCGGTAGTCCGGGTCCTATGCAGCTGTGAGAGATTATTTATAAGTACACCTCGGGAGATGCCGTTATTGACGTGGCTCTAATAATAAAGCATGTATGTACATACAAACACAAGTATTGGCTAACTTTCTATTAACTTCATCGTTGCTTTCTTAAATTATTTTTTAGCAGGCATAAACATTTTGTTCGCCTCTAACTCGAGAGGTTTATTTACATAGAGCTGCCACTACACGCCGCTACTGGTGGCAGGATGCGGCCACGTAGTGTCTACAATACATTGTTCCTGTAAGTCGTGTGTGCGCGCGAATCGAATGACATAACGCGGCCACTATAGTAGGAACAAACCAAACGGACGAGTCGGGTCATAAAACGATTAACGTTGCAGCCGGTCCGCGTAGAGCAGGTAGTAAGTGCACGGCAAAAGGTTTGTCGATAAAACAACCGAGGCATGGCCTCCCAACTCGAACAACGTATAATTATTACTTTAATAAACTCATAGATGGCGCCACAGGTATCGAGCGAAACATTTGAATCAGTAATCGTGAAGATTGAATGATTTTTGCACCTTAATAAATTCAACGTACCTTAATTACATCAAAAACATCCTTCTCTACATAAAGTAGGGTATATTTTACAAGTTTAATAAATGCAATAAATTTTATATTAACTCCATCTAACTCATAAAAAACTTATAAGCTTTCAAGCTTGCTACGCCTTATTAGGTACTGTCACTAGATGGTGCCATCACGGATCGCGAAACTACTATCACAGTATATAAATAAACCAGTAAAGAAACTAGGCCTACTTTTCAAGATAAATACCTACGCTCCAATTAAGCGTTTAAGGGTTGTTAAAAAATCTTGTTTATTGTATCTCAGCTAGTTAGTGCAAAATCGATACGTGTGATCTGCGACAGCAAATCCGTTGCAGATTGAGAAAAAGTAGCCGCCATCTTGAACTCTTTAGTTATTCAACCGATTGCTTCCAAAATCGATATCTGGGGATGTGTATGGTCTCCGACAACTAATCTGTTGACAGATTGAGAAAAAGTAGAGGCCATATTTATTTATTTATTTATTCAACCGATTGCTTCCAAAATCGATATCTGGGGATGTGCGTGGTCTCCGACAACGAATTTGTTGGCAGAATGAGAAAAAGTAGCCGCCATCTTGAACGTTTTATTATTCGACAGGCTAATTCAAGTGTCAATTTCGAGAGTTAGGACCACACAGATCTCCAGATATCGATTTCGGAAGCAGCTTGTCGAATAATAAAAAAATCAAGATGGCGGCTACTTTTTCTCATTCCGCCAACAGATTAGTTGTCGGAGACCATACACATCCCCAGATATCGATTTTGGAAGCAATCGGTTGAATAACTAAAGAGTTCAAGATGGCGGCTACTTTTTCTCATGCTGCCAACGAAATCATTGTCAGAGACCACACAGATCCCCAGATTTCGATTTTGGAAGGAATAGGTAGAACAACACAGTGTAACATGGCGGCGGTTTCTAGAGAAGGAAGTATGCTTATTTGACATATTTCATAACCTAATAAACAAAATGTCAGACGTGTTGCAAAAGTTCCCGATTCATCGGGAAATCTACCGATTTCGGCTCTTCCCTCCCGATATCACGATTTAGCGACCCCGTTTCCCGAATTTATACATTTCGAACCAAAGTAACAAATTCAAACAGTATTTTTAAGACGACAACACCAATGGTAGACACTCAAAGAAGGACCTATCCACGGTCGAGAAAAATATTAAAAAAAAAACACTCAATGTTCAAATATTGCAGAGATGTTTATTATTTTATATCGTTTAATAATTTAATAGTTTGTAAATGTAAAATTGTAAAAAAGTAATTAGTGTAAAATACAGTTGTTTTATTTCGACTAAAATCTCCCGAATTCTCTTGAATTTTCGCTGGGAAATTAAACGATTTTTATATTTTTACTTTTGCAACACGTCATCGTATTATAAAAAGCATTTTTTTTTTAAATATTTTATTTATTCTTACCTTTCAACACCAGCAGAGAGTTTAAAAAATGAAAGTTCCGGGTTTGAAGAAGCCGAATTCAAACAACCGTATATACCACGCAATACTTTTGTGGCATCTTTCTCAAGAACGAACGTAAAATGCGAAGGAGCCCATTCGTCTAGACGCGACACACGCGGCTGACAGCACCGCCAAATCCTCTTAGCGGTCTCGTAGAGGCGTGCGTCTGTGTGAGTGCGTCGTTTCGAGCATTTGTTCGTAGCTTCTTTACTGGTTTATTTATATACTGTGCTACTATGCACTCCCAGACCCCAAGCGTTTCGTTTGTACAAATTCTTGTTTGATGCGTAAAATCAATACTCAAAATACTTCTTTTATATTAAAAACAAAAAAAACAATAGAGAAAATAATGTCTTGACGAATATAAATGAATAATACAAAATACTGTTTTGGCGGTTTCGGTGTATTAAAATGTTAGTACAAACACGGAACGAACAACGTGCTATCTTTAACCATTGAAGTATCAAAACGCGCTGACAGTTTGTGTACAAACATTTAAACTACACTCGGCGTCAAAAAAATCGCACCTTTTTGAAATTTTGACTTCAAGCGAATAAAGCTCTTAACTTATTTTTTGTACCCTACCAATATTAGTATCATTTGAAAGCACAGTTAATAAACTTTAAAATCGGGCAAAACCGACCTTGTGTGCGTCTCCCGCACTGGAGGTGGACGTGGCCAGGGGTCCCTGACTGCTCATCGGTACATCACAGAGATCCTGGAGGACCACGTGGTCCCGTATGCTGGTTTTGTCAGGCCTGAATTCACATTCATGCACGACAACGCCCGCTCTCATACGGCGTTGATTGTTCGGGACAATCTGGATCAGGTTGGGATCCCCGTGATGCAGTGGCCAGCGAGAAGTCCTGACCTGAACCCCATAGAGCACATTTGGGATGATCTGAAACGCCGGGTGCGGTCTCGTGATACTGCCCCTGCCACCCTTGAACAGCTTCGGGACGCCGTCGTCGAGGAGTGGAGTGACATTCCTCAAGAACGCATCGTGACGTTGGTGAGGTCAATGAAGGATCGCATGGAGGCTGTAATTAGGGCTAGGGGAGGTAACCCTAGGTTTTAAGTTTCGTTTTAAGAATTTGTTTTACTGTATTTTTAATTTTGTTATGTTTTTAGATTGTGTAATTTTGGCGTGAATAAATGTTTTTCCTCTTTTCATGAAAAACGATTTGTTTTAAGCTTAGTAATCATTATCACATTTTTATTAATTAAAGGATTCAATAACCTTTAAAATGAGGCCCCACACTCATACCTTATCTTAGATTAAATAGGGTTTATAGCTGCTTGAAGTCAACATACCAAAAGGTGCGATTTTTTTGAGGCCGAGTGTATAACTTTGTTTCGTTGGATTCGGATAAAGTTGAAGTTGAAGGCGATATTTCCTTTTTATGTAAATACACACGCTTAAATATGCTCACCAAACTATTTTTAACTTATTCTTAATTCTCATTGTAAGTGAATTGTAAAATTCTGATGAGAAAATAAATTCTTTAAACCTAATAAACCAGTTATTTTTACCTATTGCTTTTATTTATTGTCAGCAAAAAACTTCCCAAACATGTAATTAAAACATTCCTATTTGTCCTGGACATCATTAATCAGGGTAGATGTTCCTATGAATTAACAAAACGCTAACACAATGTCACCGGTAGGATTATACCCATTACATAATTATTAATTTTAAGTCAACAATTTTCTTGACGTCTCATTCTTGAAGTCAATGCCATCTGGTGATACGTTACTAAAACTATTAGGTAGGCTGCCAGCATCCAGTGGTGGCTCAGATACGGCATCTACTGGTGTAACTACGGGACTAAAATTGCCTACCGAATTGTCTACATTAGGACGGCACGCTTTTGCTGTATGAGATTGGGTATCTGTACTTGTATTCTGTTATCTGTGACCGAGGTAAGTATGAAAACAACGTAATGACATAACATTTATTTATTTTATTTTTAATAATTAGAAACTTGATGAGTCTTGACAATTTAATTAAAAATAAAGCATTAATATGTTACATCTATTAATAAAAATACCATTAACAAAATATATAATAATACAAAACTTACACTAAATTTAAAACTAAACTATAATTAAATGAAAAAGTATGTACATATTATATTTTATAAATAAAATACTCGTCTTTATTAATATAAACATTCGTCTTCGCTGTAGGTGTCGTCATCTTGCAAATTTATTAAAAGAGGGCGAGTATCAACTAAATGTGTTCTTGCTAAGCTTAAAGAAAATAAAAATCTTATCGACGTTTAAATTAATCCTTTATCGACATGCCGCTATCCCTACAGTCGCCGGCGTTTATTGCCCTTATTCTTCCTGCTCTATCTGCTTTTATGACCCGGCTCGTCCGTTTGGTTTGTACCTACTATAGTAGCGAGCGCGGACGACTTGCACCGCGCGGAAGTGGCTCGAACGGGGCGGGGCCACTTAAACGCTCCGGGCCTCAATTCAACACGTTTTTTACCGCCTAGAATAGAGCCGATCCATGCTATACAAAGTGTATGAAAACACTCATCCGAAGCTGGTGGCGGCAGCTCTTAGTGCCCTATTCGTGATATTTTTGCTTTTAAACTAGTTAGGTACATTTCTGCGTTTTGATTCAAGATATTTTCCATATTTATGGTATTCGCATAATAAATATTATTTATTTATTTATTTCATCTTTATAGCACAAAAACAAACACAAATATTGGATATAATGCTAACATTCTCTACCAAACAATAAACGGAAATTACAGTTGGTGCACAGAAAAAATAACATACAAAGGAGATAACATGAAAAAGCCGTCCCCTGAGATAACACTGAGAAAACAGCAAAAACATCGAAGCTCCCTGAAAAACCTCTCCGACAATAGTAAGAATCTAAACTACGACTCCATATCGGAAGGTCCCACAAAGAGCGGAAAATTAAACAAGAGCGAATCTCTCCCATGTACACCCGCCCAGAGAGACAACGTCACACTCAGGAAGCAACAAACACAACGCATCTGTTCGCTAGAGAATGTATCTATAACTGGCAATTTACAAAATATTACCGCCTGTACATTAATAGACACCATGTCGAATTTGCCACAGTCTACCACCTTGGAGCCAAAACAGATCAACTGCAGCAAAACAAACGACAGAGGCGTATCCCTAACGAATCCACCAGCCGAAAGAGACCATATCGCACTCAAGAAACCACTTATACATCATAGCTCGCTTGAGAATCTCTCGTATATTGAAAATGGAACAGGCCATTTCGATTCTACATTGGGGGATGACACTCAGAGAAGCCTGCCAAATCTGTCTATTACAGAGAGCGAGACAGTCAAAGAGTTCAAGCTTAAAATAGATAGTCTTACCACACAACTCTCTACCGCTCACAACGAAATAGACAGGCTAAACATGGAAGTTGAAGAATTGAAAAAAATTGTACATGGCCAACGGAAAAAAACTGAACTCTATAAAAAGATACTCACAGAAGATCCCCCATGCAAATCGAAATCGACACCAACCAAAATAAATAGTCACAAAAAACATAAAAATCGTCAACGTAGCCGTTTGTCACAGGAAAATTCACACAAGAAAACGTTAAACTTCAAACAGCCGCGTACAGATGGCAGCACTAATAATATACCATTACAAAACACAAGTATAACAAAACAAGAAAGGGGAGAAATTACTAATAGTACAAATATAAAACCATTTGATAAACCAAAGGAGTCCGCTACCTCAAACTCTCAGAAGAAGAAAAAAATCATAATTTTCGCAGACGAGAAAAATAAAGATGTCACAAAAATTACTCAAAATTTATTGGGAAGCAGTTTTTTAGTGACCTCAATAATAAAACCCAATGCAAAAATAGACAACATCCTAATTGATTGTGAAAAGTATTGCCAACATTTGACGAAAAATGACTACGTTTTAATATTGGTTGGCAGCAACGAAAAAAACCCTGAAATGTTTAAATCTTGGCTATATTATAAAATAAAGCAACTGGCACATACAAACGTGTTGCTAGGAGACGTATTCGAAAATATACACCTGAACGAATCCATGTTGAATAAAACCATTACCTTTTTAGCATCATTTTTTCCTCACGTATTTCATATCTGTATGTCGGAACGGTACAATGAAAATGGGAAATACGCTTTCCTAAATATATTGATTAGTCAGTTGGTTACAAAAACCGTACTACAAATCGATTATAACAACAAGTACATAGACTATATTGCAAAAATGTCTGTAAGAGTTAACACAAGCACAGGCACGCAAACAGACATAGTTTTGGAAACACAGGAGTCGAAATCTGAACCCGGTAATAAGCTAAAAGGCATACACGACAAAAAAGGAACTATTCCGTTTTATTTTGCACGCAAGTTAAGTAATAATCAGCATACTGGAGATATAAATACGAAGAACCTGCGTGAAAAAAAGGAAGATACGTTTTTTCGTTTATAAAAACCTTTTCATTCTGCACCAGAATATATCAGGATTAATCAACAAGAGTGACGAATTAGCTATACACCTAGGAAACCTGGAAAAAGAACAAAAAACCATCGATGTCATTTGTATCACCGAACACAACATGACTGACAGCATTGAAAAGTACCTCACAGTGCCGAACTTCTTCTTAGCAACAAGTTATTCCCGAGACACAAAACGTGGAGGCGCCTGTATATTGTTGAGAGCAGGACTTCTCTATACAGAATTGGTGAATTTAAAAAACTTATCGGTTAAATGTGCAATAGAATGCTGTGCCATAGAATTATGTGAACAAAATCTTATTGTAATATGTGTATATAGAGTACCTAACTCCAATATAGGGAAGTTCCATGAGATTCTTGATTGTGTGCTTAAAGGTATTTGTGATAAGAAAAATAATAAAAAAATTGTCATTTGCGGCGATTTTAATATTGATATCTTAAAAAACACGCAAATAAGTCGGGATTTTCGAGATCACTTACTAAGTAGAAATCTAAAGCTTGAAATAAAACAACCAACAAGGATCAGCAGTGGAACTTGCCTAGATAATAGATAATTTTTTTTAAGGGATCTAAAGGTGAAGTTGTAGAGATGGCCTTATCAGATCATGCAGGCCAAATTTTGAAATGCCCTGTAAGAAGAACGTGTTCCTTAACGTCTTGGCGAGTTAAACGTCGTGATTATAGTCAAGAAAACATGAAAAAATTCAAAGACCATCTGAATAGCACAACATTTAATGAGGTATTAACCTCTAATGACGTAAACTCTGCCTATAGTAACTTTATGGACACGTTTAAAATGCTGTATGATCTGTGTTTCCCTTATATGATTTTCAAAAAAGCACTAAAAATTCAACCGAAATGGATGTCAAAGGGTATTAAATTATGCTGTCGCAAGAAAAGACAAATGCTCTGGATGTATAGGTCCAACAAGAATAAAAATATGAAAGCAGAAACAAAAAATATGTTAAAAATATATAGTAACCGATTAAAAATAAACATTATACTGACTCAACGTTCCCAGAATGACCACTATATCAAAATGGCTAAAAACAAGTCTAAAGCAATGTGGAAGGTAATAAATAAATGTAAAGATAGCGTGCCAAGGGAACCAATACAAAACATAAAATTAAATAATATTAATATTACAGGCCCAACAAACATTGCAAACGCATTTAATGATTTTTTTATCGGCGAAGTAAAAGGCAAAGCATCCGTTTCAACATTATCTAGCATTAAAATCAATAGCAACCCTCACACAATTTTTTTGGCTCCGGTCTCACCCTACGACGTTCAAAAAACAATTGAAAGTCTAAGAAATACTCAGAGTGTTGGATTTGATGACATAAGCACCAAAGTAATAAAACATGTCAGTGGATATATTGCGGTGCCTTTGAGCCACATAATCAATTTAAGTTTTTCATTAGGCATATTTCCATGTAGTCTAAAAGTAGGAATTGTTAAACCTTTGTTTAAAAAAGGTAGCAAGGACATTATTCAAAATTACAGACCTATTACTCTATTACCAGTTTTTACTAAAGTTTTCGAGAAATTAATGTACAACAAAATATATAGTTTTCTCGACAAGCATAACATATTAATTGAGGAGCAGAAAGGTTTTCGAAAGAATAATACTATAAACATGGCCATTTACGACTTAATGAAAAGAGTTATTACAAATCTCGACTTAAGAAAACCATCCTGTGCAATATTTATGGATATGAGCAAAGCGTTTGACAACGTAGATCACGAAATCTTGTTAAAAAAAATGCATAGTTACGGTATTCGTGGAAACGCACATCAATTATTAATTTAGAAAAACGGGAACAATATACGGAACTTACGCAGATTTGTGCCACATCAAAAGAGGAAAAAAAGTATATCTCAAACTGTAAATATGTAAAATACGGAGCGCCTCAAGGGAGCGTATTAGGACCGTTATTATTCCTAATCTATATTAATGACATTGTAAAAAGTAGCCCCCATCCAATGATTTTATTCGCAGATGACTGTACGGTATTCATACAGCTTAACCCTTAATTTGGCAGTGTATGCCACAGTCAACATACTATAATGTTCACTTTTAATGTTTGGTTTTTTTTTTTTTTTTGCTGATTCAAAATCAAAAAGGGTTTGAATTCCCGACTTTTTTTATTTTTACCAAATTAAGGGTTAATACAAATATGGACTACGAAAACGATGTGAATGTAACTATCTCGGAAATTATCAAATGGTTAGAAGTTAATAATTTAAAAAATAATTTAGAGAAGACTAGCGTTATGCAATTTACTCAAAAGAAGTCTGTGCCGAAATTAGACGTTGAATATAAAGGTCAAACTTTAAATAAATCTTGCGTTACCAACTTTCTTGGAATCGCTATAGACAATAATATGAAATGGGAGTCTCACTCTGAACAAGTTTGTAAAAAACTGTATACATTTTCATACGCCCTGTACAAGTTAGCAAAGACATCTACCCAAGAAACTGTTCTGGCGGCTTACCACGGCTTCGTATGCTCTATCTTAAGATTTGGGATAATTTTTTGGGGTAACTCTTCCTACAAAGACAGATTGTTCAGAGCACAGAAGCGCTGCGTTAGGGCCATCTGCAAGCTTGAACGCACGGAGAGTTGCAAACCACATTTTAAGTCTCTCAAGGTGCTAACATTGCCTTGTTTGTATATTTACGAATGCTGCAACTTTGTCAAAAGTAATCCCACTCTTTTCCCAGTAATAGAAACAAATCCTGGAGGTAAATTGCGACCCAGGAAACCGTTAGTACGCATAGCGAAATGTATTACCGCATTGATGGGACGCAACGTTAACGTAATGGCACCAAAACTGTATAATAAATTACCTACAACTTTAAAAAATACTGCCACTAAAAATTTCAAACTGTTGCTCTCAAGAATGCTGGTAGTTAAATGTTATTATACTGTTAATGATTATTTTAATGATGCTGACCTTGACATTGAAAAATAAAAGTGTAATTTGTAATGAATTGTAATCATGTTTTGACATTAATATTTATATAACTGTATTTTTTTTTGTATTAGTTTAGGTTTTCAATAATTATAATGTATTTCGTATGCCAAAAGGCGCGTCATGGAATTGCTGCATATTTTACCACACTGTCACCTGATTGTTACCTGCGATGACGAAATAAAGACTATTCTATTCTAAAGGAAAATAAAACTTCATATACAGGATGACTGGAAATTCGCCGTATTCCTTGAAAGGGGTTATTCTACAGCTCATTTGTAATGATTTTAGTCCCGTCAACCAGGGGTCAAAACTCATTGGTTATCGAGTTATTCACGTTTTTTGTTTTTTTTTAAATACCCACCTGTCGACCTAAAACTAGTCATTGTGTAAAACTTCGTCATTTAGAAATAAAAAAGAGCATTTTTCAAATAGCCAATGAATTACTGATTACGAAAAATAATAAAAAACCGCCAAAGAAATGCAAAATTTTGCAAATAAAGGATTTGAAGGGTGGATCAACTTTTTTTTGTTGTTATTCTGTCCCGTAAGCCAGGAGACAACAGTGATAGAGTTTCTTAGAAAAAATGTTATAATACATACTTCCAGCACACTCAAGAGAAAGGCCATAAAAGAATGGGTGTGTAATTGCCAATAAAACAGTTTTTTAGTGGACTTATATCCTTTGAAATCATGGTTTTAAAGAGTGACCCAGGAGACGTCACCATGGCAACGAGCTACAAAGAAAAGTTGATTGACCCTGAAGTTAAAAGTTCTACTAATTATTTTCCAAATTTTGTAACATTTTAAAGCATAATTAAAACAAAAATTACAACACTTCGCGTACAAATGACAGGAATAGTTTGCTCAATTTAAAAGCTTTCTAAAGCAAACTATTCCTGTCATTTGTACGCGAAGTGTTGTAATTTTTGTTTTAGTTATGCTTTAAAATGTTACAAAATTTGGAAAATAATTAGTAGAACTTTTAACTTCAAATCCTTTATTTGCAAAATTTTGCATTTCTTTGGCGTTTTTTTTATTATTTTTCGTAATCAGTAATTAGTAATCAGTAATGGTGAGTACATCACTCACCTTCGATTCGCTGACGATATCGTAGTCATGGCTGAGACCATGGAGGACCTCAGTGCAATGCTCGCTGACCTCAGTAGAGTTTCCGACCGAGTTGGCTTGAGAATGAACATGGACAAGACGAAAGTCATGTCCAATGTCCATGTCGCGCCAACTCCCGTGATAGTCGGAGGCTCTGCGCTCGAAGTTGTTGACGACTATATTTACCTGGGACGAACGGTCGAGTTAGGTAGGGCAAACTTTTAGAAAGAGGTCACTCGTCGAATCCGACTCGGCTGGGCAGCGTTCGGGAAGCTTCGCAGCACCTTTTCGTCCAAATTCCCGCAGTGTTTGAAGTCAAAAGTCTTTGACCAGTGAGTGTTGCCAGTGATGACCTACGGATCCGAGACGTGGGCGCTAACAATGGGCCTCATAAGAAAGCTCAAGGTCACTCAGAGGGCTATGGAGAGGGCTATGCTCGGGGTTTCTCTGCGCGATAGAATCAGAAATGATGATATCCGCAGGAGAACTAAGGTTACCGACATAGCACGAAGAATAGCTAAACTGAAGTGGCAGTGGGCGGGGCACATCGCACGCAGGACTGATGGCCGATGGGGTCAGAAGGTTCTTGAGTGGCGTCCGCGGAACGGGAGACGAGCTGTAGGTAGGCCTCCAACAAGATGGAGTGACGACCTTGTAAGGATCGCGGGAACGCGGTGGATGCGAAAAGCACAAGACCGGTCTGAGTGGAGAGCCTTGGGGGAGGCCTATTTTCAGCAGTGGACGTCTTTCGGCTGACATGATGAATCAGTAATTCATTGGCAATTTGAAAAATGCTTTTTTTTATTTCTAAATGACGAAGTTTTTACACAATGACTAGTTTTAGGTCGAAAGGCGGGTAATTTTGAAAAATTCTAAAAACGTGAATAACTCGATAACCAACCATAAAAAGAAGCAAAAGTTAATGTTGAACGGTTACATACATTTTGAGAAAAAATCGATTAGGGTTCGTGAGATCTTACGTGGCCTTAGCGTAGAGGATTGAAACTTTTAACATAGTGTCTTTATAATATAAGGTGTTCATCATGTCAGCCGAAAGACGTCCATTGCTGGACATAGGCCTCCCCCAAGGCTCTCCACTCAGACCGGTATTGTGCTTTTTGCATCCACCGCGTTCCCGCGATCCGTACAAGGTTGTCACTCCAAATTGTTGGAGGCCTACCTACAGCTCGTCTCCCGGTCCATTATGTAAGCTCTTGTGAAATCGTCTATAAATGATTACCAATTATAAATAGATAATAATACGTTGGTCTACTCGTCTAAGTAAATATAAAATACACCGTATTCTTTTGATTTACGATAACTTTAATGGAACGTTCTTTAGGTCGAATAAAGTTAATTTCCCGAAGACAGACAAATGACAACTCTTAGAGATAAAGATTAAAGATAAAGATCGGTTTTAAAGATATTTAATTTTTAAATTTAATCAGTAAATCACATTGGTGTAGAGGCTCTTAATTGTGTGTGTGTGTGTGTATGTCACGCCAAAATTGACGTATTTGACACTGACTATTAGTTAACTCTAAAGGACCTTTTAGAATGATCAAAGATACAACATCTAATTACTTTGCTCTAAACAGTTTTTTTTTTTTTTTCAATATTTAAAAATCTAATCTACCATTTAGTTTCTATGGATGTACCTAGTAATATGCCGAAGTTATCGTAAATAAAATAAAACACTGTGTATATTAGGTTACGATACTATACGAAATGTTATATTCGTCTTTGATTGTTTACAGGTATAGCGGAAAAACTCAAAAGCAAATCGTTGAATTTGTCAGGGACAACTATGTGAAACGACAGACATTCCAAAGGTACAGTCCGATTTTTTTCTTATAGAAAGCTTATTCAAGTGAGTTCCGTGAGATGTAGAAACATTGGCATGTTAATAAAAAATTTAGCTAAGAGCTTTAGCAAGCAATAGAGCATAGAGCGCGACAAGTACATCTACAATGTTATGACAACGTCGCTCGTAATCTGCGTTATTTATTGAGAATTTAATTGATATACGTGTACCTACATTACTTATGTCCGCTGACAGAAGTGCCGCGCCCGATAACTGTAGTTATACATAATCATGGCTTCAAGCTGGGTTCTTTTCACGTAAGGGATTTCTTTTGTATGCTTCTAGACGTGAGACAGTAGTAGTTGTAGTGATAATTGCGTCTAAGCGGTAACATAGAAGCGACAAGGATCTGACGCTTTATGTAGTGATTGATACGGCTTATAATAATAGTTGAGAGTCTAATTAAAATTAAGAGAAACGTGTATATAATTACGTTATGTTGAATATCATTGGGTAAAATCGGGGGGCTGGGTGACACAGCTTTTGGTTTTGTCTTGTGTGCGTTTTTTAAAGGAAGATTTCGTTCTAAACGGATTTAAAGCATGATGTGACCAACGTTCCCTAAAACGGCAAAACTTGTCGTTTGTCGTTGCAAACGGTCGAAGAGGCTTTCGATATTAGGTATTTACGAGTATGTTTTTCAACGGTGATTAGAAATTTCGAGCATGCGCTGTATCGATTGAGACTTTGGCTTTTTTTCAAAAATCTATCGGCGAATGTTTTTGCTATGTTGTATGGCACTGCGACAATCGGTCAGAGGATGGTGTGGTAGTTTCATTTAGGGAAATTTTAATCGGACCTGCGTAATATAAGATTGTTGGCGATTCAGATACAGAATATTAAAGTTCAACCAGATCGACTGATGTACTGTACTTGTATTTTTAATACATTATTGGGTCTCTATGTACAGCGCCGGGCTCGTTAAATCTAACGAGACGTTTATCGTATGGTATAAGCTAGCAATTCTATTCAAAATATCACTGAGCAAGAGGGCTAAAGTAAGGATAATATCTTATTATTTATGTTGAATGGTTTACTCAAATTCATGTTTTCTATTTGCACAAAATCTGTTAGCATTGTGAAATCCTAAATTTAGGTAGTACCTTCCATAAACAAGTTGTTTGATTTATATTATTAAGTTTTATTATTGGTCAAACCAAGAAACTTCACTTAGGTGACATACCGTTAGGGGCTATGTGTGTGATTATATAAGCAAAATCACACTGGTATTTATAATTTTAATGACTGAAAACCGGAATACAAAAGGAAACATGAACCAAATATTGGTTCCATCATTGAAGTGCCGTCCCGTAGTTGAGTTGGCAGCGCGCATTGTCCAAAAGCTGGTGTCACCATCCTCCGCCCGACTGTCGGCAGGTCGGCCTCGTTCCGAGCGTCGCGCTCGCTTCGCTCGTCGCGTGGCAACGTGTCCGCCCAGGGGCCCGCTCAGGGGACGCTCAACGCGAGCGTGTCCGCCCACCCGCTGCTGCCTCTGCCACCCGGCTCTGACGGTACGTACTAATAGGAAACATTTTGATGATCTTTTCCTCATTATGGCCGATCAAGAGTAAATGGCACTTTGAAAATCTTATTTATAGCTTGACAAAAAAGGTTTAAGATGGTGACAGGTACTTCTATGTTTTTAAAATAGGGAACATGCATGTATTTTATTAATTCGCATTTCTCAACAAAAAGTGAAATTAAAATTCAATTCGTCCGAGAGATACGGATGATACAAGCTTGGCTTATGTCGTGGTTATTTTTATAGCTATTCCAAAAATGATTTTTCTCAACTGTTTGTTACATGAATCAGCTTTTATTCTGAAAAACATCACGAATATTCCCTGATGCGGCGATTCGGTAAAAAATATGTACTTAATGTTGGGTATATCCAGTGACCATCCGCTCATTTTCCTGTTCTTTTTGTCAAGCTAACTATCATATTTGGGTCAGTATCCTATAATTTTACGGACAATCAATTGGCAAATGTTCATTTCCCATCCAACAATCGGCAAATTTATGATTTGACATATCAACGTTATGCAACTACAAGATTAACACATTTATTTTTACATCGTTTCAATTTTCAAAAATATTGTTGATTAAAGATATATTAATTAATAAACTTTTATTTCATATCGCAACATTTGTCAAAGAATTACTTTTAATGTACCTAGTCGGTCCTAAAGTTCTGTCACAAATAAGAATAATGATAAAAACAAAAGTACCAATCAGTTTTTAATAATTTATATACCAATTTAAAGTACATTTAATAGAGAATTAATATAACTTAAAATTATTCAAAATGACTTCCCTTGTTTTTAATACAGGCCAATAAACGCCGCGGCCAGTCGTCTATCGCAGCACGCACCATATTCATGTCTATTTCAGCGACTGCTTTTCTAATAGATGACTTCAGGCTCTCCAAATTTGTATGTGGTTTAGCACAGACCTTCTCCTCTAAGACCTGCCAAATTTTGTAGTCCAAAGGATTAAGGTCCGGACTGGAGGAAGGCCAATCTTCGTGTCTTATAAAGTCGTTTTTTTGACGCTCAAACCAGGCTTGAGTGGTCTTGGCTTTGTGTGCAGGTGCAGAATCCTGCTGGAACACAAAATGATGTCCTGAAAATAGCGTGTTGGGCAGATCTTTGACAACCTGATCCAAAACCGTCTCTTGGTACAGTTTTGCACTGATTTTGACCCCTTTTTCGCAAAAATGAACCTCAGTTGGCCCGTAATAAGATACTCCCAACCAAACCATCACTGATGATGGATGATGCCCATGTTGCACCCGCGGAGCGGTTTTTTTTGCTTCTTCAGAGCTCTTAGCGTACACTCTATAATTCTGTTTATTATACTTTTCTTCAATATCGATTTTTTTTTCGTCTGTAAATAGGATATATCGCGGTGTCGATTTTTCGCGTACTGTTTTAACAACTTTCGGGATCTTTTAAGCCTGATTGTTTTTAGACGGGCATTAAGCATGTGTCCACACTTTTTTATGTATGCTCGTAGACTAAGATCTTCGTTTAAAATCTTTTTGACGGTATTCCTACTGACACCCATCTGCAAAGCCATCAACTTCTGTTTTCGGACAGGATGTCTTGCTATACGGGCCTTGATCGCTTTGATCACTGCTGGTGTTCTTACGGAGCGTGGACGGCCAGTTCTTTTTTTGTCCTCAACACTAGAGACTTCATTGTACCTATCAATAGTACGGTACACAAACCTAAGCATTATATTTAATTTTTTGAGCAACTTGAAAACGGTACTTGGCGAGTGCCCACAGCGGTGCAACGCTAAAACAGCTATTCGGTTTTCTTTCAATGTCCACTCCATCGTGAGAAATCGCAGCAAATTACTGTTTTTTGTTTTAACAAAATTGTTAAACATTCAAAAATGGAATACAAAAACATTTTCTTAAAATTATGTTCTAAATTAAAAAATAATGTGTCAGTGACAGAACTTTAGGACCGACTAAGTATTTTGGGCCAACTAAAAAAGACCCGAAACCGACGTACGTGCATGAAGATGTAGAGCAAGCAAAAGTTGTATGTTTAGATCGGTGCACCTGGCGTTCCCTAGTCTCTGCCTGCATTGGGGGACAGGCGTGAAGTTATGTATGTATCTATGTATTTTAGCTGTCATTATTTTTCTAGGATATTGATTATTTTGAAAACCGTTTGCTTAACGATGATTTTAACCAAAACGTTTTATGAAGTTTACTATTTGCTATATTATTAGTTGTTAAACGGCGTATTTTAATCCGATACATTTTTGAAACAATATATTTGTCAAATAGTGCTTTTAGCTTTTAACCTTGCAAATAATCTAAACAGCGTTTTTTTTCTAGAATCACGTATTTTAACTTATCTCTCCAAATAATAACAAAAAATTAAACATTTTCCATGACTGGAACAAGGAAAAATAACAAAGACGCGTTTTTGTGAATAAGATTCAAGACATAATAGTTAACAGTACAATTCTAGTTATTATATATAAGAATTGGTAGAACCAATATATTTTTGCAACATTAAACAAATTCCCACAAGGAAATTAATTTATGTTATAAAATCACAGTTAATCTCTTTGCTTGAAATACAATAAAAGAGAATATTTTTAACATAAAATGATTAATATTAATATATTAAAACGCTATCAGGCAAAATTAACCAAATTTTATCAATGTTAACTAATGGTAATAGTTTTTTTTTAATTATCGGTTCAGGCAAATTTTAACAGAGTTAAATTTAGTTTAACTTTCAATTATAGGCTTTATATTATTTATTTACAAGAAAATGAAACACATTATTGCAAAACTTTTATATTTTTAATTTTGAAAAATTCGGTCTGGGCTTAAATATTTTCCATTGTTCAACAACCATAAGTTCTATTCCATTTTTACTGAACAACTACGAGTATTTGAGATTTTTGATATCTTTGAAATGCAAAGTCACATAAGTTTAATTAACATTATATTGATAAATGTATGAAATAAAATCCACATAGCATTTTTTTGTCCTGTTAATATTTTTATCTACACACATATCATAAGTCCTCTATTATGCATTCAAACCCCGCAGAAAATGACCAGCATTATTACAACCAATTTTATAAACGACTTCAACTATCAGAACTTTCTTGACTGTGGTAGTAAGTAGTTAAAATATGTACTGTAATGTTATTAAAGCACAATTTTTTGTAACGTTATGAGTTTATATTTGGAACAGCTGTCAAAACTCAAGACTATTTTTAGTTTAGTTTAGTTTAGTTTCTATTCCAGTTTTCATAGATATTAAAACAGTTATCGACTCGAAACGTCAATCAGTATATTTTTTTAAAAATAAACCGCATGACATTTTGATCTCGAGTGACTTGAGAACAGGAACTTCATCCGTTTGCCTATGATAAAAAAAAAATCGTCTTGACGGAGGATCGAGTTGCCGCCATTATTGTTGTCATTTGTTGTTGGATTTTTGCTGATACGAAAGTAGGATAATTTTAAACTTATGATATGTGTGTAGATAAAGTAGTGTATCCAAGTGTATATAATTATGCCTTGAAACAGTAGTGTGGTCCTAGGTGAAATAATAAGATTTAAAAAAAACCGTTGTTTTGCGGACGATAAATGCTTAATTTACTTTTTTTCCTATCAAGTAAATTTGATAAGAATATTTTTTTCGAAAAAAAAAAAAGGCGTGCGCGGGGTTAGTCTATGCGCAGGATACAACTTAATACACTCCCCTGTTTGTACTGTACACATTTAATGAAAAAAATGGCTGTTTTTGATTCATGCACGTTTAGCCTATTTTTCGATCTAATCACCCCGGCCTAAAATGTAGAATATGAAACGTTGTTTGTTAATGGAAAATTTGTGACACAATTCTCAGTAAACCCTCACATACTTTTTAAATTATTACAATACAAGTTGTTCAAATACATTATATCCCCTAATTTACAGATAAGCCTAATTTACAGAGAAAAAATACATCAGTTTATAACTAATTGTTGTGATACGCCGACGACGCCTCGCTTTGTAACTAAGGCACTCGGTATAACAAGACCCTAGTTTATGTGACTGCTTCATAAGTAACAATTGTTACTACAGTTACAGTTATGTTCCTTGTCGCTTTAACGTTTCACGTGACAGATTAGTGCAAAAGTTTAAACTTGACATAGCCATAAAGTGTGCAGCTTCTTTATAATATAAGGCTGCCCGTACTAAGGGCTATTCATGATAAAAATACCCGATCTATGTCTTTTGTTCATACAATTGTTAACAAGTATAACTTCTTAAATCAGAGAGTAACTTCAAAAACACTGAACGAATTTAGACGAAGCTTGTTGTATTTTCTTGTTTATTAACCCAGGCCTAAACTGGGCAGCAAAGATTTTTCTTAAAGGTCGTGACTCATTTGATTCCATAGGAAACCAAAAGATCCGTAAATTTAAAAGTCATACAAAGCTGTATATCTTACTACGAATAGGTAAAATGTGGTTACAGAATTATCAACAAGTTTCAAGAGTTGTTGGTAATTCTGTAGCTCTGCCTACCCCACTCTGGAATGGAGGCGTGAGTTTATGAATGAATGAGTTACGACTTTTAAAAATAATATTGGCTGGGCATTTTAGACCTAGGTTAATTAGCAACAGAACACTAAAAGCTAAGCGTGACAGGCACGAGTACCTTAAGACCGTAACAGCTTATTATGTACCGTTGTATAAATGACTTTTTCTTCAAGTTTAAAAAGGAAACTAAGGAGTGATTCAGTAAAAAAGTAGCAATGAATTATCTGGTATTTATTTTTTATTCGTTGCTAATTATGCAGTAGTTTTTTTTTAGTGATCTGTAGATATCATACTTTTATTAAAAATACAATCATAATGAAATATATGAGATTCTTTGAGTTTTCTCAATATTTATTGCAATACCCCGTGTGGTTGCCGGGTTAGAATAGTGCCAGTCCATGTCTTCCCGTGGATGTCGTAAGAGGCGACTAAGGGAATAATGGCTGCAGTACTGTTAGGCGATGGGCTTGCAACCTGTCACTAATACGCTGTTAAACACCTTAGCCTAATTATGCAAAATGCGGTTACAGAATTATCAACAAGGTTTTAGAGTTGCTGATAATTCTGTAGCTCTGCCTACCCCACTTTGGGAATGAAGGCGTGAGTTTATGTATGTATGTATGTATGTATTGCAATGTACTTTATAACTTTTTGTACAACACAATTTGACAATCTTCGCTTGCCTTTTTCTACGATGCCACAATTGAATTTCTATTTTCACAACTTATTTTATGCTTTTAGGTATATTATCTTACTAATAAGTTATACCAATAAACCGGACTTTACCTTGGGTAATAAAGAAGTCTCTCCAATCTAACCTTTGACAGAGGTTTTTCTATAGGAGTTTTTTTTTGTTAAAATAGCATATACAGATATCTTGAAATTCCATGTAACTACCTCCAAGTGAACTCAATTCAAAAAAGTTAACCATTGATTAAAAGACAATTTGATAACGTATTATATATCCCATCAAACTTAAAGAAAAAACTATGTTTATGGCAAACACCTCATAAATACTGTCAGAAGACGCATTTTCAAAAATGTTTATGTGAGATGTAATATAAAAAGCGAACACTTAAAGTCGCCCGTTAATTTTTACGATTGTTATTTTTTTATTTTATTGAATGGTATCTACAAATTATTATAATCAATACATACATACATACATAAACTCACGCCTTCATTCCCAGAGTGGGGTAGGCAGAGCTACAGAATTACCAAGCACTCTTAAATAATAGTAGATTGTTCAACAAGGGACTAAAACAAGCCATTATGACACGAGATGTTTAGCCACGCGAGCGAGCTTGCGAGCGAGGGTGGCTGTAGTTCGAGTGTCATTAATGTCATTATGGTTGTTTAGTCTCGCGTTAAACACTCTACTTTTCACTTTGAATACGAGGAAAAAAACGACGTTCTAAACAAAATTACAACATTTATTAATTTTATTATAAAAAAGTTTCTAACAATTAAAACTAACAATTAGGTATCTTATTATTACTATCGATAATCTAACATTAATAAAATAAAAGTAGCTAACCAAATCTACGATATAGTAAAAGTGCAATTAGTACAATGGGTGGGTCTCCGTGGTTTGTATTTGAGAAGTGTGTTCAATATCTTCACTTGGAGTAAAAGTTTGAGAGTATAGTAGAGACGTAGAGCTATCTTCAAAACGGTTGCCGACGGTTATTTCATTAGGCTCATTCTCATCCCGCGATGTTGATGGGCGTGGCTCAAATGTTGCACGTGAAGTGGATGGTTGTGGTTCCTGCTTTGAGGATATATTAATTCCTTCAGTAATACGTTTACTGATATTGTATTTATTTTGAATTGACTCCTCTATGTATCCTTCAACTACCTGATCGGATTTCCATCCCCCATGGCGTTTTAACGTCGTGATATTCGCAGATGTTCTGCGGAAGCAGTGTCCGGTATAAAGTTCTGGGTTTGGCAAATTTAGGTATGTGGCTATTATCTTCGGCATACTACCGAATTTGTTTTTTCCGATAACTTGCTTAGTGCATTTTCCATTCTGGTAATTTAAAAAAAAAACGATTAGTAGTCACGGCCGGGGGACGAAGTCTCTGATATTTGTTTACAATATTTAAGTAGTCTCCACTTATAACGAATTTTCTCTCTTTATTCGTTTTTGTATTGGGTATATTTATGGCCTGTAATCTCGTCTCAGTTTCCACATCTTGTAATGTTATATTTGTGAGCTCTATTCCTCTGCACGCTCCGCTGATACCGAATATGAGTGCGACCGGCAAACAATTAGGACTATTATTATAAAATAAAAACTAAATATAAAATTCCTTGGAACCTGAAATCTAAATCATAACATAATAAAAACCGGCCAAGTGCGATGTCGCACACGAAGGGTTCAGTACCATTATCTATACAACATTAGACTATACCTGTTGCCGTTATTATATAATATCGAGCGATAAACCGCAAAAAGACACGTTTGTTGTATGGGATTCCCACTTAAATGTTTATTTTATTCTGTTTTTAAACGCGTTTTTAGGAACTTAGTCGAAAAGTGACGAATGTGTACGGGATCTTTCTTGTGATATAGCGGCAACGGAAATATGTACATCATCTGTGAAAATTTCAACTAGCTATCACGGTTCATGCGATACCTGCCTGGTGACAGACAGACAGACAGACAGACGGACAGTGGAGTCTTAGTAATAGGGTCCCGCTTTTACTCTTTGGGTATGGAACCCTAAAAACGACATTTATCACAAACGTGTAATAGCACAATTGTTAAGACCGACATTAATAACATAATAAAATAAGTAATATTCTAGATAGGTAATTTTAAAGTTTAACATTAACATACCTTCGTTGCCAAGTATATCTCGTCAGGTGCGTCATTTAAAAAAGTTTCTATATTTTGCGACGTAAAAACTCTTGATTTTTTAGAAGTATGTCCACTTGATAGTCTCTTTAACAAACACATTAAGTTTGTAAACTTTTTCAAGTTAACATCATGGTTTATCTGCAGGGTGGTTTTAAGCATGGAATAAATACTCCAAAGTGATGACGGCTTATATTTTTTTGATATTTCATCAAAATAAGTGAGAAATACGGATTCAGAAAATGATGTTATTTGTTTTCCACATTTCCAATCAATAAAAGTTTGGTATGTTTTTGAATAAATGCCACTAGATTTTGGCGGCAAAAGATTTCGTATCACCTCTTTTGCTTTCTTCTCCATTCTGGAGTTAGGCGTTAATTCTTCTTCACTGGATGATGATGATGACATTTCTGGTCCGTAATTTCTAAAGTTGCACAATTAATTGGTGAAATATTATTTTTTAACAACGTACGCTCAATACAAGTTATGAACATCTATTCAAAATACAAATAGGAAAAAAAAGTTCCGCAGTTTTTTTGTAAAGTGATGTTTTAAATGCTTGCATATTTAGCCAACAGATTCAAACTTGGAAACCATTTTAAAAGTAATTGGACCACGCATAGAGTCTGGCAAACGAAAGCGTGGCCTGAAAAAATGGCAACACTGTAGTGTCGTCCCTTTTTTCTTAGATTGATTTGAAAGGGATGACACTACAGTGTTGCCATTTTTTCAGGTCACGCTTTCGTTTGCCAGACTATAATAAAAGAGTTCGGCCTTAATATGATTAAATAGATTCATATTCGTAATAATTAATCGTGTTTCACGAAATTAAATCCTTTTTTTTTATATATTTGCACAGTTGTCATTTTGAGGTTATTTTGACACCCAAAAATATGGTCCATACACAATCACTGAAAATGGCGATAATCCTCCATTCACAAACACCGTGATTAGTTGTTTAGGGGTTTCCAAAGTAAATAAAAAAAAATACTTTAATCCCTAGAGATTAATAAGGAGCTTTAGTCCCGATTCGCAGAGATTTAAGTAGCATTTTAAGAGCATGAGAAGTGATAAACATATTATGTACTGCTACTTTTTTTCCGGACCACTCCTTATGAACTTTGTCGTAATTATAGTACGTTCGTCGTAAGAATGCAGTGAGTCATCATTGTCCGTCGGCCTAGCCACGCCCCCTAACCAATCAAAGGGCCACTAATTAGTAAGGGCAAGTTTACAGTGACCAGTTGAAGGCTTGCTTTCGAACGCAAAGGTTGTGTCTTGTCAGTAGTGTGCTAACTAAATTGAACTTTAAAAATGAACACCTCACCTATTCGTAAAAATAAAAGGGGTTCCATAATTCATAGCGGGGAAAGAAGAGTTATTTATAACGTCTTTAAGTACTTTAAAGAATCGGATTTGAGTGCAATTATGGACAGTATAGTGCTAAAAACAGCAACTGCATGTGGTGTATCCGAGAGAACCGTTTACGGTATTCTAAGTGAACAAAAGGAAACGAATACTATAAAATCTCCAGTGAAAAAAAGAGCACGCCTGTCATTGATTGACAAATTCGATGAGTTAGACAAATGTGCAATAAGGAGAAAAGTGCATTCAATATATTTGAATAAAGACTACCCAACGTTAAATAAAATCATGGCACTTTGTGAAGCTGATGAAGACGTTCCAAAGTTTAAACGTACAACACTTAATACAATATTACATGAGTTGGGATTTGCCTTTGATAAACAGGATAGTAGAGCATTATTAATGGAGAGAGAAGACATTATTTTATGGCGGCGTAAATATCTCAAGAAGATAAAGGAACACAGGAATGCAAATAAACCCATATACTTCCTTGACGAAACTTGGGTTAACGCAGGACATGTAAAATCAAAGGCGTGGTTGGATACAACTGTAAAAGATAAGAGACACGCTAATCAAGACGGCTTGTCTACTGGTCTAAAAGTACCTACGGGAAAAGGTAAAAGGTTAATTGTTTTCCACATTATTAGTTTTCGAGTCCAAATCGACGAAAGATTACCACGAGGAGATGGACGGTGACAGGTTCTTCGAGTGGTTCAAAAATATAATACCTAAGCTAGAACCAGGGAGCGTTGTTGTCATGGACAACGCTCCCTATCATTCCGTCAAACTTGAAAAAAATCCGATTAAAGCTTGGAACAAACAGCAAATAATAGACTGGCTTCAAAGCAAAGGAGTATCGATGGACATCAGTTATTTAAAAAAAAGAGTTATTGGAGAAAGCCGCTGAAATCGCCCCACAATACGATCGATATTTAATAGACGAAACTGCGAAAAGTAATGGCGTTGAAATTCTCCGTCTACCCCCATACCACTGCAAATTAAACCCAATTGAGTTGGTGTGGGCTCAGATAAAAAAATATATTGCCGCCAATAATTCCACATTTAAAATGACAGACGTAAAGAATTTGTTCTATGACGCAATAAAATTAGTACAAGCTAATCAATGGAAAAAATTCTGTGACCACGTCATTAAGGAAGAAAACACCATGTGGGATTTAGATGATGTCATGGAACTGGCAGATAACAGTCCTTTTGTTATAAATACGAACGACGATAATGATAGTGATTAAAATATTGTATTATACACATTTGTACTTTATTTCCATGTTATTATTAAAATGTTGTCTTCAAAAAATTGTTTTAATTTTAACACCATGATGGATACACCTTTACCCTGTAGTTGCACTGATGACTCACTGCATTCTTACGACGAACGTACTATAGTTTAGTTCTAGTGACCACAAAGAAAAACTATGGCGTCATTCGCCTTACAGGCTAGTTGATTTTATGAACCCTTCACGTGGCAAGAAAACTAAAGTTACTTTAAATTTGAATTCTGAAGATTTTGACACTTTTTTTTAAATACTTCGAGCAATAAAGTATAAAAATTGGAAAGTCAATTTTATTTACTAAACGCCATTTCTGGAGCCGCCAAATTGTTATAGTACAAAACAGCCGAACCATTTTTTTTCGTCTTTTCTTAATTATTATTCCTTTCAAAGCAATAGCCTTGCTGTTAGCATTAGCATTAGTATTAATATTCTTCTTTTTTTATTTAATTTATTCGGTATTCCGCAGTGATTTCGCCAGTGTCAAGTGAGTAGAGTTAATCAATAAACAGAATAAATCAAAAGTAAAAGCCGGACATCTTTCAATCGGCCATGTTCCCTCCCCGATATTAGCATTATTGAAATATTTTTCGTATTTACACACATTTTAACTGTTAGGTACATAACCAGTTTTTGAAAATATAAAGTGACTGGTAACTCGACCTATTCCTGGAAATGGGTTATACTAGAGTTCATTTGGAATTATTTTGTTCCAGTTAATTGGGGGTCTAATGTCACTGGTTTTCGAGATCTTTTAAATTTTTAGATATTTTTAAAAATTTCCGTCTATTGTACTAAAATTGAGAATTGTAAAAAACATACTTCAGTCTGGGTACTAAAATACCGCGAAAAGTACGTCATTTTACACGATTTCCGAGGTGTCTTGGCCCGAGCTGCAAGCGAGTGAAAATGACAGTTCCGCAAGTGTATCAAACGACGTTTTTTAATACATTTGCAAAAAATGTGTATCGGTAAATGTATGTATCTGTGTATGTGTTTATCTATGTATGTATTTATCTGTGTATGTGTTTATCTGTGTATCTGTGTATGTGTGTGTGTTTCTGTATATCTGTTAATGTGTGTATCTGTGTATTTGTCCTCTGAAGTGAGCTTAGGCGTGAACACATTCTGTCCTTTTTTCTTTTCATACATTTTTTAAAACAAAAATTATAACGTCAAATACTACGTAGTGCATAAACATAAAAGTAACCAACAGTGCTGTGCATTGCTGTGACGTGTGCGCCCGCCGCACCGTGCTACGTCATGCAAACTCTTTGTTTGGATGCACGGCTTAGGAAAAAATATATTTAAATGAAATGTAAAGGTAAAACGCACTAGTGCGAAATATCGAACATTCCGCACGATATGCAGATAGAAAAAGTAAAAAGCACTAGTTCGAAAAGTCCAACGTGATATACAGCTACGAAAAGTACCACCATTTGAGCAACTGTATTAAAATAGTTATATATGTAACTGGTACAAATGAAGCTTCCTAAGGTACGAGTGCCGAGGTTAGGTTACGTTAGGTTAGGTTAGGTTAGTTCCAATAAAAAAAGGTTAGTTCTAGTTAGTTATTATACAAATTAGGATGTCAATATGTTAGATGTTATAGAATTTGTTTTCGGTTAGGCTGTAGGTGGTATTCTGACAGCATTAACGATATCAATATTAGCGGTTAACTACACGAGTAGATAAATCATTTATTATTATTATTACCTCGACCGCGCATTTATTGCTATTCTCTCGGGGACTTCATATTGCGGAATAAAAGTACACTGTCCGTTTCTGGGGAATGAATGATCTTCGTACCAAATTTTACATCAATCGGTTGAGGCGAGGAACCGTAAAGAAGGAACAAATAAATAAACGGGCAAACATTTTTTCGCATTTATAATATTGGCAAGCAAGCAAACTGTGTGATAAAACCGTTGTGACATACAAACCCCGCGACAGCAGAAACCTTTCATATGTGAATATCACATTCGCAAAAGATCATACTTGCAAAACATCATATACGCATAACATCATACTCGCAAAACACGATATTCGCAAAACATGATATGTACAAATAAAGACCGTATCGTTAATTATGGAAACAAAGTGAGAAAACTGGCAAAGGGGGTCAATAAATAACTAAAAGAAGCTTTTATGATTCACTTAGAAGATCTAAGATTCGCGTATTTTAAGTTGTTTTTTTTGTAATAAAAAGTATTTATTCAGATTACACCATTTTATTTGTTTCCATAATTAACGATACGGTCCTTAGTCGGGATTTATTATAAAATCGTAGGTAGGTTTAGGTTATGTTAGTTTTGCAGCTGGCCCGGAGGGCCAAACCACCCAGAAATAGGAGCTCCGCAGTAGCGGAGCTCCGTCGACACTGTCTAATTCATGTCTTAATAATAGTTATGTTTTGCTACTATGATGATTTGCGAATATGATATTTTGCTTTTATGATATTTTTCGGAATATCATGTTTTGCGAATATGATATCCAACGACGGAAGGAGCAGAAATACTGGATTAAGAATAAACCCTTATGAAAAATAAGAGACGATTGGGATGCCTGTTTTTAACAATGTATGGGAATTAGAAAACCATTTCGAGGAAATAGGCTTCGCGAATCAATCTCTCCAGTTAGAGATTTTTTACGTCTATTAATAAATGACCTTCATTTGACCGCTAAACGCGGTCCGAATTTCGGTATGTCAACCGTTTTTGTGATGATTAAATTGATGTATTACTAAGACCATTTCTAATTTAAATTAAGTGTGATAAATGTTAATAATTTTTGTGGTGAGGTTTTCCAAGAGGATTAACACAGCTGCACCAACATTTATTGTAGAAACTCATTATTGGAATCTCTTATCAAAAAAATCAATGTGTTCAGTGAATCTACTTTCATGAATAAGCAATGGCTGAACCCTAAAATTAATATAGTCTGAAATAAAATACAGACCGTTACCATTGTAACACATAAATGCAAAAAATTATATGACTATGACTATAATAAAAATATTGAATTGTAATTATTTGTTCACATTATGTTTGAATGACGTTCGTCTTTTGGAAATTGACATATATTGTTATTAGGTGTATCCCAATTGAGATCTCATGTATTAAAAATTTGTAAACGAGAAAGTCATGCATGCTATTTGTTTTGGTCATCTTAAATCGGTTACTTACACAGTAGTTACTTACTCATTAGTTTCTGCATCGATTTAATCGTAATGCATACATACAAATTATCTAAGTAGGTACTATTATAAATTCTTCAAAGTAGTTCTCATAAAGTTGGCTGAATGAGTATAGCCATGCCATCCATCCATTGCCATGCCGAAGCCGGGCCCGATCCAACACGGCGTAATGTGAATCAACCTTTATACATGACCGCTGGCTGGTAGAGTATTTAAGTAAGTGACCGCCTGACTGGTTGAGTATTATGGATGACTGCTGGTAAATCAAATATTAGTCTATATTGTTTTTTTATGTTTAAATGTAATGAAATTACGATGTGACATTAATTTTATTCTCAAATACTGTAAATTAATTGTTACATTGCAATTTTTTGCAAATGTATTAAAAAACGTCATTTGATACACGTGTGGAACTGTCATTTTCACTCGTCCCGAGTCTTGTCCCTCGGTTGCAGCTCGGGCCAAGACACCTCGGGGAGTGATGAAGAATGAAATACTTTCCGCACTTGCATCAAAATGTACTGTTTTTTAAATATTTATATTGTAGTTATACAGGGTGTTTGGCAGATGGATGGACATACGTAAATAAGGGAAAGGTAAGGACATCTGCTACGCGATCCACAAAAAAAAATTACATAGGCCCTATATTTTTTTTTTAATTTCATTTTTACGTTTTTTTGGAAATTTTTCATTTTCAAGATTTAAAACCTCCATAATTTTTTTAAAATGATAAAACAGGCAACATTTTTACTTTTTTTTATCTGGGCCGATACTAAAATCTAACAAATGTAATATTTAATGCACACGAAAGCTAAAAAAAAATACGGGCCCTCAAACCACAAAAGGAGGTAAAAAGAAATCTAAACAGCCAACTTTGCATTGCATTTAAAAACCCTTTCGATAGGTACACAATAATCCCAATTTGTTTAAAAACAGCTAAAGTTATTCGGCAACTTTAACAAGGCGGACATATTTTTTACGAGACTAGTTTTGAGGAAAGTGATAATAACCTACAGGAAATAAAGAAAACACAGAAATTGATCATTAACAATGTAATTTATTTATAAAAATTGCTCAAACTGCTGCCCTTGATTATTTATGCATGCTCGGCATCGATTTCTCATTTCTACAGTCGTTACTTTGAGCAGCATCTCTGCTTTCATTACATCAAAGGCAGCATTTATCCGATTTATGAAATCTTCACGGTTTTCTACTTCGGTTACGTAAACCAACTCCTAAGCCATTCCCCAAACGTAAAAATCAATCGGAGTGAGGTGTGGCGACCGCGGAGGCCAGGCAATTGGACCACCCCGGCGTTATTTAGATGCTCCCTCACAGCAATGCTCCAATGCACCGGGCAGCCGTCATGTTGGAAGATGATGGGCCTATCTTCTTGGAATACTTCTAAGCCTAGGTATTTTTTTTTTTGAACCGCGTAGCAGATGTCCCCACCTATATACCCTGTGTACGTATGTCCATCCATCTGCAAAACACCCTGTATATTTTTTTGAAAATATATTACTACTCGAACACGACAAACGCACTTAGTGTAACATATTTAATACATTTTTATTGCTAATATTACGAATGTAATATAATGGAAGCACGGTTATTATTTACATACAGCGATTTCCCTGGAGTGGGACAAGCAACCTCACTACCTGGAGGCTTCTCTGATGATGAAGGGTTACACAGCGGAGGAAGCGGCGCAAGCGGCGCTGCGCACGCGGCGGCCTTCGGAGGGCGCTCCTCGCCCGCTGCTAACAGCTACCGCCTATGCCGCCACGAGAGACAAGGTACTTATTTCTTAACACGGGGGGCAGTCGGTGTAAACAAACCCATTTGAAACCCCGCCATTTATTAGAAGCTACTAATAAATGGCGGGGTTTGAAATGGGTAAACTCGGCTAATTTTGCGATTTGGATAATTCCTTGATACCATGTTTCATACGTGAGTCGCACGAGCTACTTTTAAACATTTAAATTTAACCTTATGGTGCGGTAATTAGTCTACTTTATGTTGGAAAAAGTCTCATAGAGCTTGGGTGAGCAGATAAGGAACAATTCGTGAATTTGTCGCTCAATTCGTAATTTCGTTAGTGGCCGCATGACAAGTGAATGCAATGCAGTCTAGTTTAATTATTGTTTTGGCTGGCTAAGATGCAATGTCGAGACCTCTGGAAGGAGTACTTTGACGAACGGTCACGAGAGAAGGGAATATGGTATCGAACGATCCAACCAGAACCACCCTCATCTCCCTGGTTTGATGGAGGCAACATATCCAGGCGACAAATTGTCACAGCAATGAGAGTCCGTTCCGGACACATTCCGTCAAACAAGTTTGCATACCTTATGTTATGAACAAAGTGCCGTCACCTAATTGTACCACGTGAGGTGAAGTTGATGAAGTGTACCATGTTATGACGGAGTGTGTTCGAAGTGAGCCCTTCGGAGCGAATCGAAATGTGTATGATGTCGGGGATGATAGCTCTTTAGCCTATCCACTTTCGGAAAGGGCTGGGGAACTATTCAGACTAGTTTATATTTGTACTTCTTGATTAATTTGTAGTGTGTTTTTTACGGAGCGGCATTATCTTCAAGCGACAAAGCTACTAAAATAAAGATTATATAAAAATAAAAAATAAATTGCTTAGTAACACCCTTTTTTTTGCGTCGGGGGTTAAAACCCGCACCCAATTCAGTTCACCCGTTTAAGAGCTATGGTGCCACGGTCAGATACAAACATACACACATAAATAGCGGTCAAACTTATAATAACACCCCTCTTATTGCGCAGGGGGTTAATAATTAATAAAAAAAAAAAAGAGGGGTGTTAAAACTTAATAACGTGTGTCTCTATGTCTATGAATCTGAGTGTCTGTTTTTTAATAAAGCTACGTTAATCTGGATGGTTCTTAGTAAGTTTTCATGAGAATTGGTTGGTCCGTTTAAGAGACATCAGCTCTGAAGGCGCCCGGTTGTAGGTTTTTATAAATATTTGTTTTTCAATTTCAGCTGTCAAAACTATCCTGCCGGCAAATCGTAAGAAATTATCTAAAACTGATCTATTACATACATAAATATTACCTGTCCCTTGCCTGTTTTATATAATTTCAATATGTTCGTCTGCAGCATTTAACGTGTCGATTAATCGTTGTAAAATTACATTAAGCATGGTTATATCCCGGTTGTTTTTTGTACTCGTATTTGTGTTTGTGTATGTTCTGTGTTTTATTTCTATATAGTCGGAAAATATGGAGACTGGCATTGATTTTAGTATACAGGATGTCCCAAAAACCAACGTCGACCCTCCAACGACTGATAGAGCAGCAAAAAATCGATCTATTTAACCCCTATGTTTGTTCCGCTACTTTTACTGTATTCGGAGATGTTGATCATTTTAATCTGAATTTCGAGTTAATTTCCCTTACGGCCATGTCACGAAAAATCATTAAGTTCATGTTTTATATCATAACTTTTTCAGTGTTATCTGTCATTATTACAATCATTACGAATCAGCATTAAATCAGAAGGTTTTAAACCCATTTGCTCGTTTTTTGTAACCAACATTTTAAGTGAGTAATGACGTAAACAAGTTTGTTTGTCCTTACTAAGTATCATATTGTTTGTTTTTCACTTTGTATGGAAAAATTAACTTTATGTGATCACCAGAAGGCGGAATTTCTCATGGCAAAAATCAAACGTCAATAGAGTTGGAACATTGAATTTTATCGACTATCTAATAAACTGAAATTATATTTACCTAGCGTATCTTTATTTATTTATTAACAAAATTAAACCTCAAATCCATAAGCAAACAATAACATACTTCATATAAACATTACTGAATTACATTTAAATAAAAGACAATATAAAAAGATAATTTTAAAAACTACTTATCTTAGTACTGCATTATTAAAACTACCTAAGTTTCAATAATACAACCTAAGGATTAAAATCACCTGTGAACTGATTTTCATCATATAAAATAGTATCGTAATCTAAGTCTGTTAGTTATTTTCCTTTAATGTTAACTGTTTCATCGACTGTAAACCATATATATTTTCCTGACATGTTTTCGCGAATTTTATCAACCGTCTGATTATTCAAAATATCTAGATAAACTTTCCGCAAACAACGATTCGTCGGGATTTTTTTTCGATGAACAAGAATAACATTTTTTTTTTAAATTCCAGTAATGTGTTTTTTTTTCCACGGAATGTTGCAAGAAACGAGAAATATTATCAAATCTAGATAAAAACTATTATCGTTCTTTGCCTCTTTAAACTCAGGTGAATGTGTTTTACTCGTTATGTGAGTTTCAACGCAATATATTTTTAGTTGCTTTAAGTGAAACTTACATTTAGAGCAGTATATTGTTGAGTTATTTTCGTTGTAAGTAAGACAATGATACTTCTTTATCCATTTGTTAATTGTTTTTCTTTTTGGATTAATATTTTTTTACAAACGTGAATTAGTTGCAAAAAGACTAGTGGCAGAAATGACAGTTAACTGCCATGCAATTTACTTTTAATCTAATCAAAGAGGTCAAATGGACAACTAGCTAATCAAAGAGGTTAATGTTAAAATCAGAAATGTAAATGGTGACTGAACTTATCGATACCTGAAAATGTCGATAAAATTCTACATTCCAACTCTATTGACGTTTGATTTTTGCCATGAGTAATTCCACCTACTGGTGATCACTAAGACAGTTGATAAAAAAGGGCAAATAGGTTTAAAAAATTCATTGATTCGTAATAATTCTAATTTTATAAGACACCGCAATTTTTTTTTTAACCAAATTTTGAAATGAAGGAATTATGGTGACATAATAAGGGAAATTTACAAAAACACAGATTATAATGATCAATATCTCCGAAACTAGTAAAAATCGCTGAACATACATAGGGGTTAAATCGACAGCTTTTTAGCTGCTGTTATCAGCCCTAGGCGGGTTGACGTTGACTTTTGGGAAACCAGTATATTAAGCACACAATCCCAAACAAGATTCTTATATAAACAGGCTCAAAACAATATTGAGTAACTATATTTTTTGTGTTATATATTTTCTCATATTTTACGAGGGGCGGCTGATAAGTAATCTACCTAACTTAATAAACAGACTGTAATAGTTTTTTTTATTTTTCAAATATTGAATTTAAGCCATTTAAAAATACACTTTCGGTTTGTCGTTAAAAAAGTCCCTTGAGGGCTTTCTTGAGAAGTCTAAACAGAAAATAGTCACAGGGGGCTAGATCTGGACTATAGGGGGGTGGTCAATGGTTTCGAAGCCATTGTCTTTAATTGGTAGCTTCGTTGTGCGGGCGGTATGCACTGGTACGTTATCTTGCAAAATCAGAATTCCTTTGCTTAGTTTACCTCGCCGTTTTTCCTTTATTGTCTCTCTTGGTTGATATAGTAAGTTTGAGTAATAATCAGTATTCATACGGTAAAAATCTATGAGCAAAATCCCTTCTGTGTCCCAAAAGATTGTAGCCATAAGTTTATCTGCCGATGGACAGACCTTGAATTTCCGAGGCGGCTTCTCATCCTTAAATTTCAATTGTAACGACTCTTGCTTACTTTCCGGATCCCATTGTCGAATCCAAGTCTCATCACATGTAACAATTCTAGAAATTATTTCTTCCTCTTTCCCTCAACTCATGTCCAAAAACTCTTCGCAACATTGTACACACCTCTCCATGTCAAATGCTGTCAACATTCTGAGGACCCAACGTGCACTAACCTTGGACATTTTGAAATGCTCATGAATTATTTCATTGACTCGCTCTTTACTGACGCCCACATCTCTAGCTGCTTCTCTCGTCGGTCCTCTTTAATTATATTTTTTCACCCTGGCTACATTTTCATCGGTGACGGCCGAAACTGGTCTTCCGCTACGAGGATCATCTTCCAAGCTGCCACGACCTAATTTTAACTGACTCGACCAAAACTTTATAACAAATTCGGAAGAACACGAACTGCCAAACACACGTAACATACGCTCTCCGATCTCCGAAGGCGTATTCCCTTCTTTAGTAAAAAATTTAATCACCGCACGCTGCTCGATTTTATCCATTTTCACTTTTTCTACCGACATGTTCGAAAAAATTGTGGGGGACAAATAAACGTGAAGCAATAAAGAAATGAATTTAATACATTTTGAAAATAGAATAACAAACGAATATAAATCCATACCAGCCAGCATTATTTTTGTATATATTTCTGAGCAAGGATTACTTATCAGCCGCCCCTCGCAGGTGAGTACAGTCAACAGCATAAATAAGTGATCATTTCTGTACCTTGTCGCTTTCAATCGTTTCACAATTTTGTATAACATTTCAAACACAACGTTAAAGTGACAAGGTACATAAATGATCACTTATTTATGCTGTTGACTGTACCCACCATAGAATTTTTATACTGCAGGTACTCACCCACAATACCTACTTATTACTTTAGAGTAAACAAAACAATAAAAGACCTACCGATACCCCAATATTCAGCGATTTTCTGTTCGAAAGTTCCTTCAGTTTTTATAAAATTATAACAACAACCACAATTAACTCTAGGGTTAGGACTTTTGGTGGCATGCCGTGGTTCTATAATCCATAGATTCGCTCATTCCTGATTATTGTATACAAACCCCCTTGATTTTGACCTTCAGTATTGACATATTTCAAAATAAACTTAAGTCATTTTTAATTCGGTTTACCCATACTTACTAATAATTATTTGTTTGTTACTGTTTCACAACGGGGGCAACCTCCAAGCCAAAATTTATTTAAATTGGTACAACGGTTTAATAAATGCAGGATCTGACTATACTGAAGGTCCAAGTCAAGGTATTATGTATATAATAATTAGGAAATGGCGACTCTATGGATTCTAGAACCACGGCATGCCACCAAAAGTTCTAACCCTAATTACCTAATTACTAAGTAGCAAATAGAATCAAAACAGTTAAGTTTACAGCTGTGACTTTGTAGGAGGTCCAATTGTCGGTATTAAATATAACGCTGCGGTCAAAAAGATTACTTACCTATTTTTAGTTAAATAAAGACATGAGCAATCTTTGTATTTCCAATTTAACTATGGCAAGATGGAGGTACAATAAAAAGTGGATTGACCTAAATAACGATCAGAGGACAATAAGATTTAAATTGAATTAAGCAGGGAGCAATCACCCCATCGACGAATTAGGATAAAATCATGAATTCCGGGTAGGCATCCATAGAGACAAACATGCATGCATGCATACATACATGCGTTATGGTAACAGGCACGAATATCTTATCTTAAAAGCTAATTATTTAACTGTCTGTTTATTAAAACAAAACACATTTCCACAGATGGCTCCAGAACTAGTGACTCGTGCAGAGGTCAATCATCATCCTACGGAGGATTTGCCTCCGCCTCATCTGACGATGACACCGTTGGTGAGTTAAGGTCGTTAATGAGGAGAAACGTTAAGGTTCTTTACGCGCAAACAATCGATGTTTATGTGGCTTACGAAATGATTTTGTTTCTATGTTGTTTTCTTTATTCAATTACGTATTCTCACAGTATCATTATTTAGAGTTTATCACTTATTCTTCGACTTTTATTGGAATAGGTCGGAAGTACAAATTACACGAAATACATTGCTGCGTATTCACAATAATAGTGTGCCCCTTACAGTCCAAAACATTAATACTAATCCTACCAACAACATAAGCAGACATAGGAATATTTGGGGCAAAATTAAATGACAGCTAGGGATTGCCTATATCGATAAACTAAAGTATCGATGTTTTTCCCATATACTAGTGGTCGCTCCAAGTTTTGTTTGTAAGTGTGTATTTTTCAATGAGGTTTTACCCCTACCACTTCCACAGACATTCAAAAGGCTTTAAGCTACCTGAAATGGATTCATCAGTCGACACGGAGAAAATTAACGCTCGAAAATTTGGAACAAATTCTGATTGTTTACTTTAACAATAGTCAATGGGACAGTAATTCTGAAATACACAATGAGGAAAAAAGTATGATGATTATGAGTGAAGATCCAAAAATATAAAATATAACCAGAATTTGGTTTCTATTTTGTTTTATTTTCATACTTTTAATGAAATAAAATACAAACAAAACTTGGAGCGACCACTAGTATAATGGGAAAAGCATCGATAATTTAGTTTATCGATATAGTCAATCCCTAGCTGTCATTTAATTTTGCCCCAAATATTCCTATGTCTGAACAAAAGTTTAAAATTAGGAGCCAAGTTCAATATTTTAGATTTACTAACGTAGCTGTCGCGTCTCCATCGCCTGACCAGTGCGGCCTCGGCCTTAATAAATACTTTCAACGAAAATCATTGTCAACATGATCGGACATACCGTTTTTGAATTATATCCGAAAAACTGCGCTTCACAACAAAAGGACGTAAAGTGCCATGAAGATTCGCTCTTGCCCGGTTTTTCCTTTGTATACACACAATTACCTAGCTAGCCGAATACCAAATATGAACTTTCTAGGTCATTTAGAAACTGGTTCGGTTTATGATCTATATGTCAGCCAATCAGTCATAAAATGTCGTTTTGAGACGTTTTTACTGCAGAGACCGGGAAAATCGCTGTTGCGGGATGAGTACAGTTAGCGTGGCCGCACTGTATACAAGTCCAGCAACCGCCCTTCCCGGCTGAGGCTTTTGTACAGTGCTTTTTTTCTCCTACAACGCGATTAAATTTAACACAATTGTTAATAATATTAAACACAGTCCAAAATTTCCTTAAAAAAAAAGAACATTGTCGCCATCATCGTCAACGTTTCTCATAAATCATAATTTTATTGACATTCAAAACATATACGATTTAGAATGAAACTGAAATAAAGCATTAAATAAAATCACAAATTTAAACGTTATTAATTCAATTTGAATAAAATTTAGTTCATAAACTGAACGCAATTTCAATAAGAAAAGTCAAAATATTTGATACATTTGTAAATATTTAAGCTGTAAACGCTGTTTGAATAGGTTTAACTTTTTAGTCTATGACATTTAAAAAGTAAAATATTCAAGGAAGAATTTTGATTCCACGAGTGTTTGGCTGTTTTGAGTTAGTTATCAATGTTATCATTGTTATCAATGTAATCATAGTCCGAACAGTGGCGTGCCTAGGGTTTCAGAATAGGGCAAGCCGAGAGATATGTTTTGTAGTTTTTACGGTTATTATGGATAAATTTATCTTGTTACCACATTACTGATCAATCTTCACTTCACTCTGCAGTTGTATAGGATTTGCTTACGTGGACGAGCTCACCAAAGCACCTTGAAGGCATGTTACCACTAGATATAATTTTACAGACATAATTTATCAGCAATTGCATACTTTCGGTAGCCTTGAAAAAAACCGCTTGGTTTGTATGAGAGAATAAAATAAAGGTTCAACTTCTTATTTTAACTTTGCTTGCCTAGGGAGAAAGCAATAAGTACTTACTTTTATTTCAATTACCTATCTAAACATTACATACATATTACACAACATAGTTAAATTAAATTATTATTTGTATACATCGAATGTGTTTTTCTAAAACGCCATCGTACCTATTTTGAAAGTAGCGACACAAGCTCTAAAAAATTACCCTTATTCAATGAAGTTTTAGACTCATCGTGACCTCTGAAGGGAAGTTCTTGTTGTGCTAAATGACAAACAACATCGACTAATCTTTGAAAAACGCTACTATTGTTATCAACACGCATGTTGTTTTGTAATTTCCTTTGATAATTGGCGCGATAAAGATGTCTCAATTCGCTGTTTACCAAAATCACTAAAAGAAATTACCGAGTTCATGTGTTTTCAAGAATTCATGTGTCTTTTAATGGCGCCAGCTAAATTATTTAAATCGTCATAACCAGATGTATTCCACACGTTTTTGTCGTTAGAAAAGAAAATACAACACCAGCAATATAACTTATTAGAGTGCGAACAACCAACAATCCAATGAGTTTTGTACACTGACCTGTTAAACAGTCTTTTGTGCGATTTACTACTCTGAGAAATACACAAGTCAGGCGTAGGTTTTGCCGAAGAAATAAGTACCTTTTTCTCAGCAAAGTCCAAACATTTTACCTTTCCGTCGACAAGCAAAGTTTGTGCACACTTTAAAATATCACAGTCACATGGGACTTCCTCCATTGTCAATCTAATTGAATCACAACTCACAACACCACAAAAAAAAACTTATTATTGCACTGACCGCGCCGCGCCGCTCAAAGCCTAAACAAACTATTCAACAAGTGAATAAAAGCATTTGTCAACAAATAGCAATGAAGTGAAGTTGGCCGCTAATGCGGCTCAACGCGTGCTCCGCGCCTGCGCGAAGCGAATTTCGCATTTACTATTTTTTTTTTAAAATAAATATAAATATCAGGGGACAATGTCACACCAATTGACCTAGTCCCAATTTAAGCTCTAGGCTTGTATTATGGGTACTAGACAATGATATAAATACTTATATAGAGAAATATATACTTAAATACATAGTAAACATCCATGACTCAGGAACAAATATTCGCGCTCATCACAAATATCTGCCCTTACCGGGATTTGAACCCAGGACCGCTAGCTTCGTAGGCAGGGTCACTACCAACTAGGCCAGCGCGTCGTCAACTCGTATACAACTTCATACTATGAACTCGTATACAACTTCATACGCAAGCAAGGCTTTTTACTCTCATACTATTTGCCATATTAATACACGAACAGTCGTATTTGGGCATATGCCGTTTCGGTGGGTAAGACAGAGAATATGAAAGCCCCATTGCAAGCCAATACGTGCGAGCGAGATACGAGCTAGCCGCGTCATGAATAGTTCGACTGGTTGCCGCACAGCGCTGAGCGCTGTGCTGCGTAGGTGGCGGCCGGCGGTGCGCGGTAAAATTTAGTAGGTAATACTGTTGCATGTAATTTGATTTGAAGAATTTAGTGAGAGCACGCGGCGCGCGAAGGTGAAATACCTATCTAATACATTACGTGGATTTAATGAATAGTTATTTTTGTAAGGCAAGGCAAGCCCGGCTTTTGGGCTTATATGGCAGTACCACCGCCACTGAGTCCAAACATGGTTTCAAAAGTGAAACACTCTACAGTCTATTTTTTCTTACTTGAGCTAAGTAGTAAACAAATATGGCGTATCTTTAAAGTTTGACATTTCATAGGGATGGGAATAATGGAGTGAATGTGTAAATTTATTTAGTGAATGAATGAAATGAGTGAAATATGTATATGGGTTGGGTTCTTCAATATGATTGATATAGTGAATTTGACAGACTACAATTGCATGTGGATACCTACTTATAACGATATTATGTACTCAATAACACAACACGATTTAAAAATATTTTATTCAGTCATCCGTAGATACATCATCATGTCATATCATATATATAGACTACCTATACACATAATAATAACTCTCACTAACTATTTAGTTTAAAAAGATAATTATATTCATTTATGTTTGGAATATTGTATATTAAAACCTCCATACAGTTAAACCGTTACTTAATCATTAATTCATTCACTTCTTCCCATCCCTACAAATTAAATGCCAAACTGACATTCAGTTTTGATAATCTGTGAGAGAGAGTTTTGTGGAAATTATTATTTTATAAAAATATGTTACTTGTAAGGATAATTTAAGGCAATATTTAGTAGAAATGAATAAGTTTGTGTTTAAAGTAATGACTTTTAGTTATTGTGGTACCATATATTGAGTGATTCTTTTGTAATGGCGTGATATGTGATCGAGTGATGTTTGTTTACTACTTAGCTCAAGTAAGAAAAAATAGACTGTAGGTACGTAGTGAAATTTCATATATTTTCGCGGCCGCTGCCGTTGGTAAATAATAACTTCAAAAAAAATCCTGGACCTGGAACTCAGAACTTCGCGGGCTGATTTCGCAACAGTAAGGTTAACATTTCCGAGCATGTGGGAGAAAATATCTATATAACCGTTTAAGCTGTGTTTATGAAATTAAAGGGTACTAGTTTATTTAGAGGGTCTCACATAAACCAAATTTAGTGTTTTTATGTGAAATAGTTTATGAATTATGAAGGGTTCATAAAGTGGGTCCAAATAGTTCGTGTAATATTATACGCGGGTGCTGTTGGCCAGTTCTCTTTTCTCGGATTGGACTTGGATTGACACCCTCCCTCGTGTCTATAAGATATGCATCATCTGCCACAATGTCATTTTGTGCTGTAGACCTATGAATAAGACAGACGTGACCATTTGATAATTAAATCCCATGGATAAAATAAACAAAAAACATAAATAGTAGTAGTTTAATGCGGATATGTTTCTCGTTAAATGCGATAATTACAATAAGTAAATAATAGTGGATTAGATAGAGAAAAAGGGACTAAAACAAGCCATAATGACAAGAGATGATTAGGCACGCGAGCGAGCGAGCGACTTGAGTGGCTATATAGTTCGATTGTCATTATAGTTGATTAGTCTCGCGTTAAACACTGTACTTTTCACTTTGAACGTGAGGAAAAAAATGATGTTCTATACAAAATTATAAATATGTAACAAGTTTCTGACAAATTTGTTTAGCGGTTCTTTTTTTTTGTAAAGTGACATTTAAAATGCTTGCATATTTAGACAACAGATACAAACTTGAAAACTATTTGGAGCATGCATAATAAAATAAAATGTTCCTTAATATATTCGTATATCATATTATCATATTCGTAATCATTAATCGTGTTTCACGAAATTAAATCGTTTTTTTAAATATTTTTTCACAGTTCTCATTTTGAGGTGATTTCCACGCCCTAAAAATGGTCCATACACAATCACTGAAAATTGCAATGATCCTCAATTCGCAAACACGGTGATTGGTTATTAAGGGGTTTCCAAAGTAAAAATAAAATACTTTAATCCCCAGAGATTAATAATAAGGAGCTTTAGTCCCGATGTACAAAGACTAAACTATCATTTTAATAATAATAATAATAATAACCTTTATTTCGGATAACGCATCCATATATGTGTTAGAAACAGTAAGAACTTATTAATAATGTTAGTGCATAGCCTACCAATACATTAGAAATAAAACTTACAAACTACCTTATTAACCCTTAATTTGGCAAAAATAAAAAAAAGTCGGGAATTCAAACCCTTTTTGATTTTGAATCAGCAAAAAAAATAAAAAAACATTCCAAACATTAAAAGTGAACATTATAGTATGTTCACTGTGACGCACATTGCCAAATTAAGGGTTAATATCCAAAGCAGCAGCACTGAACATAGGCTATGCACCTGAGACGTGTAGCCCAATCCAGCGCCGCAACATTGGTGAATCCCACCTATTTTGTAGGGTGATCAGGATGCCGTTTGCACTATTGCGGAAGCGGTGGAGCAGCGACGCAGATCTCCTTCTAATTATCGCATGGAAGCCCTCGGTCCGCCTCTCCGCAAACATAGTCGACGCACTGCACCACCGCGGCAGTCCAAACAGCATCCTGAACGAATCATTGTACTGTACGCGCAGAGCGCTATATGTCCGCCGCGTATAGCTGACCCACAGGCTGCACGTGTAGAAGGACTGACAGAAGGCTTTAAACAATGTCACTTTAACTTCATCGCTACAACGTGCAAACCTGCGAGCAACCATATTGCATCGCACAGACAGCGCCCTACGCTCCCGTTCAATATCCATGTCGTCAGATAGATCCTCAGTGACCCAATGGCCCAAGTACTTAAAATGCTGCACACGATTCAAAGGAATACCGCATAATGACATGGATGGCGCGGGATGGTATGCCTTAGTTTTAGCTTTAAACACCATGAATTCACTTTTCCTCGCATTGTACTTGAGCCCATGGGCCTCCGCATACTTCTCACATACGAGTAATAGCCGACGCATAGCACGCAACGACGGAGCGAGCAGCACCATATCGTCAGCGTAACTAATATTATTCATCATAACTCCGTCTATAGAGCATCCGATACTGGCGCTGCTTAGCTCCTCGAGGAGCCCGTTCACATACAGGTTGAAGAGCCGCGGCGAACTCAACCCCCCCTGCCGCACCCCGCACTCCAGCCTGTACGCGTCCGAATGCACGCCCGCCCATCTGACACTGTTCATCTGGTTGTTATACCAGTATCTAAATATGGATATAACCTCATACGGCACAAGAGTCTCACACTGTAACTTTTCCCAAAGTTTATTATATGACACTAAATCGAATGCGTTCGACAGGTCATTTTAAGAGCATGAGAAGTAAAAACATTTTTTACAGGATTTTAAAGAATTATATGCGTATACATTATTGATTCTAGCTTCTGCCCGCGACTTCGCCCGAGTAGATTTCGATTTTCGTTATTTTCTCGAAAACTTTTTTTTTCTGGGATACAGAGTGACCCATGTGTTAGTCCAGGGTATAAGCTATCTCCAATTCAATCTATCTCCATTCCAAACATCCGTCCAGCCGTTGCAGGAGTATCAAACTAACACACACAAACATTCGCATTTATAATTTTAGTGGGATAAGCTAATGAGATCCTTCAAAAGATTTACACGTGGAATAAATTATACCTACTTGATACGTGAAACGGGATCACCCTATATGGAGCGTGACGTCAAATTGATGTCATCGGCATGAAAATTACGGGCCCTGATGATAACGAATGGTAATATTTGTAGTGTACCTCCCCTACACGTATCGTGGGGATGTATTTTTTTTCTCCTCTATCCCATAGTGTTTGGTGTCGTTGGATAGGTCTTTTAAAAATATTTCGGGTTTGTAACAATGCACACAAGTCCCGGTAGACGGCAAAATTCTAAAAAATCGCTAATCTAATTACACACTTTTTTTTTTAGATTTCAGATTTTATTACTCAATATAACACAGTATAAATTACATGGCATGTCAAATTATATGCAGTTACATTGAGGTCGTCAGAAATAGAATTAAATGATAATAATAGAAAGTCAACACAAATACAGAGTACATTAAAAAATAATAATAATAAAAAAAAATAAAAAAATTAAAAGTCAATCCTATTTATAAGTCAAGTTCCATATACTCATTCACGGAATAGACTGGGTTATCCAACAAAAGATTCTTAAGCCGGCGCCTAAACATGTCGTCAGATGGTTCGCGTTTGAATTCGGCGGGTAGAATAATTGTGTATGCAAGTGGTTATCTTTTACAATGGAGATTCAAGAAGGTATGTAGTGTAATTTCAAAGCAGATAAATATGATTTCTATGTCTTATTTTAAAATAATATGTCCGCTACGCATCACGTCCGAATGAGCAATGAAAATACTGACTTATAAGATATATCAAAGCTTTTAGTTTAGTTGCCCCTCGTTGCCCGCGACAATTTATATGTCATTTTATAGCTAAAGATTTAATTTAAATTATTCAAGTGCTAAATTTACCCAAGAGTACCAAGGGCCTTGGTGATAGCTGTTCTACGTCGTCGTAGTGTTATAGCAAACTAGACCTTCAAATACATTATGTTTTGTTTATTTGTTTTAGGCCAAGAAATTCATTGTTTATTCTCACGAATGTTTGTTTTTGAACTGTGGAATAACGCTGCAAAGAATATAAATGCTGAAAAATGCCGATATGTTTTCCAGCAACTGGCTAAATCATTTTTAGATAATGAGCGGATAAATTTACGAAATTTAGAAAAAAAATGTAACTATTAACTATATGAAGGCGTGAGTTTATGTATGTATGTATGAAACTATTTATGTAAAAAAATTCACCAGTACTTTAAAAAGGCATCTCTAAGCAAAAGTGTATTCATAAATAGGCATTCCGACTGGCTTAATGTACGAGAAGATGTCGTGTTACCAAAAGTTCAACAACGAGAAAATGCGATCGTTGATGAACATGAAATCATTTCTGAGGAAATAACAGGCACTAAACGTGGTAGGCCCAAAAAAAATTTCACGGAGTGCAGTCAACGTTCTAAGAAAAGAAGATTAACGGAATTATCGAAATTAGATGAAAGTTTAATAAGTAGTCTTACTAAAAATGATATAAAAAATGTTACAAGAGAAATTGATACTGATGAAGTTTTATCCTTAATTGTTGATGCCAAGTTGACAAAACACCAATACATTTGATAAATTGTAAAGGGTCCTCTGTTCCAGTTTCTTTTCCATCGTACGCAAAAATTTTAAAGGCTAAAAAAAAGTGCTACCCTAAACAAGAAACCATTAATGTAACTGAATCATCTGCAGAAATTGATTTGCAAAGCCTATTAGATCATACGGCAACTAGGGTTATCGAATCACAAAAAACCGTCGTAGAAACTATTTTGGTGAAATCTTCATGTAAATTTGTTCTAATAGGAAAATGGGGTTTCGATGGCACTACAGGTCAATCGAATTATAAACAAAATTTCACAGACGGTAGTGAGGATGATGGTAGTCTGTTCATTACTTCTTATGTGCCACTGAAATTGGTTATGAGAGATGTCGCTAACCCTGATAATCCTGAGATTGTGATTTGGAAAAACCCACGACCTGCATCTACCAGATTTTGTCGACCAATTAGATTTAAATTTGCAAAAGAAACTAAGGAATTATCCCACAAAGAAGAAAAATATATTCAAGAAAAAATTAATAGCTTACGACCATCTGCAGTTTCAGTATATGATAAAAGCTTTGTTATAGAACACTTTATGCAATTAATGATGATAGATGGAAAAGTTTGTTCAGCTTTATGTGATATGTCTGCAGCTAGATGTTTTATATGCGGTGCGACTCCTAAAGAAATTAATGATATTGAGAAGTGTGTCCAAAAAACAGTTCACGAGGAACGTTATGAGTACGGACTATCTCCTTTACACTCTTGGATACGTTTTTTTGAATATTTTATCCACGTATCCTATCGTCTCACAGTGAAAAAATGGCAGATGCGGTCTCAAGATGACAAACGTCATTTTTCCGAAAGAAAGAAGTTGATACAAACACAATTTCGGGAAAAACTAGGTCTTATCATCGACAAACCTCAAAGCGGAGGTAGTGGTACATCTAACGATGGAAACACAGCACGAGCTTTTTTTGAGAATCCGGAAATATCCGGGGAAATTACAGGAATTAACAAAGATTTAATATACAGGTGTTCTGTGGTATTAAAAGTCTTGGCCTCTGGTTATAATATTAATTCTAAAAAATACGAAGAGTATGCCATAGAAACAGCGAAACTGCTTGTAACGGAATACCCTTGGTATTATCTTCCTGCTTCGGTGCATAAGGTTTTAGTTCACGGTTCTGAAGTCATCGAATATGCTCTTCTATCTATAGGAGAGATGTCAGAAGAGGCTGCAGAAGCAAAGAATAAAGATGTAAAATACTTTAGACAACATAACACTAGAAAATTTTCCAGGTTAATGTGCAATACAGATTTGCTTAATCGACTTTTGCTAACATCTGATCCTTACATCACTGGTCTACGTAGTTTGCCCCAAAAAAAGAAGGGTTCGTTACCGAAGGATTGTATTTCATTGATTTTAGAGCATACACAATGCTAATAAAACGTTTTGTATTATCTAATTAAGGTTTATTCCAATCTTGGTATTTTCGACCGATGTTATATGAACGCGAGACCACTGTGCAATGTTTCGATTAAGGTACCCGTTTATGAAATATTAAGCTTTAAAGCGCAAATTTTTGTTAGAGTCAAGTGTCCCTACAGCCAAAACTACAAATACAAAAAATCGGAAAAATAACTTAAATGAAAGCACATTTATAATGTATTACTAGGGAATCTACCCTATTATACTATATTTTTATACTAAGTAGACTTCAGTGGTTATTGAGTTACAAACGGTTTAAATGTTTATACCTACCGAAAACTTATTTGCTGTGTTGGTGAACTGACCGCGAGCTGTCGTCGGTGATGCTGCTATACCGCGTAACTAACAAATTTAATAATATGCAAAATACACCTTAGCTTGCAGTCAATAAGGTAAATATTGCACCTTATAGAGTTTGCTGGTTACGCGTTATTGCAGTATCACTGACGCTATTTCGATGTAAGGGGATAACAGTTCCAACGGCAAAGTTAAATTTGTCGGGAGATCTAACTTGTACGTAGTAACGGCTTCGGAACCCTACACTGAGCGTGGACCGACACGCTCTTGCCAGGTTTTCTCATTCCTAATATCGTAATTGTAGTTGTCTCCATATTTAATGTATATGTATACTCAATGTGAAATTACGAACTTAGCCGGTTAAGTACCAATTTCACCAAACGATGATATATTTTAATCAATTTTAATCGACCGTTAGTTCATACATGTTGACAGCTGTTAACTCTCTAATCGCCTGTTAAGTTGTTAACAATGTTTGGTGGAATTGGTTCTAACACCGGTAAAAGCCGAGTGGTAAACTCTAATGGCCAAACCCTACTTTCAAACCGCGGACAGATAGGCTTACTTCGGGTTAAAGTATGAGACATTTTGTATGGACAAATGTCGAATTTTAATCCGAAGTAAGCCTTACCTGTTCGCGGTTTGAATATTGGGTTCGGCCTTTAGTAATCGTGCTGTACCTACTTGCCGTTCTAGATACCGTTACATAGACAAAATACAATAATCTAAGATTGCATTTAGAAACTTAGTTTAGGCCTTTCATACGTTTATCATGTAGAAATAGGGCTCGTTCTAAGTTATGATACTGTATTAAGCAATTTACTGGAATAAGGTATAAGACAAAACTGGAAAAACGGCATGTCTGCATCTGCAGGTCTTTTGTAAGCTCCGTATACAGTCTACTAACTACTCGAAACGAATGTTAAATTATCCGTTTAATATTATTGAATAGTTTTTTCGATAAATAGAACAATTCTTCGCTATGGTTCACCTACCAATTGACATATTTGATATGATTATGTTTTCCATCGTTAAGGTTTCTCCGGAGAGTATATGGAGCCAGGAGAGCACGTGTCGCGTGAATGGTCGCGCGCGCGCACCCACTCCGCCACCTCGTGCCCTGCCTCCTGCACCAGGTCAGAGCCCTCCACTGCCCACGGCCACCCTCACTCACATTGCCTCCCGCCCTGCCACCGTTTGCCCCGCGTCCCCCTCCCCGGACCCTAGCCCCTATCCGGCATTTTTGCTCGCTAAACAGTCTTCCAGTTTTAAAAAGTCCTCCGAGCGGCTCGAGTACGAACTATCACAGTCCAACATATATTCGACCTGCCCCTCTACGCGGTCCAGCCGATCAGGCGGGTCACTCCTCATCGAGGAAGTGGATGATGGTCTGCGAGCACGATTAGTTTGGCGCCGTAGTGCTAGTTGTCGCAATCTACGCGACTTTAGCTTCGATGACGCGGGCCGTGGAAAACGCAAAGTGAATAAGCAGACACGTGACACTCGAAGCATGTTTGCTGATTTAGATTCTTATTATCCAGTGGGCGATCGTTATGTCGATTCACCGGTTACTCGATACGATGACGCTCGTACTTTAGCATTCGTTCTCGGAAATCAAAGTTCTATAGAGTTGCAGAGGGAGATGATAGGTCGTACTTACTCTTCCAGTTTTCCGGGAGCAACTAGTGAGCCTAGATTAGATTTACCAACATTTGTTCGTAGTGGGTCTCAGGATGATATCTCTCATGATAGCTATGAATTAATTGAAAGATCTGATGACGAATGTTCGGAAAATCGACGATACGCTAAAGTTTTACCGCGATCCTTAATGGTGCGTACTCGTTCTTGTTCTTTGGATTCTGGGAATGACCTCCCTTCGGATGATGAATCTCTGTCACATCTCTCTGAAGTGGACGACCACGAGGTGAATATAGATTTAGGTAGTGTCAAGTACAAAAGTGACAATGACCTGCCTCTTGATCCATTCCTTATAGATGATCCTCGAGTTTTGCCGCGTGAAAAACTTTCTGTTCGATCTGATGGAAGTTATTACAAGGAAATTAAGAGAGCTCTTGGGTCACGAGCTTCAAGCCAGGAATCTAAAAGCGATTTTGGCGAGAAGATATCCAAGAGTAGTGCTGAGTCGAGTAAAAAATCTCGTGATAGTGTTTATCACACTGATAGTAAGAAGTCACGCGAGACTCTTAAGAGTAAAAGTTCTGATAGATCAGGCTCGAGGACCTCTAGTCAGGATTCAAAATCAGACTATTACGACTGCAAGAAAAACTTGTTTGAAAGTGACGATGGCAACCTAAGACGGCGTAGTGTGACTAGTATACAAAATGCATATATTGATCCGTTTGAGCTTGTATCGCCATCATCTAGCCCTGACTCTAACAAAGAATTTTATGACACTCAATCTACTTTTATTGCTATGGAAAAGTTGGAATATAGGGAAAAAATGATTTTTGACAAATCTCATGAGGATTTAATCGCTAATTTAGCTGATACGCCTACTTTTTATCACATTCCAACTCCTTACTCTACTTTTCCCAGTAATAATAAGCATAGAGACCAAAGTCCAATGCATTCAGCGAGTCTACAAAATGTCGAAATGGATGAATATATACAATATTGTGACATTAGCCCGCCCAAGAAATCAGACTATTTTTCCATCGAAGACGAAGATGCATGTCGTCAAAGTTCTCATATGTGGCCTGAAAAATTAGTTTCCATGGACACAGAGATTGACAGCAGTCGAGCATCAAAAATACAAAGCTATCAGCGTCGCCGGTCTTCTGAAACTGTGTTTAGCTTTGATAAAGAGAAGATTGAATCTTTGACTAGTTCACTTAGTAAGGAATCTACTAACTCGCATCTTGTCAAAGAATCTTCCAACGAGTCTGACGTTAATGTTCGTGTTCTTCCAGCAATGGATAGTATTGAATACGCAAAGAGTAAGGCCAAGACCGCTCTGACACAACCTACCACGTCATCAATTTTGCAATCTGAGTTCGATAAATCCATGCGTGGAAGGGTTTATACCCACACAGTGAGAAAAGAAAATTTAAAAGAAGAATTAATGGCTAAAACTCATTTTGATGAATACGACCCAAAGTTGATTCTTGAAACAAGCTCCAGCAGTCGCCTTGCAGATAATTCGATACCATATACTCACCCTACAGTGGAAAGAACAAAGAGTGATCCAAATAGTCTTGCGAATAGACCACGGTTCAGTAGTGTTAACTCCCGTCGACATGTTTTGATGCATCAGAAGTCTATAGATTTAACTCCTGCTGAATCTAGCGATGAAGATTACATTTTTCGTCAAATACCTAGTGCTCCTCCGATCGCTACAAAGCGTTCTCATTTCGAATTGCCTTCGAGACTTTCAGATCACGGAAGACCACATTTTGACCTGCCTAAAAATTATTTCAAAGAATTCGATGCTTTCAAAGCAGGTTTCAAAGATAGCAAAAAAACTGCTGATGATGGCTATGATATTCCATATGTGTTACATAAAAGGCATGTCATGAACGGAACCGCTCCTTCTCCTTTGGAAGATAAAAGACAAACTCCAGATATAATTATGCTTCCGCCGCAAAATGGCCGCCATATTATGAATTCTCATTCTAGATGCAAGTATCATGACCATCCTAAGTCGCCACGGTCACCCAAATCACCCAAATCTCCTAAATCGCCGAAATCTCCCAAGTCACCAAAATCGCCAAAGTCTCCCAAATCCCCTAAATCACCTAAATCTCCAAGAAGTAGTATTCAAATTGAACATGGGTCTAAATTTCTGGAAGTCGAAAGCAGAGACTTTTTATTTACACAAAATATTGACTTGTCTAAAGTAGATCCTGTGACATTAGAAGTAGACAAGAGTGGACAACTGCAACACATGCCAAGTCCAAAAAGGGACATTACTAAACACTTAGACCCAGTTCTGTTAGAAACTCTTAATTCTAAATTAAGCCAAATAGAAAGCGATTCAGCTACCAGCTCTAAAACTGATAGTATAAGACAGGAAACACAATATTCTCATGATATTAAGTTTACTGTAAACGGTCGCAACGTTCAGCAGCCCCCTGTTTGCAAAGAGCCAAAGCTAATGTCAGCTGCTGAAAAGTTACGCGCAGACATTAAATCTAAGTCAGATAAACTTCCACCAAAGAGAGGTCAAAAATGTCGTGGAACTGCAAAGAAAGGTAGTTGTAGTAAAATAAAAGGTAAAAATAATAATAAGATAAGAATAACTTCATTTTCTTCCGACGATGAAAGTGTCGATTCAGATGATGTGTTTGGAACTACTGAAGCTGCACCTAAACTTGAATTTTCACCACCGCAGTCTCGAAAAGATCTTGAACCTATATTGCAACTTGAATATGACAAAATTACGTCTGGGGCGTGGCATAGGGGCCAAACAATGAGTTCTACAGAAATCGAAGGGTCCCCTCCTCAATGTCGAAAATTAGTTGAACTCGAAGCTAAGTATAATCCCCAAATACTTGAAAGCGTTTCTGGAAATGCAACAGAGCTTCGACGAATATCTGAACGTTCGATTTCCATACCTAGCTCCGAAGATGATATCGCTATTAAAGCGCCCGAAGTAAAAGAATGTTCTCCATGGGAATACAATGATAATATTCCTTCGCCAATTCTAGAAAGTATCGAATTTCTTAAAAGTGACGATGAACATTTAGCGGATATGGAGGTTCAAAAAGTAACCGGGATTCCACCATTGCCGGAAAAAAGTGATGTTATCGAAGAATCCAAAACATGTTTAAACAAATTATCCATAAAAAAGAGTTTACGTGACGAGTTAATTTCACCAATGCTTCGTAGAACTGGTGGTACGCCAATTCTATTTGCTCATGCGAGATTAAATCTATCTGAAGGATCGGTGTTTTCACTACAGCGTCAAAAAGCTACCCAAGATTCACCAACAGTAAGTCGAAGGGCTAAAAGCTTGGATACGCCGGTTATACAACTTCATCGATTGCCACCGATGAATGCATTCTCGTCAAAAGATGATACAGTGGAAGATATTAACGAAGAGGGTGAAATATTGGAAGTTAAGCCTTTACTTGAAAAAAATCTGAAATCTTTTGCCAGTTCTAAAGACACCATTAGCAAAATAGAAGAGGTGGAAGAAGATCAAGCTTCTGAAACTCCAAAAGATCTGAAATCTATTATTATTGACACAGAAGAGCTCCAACTATTGGAAGAATTAGTTGAACAGCGTCGCCCACGATCTTTTAAGCGGCGATTTGATGTGTCTAAACTAAAATCTCAAATTAAATCTCCTACTCGCTCACCTTTATCCCGTTCACCAATATCTAAATCACCGTCTAGATCTCCAACATCATCCTTAAATTCACCAAGAGGAAGCATTAGAAAACTATCGGACTTAAGTGAGGATCAAATTGTACCTGATATAGAGAGGATTAAAAGAAAAGAAAAGAAAAAGTTAACTTTGAAAACTAATGCTAATGAAAAACATAAAAATGGAAACAAATTAAATAAAGGTGGATCTCTCGATACCAATGCTACCAAGATTAAAGCATTACAAACTCAAAAATCTTTACCATCGTCCCTTAAGGAACGGCCAGATTTTCTGACGGTTCCTCCTTTAGATATTGCACGCGCTAAAAGTCAAGAATTTGAACAGGCGGCTAAAAAAGCATTAAAAGAGAAGTCAAAATCATTAGAGAAGATGGAAATCAAACGAGGCAACAGTAAAGAAAGAACTAAATCGCAAGAGGAAAGTGACACAGAAATTGCAAAGCGTAAAGAAAAGCAACAAATGTTATTTGAAGCTGCGCTTAAGCAAACAAAAACCCTTATTAGTCCTGTCAAAGACACTTTGCCACCGTTTCCTCCTGCTGAGGATAACATTCTGGTCAAAACTGAGGGTGATAAAATTATAATTGAGACTAAAATAAGTAGCAAAGCTGAAGATCATGTTTTTATTGCCAAATCACCAAAAAAATTAGACAACAAATTAAGTGGAAAGATAAGTCGTAGTTTCGAGGACCCGAAATCATGCAAAACCAATAATAAAATAAATAAAAGTATGGATGACAAGTCCAGCCAGTCCCTGGAAGATAAATTTGATGATACAGAGGCTCTACAAAAGTCACCTAAAACTTTATCAAAAAAACAAGAAATGAAACAACAAATCGAAGGAAAAGTGGTTTACCAAAAAATTCAATCCACTATTAAATCTAAAAGCTTAGAACGTAAAACGGATATTCATATTGATTCCAAAGTGAAATCTAAGAGTCTTGATAGAAACTATGTGACACCTCCACTGATAGCTGAAGATATGCCTGTAGCTGCAGATAGGTATTTTAAACAGGAAATCATTAAAGTTGACGTCCATCCTACAGTTAAAGAGGAGGAATCAGATAATTTTAAGCCACATCACGCAAAAGCAGGCTCCCCTTCGATTTGCTTAGTAGAAAAAACAGACGATGATTCGTCTAGCGAATGGGTGTCTGGTTCTCACCATACTGTTATTGAGAGTGACACACAGACTATCATAATGGAACGTCGTAAGATAGACATTTATAATAAACAAAGACAAAATGAATTGCAAGAGAGTAAAAGTAACCAAGATATACACAACTTACTGATTGCGGAAAAAAGGGCGGAAGTGGCTCGACTAACTAGTGAAGAAGAGTCATTTACCGAAGTCAGTGACTTGAAGGTTTCAGATGAAAGTCACACAGGAATCTCTTTGCCTTACATAGACGCTGATAGTTCTTCTGATCAAGACCAGGGTTCGGAAAAAGAAACTAAAACACGACTTTCTCGGAGTAGGAGTGATGATACTGGCTCACTCATAATAGATTACGATGAGTGCTTGGAAGGGGTCGAGCCACTTACCGATACTAACTTAATGAAAATGAGAAGAAAAAATGTTGATAAGCAACAAATATTTGATGAATCTTCTGCTAGTTTAATGGAGTTTTTACGCCATGAGTCTCATTTTAATTCTGATGGTGATACGGAGCGAAACCCTACACAACCTAAAAATACACCTAAATCGATTGAGCTGCCATTAAAATGGAAAAATAAAAATAAAATAATTGTAACCCCGCCGCAGGAAAATAGTCCTACATTAGAAAATATACCATTTATTGATTCAAGTACATCAAAAGCTACTAATAAGTCTGAAATAGGAGAGCCTACAGGTAGCTCCGGTAGTCCTAATGATGTATCGGCTGCTGAACAAAAGGTTTTATTAACGGCAAAATCTCGCCGGAGTGAACTCTTAAAACTAAGTGCTGAGCGATCGCGAAGTTCAGAGTCTACTAGTTGGACAAGCATAGAAAAAGATGCTAGCCCTTCTAGTGCTAACATAAAAGGTAGCTCTATCGATGATGAGTCAAGTGTCAGTTGCTCAATTGCTAGGCCCTTAGGCATATCTCAGGACATAGAGAAATTAAACAAAAAAGATAGAGAATGCCTTGAGGAACTCAAACAATCAATGGAATACGGAGAAGAGCATCTAGTTACACAACAAATTTTATCGAGTGTACAATCTAAGTCGAACTCAAAATCTCCCTCTCCAATCCCTGATATAGTGCGCATGGAAAGTCCTCGTAGTCAATCTAAATATAGCACAAGGAAATCTCCTACGCCAACATTAGAAAAACAGGGACCAGTAGATTCGCAAAAAGCTCCTACTGATTCGGATTCGAGTTCCGAAAGTATCGATAATACTGTTGAACAGCTATCGAAGCCTAATTTAAGAAAAAGTGGTTTAGATAAAATAGGAAAATGCTTTATTGAAGAATCCGAGTCTAGTCAATCGGCGCCATCTAAAGACTTGAAAAAAGATATTCATCGAACAGTTAAAAAAACGAAAATAGCTATTACTATATCCCAAGAGGATCAAAATACTACGATTGACTTTGATGACGATGGTAATGTTATAACTTCCTCATTTGAAAGAGAGCTCATGAAGAAAAGATCCCTTAAAGATACAGACCAAAAAAGTTCATCTAAATCAAGTATGGATACAACTACCACGACTACGCCATCAAAAGGATCTCTTAGTGTTGATGACTCCTCTTCAAGAAGGAAATGTCGCCTGGATGAGCAAAAAAGTTCATCTAAATCTAGTATGGACTCGAGAGGATCCCTTAGTGTAGAGTCAAGGGGATCTTTCGAAACCACAGAATCCACGTCTGGGTCTTTAGGCGAAGCTTATCGTCGCGGTGAAGAATTGAAACCTACATGGAGACCATTCTTTGGAGCTTCAGGGAGTGAAAATAGTACAAGTATCGAAGAAGCGTGGATACCTCAAGATCATGAGGGTTATGAAAGTATGACGTTAAACAAAGAAGTTTTTGAATTTAACAGCCAACGATCAGCCGATGATTTTCAAACATTTTCTAAAAATGCAACATCAACAAATTCATCGGAATCTTTGGAAGCGGTAGGTGATAGAAGTGGGTTCTTTGAAGGTGAATTTACTGATGATCTTAATGATTTTCCGGTTAATTTTCTTTATCCAGCTACATCTTCTTCGACTACCGATGTTGTCATAGGATATGGTCAAAATTTTGGCCGCACTCTTTCCAGAATATCTGAACGTAGCACAGCATCAGAAAAAACAAGTGCAGATGAAGATTCAACCAAAGCTTGCTCGAGATCAGAGAGCATTAACGAAGAATCTCTGAATTCCAGTGATCATCAAGCAAGTCTTAGTTCAGATCCACCAAGCAACGCTAATGTTGCATATATATCTGATACGGACAGACGAACATCGGCAGAAATGCCCGATATACCTATAGATCAGACCAAAATAAGTGAATTGTACTCGGAGTCGAAACAAGATATCTTTAAGGTACCCAAGTTATCTGACGACCACACGTCGGTTTCTAGAAGTTCCATTAAACAATTTTCTGCCAGTGAAAGTCAAGAATCCGATGATTGGCCTTTGCCAGAACTCCCAACACAAGCACCAAAGTTCCCTGATTTATCTGGTAAAAGAAGATCAAGTGATTATGACCAATGGCCTTCTCCGCCTTCAAGCTTGTTAGAGACTCCGATAGTTGAAAAAGTGCATATTTATTACATGAGCAACGAACCTGAGCAAGCCATGAAAGTCACTATTCAGTCAGAAAGTTCTAAAGGAAATTTGCAAGGTTCCGATGATGATAGCGATACCTTAAATAATGATGAAGATTTAGAAAAAGACGTTCAAGAAATCAAGTCTGTCAAAGTAAGTGGTGCTGTAAATAAAACTGCTAAAATTATACCCTACGAGCTTTCTAGTTATATGGTAGAGCCTATCGAAAAGCAAGATGAATTGACGTGCCTCAACAAAGGAGTTGTGCCAAATTATGATAAATCGTGCCTTAGTGGCACAATTAGTAAAGCTTCCTGTCTCATAGGTGATGTAGGGTCTTGCTGTTCTCGCGCTGAACAAAAATCATTTGCAAATAAAACGAATTCAGAAGATAAAGTTATTATTAACCAACCGCAAAAATCGCCTACTAACCATAGTCCGATCTTTGAAGATGATGCTTTGTTTGTCGATGACGTTTTTAGCGGCGATAGTAAGTCTTTATCGCCTGATTTTGAAAAAGGGTTTACTCAACTTAGCACGTCTAAGTATTCGTGTGGATCTAATAATTCTGACACGTCAATTGACGACCTTCTTTCGCAGACAAATGCTGACGACACAGTCAGAGCTTTAACAAAACTTAGTACCGGTAGTTCTGGAAACTGCAAACGTTGTAGTCACAGTAGTCATTCAGAAGAGGAAACAAGCTCGTTTGGTACTGACTTAGATGGTACAGTTAAAATAGGATTACCTCAGAAAAAATGTACACATAGTTCTCATTCGGAAGATACCTCAATCTGTCTAAGTATTTCTGAATGGTCCACCGGAACAAATACAGTTCGCCAATATGCAAACCTTTCTGCGTCTGAGAGTATATCAGCCATCTCGATGGCAAAAAGCGATAAATCTGATAATGCAATTGTAAAAGTACACTCTTCTTCTCTTGCTAGCAAAATATCAGATCAAAAAGTCAAAAGGGGTTCTCAAGCAGAACAAAGCTCTAAAAGCAGCAGCTTGGATAAGAGCGTAGAAAATATAAAATACGATAAACTTTGCAGTTCAGAAACAACCATATCTAAAAAAGGTATAGACAGTAGTTCAGGAACCAAAAGTGACAGTACCTTGACACTAGCCCAGTCAATATCTGACTGGTCAGCGAGCACAAGTCACACTTTAATAGCAACTGCTCGAGAAGATCAACAGGAAGCTGATGACTTGAAATCTAATGATACTATTGATAAGGAAATTACATGTGCTGTAGATGATAAACATCAAAATATAGAACTCAATATTTCAAATGAATTTACGGTTGAAAATGAACCACTAATAAACAAAATGCCTGTGCTTCGATTAACAGCATCGTATGCTACTAAAATTGATAAATCTTCTTCCATTAGTTACAGTGACAAATCTGACAAGTCGAGTTCTAGCTCGTTAAGTAGTCTTCAAAAACATGCTGATGAAGTACTACGATTTGATCAGAGACTTAAAGGTGTTCAGTATGTTGAGGAAGAAAATCGTGAAAAATTTCAAAAGTCCCCATCTAAAAGCTTGAGCTACGAAGAGCAAACTTGTAGGTATTATAAACCTACGTTACGTTGTCAAAGCCAAGACAGCGGATTTAAATCGTTTTTTGTTGGGCCACAACCAGAATTAGATATTGACATACCATCGCAATTGTATAGTCAAGAAGAGAAACACAGTGAAAGATACCAAAGCCAAGAATTTTCAAGTATTATACGTGAAGATGTAGGCAATCAATTTATGCGATCTGATTATAAGCCATTGGCCAAACACGCAAGCTACGACGATAAAACTCTATCGAAAAATCAAATAAAAGAGTATAAATTCTCTCAACAATATCGTGCTAAACCTAAAAGTTGGTCGTTTCATGAACATTATCTTACTTCCTCTGATTTACCCACAATAGCAATTCCAGAAATGCCCTCTGTTCATAGAGATTTATGTGATAAAAAATCTGGAGAGCGATCATCCAAAACTCCTTTATCGAGATGCTCACCTTACTATTCTAGCAGCCTGAGTTCTGAATCTCCACCGATTCAACCTCTAAAGGCTCCCGTCAAAAAAACATTAATGGTAAGAAATTTTTCCCTTAAAAGCCCTCCGAGTGGAAATGATACAGACAGTTCGCTGGATGTCATAAGGGATCCAAGGGAGCGAATGAAAACATTTCGCCGAAAAAAACAAGTAACTAGCACACGCAAAAGGCAGGAAAAAATTCAGGATGTTTTAGAAGAAGATTCCACTAAGAGTCAGTGTTCATCTGAAAGTGATAAACCACAGAGCACAAAATATTTAGCTGTGGATGAAACCTTACGTCGTATAGAAAGTTCCGAGTGCTCAGACAGTTATCTTCCAGAGGTAGAATCGGGATCTTCCGAAATTTCGAAAGCGGATTCTAAAAACTATGAGATCAGTGAAACTGTAAGTTACTCGGAGGACGATGAGCAAGGGGACTACGCTCAATATAAGTCTACCTACGAGACAAAACAATTTTCTATTAATATTACACCAGTGCAATTTCAAGGATTCGGGTCTTCGGCTGACGAAGATGAAATGGGATTTCCTCGATTTGATAGACTGGGTCGGTTGCGACATCCTTATTTGGACTCGCAGGAACCTTCGTATGTAGCAGAAGATAGTAAACCTCGTCTATCGTATTCAAATAAAAGTAGTCGCCAGTCGTCTCTTAAAAAGTCCAAATCATCTTCTGTTTTTCGGCAATCTGACGAAACTTCACTTGGTGAACCGTCTGTAAAAAAGCAATCTCGATCCGGGTTCTTTGGCGATAGTGAAAGGGAAGACTCGGATGATTACGCCTATCCGGTGGATACTATCAAAAGGGCTCCAAAAATGAAGAAATCAAGTAGCTACTTATTATCACGTGGGGAATCCGTCGTTTATTCCGATTCCGAGTTACCTCAAGGGAAAGAGGAAAATGAACGGTATAGAGGTAGTCCATATCCTGAAAGCTATGATGATATCGGCATGTTTCAAACTCAGAATTGTTTTCCTCAGTACGAACATGAAATGCGCGAAGTAGTGGACCCTAATATAGAACATTTCACGAGAGATCTCGATCAGCGTTTTAGTCTTAATAATGTCGAAAGATTTTATTCTAGTCATTATGTTGACTCCCAAGCTTCTAGCGATAGTCCAGAACAAAAATTTGACGTCTCTACTCTCCCTCCGCCTTTATGCTCAGATGATGAGAACGATTAAATAAATTACAAAGTTATTGTTATATGCATGATTATATTTTGTATGCGTCAGCGCTGCATACCCTGAGTTTCAAAATGTTTAAGCTCAGATAATGCTATTCTTGTTATGAAAGCTCGGTCTTTTATCTTGTTTATTTATAATATAATATAATACATGACGATATATTAATAGATATTTAATGTTTAAATTTAAATCAGTTTATCAGTAATCTTCCAAACAAATCTAGATCTACTTTTATTAAACATAATGGTAACTATATATTAGCGAGTCTTTCATTGTAATAAGTAATTGAAATATTTTGGTGGAAACTTAAGTAGCGTGAACTCCCCAAATAAAATCATTCCAACGTTATTAACCCGTGGAGCGTCATACCAGTATGTGCCCCATGTGCGCGTAACGCAATTGTTACAGTCCGTGAGCATTTAGAATACCGTTCTGTTGTACTTCTCTTTCACTCGCTTTCGATACATTAACCCCATAACCTACCTGAGGACATAAAGTTACTTGAGGGAAATAGTTTTAAGTATAATTTGAGTACCTGGCTCTTAGACCGTGGTTTTTATACCATTCAGAAATATTTAAATTTAACCTGTCATTTTTAACTTTTAATTTTAATCCAATTGACTATTTTAATTTTTATTTTATTTTTCCCAAATATTTGTAGATTATCGTTTGTATTATTGCTACTCTATTTTTTATATTTTGTAAGGATTGTCTTTGGTCTTTAATTTAATTTAATTTTAACTGTATCGCTCCGATAAATGTTTCGCACGCCTGCATGCAGGCTGAATAAATTAAACAAATTGAAAAAAAGTTATATCTGCACAACTGTATTCTGAGCGAATAAATTCTTTGAATCTTTGAATCTCTGAAGAAGAGCGTATGAGAGCGAGTGAGAGAGCAGTACAAGCCGAATATTTTTCTTATTGCTCACGGACTGTACAATAAAATTGTAATCGTCTTTGTATAGAGATGGCAATTAGCTGACTTTATTTACATGAAGCGCTCGACGGGTTAAATTGCACACCCTAATACACTTCCTAATATTCAAAACTTGGATAGTCACATGTATACAACATGTAATGTAGCAAATATTAACTTAAAGTACCTATCCTAATCAGCGGTCTAACTATTGGTGCCGATGACGTCAATTAGCATATAGGATAAGGTGATTAGTAGTGAAGTCCAACTTGGTCCGGGTATCTCAGATTCGGTTCTGCATAAACCCTCATTAAAGTTTCCGAGTTCATCGATACCGACAACGAGATGGACTGTAGCAAAAATCATGAAGTAACATAATCATTAAAACATTCTGTTCTTATGTTGTAATAACAATTTGTATGATTAAATACTAATCGGGCACAATCGGGGACATGGACGTTCAAAATTAACTTAAATTGTAATTTTTACTACAAAAATATCAAAAAAATGCTGCTACTGTGGCCCGTACGTGATTGCCATTAAGCTGTATTTCATTCTGGTAATTCTGCCGCTATTTATTTTATGTTATAAACACCTGCTAAATGAGAGCACCATGTGTTCAAAATTTGGTTATTGCGACACCATCGGCGCGGAAATTTTGACCCCTGATCCTAATCTATCCGAAGTTTGAATATTGGGAAGGTACCAGAGTGCGAGTCGGAAGACTAAGGGCCTGTTTCACAATCGACATGTAAAATTATCTGCCATTTAAATTTGGTTCTCACTTTGCCTTATTTCAAATGTAAGAAAGAGAAACGGCTGAATTGATCTGTCAAATATGCTTTAATTGACGCCTGTGAAACAGGCGGTAAAGCTAGCACGCTAACGCGGTGATTTAACAAGTACTGAGAGGCTTGATGGTGCCGAGCTTCTAATCGGAGAAGTCGAAGTGCTAGCTTTAATTAAATTATTATATGTTAGTCTGGCCTTTTAGTTACGGCTAATCCAATTCTAAGTAATGAAACCGTGGTTCGATTATAAAAGTATCTTTGTAATTACCATAGTTGTAAAGATTAAGTAGTTTGCGCTAATTCGCATAAATAACGACTAAATTTATCGGTAGCATAATGTTTTACTTACCTTTTAGACCTAAAATTGAATTCCTGGAGATAAAGCTGTGTAATACAGGACTTTAAACAAATTTACTAGTGCCAAATTTTATCTTGATGTATTAGTATTAGCATTCGTTGCACAAAATGATAAATAAACCATGAAAGGCGGCCGTTTTTTTAAAATTGGATTTATTAACAAAAAACAAGCCGAAGTACTTTTTTATGAAAATGGTCTTATTTCATGTTTATCATTGTAATCGTGCAGTGAGTTCAATGTAAAGGCTGTGATTCACTTTACGTGATCCAAATTTATGAGTCATTAGATTTTTAATTGCTCAAAGCGGAACATTTTACAACAAGGCTAGTATATCGCACAGTTAATATTAATCATTACACATTTAATATAGCCTTAATCTTGAATATGTTGTATAATTTTTTGATCAGTTTATACAGTCGAAGTCACATAATTAGGGACGCTTGCGTTTTTCCCGTACAATTTCCTACAAATATTGACTTTGCAATTTTGACTTTTGACCAATAAAAAAGTTTATTGACCATTTTTTTTTGGGTAATTGCTTACAATTTACTTTAGATTATCAAATAACGTTTAAACTGATATACAGTGAATGACTGAATGTTAACAACGGACCTTATATTTTGTAGGGTTTAAATCATAGTGCTGTCGAGTCAATACAAACATTTTCGCTTACTTTTGCTTTTTTTTCAAAACCTTATAAAATGAAATATTCGTTTTCAACAGAGATAAATTGTACATACATAGAATTTATTCGGTAACGATAAGTGTAACTAACAATAAAATTGGTGTACAACTTTTTGATTGGTTGTCAAAATTTAAAAGTCATATTTGTAGGCAATTATACATTATGGGAAAAACACAAGCGTCCCTAATTATGTGACCACAAATGTACGTACTTATTGGAAAAAATACGTTATTTATTAGACTATAATACTTATTTTAACGGAGTAAAAATTTATAATAGGACTGGCAAGATAAGGTTTTTAACCTTAAACCTTTTTTATAATATGAAAATATGTATGCTCTTGACTAATATATGTTTTATATACAAAAGGCATCGAAATAATTTACTATGATCGTGGTCGATAACAGTTACCGTTGTGCCATTTATAAGTAGTAGTTGCATCCGCTTCCCAGCGGTAGATAACATTGGTTTACTTTAACTTTTTTATGAGTCATGAAAATGAAAGACCAGAGAATTGCTCATATTTTAATGTTTGCTTTAGTGGATGTGGAATGAAATGATGATGAACGACGATACAAATGGTCGGAACGTAAAAAGTAATCTTATTTGACTACAACTTTTATTGAATTTGTTCATGTTTATGTCCAATGATGACCATTGTGCACTTAAAAATATGAACTATAATGTAGCACACCAGTTAAGATATTAGTAAGATAATAATTTTAAGACAGGCACTTAAATTGATCTTATATGTTTACAGCTAAAATGCGTTGTTAAATAAGAAGATTGCGAGCCTTCTCGAGCTTATAAATATTTCATTGAATAATACAGGGTTTGAAATTGAAATCTTGCAGTAATGGCAGCTACCTGAATCGTTGTACGCACATGTAAATGACTTACAAAGATTAAATAAATCAATGCATATGTATAGCCTGACAAGTTCCTATTTAGCCCTGATGTAGTGTCGCTACAAACAGCTTACATATGGCAATTATACGTGTACGTCATGAATAGTCGGGACAGTGAGTATTGGCATCGTGCAAGAACGAGTGAGATATACAATTAAGTACTTGTAGATTGTGAAACTATGTTTTCATGTAATCGGAAGAGCATGTCTAGTTGATAATTAAATATGAATAATTACCTATCCGTCAAAATCCGATTCTAAATATTCGACATCCATATATTCATCAGATTCTGGCTCCGATGTATTTTCACTTTCGTCCGTTGAAAAGTCACTTTCAGGACCACCAACCTCGATTATAAATCTTTCGGTCTGTGATTCGATTATAGGACCTTTTGTCCTATATCCGTCTTCTATTTTTTTTACATGTTCGCAGCATTTACTCCAATTTTCATAGTCACTTCCTAAGTAATAACGAAGTGTAAAAGTAAGCTATATTTTTAACTGTTCAATAAAATTCATTGATAAATGTAAATACCTGAAAACTGGTTCACTAATGTTTCACCGAAATACGTTTGGCCGAATGAGTCGTTTGGCAACTGTTTCATTTCCCAACCCGCTTATATTGCTGTAACTGTAAATATTTCAGATTTTTTTAAAAAAAAGCTAACCTAACCTAACCTATAGAGTCTACACAATGGTACAAAAATAAATCCTGAAATATTCACAGTTACAGAAATATATGCGGGTTGGGAAATGAAACAGTTGCCAAACGACTCATTCGGCCAAACGTATTTCGGTCAAATGAACGGACCCCCTGAAAACTATCTTCAACGAGCTTTAGGAAGGCATCATTCGTGATGGAAACATTTTTAGTTGCCACTTTTGCTTTCATGATGAACCAAATCATCTCGATGGGATTTAAATCACAGTGATAGGGCGGTAACCTTATCACCTTGTGACCATGATTTGAGAGAATCGTATCTATTTCGTATACTGGCTCGGGTTTATGACGTCTCAAAATTGTGACCAATTTATCTTTAGATGCATTAGAAATGAGATGTTTTAGCAATGACGTGTTTTCTATCGCCAGATGTTGGAGCTTTGTTAATTTGGAAAGAATGGTACCGGGCATTATCCATTATAACACACGTGGGTTCACTGAGATTGGGAATTAATCTCTGCAAAACCCATTTCTTAAAATTGTTCCTGTTCATGGAGTCATGATAATCGGCTTTCTTTTCCTTATCATTATATATTAGGAGTGCATTGGGAACAAATCCCGATGGTCCGCCGGCATGAACTATAATATATCGTTTGCCGGTTGAAACGGATTTCGATACACCGGGTTCATTTTCGCTTTGCCAGCATTTTGCGTGGTTAAGAGAAGTATGGATGTAAGTCTCATCTAAATAAACAAGAGGTATATTTTTGTCCCTTGCTTCTTTTATTTCGTCTAAATAACTTTCCCGCCAAACCACAATATCCGAACGCTCCTTCAATATGTACCGTTGGTTTCTGCACTTTTTGTATTTGAACCCCATACTATGCAATAGCAATCGCAAGTACTCCCTACTACCGGTAAAATTAATATCTTTTTTCAATTCGGTAAGCAGACTTTTGAGAGTTGGTACTTGCTTTCGCACAGCATAGAATTCATGAATTTTGTGCCTTATGGCACATTTGTCGAAGTCGTCTATTTGTATTCTTTTTTTTGGTTGTTTTTTTTTTGGTACCGATGGCAATGGCGGTAACGGCTCATTCTTTTTGTATATATTCTTAATTGTAGCACTACAGACGCCTTGAATGAGAAAAAAAATAAAATTTAATAATTAATATACATATTTAGTACCAAGCTAACCAATTCATGACAATCGCACTATGAATATCATACCCGTCATGTCAACAACTGATTTCAAAACATTGTTTATTGGAATGCTGCTGAATCCTTCGTCCTTTTTCTGCCGCAACCATTTGAATGTATTTATAATAATGTTTTTTGCATCGGGGTGAAATTTCTTGGGCATTTTGATTTTAAAATCGATTTGTTTACATCGGTGACATTCAATGACTTCCAACGTCCGTTGTCAAAAAAAAACGTTGCCATTTAAATAAATTAGTTCCACTGTAAATCCGCAACATGGCGAGGGCTAAAAAGGAACTTGTCAGGCTTTACATAAGAACAAGTCATGTCGAATAATAACACATACACTTTTAAGTTTTTGTAGATAAAAAAAAACAATATCCTAGACGTATAGGTACTAAGTTACAGGTGCGACCGCACCGCTGCTTTACGGTGCGTATATTACGGTGCGTCATAAACGGCGCCATGTTGTTACCATGACCTTGGGTTTTGTTTACGCAACGACACCGGATTTTACGCAGCGGTGTGTCGAACCTATATGAGAACATTAAAAAAATACGGGTCATATTTTTGAAATTAGTTCCATTTCTAGTATTCTCTTTTTTAATATTGGTCTTACGATATTTTCATCAATTAAATACAGGGTGATTGGAAATACGCCGTATTCCTTGAAAGGGGTTATTCTACAGCTCATTTGTAACGATTTAAGTCCTGTCAACCAGGGGTCAAAACTCATTGGTTATCGAGTTATTCACGTTTTTAGAATTTAAAAAAAATACCCGCCTTTCGACCTAAAACTAGTCATTGTGTAAAAACTTCGTCATTTAGTATTACCAAAAAAGCATTTTTCAGAAAGCCAATTAATTATTGATTACGAAAAATAATAAAAAATGCCAAAGAAATGCAAAGTTTTGCAAATAAAAGGATTTGAAGTTGAAATTCTACGTAATTATTTTCCAAATTTTGTAACATTTTAAAGCATAACTAAAAAAAAAGTACGACACTTCGCGTACAAATGACAGGAATAATTTGCTCAATTCATAAGCTTTCTAAAAAGGTACAATTTATGACATTTTAATATTAATTTTCATGTAAAAATTTACAATTAATAATAATAGCAGAAATGTTCGCGGTTAAGCTCCATCGTTTCAACCAAAAAACGCGGGATCGTTATCGTTTATAAATTCAGATAATCGTGTTCTTTTAAATTTGCTTTTTAAAAACATAAAGTGCGTTCCATTTTTAACGATGAAGCAAACACGCTTGCGTGCGGTAAACGGCGGTTAGGGTAACGACGTTGGTATTCCGAATTGGCACGCAGGTATTTGAGAAAGAAGCTTAGTTATCAATATCGTCCGAAATCGAAAGAAAGTTGAAAGTAACTGATTACGTAGGTCACGCAAAAAGTTTTGAGATGCTCGAAATTTCAAAATGGAACGCACTTTGTTTTTAAAAGCAAATTTATTTAAAAATAGAACACTTATTACAAGCACTTATTAACATTAGCTGAATTTAAAAAGGAGAACGATGTTCTATTCATTTTACTACAACACTTCCCGCGTTTTTCGGTTGAAAATGGAACGCACTTTATGTTTTTAAAAAGCAAATTTAAAAGAACACGATTAGCTGAATTTATAAACGATAACGATCCCGCGTTTTTTGGTTGAAACGATGGAGCTTAACCGCGAACATTTCTGCTATTATTATTAATTGTAAATTTTTACATGAAAATTAATATTAAAATGTCATAAATTGTACCTTTTTAGAAAGCTTATGAATTGAGCAAATTATTCCTGTCATTTGTGTTTGTACGCGAAGTGTCGTACTTTTTTTTTTAGTTATGCTTTAAAATGTTACAAAATTTGGAAAATAATTACTAGAAATTTCAAATTCAAATCCTTTTATTTGCAAAACTTTGCATTTCTTTGGCATTTTTTTATTATTTTTCGTAATCAATAATTAATTGGCTATCTGAAAAATGCTTTTTTGGTAATACTAAATGACGAAGTTTTTACACAATGACTAGTTTTAGGTCGAAAGGCGGGTATTTTTTTTAAATTCTAAAAACGTGAATAACTCGATAACCAATGAGTTTTGACCCCTGGTTGACTGGACTTAAATCGTTACAAATGAGCTGTAGAATAACCCCTTTCAAGGAATACGGCGAATTTCCAGTCACCCTGTATATTAAATACAGAGATTTAAGCGGTTTTCCCACGACAAAAATTAATTAAGCTACCACGGGACACTGCTTTTGACTCTTAGTATCGGAAAAATGCTTTGACAGTATAAGTAAAGTGTAAATAATAATGTTGAATAAGTTATTTGGTAGGTTAAAACTTCCATTCAGTTCCATGACGTGAAATGATCATTCGGTGATTGCGACGGTTAAAGTAGCTTCCTTTACAAATCTTTGACAAATTTCCACCCTATATTAAATATATTATTTTATATTATAACATTTGTAACAGCTGCAAACTCATAGAAATATGTATAGGGAGCAATGTCCGTGTTCGTTTTTATCAAGTCAAAGTCAACAAGGAACCCTTATTGTTTCGCCATGTTCGTCTGCCGTCTGTCCGTATGTCCGCGGTCTAGCTCAGAGACTGTTAGTAAAGGGTGTCCCAAAAAAGACGCAAGATTTGAAATTGATGAAATTCACATATTTTTTTTCGTTATAATATATCTGTATATAAAATCTTAAAATACATAAAATAGGGTTATTTGTGGAATAGTACGTCAGGCAAATGTCCTCCGAGGCTTTGCTGGCACATACGCACTCTCTTGACAACATTTTCTATGACCATTTTGCATAGGTGCGGCTGAATTTCTCCAATGCAGCGTCGAATTTCCTCTTTTAAAGCATGAGTGGTTGTGGGCTTATTGGCATAGACTTTAGACTTTAAATAACCTCATAAAAAGAAGTGTAAAGGCGTTAAATCGCAGGATCTAGGGGGCCAATTCTGATCACCGAATCGAGAGATCACACGACTTTGAAATGTTTCATGCAGTAATTGCATCGTTTCTCTGGCTGTGTGGCAAGTGGCCCCGTCTTGTTGAAACCACATTGCTTCCACATCGATATCCTCTAATTCGGCTAGAAAAAACCTTGTTATCATGTCGCGATATCGAGCTCCATTAACAGTAACTGCTTGACCGGCCTCATTTTGAAAAAAATATGGTCCAATAATGCCTCCAGCCCAAAATCCGCACCACACAGTGACCCGTTGTGGATGCATTTGTTTTTGAACAATCACATTTGGGTTCTCTGAGCCCCAAATGCGGCAATTCTGATGATTAACAAAACCGTCGAGATGTAAATGTGCTTCGTCGCTAAAGATGATTTTGTTTGAAAAATCTGCATCGCTGTTTTGGCGGTCGATAATCCATTCAACGAACTCTCTTCGCTGTTCATGATCATGAGGCTTCAGTTCTTGTGTTATTTGAACTTTGTAAGCATGGAGATGCAGATCTTTAGTGAGTATACGTTGGAGAGAGCTTCTTGAAATTTGCAATTCTTGTCCACGATGCCTAATGGATGTTCCTTGATGTTCACGGACATTCTGACGCACTGATTCGATATTGCCATTTGAACGGCTTGTTTTTGGACGACCAGTGGAATGAACATCATGAATTGATCTACTCTCCCTGAATTTTGCAACCACTCTGCTCACAGTTAATGAAGTCAAGTCAATAATGACGACGCGGTAGCCTAGTCGGTAGTGACCCTGCCTACGAAGCTAGCGGTCCCGGGTTCGATCCCCGTTACGGGCAAATATTTGTGTGATGAGTGCGAGTATTTGGTCCCGAGTCTTGGGTGGGTGTTTTCTATGTATTTAAGTATGTATTTATCTATATAAGTAAGTTTATCGTTGCCTAGTACCCATAGTACAAGCCTAGAGCTTAGTTTGGGGCTAGGTCAATTTGTGTGAGATTGTCCACTGATATTTATTTATTTATTATTTATTTAATACTCCGACCATATTTTGCACGGAATTTTCGAACCGTACACGCCAAACTTTCATTACTTTTGAAATATTGTTCAATAATAAAAACGCGTTGATCTTTCGTATAACCCGCCATTTTTACAAACCCTAAACATTCAGCTGTCAAATAGGTTTTTTTTCAGGGTTGCCAGCACTAAAATACAAAAATGGCGGCAAATTGAAATCTTGCGTCCTTTTTGGGACACCCGTTACTACAAAGCTTTAATTTGGCATAATTATACATTAAAATTACGACGACAAAGTTGTATTAAAAATTTATATTGAAAAAAGTTTTGTTTTGGGTTCGTCCCATACATGTACCGCAAAGGTTTTTTTACATTATAACATCGAGTGTGCTCTTAGCTCTTAAAAACATTATTTACATGTAATAATCAATTTTTAAATTTGGAGGACGGTTTAGGAAACATTGAACTAGAAATGTGAGTGTGTGTAATTTGAGCTAGAATCCAAGAAATAAAATAAGGAAATATTTGTAATCAAAGCACAATAACGAATTTAAAAGAAAAACTATCACGACTAAGTAAACTTGCTTGGTTCTTGAGGCATGGGTGACTAAGGTTCGTAATTATGTTCATTAAAATGACAACCACTATTATCAAATAGTAAAATAATGTACATAAAAGCTAATAGTCATGCACGCCATTTACGAAGTGAATGATTTGAACAATGATCAAACTACGAGTAAAATGATACAGTATCCCAAAAAGTTGATTGACTGACAAGGAAAGTTTGGTAGCAAATAATTAATTTGTCAAAAGTTGTAGAGCGTAGAAACTTATTCCTATATCTTACCTTGTCCATTGAAATATTTTAATGCGTAATCAAATCTATCACAATTTCAAATGTAGGGTTTTTAATCCCCAACGTCCCACATCACAATGTAATTTGTCATAACTTAACTATGTAATGTCAATTTGACAGGGGCGTTTATCGCCGTCTTACAAAACATTCAGATTATATCGGATTACACACGGAAAAAAATTGTTCCGTGAAACATGATTTACCTGATGGTGAAATCGCATCTAAATCAGCCGCGTTGTCGAGGAGGAGCTACCGGGTATACAGGCAGACGGAAAGACAGAAAGCTGCCGGAACTGACTTTGTGTTATACTATGTAAAGAAAAGATAAGAAATCGATACTTTATAAATAAAAAAACTTTCAATATCATTCATTCAATGAACTGCTTCACTATTCATTTTTCACAGTTAACTTACAACACCGGCGATGTCTCTGCTGAATACAATTAAAAGTCCAACTGTAAAATGTTTGTACAGACGAGTTCATAAAGATGTATACACTTTAGTACCTTGTCTATTTAATGTCATGTTCAAACTGCCATATACGAACTATCGACTGTACCTACTAAAAATCACTTTAAATAGAGATTTCGTTCCTATTTACTTGTGGTTGTTCGAGATAGTTTTGTGTGTTTGTAGTTACGGCGGCGGGACCCTACACTGAGCAGTGCATGGTCCGACTTGCTCTTATCCGGGTTTTTCAGAGTTAGCTACACTGACTGGGGACGTCATTATATTTGGACTAGTAGTCGGTGAGCTTTGCGACGACGTGTCATAGTGCTTCGCTTAACTTGGCACCTGGACCGATAAAAATCATAGTATACTCCCTTCAACTGCATTCAGTCGCCATTGCTGCATATAATTTGCAGATTTAATACACAAATAACATATCTAAGATTAATTTAATTTTAATATGAAAACTGTCACGAACTTATTTGCCTGGTTTAAATTTAGTAGTCTGTAAGAGTCGATATTGTGATAAGGGTAATAGCAGCGGGGTTCCTCGGATGTTCAATTTATGTAACTTAGTATCAGTGCGTTCGTGTAGTGTGTGGTCTGGCGTTATCCAGAATAAGTTAATACTAAATCTAAGAACCCATTTCTCAATCATTCGTAGGATAACATTTTGAGCTAGCGATATAAAAATAATCAAGTCTGGTTGCATAAATCCTCTCGGGACATTTTCATGTTTGTTCTGCCATTATTACTAATTAAGTAATTTCGCATCATTTAATGATTGGTTATTGAATAAATTAGTAAGGATGGATGAAAGAATGCCGAAAGGGATATACAGATCGAAAGTGAGTGGAAGGGTCGGAAGGGGCCGCCGTAGGCATACTTTTTCGAATAAAATCGGAGAAATACTGGATAAGGGCCGAATGAATGTGGAAGAAGCGAAAGATATTTGTCAAGATCGTAGCAAGTGGAAAAAAGTGGTCTCTGCCTACCCCTCTGGGAAACAGGCGTGATTTAAAGTATGTATGTATGTATGTATGTGAATAAATTAGTAGCACTAGTTAACCGTTGCCCGGCTGATTTGTCGCTTCTTACTCATTCCTAATTAGTTACTCTATAGATACAATACTGTATGTTGTTCTCTGCCCTATGCTCCCTAAACTACCACATTCAATATAATATCTACTATGTACAGAGGTTTGTATAGGGTGTCCCAAAAATCAACGTAGGGCTGATGGATCAGGTAAAAAGCTATATATTTAACCCCAATGTATGCTCAGCGATGTTTAATAGTTTCGAAGATATTGAGCATTATAATCTGAATTTTTGTAATTTCCCCTTATGTCTTGGTCATGAAAAATCCTTAATTTCTTGTTTTATTTCAAAAGATTTTTAGTGGTATCTTAAATTATTAGAATCATTAATCATTACTAATCAGGGAATTTTTTAAACACTTTTGTTCGTTTTTTTTATAACCAACTTTTTAAGTAATTACTGCAAGTGGTTTTTACATACAAAGTGAACAAACACTGGAACACCTAGTGTGATTTTAATAATGTAAGACACCACTGGAAAACTTCTGAAATAAAACATTAAATTAAGGATTTTTCGTTACAAGGTCATAAGGGCTGCATCAGTGCACCTTAAGGTACTCTACCTCTGGCCTTCCGCTTGACACTATTTCCTGGGACACCCTGTATATTTAGTCCTTTACGCTGTTTATCGTTCTGGTGCGCTGAATGAAAACGCGCTCCAAGAGAAAGTAATATTTGTTTAATTTTGACCGTTTTGATGGTGTAATGATTTATTTAGTTATTTAAAACGGATCTTAAATGTGGCAGTGTTGAAGCGGCCAAGCCAAGCAAGTAATGTGTGCTAGGTATTTAGCGGGAGTTGGGTGTGGACTTGTACACTCAACAGTCGACCATTGTCTGGCTGCTCAGAGTCACAATATTCAATTACTTTGAATAGTAAAGAAAACTGTCAAGTATGCACGAAGCAATTTTAGATTGTAAATGTTAATGGGTTGATATCCCATACAGTTAGCGCAATAAAAATAATATAATTGTAGATTATAAGCAAACTTGACTTTTCGATTGAATATGTACAATCCAAATAAACTGTAATAATGATAACAATTTCATCAAATTACGTCTTGATTAATCATTCACGTTTTGAATAATATTGTTTAAAAATATTAGAATGTTAATCTGTTTTGAAATTGATATATAATACTATATTATATTTATATTGTATTTATGTGCGGTTCCCCCACTATACACAGCTCGTACCCTTAGAGGTTGGGTAGTTAAACAATAAATAAAACTCACAATCAATGGTATTTTAATTCTTTATAGTTTTTGTTACTTTGAGTTAAAGCCTTTAGTCCACTACCTATTGTTAACAAGCAGCCAGGATTACAAGTAAGTTGGAAATCATTCTTACTATTAAGCATGATGTAGTTAAATGTTGTGTATCTTTACAATTTACCAGCCTTAATAACTTAGCCAGCATTTGGTCAAAAATATATTTCTGCAATGTTTATATTGCGGATCATGTTTCTGAGATACAAAACGCTACTTTCACTGCGATTCATTGTGTGTTGAGATCCTTAGATATACAGGGTGGAAAGTTGAGATGGGGCAGTAAAGGCAGCTTTACGCGAAAATGCTCTTAGGAGACCTTTACTACCTTTTTAGGTGATGACAATCGACATTCACGGATTTTTGATAAATTGTACAGTCAGCAAGTATATAGACAGACTTGAGAATTTAAAAAAATGCCGATCGGTTTAATTTCTTCCAAGGATTAAAATACTCTTTTAGACCAAGTAAGGTTAGAGTACTAGAACACCCACAAATCAAAGAAGTATTTTTCCATTAGCGTTAACCTTAGTTGGTCTCAAAGAGTATTTTAATCTTTGATAGAAATGGGACCGACTGGCATTAAACACTTTTATTCAAATCTGTCGATTTCCTCGCGGACTGTACATTTTATCAAAAATCTGTGAATGTCGATTTTCACTACTTAAAAAGTTAGTAAAGGTCTCTTAAGAGCATTTTCACGTAGCAGCAAGGGATCTAGTAGCTGACCTGACTGCCCCATCTCAACTTTCCACCCTGTATTAAACCTTGCCTTATAGAGTGAACACCATAAGCTTTACTATTTATTTTATTTATTGACCTTATTTATTTCTACCAATTCTACCCTTTTCCGTAATTTTGCAATATTATTTGACATAGTTTGTGGATTTCTTTTTTATGGATCTTTATTAAATATGAAGGAATATTTTTATTTTGCATGATTATTTGATAGTCAACAGGGTGGAAAAAACTAACGCCAAATGGACGGCAACTAGGTACCTTAAATATTTAAAATAGCAAATTCTACGAAACGGAGACTTACATTTATTTTTGAAAAAAAAATAACTCCTGGATTTATGGATTTTCGAAAATTTGTCTACTTTAATCGGGAATCGAACTGGTTGAATATGATAAAACAATAAAGTTGAGTGTAATAGATTTAAATGATCTAACGAATGAAATGACTATCAAAGACCCTTTCGATTTGTATCATAACATAAAACACGTCTTTATTTTTTTTGTTATAATCGACCGCAGTTCGATTCTCGGTTAAGGCAAAAAAAAAGCACTTTTTTCCACTTTATATACTAGGGCTTGCGGTCGTGTTCAGGTTTCTTAAAGATGTGTCAGGTATTCGTGTCCGTGTTACACGGACACGCATTTGGCCCGTCGTTGCCGGTAAACCCGTTGCGTGGATATAAAATATATCGAACGTTGAACCCACAGGTTAATTACGAGTAAATAAATGTACAGCTTCTATTATTTTACAAAAACTCAGCAGTCGTTCGATCAAACGTTGCGTTTTAATACGTGATAGTTTTTTTTTCATACTCTTGTAATTCATTTTTTTTTCTTATTTTCAGTTGATAAAGTTTTCTGTAATCGATATTTAAACATGGAAGTATTTATGATAATATTACAAATAAAATAAAATAAATTAACATAGGTAATAAAAAACCTAACCTGCGGGTGCCGGCTGCAGTAGAGTAAGGCTTAAGCTATGTTGGTTAGGGCTGCATAGAGGACCCTTTTGACAATAAGTGCCTTGTCGAGGAGTACTGTTTTCTGTATCTGATTCTTGATCAAGCCATTATAGTATTAAGTTGTTTATCGAGACACTTCCTTATGAGATCATTTGCCGTAACAACTGTCGGGATAATGATAGTGGGATCAATATCGGACATGGCGATCACCTCGTGAGCCGCCAAGTCAAGGTACTGGCTGACCTTGTCCTTCTCAGCGTTCACGAGGCTCTCGTCATGCAACAACTGTTAGCGACGCGACGAGGAGCACTGCCCGGTGTTCGTGATGATGATGAGATTGATGAGTCATGACAGATCGATCCGAACCAATCACGACCATATTCGGGAACTCTCGACGGTGTGTACATATAGTACTCGTACGACACTTCTAACAAAACTGTACCGAAGAGCAAGTTTCGCCGTTATTATGAATGTAAACTAGATTATTCCTCGTAGCAATTTTTCCACTCGCGATTTTTCCCATTTTGTGACCTTAGCCTATGCCATTTTTTCCCATTTCAAACATTTCCTGGTCGCATACTTTCCATTCTGGATTTTTCGTGGTCACAAATTTATTAACGTGGTCAAAAATAATTATGATCCAAGTTTACGTTAGTTTTGCAGCAGGCTCGAAGGGCCAAACCACCTAGAATTAGAGCTGGAGCGGAGCTCCGTCGACTCTGTGGAAACGAGAATACTATTCGGATAAATACAGATTGGGAAATTTATATAATAATGGAATAATTTCTGCGAAGAAAAAAATTCAACAAAATACAAACCGGTCAATTCTGCGAATGGAAAGATAGCTACCATAAAAATATATTTTGGGAAAAATATCGCCATTCTTGTTATTATATGTCTGAAAGACTAGCTGGGGAGAAGGTAAGCTCGTCCACCGTGTCCACAGTAACGTTCCTCAAAATGTATTATTTTACGTATTTATGTACACAAAACAATTTAAAAAAAGCCAAACAATCAAACAATTATTTTTTGTAAGACGTATGAAACAATAATGGTACAATAGTAAAAATGGGTAAGTAAGTATCACTATATTTGGCCATCAGGCATACAAAATTATGACAGCATGCACCATGCATTCTTATTCGTCGTTTTCACTCTTGACAGAGTGGTCGTGGTAATCATATCAGGCGCAAGCTTCATAACTCGCCGTCACAGCTCTCTGACAGCTGCCTTTCTCGTACATTGGTGTAATGAGCTATCTATAGCAGCTTTAATTTGGTCAGTCCATCTCATGGGGGATCTGCCTTAAGGCCCCGGGTGCCTTCAACTTTTCCGTGGACCACAAGTCGCTCAATAGATACCTGCCCCCTACGGCATACGTGGCCAAAAAAGTGAGGATGCGAGACTTTACTATTGATGATAGACGCTGCTTGATGCCGAGTTCTTGGAGTATCGACTCGTTGGTATGGAATTCATCATGGCATCATGCATTACTTAAACACAATTTACATACTCTAATACGGAATAAAACGAATGGTCTGTTAAAAAATCTAGTCATTCCCAAAATACCATAATTTGAAAATACCGGATTAAACTTTCGGTAAGTACAATAAAGTAATCCTTATTTTGAATCTTCTGTTTTGAGAATCTGGTATAAAGTGAAATCTCGTATTTTCTAATTATGGTATTTTGGGAATGAGCGTTGAAAACTTATTATACATTTTTAATGCCATTCCAAATACATTCTTTCCTTATCTTAGTATGAAAGTTACGTAAGCGTGGTAGGCGCTGAGTACTGTAGTGACTTACTACTTTGTTCAAGTTGTTCAATGCATACGAAAAACTTTTTTTTACAAACAAATGTCAATTGGGTTCTTACATATCATCTTATTCTTCCTTAATTGTATGTCCCTTAAATGTTAAAGTCAAATTATTCATCTTATTAATCGTTAAATCACACATATTGATCCTCTGATAGAAATTTATAATTTTAGTTGTACCTAAATTTATCCGTAAACTATTGTGGTTTCAGCTTTTATAATGACTATTATTCTTATTATTAAATTACTAAAATGCTGAGACTGACCGCCTGTTTCACAATCGACAAGTAAAGCATATTAGACAGATAAATTTGGCCCTTTCTCTGTCTTACACTTCAAAAAAGACAAGGAGAGAGCCAACTTTAAATGACAGATAAATTTACTTGTCGGTTGTGAAATAGGCCCTTAGTCTCTTTTAGGTTATATAAATAAATAATAATTGGTCTGAATAGGGTTTTTCAGAGGTTCAACGCGTTGGCATAAACTTTTACTGTAGTAGTCTCATAACTGAATAATCCTGCAGCATCATACTTCTATAATGGTATAAGAGTCATTTATATAACTGGTACATATATTTGTCAAGATCGTAGCTGGTGCAAACAAGTGGTCTTTGCCTACCCCCCAGGGGAACAGGCGTGTTTTAATGTATGTGTGGTACATAATGAAGCCAGCTCGCAATCTCGCGCTCTAAACTCCGCCCCCGTACCTTAAGAGCTAATTATGTACCGTTGCATACATAACTTTCTCTACGAGCTTAAAAAGGATACAAGCTTACCGTAATTAGTTTAGTTCTTTCTGTAGGTTACTAAATTAACAGCGACCATGGAGAAAATCTACGGCGTCATACCTACTGATGTGCAAGTTGCGGAAAGTTTCCAAAAAGTTGGAAAAGTTGCAAGAAATTTCCGGAAACTTTCACAAGAAATATAGGAAATTTAAATTTAAGAAACGGAAAGTTTCAATCCCCATACAAAATTGTGAGAAGTTTCCGAAATTTTCCTACATGAAATTTTCCGCAATTTTGGAAAGTTTCCTTTGGCACATCAGTAGTCATACCATACGTCATACAATCTAGTTTTTATTTATTTATCGTTTCTTTGATGCTTGTGATTTTTTATAAAATGTTCAGCTTAAAAGCTTATTCATTTAATATTTTGGAAATTTTCACTTTTTTTATACTTCGAACAAAGTACATAGTATTGGAATGTCAATTTTGTGCCGCTATATTGCCATATTGCAAAACAATAGAACCAACTAATTAAAAAGGTATAATTTATCTTTTCTTAATTATTATTTCTTTTAAAGCTTCGTTTATGCTAAATAATTAAATGTGTATCGTATTTTTTCACATTTAAATTATTGTGAAAACAGTTTTTGACGAGTATAATATAAAAATTGAGATGTCAGTTGACCACCAAACACATACATACATACGTCCACACTTCACGGGATGTTGCCTCTGAGTCCACCTTAGTGTGCCATGGGAGTATGAATGCAGCGGCTTCACCCACTTATTGTAAGCGCGCCCCCTTTTGACATTCGTGACAGGCGTGATTTAATGTATGTGTATGTACAATAATACTTAAAAGTAAGTTACATTACAAGGTAATAAAGTAATAAATAATTATTTTTAAAAAACCAACACAAACAAAATCCTTACAAATGTAAAGTCAATAAAATAAAGTTAAAAATAATGATTAGGAGAACAACATGACGAGGTCTCTACGTCAGGAACTATAATTAAAATAACTAAATTGGAAAAACAGGTCCTTGCAAGCGTGAACAGACCGGACCCCACAGACAGCACCCGTTCACGAGTATGACGTGTATCTCGGCCATCGCCTCCCTCAACCATGTGTTCGGGAAGGTGGCGACCCGATCAACGACGCCGCCGTAAGCAAAGACCTTTAAGTGAGCATGACATGCTCATGCTGCCGGACAAAGATAACAATAAAAAGGTATCTGTCCGGCGAGAAAAGTCATAATGTGGTCTCAATTCTAAAATGTCTTGTGCGCACAAGAATCAATAAAAATTAAAATAAAATAATAATAATAATACAAAAAAAACACAATAGGTAAATTTAATTTTAAAAGTGCTGAAATCTTGCATGATTTTCAAATGGTTGAAAATCGGATTCGTTGTATTAATCGCCATGGTAAATACACGTCAATTTCGTCGCAGAGCAGATGGGATCGAATAGTTGTCGAGTGGTGTCCGCGTAACAACAGACGCAACAGGGGTCAATACCATACCATACAATCTAACCTAAGCCTATACCTTGTTTTTTTTTTGCCGTTTTTTAACCAATAAATAACTCAAAGTTTCGAGCACAAGCGCCGAATGCAACCTTGTCAAAAAAATCGCAATTTTTCTACCATTGTTTAGATTGTGTTGATTTTAACCCGAAAGTAAAATGTGGCATATTTTATTACTTCATAAAATCCAATAGTACGTTTCCTAATAGGGATGTATGGAGAGTGTTACTCTTTTGAGTAAACATTGCCAATCAGCATGGATATTGTACAAGTTATTCTTTATCATATCGCCGCCCTGCAGGCTGTAGGCAATCATATAGCGACTTTTTACTTTGAAATTATTTCTGTCCCAGAACTTGACGTAAATATTACCACATAAAAATTCCCTGCTATACCGATCCAGGATGTAGATTTTAATGTCCTGTGTCCTTATTAGGCTTTAATGACAGTGGTTAAGAACGCTAACTTGCGGTATACTTTTAATATATATTAATTAGTGATTCCAAAATGTTATACCACAGCGGGCGTTTGAGAACAGTTCGCAGTCGCATGGCACCTGCAGGAAAGAACACGCGTGTCATCGATCCCACGTACTATGAGTCTAACCGCCAAACTTAAAAATGTACCATCTGACGCAACATTTGAACAACAGCTGAGAAACCTTTTATTGGATAATCCATTGTATTCCGTGGATGAGTATATGGAACTTGAATTAAAAAAATATTATTCTTTTGATATTTATTAATTTTTGTATATTGACCGGATAACTTACTATTCAGTCGTTGTTTATTAATGTTGTTTTAAATTATTCGAGTGTTATTTTTGTTTTAGTATGTGACGATATCAATGCAGTTTATATTGTAATTTTACATTGATGGATAAATGGGTGAATCAACTTTTTCTTGTTGTTATTCCGTCCCGTAAGCCAGGAGACAACAGTGATAGAATTTCTTAGAAAAAATGTTATAATATATACTTCCAGCACACTCAGTAGTAAGGCCATAAAAGAATGGGTGTGTAATTGCCAATAAAACAGTTTTTTAGTGGACTTATATCCTTTGAAATCATGGTTTTAAAGAGTGACCCAGGAGACGTCACCATGGCAACGAGCTACAAAGAAAAGTTGATTGACCCAAATACAGTAAAGTAAACTGATATCCAATCCTCACAATTCTAACATATCAACGCATTCAAAATAAAATCCATACTTTCTAAGCTAAGCCACAAAGCATTTCTCTTTTTTCATTCAACTACGTCTCTTCGTACTGAAAAAATATTTGCTCTAGACCAAGGTAAAATGTTGTATCAAATGTAAGCGCAGTTAATCAAATTTTCCCACCCATACCAAAATGTTCAAAATTTACATTACGCAGTTCTAATCGATGTAAATGGACGTTATTTGATACAATTTGACCAATACAGGTGAAACATTGCAATACATGATCCAAACTACAAATCCTTGGCGACTTCAGGTATCTTAAGATACATAAAACCGCACAAAATGTATTAATTGGTCGTAAAATTAAGAAATTGTTAGTCACTCTGCTCAGTTGTTATTATATTTTTGAGATATATTTTTCACCTTTTTTATTGTTAAGTTTGCGTTCGGCTCTAAAGGTCGAAAACTGGGATTACACAGAAGGCGAATAATCTGCTCAGCAAAAAATATGAACTACCGAATTTAACGCGGGGTTTTTTTTCCTGTAAAATGGTGTATGTAGAAATATAATTTATTTGTTTTTATGTGATATTCAGATGACTCGTCATTGGAGGAAGAAAACACAGTGTCATCAGGAAGTCCTTGGAAGTCACCAGAAGAAAGCGCCGGGAACGAGTCCGCGCCGCCGTGCCAGGCAGCGGCAGCGCCGGCCGACGAGCGCGCCGCTGCCGACATTACTAGTGACGCCATCGACAGCACCCGGACCAACGATATACTCAACGGAAATGTCCATGGTAAATGTCTAATCTTCTCATCATGTCAGCCGGAAACCGTCCACTGCTGGACATAGGCCTCCCCCAAGGCTCTCCACTTAGAGCGGTCTTGTGCTTTTTGCATCCAACGCGTTCCCGCGATCCTTACAATGTCGTCACTCCATCTTGTTGGAGGCCAACCTACAGCTCGTCTCCCGGTACACGGACGCCACTCAAGAACCCTCTGGCCCCATCGGCCATCAGTCCTGCGAGCGATGTGCCCCGCCCACTGCCACTTCAGTTTAGCTATTCTTCGGGCTATGTCGGTAACCTTAGTTCTACTGCGGATATCATCATTTCTGATTCTACCACGCAGAGAAACCCCGAGCATAACCCTCTCCATAGCCCTCTTAGTGACTTTGAGCTTCCTTATGAGGCCCATTGTTAGCGCCCACGTCTCAGATCCGTAAGTCATCACTGGCAATACACGCACTGGTCAAAGACTTTTGACTTCAAACACTGCGGTAATTTGGACGAAAAGATGCTGCGAAGCTTCCCTAACGCTGCCCAGCCGAGTCGGATTCCACGAGTGACCTCTTTCTCTGTAGAGGAATAGGCTTCGTGCTCCGGTCCTGTAGTCGGACGGACATAGTGGCGTTTTCGTACAGATACTTCAACACTTCGATATATCGGTAGTCAACTTGGCACCGCTGGAGAGACTGCAGCACAGCCCATGTCTCGATAGAATGGAAGGCTTTATCGTAGTGCACAAATGCAAGGCAAAGGGGGAGGTTATACTCTGTGGTCTTCTGTATAACCTGCCGCAACGCATGTATGTGGTCCACGGTACTATAGCCTTTTCGGAAACCGGCTTGTTCGGGAGGCTGGAAATCGTCAAACCTGCGCGCGAAACGATTTGTGATGACCCTCGAAAACAGCGTGTAAACATCGCTCAGAAGTGAGATGGGTCTATAATTCTTCAGCAAAGTTTTATCACCTTTCTTGAAGAAGACCTCTCTCACACCTCTATTTCATGCTTTCGGCGTTCTCCCGTCGTGGAGGACGGAGCTGAACAGCGTCTGAAGGCCCCTAAGGATGGGTTTACCACCCGCCTTCAGGAGTTCGGCTGTAATTACATCCTCACCTGGGGTTTTGCCATTGTTAAGCTGTTTGAGGGCCATACTAATCTCGTACAGGCTGACGACGGGGAGATCTTCGGTATAGTGTCGGGTTAATCTAGCCCTTGGGTCTTTAGATTAGATTAGATATAGATTTTCGATCTTATATGATTGGTTTCGAAGATGTTGTCAATCATCTGTATAGTGGGGAGCTTTGAACCTTGCAAAACATCTAAACAGAGGTTTTTTCTGGACAAGTGCGAGATGAACTTGTTTGGAGAGGGTTCCGTACTACAGTTCTAATAGGTGTCTTCTGATTCCATATTTTGGTAGCTCAATAGTATTCAATGATAGACTAAAACGCCCGCCTTACTTCTGTGCACAGATTTTGAGTTTTTTTTTTAAGTTGACCTTTTTCCCGTATCCTGTAACTAGAAATCAACGAATAATTTGAATTATAAATTGCTTGTTAAGATTTTGATTATATGGCTTTGTTTGATGCACTGATGTGCAAAATCACAACCTCCTAACCGGACGGCAGACAGAAGGGCCGTCATGACATAACTAAATCGTCATTATCTTGAGGATAAAATATGTAGTTTGAAATAGAAGCAATAACATCTTCCAAGACTGGTAATGACCCTTAGGCAAATATTTTATTATTTACGTATTTGGTTAGACGTGTAAAAGAAAAGAAGCTGTCTTCTTTAAAAAATAAACCGAAAACATTATGCAACTACCTACAACTCACACTAAAAACTAACTAACTATTATTACAACTCTGAAAGGGAACCCGGTATTACCAACTTAAGAATAAGTAACGGCTGCGATATTTTTTATGATATTTTAAATGCTTTTTCCTGTGTTCGCAGTAAAGATTCGCGAGTACATAACTAATTATGTTATTGGTCTATTTAATAAAAAGAAATTAGTATTTTTTAGGGTTTCGTACCAAAAACTGAAAAAGGGAAACCTTATAAGTTGACTTTGGTGTCCGTCTGAACATCCATCCGCCTGTCGCTGGTCTTTCAAGACCTTTTTTTCTTTATAACGGCTAAGGTTATCGGAATGAAATTTTGAATATTTTTAGTATCTAGCGGTCTAAACAAAGCCTCGTCATTTGAAATTTGACTCAATTTATTTTTGCACTGAAAAAAAAAAAACGAATACGGGGAAAGGTCAGTTACTTTTACTTATATACTTGTTATTATTTATTTAATAAAGTATTTAAACAACACAGTATTTTGTTAAAATCTCTACAACACTTTAAAAAACATATATGGTACAATAGTTATTAATGTAACTAGTACATAATGAAGCTTCTTAAGTTACGAGTGCCGAGGTTAGAGCGCGAGCTTGCGTGCGCTCTAATTACAGGCACGAGTACGTTAAGAGCTAATTAAGTACCTTCGCATACTTAACTTTTTGTACAAGCTTAAAATGATATATATTTTTTCATTTATTCAGAAAACAAACAGCCATTTAAAGTTAAATAAACAATCGTTATCTTTTCTTGAAAACTTTATTTGATTTTTCTGCTAACAGATTACTTACTTGTCAGCAAAGTCATTTTCATAATTATGATTGGCGTTAATAAATGTTTATTAAATGTAAATGCATATATTAATAGTTACTAAAACAGTTCTGACAATTTATCATAAAAGTTGGAATGCCAAACGAGCGTTTCCGTTCCCAATCGATGCTGACAAGTTTAGATCAATAATAATACAATCCGAGTACGCACCTACGAAAAGACTAGAGTACTTAGAGTACGCGACGCGATCACGCGAAGAGTAAAATAGGAGTATTGCGAAAGTGAGCGTCGTGAGAATATGGATCAGATATTCAAGTTTGAGAACCTATCACGACGTGAGGACTAACGAGTTCTATGCATTAAGTCATTTTAGAACATTTATGATAAAAATAAAGTTCGAATAAAAGCTTCCCTTTATACAGGCCCCAGGCCTATTATAACCCACCATATTGTTTGTTTATTTAATTTATACATTGTTTTACACTGCCCGTGTTATTAAAAGTTTAAATAGAAAAAAATCGCACATACTCATTATTAAATGTTGCACTTTGCCATCTTTGCTTTGTTTTGTTTGTTTTCTTTCCAATAGGCAATAGAGTGACAAGTGAAACAAACAATCCCAACCTTTTTTGGGCTCCGTATCAAAATGGTACATAAGGAACCTTTATGGCGAGACTTCGGCGTCTGTCTGTCTGAATGTCAGCAGTTTTTCTCAGAAACTAGAAGCTATAACCCATTATAGTTGTTAGCTCGGCAATAAGTCATGTCGTCATAAAGTAAATTTTTGCGATGCTTATTTAACGGGAGTCTGGGGTGTTCAAAGTATACATGGTGTCATTTACATATACCATACTTATAATAAAGCTTTTAGTGAAGTAATTTTGATATCGCCGTGCACAAGTTTGTTTCACTGCTCACACGTATGTTTAAAAATTGTTTCAGCTAATTCAGTTTCTGAATCTCCTAGTATGGATGTTTTGAGCGGCGGCGAAAGCGATGCTGGCGACTCGCTTAGTAGAAGAAACGACTACAACAATAGGTAATCTCTAAATATATAAACTGTGAAGATATTTGTAGCAGTTTTCTTCGCTACGACAGGGGCATCTTAGGGCCGTATTAATAAACTGATCTCGACTGTAATGCTCGCCTCTAGATGCGTCAAAAATTATAGTTTTATATGGCTTGACGTTTACTTTGACGTATCTGGTGACCGGCATCTCAGCCAAGATGAGTTTATTGGTACTGTTATTCTCGGAAGAACTGCCTAAACATTTATTTTTGTCCTCGCTCTCGGTAAACGACCGCTATACTGATGTGGTCGCCGGCAACAGCTAGTATTCAATAATTTCCAACCGTTAATTTGTTTGATTACACACCTCTATCACAGATCTGGTTCAGTAGACATAGCTTAGGTTTGATTAGGTACGATTTGAATCGATTCTGATTGTACCATGACATTTCTTTTTTTACTATTGATCTTTTACAAACTTGCTGTGTAGTGAGATTGGATAGATTCCTATAGGGCAAAATGCGAATAGAAAAAGAAGGATAAGAATAAATGCGTGTGGTTTAATTCATGAATGAGAAAAAAAGCGATTGGAAAATACGCTTTAAGAAATAAACGATTTGGAGAAAATTATCTAACCAGTCCTATTTATACCCAGAATACCCAAATTGCATAGTCACTATATCTCCTTACAACTGAATGTTAAAATGTCCCAGTTACTATTGTCATACATAAGTGTTAATTGCCTCAATAACAAAACTTCTGGATCTTTGAATGTTAAAATAGGGAATATGTATGGATTTTTATATCACATTTCTCAACAAAATATGAAAATACAGTAAAAGAGATCAACAAAAGTGAAATTAAAATTGCTCAAGAAATACGGATGATACAAGCATTTCAAACTGCTAATTAGACAGAGAGGTCTGAAGTGCGCCGGTGACGTCATTGTGCAGTGCGGCCATATAAACAACACGTTAAATTCTGTTTTGCTAGAAAGAGAACACATCTTCGTTGACTCAAAAGTTTGTTATATTTATAGCTATTCAAAAAATGAATTTCCTCGCCTGTTTGTTACATGAATCAGCTTGCTTGTAAAAAAAAAACAGTAATATTCCCTATTCAAAATACCGCAGTCGCAAAATTGGTGGCAGTCATAGTTACCAAGAACATGTTGAGTGCCCCAGTAGTAATATGGCTGGATCTACAGCGAGGTTTAGCATGGCAGTAAAAATTGCAGAAAGTTGATTGCTATCTTAATAAGTTTTCTTACTAACTTTCATGTTAGAATAAGACAGCAAAAATGTGTTTCTTGCTCTAGATCTGAAGTTAAAGTAAGGCAGCAAATGAATTCGCGCAATTTTTATTGCTATTCTATTTCGCGAGTATGTCGTGTATAACTCACGAGTATAGTAGGTACCTGGATGTCCTTTTTTTGGTTAAGTTTTCTAAAAATGTAACCCAGCTAGATCGATTTATCGCATCCGAAACCGCATACAAAATTTCACGAAAATCTTTGGAACCGTTTGCAAGATTCAGATTATATATAGGGTGGAAAGAGACGAGGGCCGTTCCCGAAAATATAATATCACATAAGTGATGTACATTCGATGTGCAATAGTTAGAAACAATTATTATAAAGAAAACAAAAAAGTTAAAATGAACCATGTTTAATATTGGTGACAACCCTATGTATGTTCCTAAGTACATTCCAACATTTGTAAGGAGAAAAGGATACCTGTAATCTTAGGGATCTACACCCGATGTTCAAATATTCCACCGCGTCTAATAATACAGGCAGCAGCTCGTGCCCGAGTATGGCGATGCACCTTCGATCATGTATTTTCTTCACGATTTTTTCTACGCAGTTGTTCGAAGGCAGTAATTAATCTTTCTTTCATTTCCTCGGCAGTATTACATTCTGTCCTGAATACTTGGTCTTTAATCGTGCCCCACAGAAAAAAGTCCAGTGCTGTGAGGTCCGGACTCCTTGGGGGCCAACGGTGTGGCCCGAATCGCCCTATCCATCTGTCCCCAAACTCGGTGTTTAATTTCTCACGCACTTCTATCACGGAATGAGCTGGTGCTCCGTCTCGTTGGTACCAAGTGCGTTGTCTTTCGGCCAGTGGCAAGTTATCGAGGTAAGCGTCAACCTCGGAGTTTAGGGGGGCCATGTCTCCAACTCTGTTAAGTGTTGCAGGTAAGAACACAGGCCCTATAATTGATTCCCCGTGAATTGCAGCCCATACGTTTACTGACCAACGATATTGGTGACTCGAATAACGGTACGCGAATGGGTTTTCTTCGGCGTACACGTGTTCATTTCGCCTGTTCCACACTCCATTGCGTGTAAATACACTTTCATCCGTCCAAATAATGCGTCTAATGAAGTCACTGTCTCCAGCTATTTTGTCCAACAACCACCGGCAGTATGCTTCCCGGATGGGGCAGTCTCTGGGCAATAACGCTTGAACCCTCTGTATGTGATAAGGACGACGACGGGCACGTTTTAGTATCTTCAATACTGTCGTATGAGTTAATCCGAAGTGCTGACCCGCCAGCCTGGAACTTGCTCTTGGATTTCGATCAAAATAACGCAGTACTCTTTCTTCGAGCCCCGCAGCAAGTCGTACGAGACCTCCTCCGCGTTGATCGTCTTGAGATGTTCGGGGGATTATAGGACGATTGCTAGCAACGCGGTCAAAAGCACGTAAAATCGTTCGACGATCTGATAGATGCGGTGGAGGATATCGCTGTCTGTATTGACGCAAAGTCTCAGAGGAATTGTAGTTGCACTCTGCGTATAACAGTAACAAATTGAGATAATCTCTAGCCTCAAATAGTGGCATTATTCATCTTCTTCTTTCTTTGCCCCCGCGGCGACTTGAAAAGCTACTACCGCGGGGATATGGCGTTTCCACGTGAAGTGATTTCGCCAGTGTCAAGTATATTATAAGTATAAATCAATATAGCAATAAAACACAATCCAATCTTCTCTAGGAAGATTGGGGGCAACGTTGTACGGTGATTTGTAGGTCAGAGGTCAAGATAGTTTTAACCTCTGCACCACTGCGAGTCCACTTGAAACGAGAAGAAATATGCCAGATACACGAAATAAGTCCAAGTCTTCAATCACTGTGCGACACAAAGGCATAAAAAGTACAAATCACTATCAGAAAAGAACTTTGAACACCTACCTACTTACCCAAAAATTTAAGTCTAAAACAAATTACACGCCCGCCATCTTTTAACGTTGCAAATGGCCCCCTAGTGGCATTATTAAGCATTTCATTAGTTTAAGAGTGTGACATAATTGTGACGTGCTTATTGTCATTGTAATAATTATCTGTGAAACAAACAGTTGGGGGGGCCATTTGCAACGTTAAAAGATGGCGGACGTGTAATTTGTTTTAGACTTAAATTTTTGGGTAATTAGGTGTTCAGAGTTCTTTTCTGATAGTGATTTGTACTTTTTATGCCTTTGTGTCGCACAGTGATTGAAGACTTGGACTTATTTCGTGTATCTGGCATCTTTCTTCTCGTTTCAAGTGGACTCGCAGTGGTGCAGAGGTTAAAACTATCTTGACCTCTGACCTACAAATCACCGTACAACGTTGCCCCCAATCTTCCTAGAGAAGATTGGATTGTGTTTTATTGCTATATTGATTTATACTCATATAAACCTTGACACTGGCGAAATCACTTCACGTGGAAACGCCATATCCCTGCGGTAGTAGCTGTTCAAGTCGCCGCGGGGGCAAAAAAAAAAAAAAAACAAACAGTTGCAAAACAAAAATATTGTCAATGCACCTACAAAATGTCATCCATCAATAACGTCAAAAAGTTAGTGTTTACTAGTTAGGTCAAGGTGGGGTCATTGACCTTATCAACTGTTAGGGTTGAAACTACACGTTTTTTGTATTAAACTTTAACGAGCTGTAACTCGAAAAGGGCTAAAAATATTAGCATAGTTTCTTGGAGAAAAATATAGTACTAAAGATACATAATCTCGAATTTAACGGAAAGGCCGCCGTACCTTTCCACCTGTATACTCGTACAGTGTGGAAAAATAAGTCGGGCCCTGGAGGGAGACTACCTTAAATCCTTAAGTTGGCTCATTTTACTTAAAGGAGACCTTCCTTTATTTTTAAAAAGAAACAAAATTGCATTCAAAGATTTTCTAAAACTCGCTTGCCCTGCCCGGGACTCGAACCTACTAAAATTAAAAAAAAAACAAACACTCTGTTTTATTATACTAATCGATACGATTATTATTCAGGATAAAAAAAAATTAACAAACATTTGGTCTTACTCTCATCCGATGTACAAGATAGCCATGAAGAATACCTATTTAGTACACAAGTTCTTTAATGAACATTACCTAGTACTTATTCTTCACTTTCAACGGTTAAAAACACGTAACAGTTCTATTCTCTCCGACAGTCAAAGACTTCGTATGAAGTTCACGCTTGCTAATTTATCTCCAAGTACCTTGTTGAAGTCTTCGATAAGAAAATCGTTTAATGGTAATAATACCTGTGCACATTTCCTTCTTACATAATACGAGGCGTTCTGTGGCCAGACCTCGCGCCCATGAACTTCTTTTTATGGGGTCATGTAAAAAATGTTATTTATGAAACCAATGATTTAAGGTAGTTTTCCTCCAGGACCCCACTTATTTTTCCACACTGTATATACGAGAATTGCTCGTTTAAAGGTGTATAAGATAAGGATAACTTATATTACCCGAACCGAAGCGATGGAAACCTGTAGACATGGGAATTCGTAGCAACGGACATTAGTACACATGGGATTCTGAAGAAATGGAAACCTGAATAAAAGGAAACTAAGAATGGGAACCTGTAAGTTTCTACTTTTGTTGTTATTGTATACAAGAATCTGAAGACATAGGACGATCGGTCTAAAGGTGTCATTCTGCAGCCGACCGCAAACGGCAACGGCAGGCGTCACTACTGGCTTGTATGTATTTCTATGGGGTGCGCCAAGGCTTACATAATTTTAAACTAAAATATAAATACAATTTAAAATCATTTACCCATCATTTTATGAATTTCTCCTCATCGATTGAACCAAGATGTTTTCAGGATATCTTAAATATGAATCACGTGGATTAGGTTAGGTTAGACTTATGGCTACCAATGCTTTTCGATGTGATACGTTCGTTGACAGGTTTTCGATTAATTGATAGAACCCTACCCTTTAAAATCATATTAATCACTGTTTAGTGGATATTGTTATCGAGACCGTTTTTACCCGGCTACCCAAAATCAAGGGGGGTTTATTGTTGTTAATATGTACAGTGAGATAGCTCTAGAAAATAGAGCTTTTATTCTGTGGTAGTCATATTTGTATGACTATAATCCAAATCTAAGCGGACGAAGACGCTTTCAGAAGCTATTAACACTAATCCGACTTATACGAGTATCCTACTAATCCTACTAATATTATAAATGCGAAAGTTTGTGTCTTAGTTAGTAACTTCTTTACGCTGCAACACATGGATGGATTTGGATGAAGTTTGAAATGGACATAGCTTAGGTATACCCCGAATAAACACATAATCGCAATCTACGCGGAAGAAGTGCAGAATCATTTCGCGCCTCACCTCCATGAGCCTAAGGGTGGAGTCCGAGAGCTTCCTGGTTTTTGTACGGCGGAACTTGAAGAACTTAGACCCGACCGTTTGATCAGCTTCCACAAACCCGTCGTTGTAATCGTCCAAGTCGCTACCAAGGCACTCGAAACGGTTTTGGAGCTGAGCGGGTTCCGGGCGGAGCGTAGAATGCATCACCTTTCAAGCTTGAACTGGATATTCAATGAGCCCCGTACCATACGGTGATCACCAAAGAGCGGAATTCTTCATAGCAAAAATCAAACTATCAGAGGGATTGACCTAACTGTTTTATCGACTTATCGATGTTACGGAATAATATCGCATTAGGTATCCATAATCAACTTAAAAGATTATTCTGTAACATTTGACCTGATATGCTGATTTTATAGAAAAAAGTGATTACAGCCAAAACACCGTTATCGAGTACTACAAATATGCTCCTGTTACTTCAACTGAGGTAGAACGCTCGTTTTCATCTTATAAATGGATCTACAATGAAAAAAGGAGTAATTTGAAAGGTGACAATGTTGAAAAAATAATGACTATTTTCTTTTACTGAAGAAAACATATTTAGTACAGATTTAGATTTCGACTTTGTTATTTTGAATGAAGATTAGTTACCTACTCTTAGCAATATTTGTTTTTAATTTTTAATGATAAGTTTCATATAGAAAATAAAAAAAAAGGTATTTTCTGTTTTATTCTTTACTATTATACTAAAATACAGTGGCGGTCAGCTAATTAGGGACACCGTTAATTTGTTTGTATGTATATCCAAAAGCCTGATTTCATTACTTTAACTTTGTTTCGTTAAGAGACAAATATTTATCGATAAGTCGATAAAACAGTTAGGTCAATCCCTCTGACAGTTTGATTTTTTGCTATGAAGAATTCCGCTCTTTGGTGATCACTCCCGATTTTAACCGCACTGATCACGGAGACATCATTGAATATGTGCTTTTTCGTCGACATGGTAAAGTCTATCGCATTCCTCGTTATACAGGGTGTCCAATAAGAAACTTTAAACTTCAATAATTTATTTAAAAAAAAGTACATGACTTATAGACCTATGAATAGCAAAAACCTTTAAACTATTAATGCTGATTTATGTTTTAAAAACGATATTGTCTAAATGTTGACCACCTTGCTCAACAAACTGTTCTAAGCGGAAGCGTAGATTTTCAAAAACGCGTTTGCACAAATCTGATGAAATATTTTTGATTTCAATCCCGATATTTTCTTTAAGTTGATCTAAATTTGTAGGCTGACTATTATAAACTTTAGATTTCAAGTATCCCCATAAAAAATAATCACACGGCGACAAATCCGGCGACCTCGCAGGCTAATGGATGCCCCCAAAACGAAATATTAATTTCGCAGGGAAATTGTTCCTCAAAATATTCATTGTCACCCTGGCGGTATGAGGAGCAGCTCCATCTTGCTGAAACCAGGTGTTTCTGTTTCCAAACAAACAGCTTCTCAATAAATTCTGGCATAAAAAAATCTTCTATCACTTTACAATAATTTTCACTTGAAACAGTAATCGATCGTCCAGTTGAGTCCTCAAAAAAATACGGCCCTATAATTCCCGCACCTGATATAGCACACCATACGGTGACTTTTTTTACTGTGAAGCGACTTCGAATGCTTGTTTTGTGAATTGTTCGGGGCCCAGTAACGATAATTCAGAAATTTTGCACAATTTGAATTTTGTAGGGATGGAATTTTAATACCTTCTTCATTATAATGTGCACTGATGACTTTTTGATTCCCAAAACCGATGCGTGTTTTCTAACAGAGCGACGTGGATTTTCATAGACGGCTTCTCGAATAATTTGAATGTTTTCGGCGGTGGAAACTGAAGGCCCACGGCCAGGCAAGTTTTTGTTTAATGTGGATCCAGTTTCTTCAAACCTCTTAATCCATAACCGTATAAGCTGAAAGCTGAGACGGTGCTGCACTATTTTTTCGTAAATTATAATGCGAACAAAGAGTGCTTCCCATTTGTTCCATGGTACTGTGACGTCGCAGAACAGAATGAGAAATTAATGTGCTAATTGTTTCATGGAACATTTAGGCTTCAAGTTTATCATTAGTTCTATAGAACTGATATGCACTGGAACAAAATGATAAGGCAGATTCGCATGTTGTTCTATAGAATATATGGGAATAGTATTTTTTTATTTGTTCCATAGAACTGTCATTTACAACTAAAAAGCCAACACTGATAATGAATGAATATCTTCTTCATCAAAGTGTAGTCTGTACAAATGACAGTATAAGTAAAACATTTTTTACAGGAAACTAAGAAGGAGTTTGTTCCTGTTTAACATCATCACAACCATCGCAATTACAACTATTGTTGATGAGAATTCCCTTGGGAAAATTTGAGTTATTTTGGTGGCCGATTGTAAATATTATAGTAAAATACAAAGAATATAAATAGAGTGAGCTTAAATTAAACATAGATTTTTTAGTTTGAGGTTGTTGATGCCAATAATGTTTGTTTTATTTTCCATTAGTAGATTGACGTCCTTGTCCAGTTTAAAGCTAAAAACGAGAGTCAGTTTACATTTAGACTGCGTCAGGCTTAGCCTTTAGTTCCAATGCTAGTATATTTTGCCCTGGAGGGGAACTACCTTAAATCCTTTAGTTAGCTCATTTTACTGAAAGGACACATTCCTTTATTTTTAAAAAGAAACAAAACTGCGTTTAACGATTTTTAAAATTTCTCTTGTCCCACCCAGGAATCGAACCAACTAAAAATAAAAATTAAACCCTCGCTATTTTATTATACGAATCGGTAGGATTATTGTTCAGGATAAAATTTGTCTAATAAACATTTGGACTTACACTCATCTTTTGTACGAGATGCCCATGAATAATATTTATTACAAGTTCTTTATTAACAATACCTACCTAGTACTGTTCACTTGTAACAAGTAAATGACACGTTATCATTTTCTAATGTTATTTATCTCTAAGTACTTTTTTTAAGTATTGGATAACAAAATCGGTAAATGGTAATAATAAATCTATGCACAGCACGATTCCTTCTTACACTAGACGTTCGTTCTGACGAAAAGTTTAATAATGGAACGTACTTTTTTGGCGATGCGGGGCAACAAATTTGAAATTCGAACGATAACATTTTAAAAACGATAAAAAATAAGTATTCGTTCGAATTTAAAATTTTATCCTGAAGAATAATCCTACCGATTCGTATAATAAAATAGCGAGGGTTTATTTTTTTATTTTTAGTTGGTTCGATTCCCCGGTGGGACAAGCAAAATTTAAAAAATCGTTAATGCAGTTTTGTTTCTTTTTAAAAATAAAGGAATGTTTCCTTTCAGTAAAATGAGCTAACTAAAGGATTTAAGGTAGTTCCCCTCCAGGGCCCATAGATTTTTTCCACCCTGTATAGTAGAATCGTAAACAAACATTTCTAAGTAGTTTTTCATGATGGAACAAATTGGGAAAGGTGTATCTTATTTTGTTCTATTGCGTCACTGACAAGTAAGCTCGGGTGAAACGCTAGTACGTAGTTCTATAGAACAGTTTGGGACAATTTTTTCTGTTTTGTACCATGACGTCACAGTACCATGGAACAAATGGGAAGCACTCCGAACAAAATTTTCTTCTGGCTTCCGTAAGAGATTTTCCACATTGTAAGAAAGCCTTGATGGCAAATGCTCGATGTTCACCAGACCAACGATTCATGGTTAGCAAAAAATCCGCACTAATTATGAACAAAATGGCGGCATTTTAAATCTCGTAGGCCGTGACATTCCCGAAAAAGGCCGTGCCAGGATAAGCTAAGAGATTTTGCCCCCCTTGAGTTTGGGGTTGTAATTTTTATAGATTGTGTGGCTCTGCATTAGTAATTGTTTTGCCAAATTTGAGCACCCTAAATATCATAGTTTTCGTTTAAAAAAAAAAAAATTATATTTAATTTTTCTTTGATATTTTTTTTTCCTGTTAACCGATTTTAATGAGCTTGGCATATAATGTACATTTAACCAAGATGATCAAATGGCCATAATTATATTTTCATTATGCCATAGAAAAAAAATTAAAAAAACCCATTCAAACTTTTCAGTTTTTTTTTTTTATCACTTCCATGTTAGAGACCGCTCTAATTTTTTCACTGGTAAAACTCCCACTAACGTCCTATAATATGTATTTTTTTCAAAATTTTTGCTAAGGGAGAACATGGAGTTATCTTGACATGAAATTCTTTACATGAGCATTTCTAAAAAAGTTTGTACATTTCATTCACGACTTTAATTTGCAAAAAAAATTGCAGGTTGGTAGAGTGAATGAAGCTGAGCCTAAATAACATAGTCTCCCAAAATGTCCTCATACATTTGTATGAAACTTTCCTTTTTTGTTACCATGAACCAAAGAAAGTTAGTAACAAAAAAGGAAAGTTTCATACAAATGTATGAGGACATTTTGGGAGACTATGTTATTTAGGCTCAGCTTCATTCACCCTACCAACCTGCAATTTTTTTTGCAAATCGAAGTCGTAAATGAAATGTACAAACTTTTTTAGAAATGCTCACATACATTTCCTAGAACCGCTATAATTTAAATCGGAATGATTGCAACCTCTTTAGAGGAACGTACATGTTGCATATGAAATACTTACTGGCCACTTACATTTCAACTTTTTAAAGAAGTAAAAAAAAAGACAACAAAAAGAACTCCTTCCAATTGTCGTGCGTTGGTAACATAATATAAACCATTCCAATATGAATTCATTATCAAAAACCACTGCAATACAACGCGTTTTCCGTAAAAAAGTTAAAACGCTGTATTGTCTCGCAATGAAAACAATTCTGCAAAGTATAAACGAACAATACGATTTCTTTAATAATACACTTCCAATTTTTGATCAGGTAAATGTCACAAAGGCATATTGTGCATTTGTATAGTAATTAATGGGTACTTAATTTTAAATAGGTAGTTTAAATAATTAGTAGTAAAAGTAGTAGTAGTAGTAAAACTCTTTATTGTACGTACAAACAAATAATTACCTATGTTTATCCACGGATATGTAATTTGGGAGTCTCAGGTAGTATAACTTAACATGCATGTCTTCAATCTAAATGATAAAAAAACATAGGTAATTATTTGTGTGTACTTACAATAAAGAGTTTACTACTACTACTACTTCTACTACTAATTATTTAAACTACCTATTTAAAATTAAGTACCTATTAATTACTATACAAATGCACAATATGCCTTTGTGACATTTACCTGATCAAAAATTGGAAGTGTATTATTAAAGAAATCGTATTGTTCGTTTATACTTTGCAGAATTGTTTTCATTGCGAGACAATACAGCGTTTTAACTTTTTTACGGAAAACGCGTTGTATTGCAGTGGTTTTTGATAATGAATTCATATTGGAATGGTTTATATTATGTTACCAACGCACGACAATTGGAAGGAGTTCTTTTTGTTGTCTTTTTTTTTACTTCTTTAAAAAGTTGAAATGTAAGTGGCCAGTAAGTATTTCATATGCAACATGTACGTTCCTCTAAAGAGGTTGCAATCATTCCGATTTAAATTATAGCGGTTCTAGGAAATGTATGTGAGCATTTCTAAAAAAGTTTGTACATTTCATTTACGACTTCGATTTGCAAAAAAAATTGCAGGTTGGTAGGGTGAATGAAGCTGAGCCTAAATAACATAGTCTCCCAAAATGTCCTCATACATTTGTATGAAACTTTCCTTTTTTGTTACTAACTTTCTTTGGTTCATGGTAACAAAAAAGGAAAGTTTCATACAAATGTATGAGGACATTTTGGGAGACTATGTTATTTAGGCTCAGCTTCATTCACTCTACCAACCTGCAATTTTTTTTGCAAATTAAAGTCGTGAATGAAATGTACAAACTTTTTTAGAAATGCTCATGTAAAGAATTTCATGTCAAGATAACTCCATGTTCTCCCTTAGCAAAAATTTTGAAAAAAATACATATTATAGGACGTTAGTGGGAGTTTTACCAGTGAAAAAATTAGAGCGGTCTCTAACATGGAAGTGATAAAAAAAAAAAACTGAAAAGTTTGAATGGGTTTTTTTAATTTTTTTTCTATGGCATAATGAAAATATAATTATGGCCATTTGATCATCTTGGTTAAATGTACATTATATGCCAAGCTCATTAAAATCGGTTAACAGGAAAAAAAAATATCAAAGAAAAATTAAATATAATTTTTTTTTTTTTAAACGAAAACTATGATATTTAGGGTGCTCAAATTTGGCAAAACAATTACTAATGCAGAGCCACACAATCTATAAAAATTACAACCCCAAACTCAAGGGGGGCAAAATCTCTTAGCTTATCCTGGCACGGCCTTTGAAATTCAAATTTAAATTTTCTTGCTGGACACCCAGTACCATCAGGACTCATCCAGGTCCACTTCCTATGCTCACGTTTTCTGTAGAAGGAGTTCAGCATATAGAGTCCCTCCTTCTCCATATAACTGGCCAGTAGGTGGCCCCGGTGATTCCTATGCCCCACTACAAAATTCCCCACTCTCTGCTCTTCAGCGTCTCGTTTGCCCAGCTTTGCGTTGAAGTCGTTGGTTTTTAACAACCGTGAAGTGAGTTTTGGAGCTATGCATGGCTCTGGAAATATCCTCATACATAGCCTCCACCTCATCGTCGGAGTGTGTCGAGGTCGGAGCATATGGGCCATTCTACTTTTCGTTGTACATAAATTTTTAGTCACATTTGCACTAAACAATTTTTATTTAAAAAACGGTGAACTGCACCGTTTTTTAACTTGAAACTCGAAGAGGGACGTAAATAAGCTTGTATTTAGAATTATCCTAATACATAAAAAGTTATTTTCACTTCTCATGCTCGTAAAGTCCTTCTTTATGCTGGGTATAGGCTGCATAAAATCGCATTTTATGCTCTAGTGCATAAAGTAATTTCTTCTTTTAAGACTAAGGCAATAAGGCCTTACAGCCACATACACAATACACCTTAATTTAATTTATATATTTTTATGAGATATAGGTTATATCTTATTTTAATTACGACATTATATCTTATTTGCAAAATTTAAGGTTGTGGCAATAAAGATTATTCTATTCTATTCTATTCTATTCTACATATGTAATACTATCTAAATACTTTAAGATTAATACGGCGTGCATTTACGTAAAAAAAAAACAAGTAACGCAAATATTTATAATAACTTGGCATTAAGGCTCAAACCATAGTGTCCATAGTCAAACGTCACATAGTTAAAAATTAAAAAAAAATTAAGAAAAATTGTGTAGCGGGAAGCTAATTATTCGTCAAACAAAATTAAAAACTAACTAAATTTGTTGTGTTGCGGTTGAAAAGTCAATAAATTATTCGTAAGTAATTGAACAATGTCTTCAAGTACTGATAGTGACGATCAAAAAATTATTCCAGAAGTGCGAAAAATGTAATTGAGCAGATATTGCCGCCTAAATCGAAGAAAATCTATCTCAGCACATACGAAAGTTCTATGATTTGGAGGAACCAAAAAAAACGTAAACACGTTTGCGGAGTGTGTTTTTTAAGCTATTTTGACGAACTGTCGAAGAAATTACATTTTATGCGTGATAGAACATATTAAAAACATTATAAAAATTAATTAAAATTTCTTGTATATGCTTAATCGTTGTTTTATTTCCTTGCAATCGAAGTGAAAAGCAGAGTGTAAAACTCGAGCATATAAAACCCATTTTACCCTCGACGTGACCATCCACCCTCGCCGTACCGGCTCGGGGGGCTATATGCACGTCTCGGGTAAAATGGTACGTTTTATGCACTTGTTGTACAATCTACTATTGTAATAACTATAATGTCAGTAACGCAGTGGATGTTGATGTCCCCGCCTTTTCTATGGAAAATCGATCGAATAACGATGGAGTTAAATTGACTTGCGCGTTATTTGCACTGTCAGTATCTCGACTCGGCTGAGCAGCGCGCGGCGCGAGGGCGCAGGCGCAGGCGACGCGCCGCGCCGCCGCGGCGCCGACGCGGCCTTCTTCCTCGCCCGGGACCTCCTGATGACTGAACGCACCTTCAAACGGGATTTAGAACTCGTCACCGTGGTATGTTATTGTGACTATAGGTAAATAGACCGCATTTTTGTCAATAATGTAAATGTCGAGTTTATTTAAGATTTTTTAAGATGTTTCACCCAATGGTTAATTCAGGATGCTATTCATATCAGAAAAATAAATCTATACTAATATAAAAAAGTAACTGATTTACAACGCACTGCATAGACCGTTGTTTTGAAATTTGGGAAGTACTTAGTTTAACCTTGTTGGATTGTTCAAAATTGCAACGAGAAATCTAAAATGTTGGAGGAGGAAATATGCAGTAAAATCTGACCTTTGGTGTCAATAACCAGTTACACCAAAGGTAAAACTCGCGTTTGCGTTCATACGAGTTGCTTGCTTCTACATATAGTCTTCTTGTTTCGAATCCCAGACAAACAAAATACTTACATTTTCGTATTATATGCGTAATGTGTATTAGTAGTGTATGCATTATGAAGACTTACTTGTGGTGCGAATTGTGACGCTGACGTAGCTAGCGTCCTACAGGCAAGGATCGGGATATGCATGATGTGCGGGGAGGGGGCGATGGTGGCTAGTCAACGTTCATCGTACCTCGTCTCCGCACATTACTACCCTGTCTCTCAATTAGGAGTATTGTGAACCGAGACTCTTAACACGAGTAGCCGTCAAAAATGTCCATACTAATTTAGCTCCGGGCCACAACGTTTCTCACCCCCTAATCCGTACCCGATTTTCATATTTTTTAAAATGTTGTAATTATCTTATTTTATTACCTATTTATCATGAAAACTAGATCTGTACGTTTCACTTTTTTTATTTTTTTTATTTTTGATTTCCAACAAATATTTTCTTGTAAAGGAAAACGTACTGACCTAGTTCTCCATAATATTTACAGGATATTCGAAAATCTCAGAAATTGTACTAGATTTAAGGGCAGAGAAACGTTATCGCATTTTGTATAGAATTGTTTAGCGGCACAAACCTCTTAAGTTGAACGCCTATAATATCAATAGCAGGCACGGGTATCCAAAGAGCGAATTATCAAGTCTAGTCAAGTACTTTCTATACGCATACTTAACACCGCCCCCGCTGCAGTGGCGGTACTGCCATATAAGCCCAAAAGCCGGGCTTGCCCTACAAAAATAACTATTCATAAAATCCACGTATTGTATTAGGTAGGTATTTCACCTTCGCGCTCTCACTAAATTCTTCAAATCAAATTACATGCAACAGTAGTACTAAATTTGACCGCGCACCGCCGCCACCTCCGCAGCACTAGCGCTGCTAACTGCTAACTTCACTTCATTGCTATTTGTTGACAAATACTTTTATTTACTTGTTGAATTGTTTTGTTTAAAACTTTATCTACACTCATATCATAAGTCCTCTATAATGCGTTCAGAATCCGTAGACAATGACCATCATTACAAGATACAATTTTACTATAATATTTTTTGTTATCTGTAGCTGTACTGTAAAGTTAAAATTACGATACAACTTTTGATAAAGTAATGTTGTTTAAATTTGGAACATCTTCCAAAACCAACACAATTCAAACAGGGGGTCAATTCTAGTATCTATTAAACGTCGACTCGGTATATTTTAAGTAAAGTGTCGTACGCCGTTTTGATGTCGAGTGACATTAGAATAGGTACTTTGTTAGTCTATGATTTTTAAAAAAACATTCATATTCGTGACACAGGTTAGCTTTGCCGCCATTTGTTTGTTCTGCCGCCTGTTTTTAAAATCCGGAAAGAGTACTTATAATATGTGTGTAGATAAAGTAATGTATGCAACTGTACATAATTAGGCCTGAAAAAACTCGTGTGATGTTATTATGAAACTCGCCTTCGGCTCGTTTCACAAAACCACACTCGTGTTTTAAGGACCCTCTTTATGTACCAGTTACATAAAATACTATTGAGCGGTCAGTGCAGTAATAAGTATTTTGTTTGTGGTGTTGTGAGTTGTGATTCAATTAGATTGACAATGGAGGATGTAGTCCCGTGTGACTGTGATAACTTAAAGTGTGCACAAACTTTGCTTGTCGACGGAAAGGTAAAATGTTTGAACTTTGCAGAGAAAAAGGTACTTATTTCTTGGCCAAAACCTACGCCTGACTTGTGTATTTCTCAGTGTAGTAAATCGCACAAAAGACAGTTTAACAGGTCAGTGTACAAAACTCATTGGATTGTTGGTTGTTCGCACTCTAATAAGTTATATTGCTGGTGTTGTATTTTATTTTCTAACGACAAGAACGTGTGGAATACATCTGGTTATGACGATTTATATAATTTAGCTGGCGCCATTAAAAGACACATGAATTATCTAAAATTATAAAAAATATATTAATCTCATAGATTTTGGTAAACAGCGAATTGAGACATCTTTATCGCGCCAATTATCAGAGGAAATTACAAAACATAACATGCGTGTTGACAACAATCGTAGCGTTTTTCAAAGACTAGTCGATGTTGTTTGTCATTTAGCACAACAAGAACTTCCCTTTAGAGGTCACGATGAGTCTAAAACTTCATTGAATAGGGGTAATTTTTTAGAGCTTGTGTCGCTACTTTCGAAATAGGCACGATGGCGTTTTAGAAAAACACATTCGAAGTATACAAATAATAATAATAGTTTGTTGTGTAATATGTATGTAATTTTGTAGGTAGGTAATTGAAATAAAAGTAAGTACTTATTGCTTCCTCCCTAGGCAAGCAAAGTTAAAAGAAGAAGTTGAACCTTTATTTTATTCGCTCAAACAAACCAAGCGGCTTTTTTCAAGGCCACCGAAAGTATGCAATTGCTGATATGTCTGTAAAATTATATCTAGTGGTAACATGCCTTCAGGGTGCTTTGGTGAGCTCGTACACGTAAGCAAATGCCTATATAACTGCAGTGAAGATTGATCAGTAATGTGGTAACAAGATAAATTTATCCATAATAACCGTAAAAACTACAAAACATATCTCTCGGCTTGCCCTATTCTGAAACCCTAGGCACGCCACTGCCCCGCTGTCTTTCGTCATCCGTCGCCGCCGGCAGACCATGGGAGTGTGCCGCTTAATACTCGTCTTCAAAGCCATTTTATTATTTTGAGTTGCTTTAATTAATAGTTAGTAAGAAATCGGTAACTGTTATTAATTTTGTCACTTTCTGAAATACTGGGTTTTCCTTAAGTTTACTGCGACCACAAAGAAAATCGGCGGTAACGCCATTCATTACATTCATATATATTTACCTTTTTAATGATAGAAAACTTATGCTGTTTTTATGATCACGTAAATGAATTATTTTAATTTGTTAGAGACTTAGAAAGCGGATGTAAAATAAAACAAACACCAAATTTTACAAATGGTTACTTAAGCTGGGCATTCACAGACGCGCCGTTTGTCTCGGCGACATTTGTATTTAATACAATTAGATGGGCGTAATATTTTCACCACATTCACGGGCGCGCCATCATCGCGACCTCACGGAGCTGACTGATTAGAAAATGGTAGCCAGAGAACGCATTCACGGCGACGCCATTTGGCTTGACGCGGATGCGTGTCGTGTTCGAACGTTGAATTTCGACATTCACGATAGTTCCATTCGGATTGCGCTTTCACGCATCACGCTGGCTTTCCGTTCATTTGGAAATCCAACGCACTGCGCCAAGTACTTTTACGTCCGGTTCCTATATTCAATCCGCGGACAGATAGGCTTACTTCGGATTAAAATTTGACACATTTTGTATGGGCAAATGTCAAATTTTAACCCGAGGTAAGCCTTATCTATCCTCGGATTGAATATAGGAACCCGACATTAAACGCTACAGTTCACGGATAGATTTTATTCGGCTTGTTCGAGCGGTCGTGAATGCCCAGCTTTAGACGTATTGGTATGATATGTTTCGTATTCGATTTGGTGGTACGAAATCCCCAGTACGTAAATATGATTCGTACTAGACTGGTTTTTGTAGTTTTTGAATGATGTCCAAGGTTTTGTAGTGAAATTAAATGTTGATATCGCGGAAGGTGTGGTCGGCACGCGTGTCAGAGTTGAGCGCGGAGCGCGACGTCGTCGCCGCGCTGGCGCGGCCGTGCCTCGCACTGGAGCCGCTGGCGCTGGCGCAGGGCGGGCTGCTGGCGCGCCTCGAGCGTGCGCTCGCCCCCGCTGAGGACCACAACTCAAGTCAGTACAATCCTGACAGACCATTGAAGGAACAACTAGTTAAATCAAGATTTACACATGCGGTTTACACTGATATTAAACATGATTTCCTGTGATTTTTAGGGTTCCTTTCCCAAAAGGTACTGTGGACAATATTTAAAAGCCTACATAATCCACCTGTCACAGGGCTGATGCTTTTTAGGAGTTCCCTACTATCCATACCCAAAAGATGCCAACGGAACCCTGTTATTAAGCTTCTGCTGTCTCTGTTACCCTTCTTGTTGCGCGCGGTGACTCATGGCATGCTTCAATTCTTCAAAACTGTATACTTTTGTTTGTTGCTGTTCGCCACTGGTTCCCTCTAGTCGCCGGAGCAGTCGCGGCCGCGCATTAAAGTGGCTTGGACGAAATAGTTACAGAGAAATTCACAGCACCTATCGACAAGTTAATTAAGAGGATTGTGAAGCTAAAAATTTCCATACAAAATTTGAAAACGTTTCTCTACCCTTAAAGCCTAGTCCCATTTTTACGATTATTGAATATGTTGTAGATATCATAAATAAATAAATAAATAAATAAATAAATATCATGAAAAACTATGTCTGTACGTTTTCCTTTCCACGAAAATACTTCTTAGAATGTTAATTTAAAATTTAAAAAACAAAGTACAGACCTAGTTCTTTATTATAACTAGAACATATAAAAAAATCATGGAAATGGTAAGAAACGTTAACGGCCGGAGCTATATTTGTATGGATTTTTTTGAAAGCTACGCTATTTTAGCGTCGTTTCACAATCAGCTTAAGGATCTCTATTCCGTTGTCTCTTTTACAGATAGCGAAGAACCAGAATATAGAAAAATAGCCGAACTTTTAGGCGACTATTTAACAAATACTTATGACGTAAGTATTCTATTCGTTTTTAAGATCTATTTTTTTATAGTTACACTTATGGTGGGTATGGTGGCGTATAGTTCTGATATATTTGATGGCGACTGTAATACATTTAAATTACAAATAACTGAAAGAGCGAATACTTTCAGCTGGTCAATTATAATTTGATTTTGTATGTTTTTAGGATTCCGTACAAAAAATTAAACACGGAACCCTTATAGGATTACTCGTGCGTCTGTCTGTCCGTCCGCCTGTCACTGCCAATTTGCTCCGATTCTACTGGACCAAATTAGGTGAAATTTGGTAGGATGGGCTAATCCTATGACCGGAACATAGATTTAATAACGGGATATAATATCAAGAACAAATTAAGAAATTAAAAAAAAAGTTTCGCAATCCTTACTGTGTCATAAATTCATAATATCAAATCAATGAAATGAAAGGGCTCGTTATGAGGATCTCAAATATACTTTTGTTATTATCGTGAAATAAATAGTTTTGATTTTATTCATTAAAGAAGACGAAAATTTACTATGATTCCCAAAACAACTGAGCTGAAAATATAGTTCATTGCTTGTAAATTACAGGAAAACGATTAAGAGTTTTTTTTTTTTAATAATTACGTTTGCACGGAACCCTCTTCACGCGAGTTCAACTCGCACTTTTTTTTAGATTTAGTCTTACCTTAGTAGTTCAGTTAGTATATGAGCGGGATGCTTAAAAAGCAAGATGACTGTCGAGTAGGATGTCTAAAAAGCAAAATGCCTATCGAGCAGGACGACTAAAAAGCACGATACCTATCGAGCAGGACGTCTAAAAGGCAAGATGCCTATCGAGCAGAACGTCTAAAAAGCAAGATGTCTAGCAAGCAGGATGCCTAACAAGCAACTTATAACTAGGTCGAAAAAGGTAGGTAGGTTTAGGTTATGTTAGTTTTGCAGCAGGCCCGGAGGGCCAAAGAACCCAGAAATAGGAGCTCTGCGAAAGCGGAGCTCCGTCGAAATTCTGCCAATAAGAAATAACGATTTAAAAAGAAATATCTAATAAATCATTATACTTTTCAGGCATCTTTATTTTCAGGCAACTCGCTTGGTAGTCATTATACTTCTTAGGCATCATGCTAGTCAGTCATCTTGCTTTGTAAGCAACTCGCTTTGTAGGCAACTCACTCAAAATAGGTTCAGTTGTTGTACAATAAATAACCAGTTATTTGCAACTACAAAAAAAAAAAATTGTGTACCTCTACAATCGCTTAAATCCATGAATCGTAACTGGGTATCGGACGAGTTATAGTCATTATAATGACTAGTCGTATTCAATGAATATTCAGTAAATATTTGGTTTTACTGGGGTGTGTGTGTGTGTTTGGTGTGTAGGGTGTTGTTTGAGTGTCCGGAGACATGTGCAGGTGTACGCCGCGTACACGGAGCGCGGCGGCGCCCTGGTGGGCGTGCTGGAGAGCGCGCGGCGGCGCAGCGACGCGGCGGCGCGCGCGTGCGGCGCCTTCGAGGCCTGCGCGCCGCTGCCGCTCGCCTGCCTGCTGCTGCGCCCGCTGCACCGCCTGCTGCACTACGCCCTCCTCGCCTCCGGTACTGAACCACTGAACAACTATATATTTTTTTTTTTACCAAGTGTGCAAGCGAGAGCGCGGAACAAGCGAGAGCGCGGAACAAGCGAGAGCGCGGAACAAGCGAGAGCGCGGAACAAGCGATAGAGAGGCACTATCAGCCTAAGCGTTCGGCTTGTGACGCATCGTTTACGTTATCACGTAAAAGTATCGTCTGTAAACCAATATATTTCATATTAAGATACGTCATCTGCGACCAAAAGCATTCCTCAAAAAAGAAGGTAATCTACTTTACTACTGTTTAGTTGCACCGCGGCCGCTGACACGCACGCACGCATCATTTTAGTACCGAAAAGTAACAATAGTACAGTACTATTGTTACTTTAAATAATTGGTGGATATAAAGCCATTATTTTCGTAGTTCTGTCGCATCTCATCGCGTTGCTCAGCCGAGAGTATGAGTTGCCTTCACGGTGATCATTTATAGCTCCTTCTTCAGCATACCTATTCACCCACAAACTGACAGTATTTCGCTGCACATTTAAAGCGGTTGCTATTGCACGTATGCTTAAGCCTTGCTGATGCAAAATTACAATTTGTTGTCTGGTTTCGTTGCTAATCGAAGGTGGCATCGCGGAAGGCGGAAGAAAATTGACAATTTACATGTAATTTACATTGACAATCCCATTATAATTTATTTTTTTAAAGTTATATTTTCCGTACGGAAGTATGAAGTATTTAATTCACTTTTCCTTGTAGGTAATAGCTGACAGATCGAAAGATTATCTGAAGTAAATAGAATTGACGCCAAAGGTTATCTATGGCACACAAAAAGGTTACACCTTGAACTCATTTAGTAATATTTGCATTTCTCTTTATCTTATATTTCTATCTTTATCATTTCGAGTTTGTGTGTCATTTATGAATCACTTGATTTATTGAATCATTTAATTTAGGTGTTGGCTAACCCAAAGACAAGCCTGCCAACCTAACAATAGAGTGACCAAAGCCAACCAATTACAGGTCTAGAAACAGTAACCTAGCAACAACTGTTATTACGTAATCGGTCACACGACATCGGGAAAACTTGGAGTCCACGACTTTACCCGAACGTTGTTTAAGAGTCTAATAAATTTAATTTATTTGCCCAACGGTGGGCGAATACACGCTGATGATGATGATGAAATTGAATAAATCACCGATGTTCTGTCAGATTATTTTTGACAGTTGATTTGATAGAAATACCGAATGACAAAGATAGACATATTTTTCTCTTTCTGTTACACGAATATACGAGTAGACATGTCATCATTCGTTATCAGTCGTTCACGACGATGTCACACGAGTATGCCCGATTTGCCTACACGGCTAAATTATGAACTGTGGCAAGTGGCTCAACAATACCGTGTGGCCACTGTACATTATTGCCTAGGCGCGGAAAGTAAGGGATCTTTTGACGAGGCAGGCCAAGCCTGCTATAATACTAGTCAGGAAATCCTCGTGTCCATCGAGGCATATATAATGCTTTTCTCAAACGATGCGAGGAAATGATACAAATACATGATTATAAATATTTTTTAAAACCTTTTCTCAAACATGCTCGAAAAGAATGGTTTCCGATTGCAAAACTAGGACGGAAAGTGCCTCATTTTACTCCTAGGAATAAAAAACCATATGAAAACACTTTTCGTCCATGTCCATATTGTTTTTCAAAAGTGCTCTCGATTGCGTATAAAATTGAAAGGACCAAGAAAAAAATCCCGTACTCCCAACTTGTGGGTGGGGGCGTGTGGTGCGGCGGCGGGCGGTGGCTCGTTGTGCGTGGAACTATCTTCACTACTCGTAGTTTTCAAACAAACATTCTCTCCGAATTTGTCAAAGTTTTTTAAAAATACTTAAATGTCAATCATGTATTTGTGTCATTTCCTCGCAATGTTTGAGAAAAGCATTATATATGCCTCAGCGGAAAAGAAGATTCCCTGTCTCGTATTTTAACAGGCCTCGCTATTGCTCGGCCTGCTAACCACCTCGTCAGGAGATCCCTTACTTTCCGCGCCTAGGCAATAATGGCTATATTTTAGCTGCTTTTAGTTACTCCAAATGAGTAGTCGCCAATACAATATTTTTAATAATTTATTTTACGATTAAATGTAACGTGTACAAGCTTTTAATTTTTATACGCATTGAAATAAATATTATCATTAGTTACTATTATTTGACTCAACCTTAGTAACAAAACTTATGGCCCGACTAGGTGTATATTTATATTACGAACTGTCTTTTTGTTTCTATTTATTAAGATAATTATTAGTTAAAAAATAGTATAGTATAGTATAGTTTGCCGTGTGGTTGCCGGCTTAGAATTGTGCCACTCCATGTCTTCCCGTGGAAGTCGTAAAAGGCGACTAAGGGAATAAAGGCTTGTAGTACTGTTAGGCGATGGGCTTGCCACCTGTCACTAATATACACTGTTAAACATCTTAGCCTAATTGTGCAAAATGTGGTTACAGAGTTATCAACAAGTTTTTAGAGTTGTTGGTAATTCTGTAGCTCTGCCTACCCCACTCTGGGAATGAAGGCGTGAAGGTATGTATGTGTATGAATAAGTTAAAAAATGAAAAAAAATGCAAGAAAAATTGTTTTGAGTACGACATAATAATTAGAGTCGTTTAACTGTGTCAGAGATAGCCAAAGTGAGCGGGGCGGGCGAGCGCGCGGCGCTGGGGGCGGCGGCGCCGCTGGCGCGCGCGGCAGCGCGGCAGCTGCGCCACGTCGAGAACCACGCCGCGCTCTGCCAGCTGCAGCGCGACATCGTCGGTCAGTGCACTCAATAATGTTTTACTTGTACCGTACCACCTTACTCAGACATATTTTAGAGACAATTAGGGCGACGGAACCAGTAATGAACTAATGATGGACACATCATTCTTATTTTACAGAAGATAATTCATTTGTTTTGCAACAATCAATTTAGGACTGTATGAAATTTGAATTAAGAGTTAAGTGTCCATTACTGGTGCCTGTCAGATAAAAGTGTCCAACATTGGTGCTGTCACCCTGACTCGATCCTTTTTTTTAATGTGAAATTTAGACACTAAGGAATGACTAAATTGTCATTAACTGTCTCCGAGTGCGGCCGTTACAAATATTTTATTCTGTGGTTTTCCGAACTCGGTCCGCAGAAAGATTAAAAGACCAAGACTTTCGGGTGATCTTGAGCCTTCTTATGGCGCGGCGTGGCGATTATGATGAAAACAAATCAAAATAATCATGAAATTTGAGCACTATTATTATAATTATAACACAAAAATAACAAAAATGCCACTAAAAACAGCTTTTTACTCCATCTTATCGGAGAAGATTTGTTCCCATACAGAAGGATTAAAGTTGTCAAATTATGTTCAACATTGTGTATGGTTTATTTTGTTTTCCTTATTGTTGCTTCACATAATTTAAGTTTATTAAAATAACTTGCCAACGATCAAACAAGGAGTTCTTTACTTGACGCGGAGTTATGACTACCTACCAGGCATTTTAAACTCAGTATGAGTTGTATGAGACCCATGCCCAGTGTAAATGCGCTTCAAAAAGTTAACTAATGTGATACATTTGTGAGATATTTATTATGTAACGGAGAGACAGATTAAGTACTGCCCCCTGTAAGTGCTCTGAGCGGCCAAACGACAAACCCTGAGAGCAGTTTTTAGGGTGTGCAGGCTATATTTAATTTGAATGCTAAGAAATATCTGCCGCCTAGTCCACTTTCTGATATTTTAAGTTCTCTTCATACTTCAACACCGTTCAGACATCAGACAAAATAGCTCAACGGAAATTTCTGTTCATCGCACAGTGTGTCAGTCTGGGTGACCTTCAATCAGTCTATACTGAGATTTATTATAATTAGGGCCCTCGTTTCGCTTCAGTTAGTATAAGTTAAAATAAACCAAGTTCATCTGGAATAGTATACTTTTCAAATGGTGAAAGAATTTATAGTTAAATAGGTACATGTGCATAGATGTTTTATGTTACGTAAATTTTCGAAGACTAAACTTTTTGCGAGATTGAGTTTTTCATTAGGTTTAAAATTCATTTCAAATCATTACTGCCAGTTATCACAGAATCTCTCAATATACAATTTATACAGCTGATGTTGACCTTGTGACTTGTTACAATAATTTTATGGGAAATTGCAGTCGTTTAAACTGGAAATGTAGATCCGTTGGTATTAATGGAATTCTGGGAATTAAAATAACTTCTCCAGCCGCACCTTCGGTCAGTATAATATTGTGCACTGTATTATAAACATTTTTAAAGATATTTACTTACAAACGTTGCACAATTTGGGTGGATTAAAGTTCCGTAGTAAAATAATAGGACACCCATCTTTCAAAACCAATTTATGTGAGGGCAATCCAGAAGGTTGCAAGGAATTGAGAAATTCTGCTGGGAAATGAACAGCCACTTCCAAGTCGAGCACAGTGTCTACAGATTAGTATGTTTGTGTCGGTGCATTAATTTTCGATACAATTAAGTATATTTACTGTATCTACTTGATTATTAGTTGGTGATAAAATACCTCTCGCCTAGAACCAAGGTACAGTCTTAGAATTATGAATACTATTAATTTCAGGATAAACGTTGTCGATTAATTCTCTAAGGCCATTTACTAAAACGCAAACGTTTTCAATTTCAAGTTTTATGCTCCTATTATCTTGGGGCACCTGTCCATTTCTTATGTAGAGCAAAACCTCTGCAAAGAGCAGGTTTTCATAGTGCAGACAACAAAACTCTCATATTTGTTTTGAGTTCTAATCTATGCTGCGTGTAATTTTGAATGTGCCATTATCTTCTAAAGTATTTATTTAGATAATATAGTCTAAAGAACAATTTTAATGTAAATTAAATGGTAACTAACGTATTTATCTGGATAAGGATAAATTAAATACTGAATCGTAGAAAATAGCTTCGCAAGTAACCTAATACTTTAATCACTTATCTTGCTCTTAAAATGTTACTTTAGTCTCTGCGTATCGGGACTAAAGCTCCTTATTAATCTCTAGGGATTAAAGTATATTTTTAAATTTACTTTGAAAACCCCTAAACATCCAATCACGGTGTTTGTGAATGGTGGATTACCGCGATTTTCAGTGATTTTGCATGGACAATATTTAGGGCGTGGAAATAACCTCAAAATGACAACTGTGCAAAAATATAACTATAAATGATTTAATTTCATGAAACAGCACTAATGATGACGAATCTATTTAACTATATAAGGATGAATTCATTTTATAACGCATGGTCCAATTAGTTTTAAAATAGTTTTCAAGTTCGAACCTGTCGGCTAAATATGCAAGCATTAAAAGCAGCACTTCACAAAAAAAAGTTCTTATAATCAATATTGTAATTTTGTATAGAACGTCGTCAGTGCCGTATTGAGCAAGCACGGGGTCCGTAGCAAATTCTATAAACAACAAATTCTACCCCTGGTTTGTTTTAGGTCACAGGTTGTGGCGGGCTCTTTTCCGCAACTGGGTGACTTAGATATGCGCCTTTTTTGCGTGGGGGTTTGTTTTAGGTTATTATGCTGAAGAATATCGACTGTATTATTCATCCTATCGTCAACCCTGATGGATATGAGTACACGCATACTGATGATGACACGCAAAGTACCAAAATAGGAGAATGTCTACCGGACTAGCATTTTACAGGTTAGACGTGGGTGCGCGGGGCCCGTAGCATTTGCTACTCTTACTACGTGGCTAATACGGCACTGAACATCTTTTTTTTCCTGGCATTCAAAGTGAAAAGTAGAGTGTTTAACGCGAGACTAAACCACCATAATAATGATAACATAATTCGCTTGGGTGGCTAAACATCTCCTATCACTATGGCTTGTTTTAACAATCTACTATTAATAAAACTTTAAAGATAAAAATGATTACTGTGAGTCAACGTTAGGAGACAGATATATGCCATCGCGGACTTTTCCCAAGGTTTTTGCAGAACTACAATTCTTCTGTACATTATTTTGATATATATTTTAAGGTTTAGCCCGCGTAAGTTAAGTAGCCGCCCGAAAATCGATTTTAACTATATTACATTTTAATTAAAATGAAATGTACATATAAACAATCCGGAATAAATTCTCCAAATGACAGTGAAAACCGTATCAAAATCCGTTGCGTGGTTTACAAGGAGAGCGGAGAAGTAGTAAGATAATTTATTGTCAACGATTGCAATTCTTTAATGGATGAGCTTAAATAGTAAGAGCTCTTAGAGAGAGTTCACATTTGCGTGACGTATTGCACATACTTTTAGCTTTCCATTCTGATACAAATGTATTTCAAGCAACTAAAGACCCGCTTTAACACCGGTCAATCTAGATGTCTCATTAAATCGAATTTACATTTCATTTTGCAGCAATACGAAAACTCACCACATCTCTTGCTCCATAAGCTGTACGTTTTCATTTCGAATAGTACGGGCGGTAACGACTAAACGTCAAAATTTTGGATGAATTTACTTGGCATCGATGTATCCTATCCTGTTTAAGCACATTATATTTTATAATATATGTATTTACAACTTAATATTAACAAAAAATATGGTTGAAATGCCCAATTTATGCAGATTAAAACCATTTATACCATTTATTTGAGACGTAGAATAAGTAAATATACCCGTGCGGCTGCGAGAATTATGAAAGCGGTGCTTCAGATAAAAAATCCCCTTGTTCTTCGTACATTACTGAGTTCGATTACTAGTAATGTACAAAAAAAAAAATTCTTCGTTCAAAACCGGGTAATGTAGGAAGAAATTTTCGTTCTTTGCACATTACTAGTTCCGTTGGCTGACACCACACTCGAGAAGATAGGTAAATTGAAGCCGATATTTTTTTTAAATCTGAAACACGGCGGTGTGTAATTTTGAATACCACCCTTCCTCACCCACCAGGGGGTGGCTGATGGGCATGGCTACCGGGCTAAATCAGCTCCGTTTATATATTAAACATATGTATGTGAATATATGTATAGTTTTATACATCTGTACCAAGTGAATTCATCCGATACCTGACCTCTCCATACATTGGGTGACACTGCCACCGCCCGGTACTACAAGAAAATATTTCTTGGAAAGATACATAATAAAAATCCTTTATGAGCAGACTTAGTTTTTCAACAACTATAACATATTCAAAAGATTTAAAAATCTGATTTGTTTTAGGGGTGAAAAACGTTATCGCCCGGAGCTAAATTTTTATTTGACAGCTGTAGTCCAGTAACTTTATACATCGGTAGTATGCGTCAAATCCGGTAGTTCTGAATTTTTGCAGACTTGTTTATGATGTTGGCCATATGAATAATCCAAGTTTGTGACCACGAGCGCCGAACGCAACTTTGACAAAAATCTAAAAAACCGCAAAAAAATCGTTTTTATTTAAAATTTTGGTGATTATAACCCTAAAGGACTGGTTTTTGAAAAAACTTTCTTGGAACGTTTTTAAAGTAGACTAAATTTGCTACAATATGATACTAAAATTGTGTCTGTAGATCCAATCGTTTCTGAGATTAAGCCTTTCAAAGTTTATAATTTTTTCGAACTTCGCAATTTTTTGCAATTCTGTCGATCTGAATGAATTTTGACCCTGATTATGCTATCGAAGCCCTGTACATTTATGATGGGATATTAAAAAAGATAATGAGGAGTGTGAACGATGATGTTAAAGCTAAGCTACGAATAATGAAGTAAATGAAAAAGAAAAGTACAACAAAAGTTAATAAGTTTATTTGTTAGGAAATTGGGTAATATTCAAAATCAAAAAATCAAATTAATTTAGCCCTCTTGGAAGGTCCCGGTTGAGGTTCGTCCGTATCTGGATCGACGTATTGGGATGGCATATCCCCATCAGGGGATGGTAATGAATCGTCGACGTCTTGTGCCGCCAAGTCATCCTCCATTTCGTCATCGGACAGATCGTCGCCTTCTGGGATATTTACTACTGCAACATCAGGCTTATTGTCACAAGAGGCCCCGCTGTAGAGCCTGCAGACTGATGAGCATTTTAATCCTGCCTTCCTGAAGCCGCAAGAAATCATCTGCAAGAGGTGTTGTGGGGCTGCATCTCTGGTCATCATTTTGGGGTTGAGCCCTTGTGGCGTGGATATCCACCCCCGGGAAAGAGGGTTCAGTGCGACTCCCAAACATCCCGTCCCGCTAGAGTTGTTCGAGTGACATCTAAAATACTGCAAATAATTGCGAAGTTCGAAAAAAATTATAAACTTTGAAAGACTTAATCTCGGAAACTATTGGGTCCACAGAGACAATTCTAGTAAATTTAGTCTTCTTTAAAGACGTCCTATGATTTTTTTGCAAAAACTAGTCCTTTAGGGTTACAATCGCCAACATTTGAAATATAAACGTATTTTTCGCGGTTTTTTTTTATTTTTGACAAAGTTGCGTTCGGCGCTCGAGGTCACAAACTTGGATTATTCATTAGGGCAACATCATAAACAAGTCTGCAAAAATTCAGAACTGCCGGATTTGACGCATACTGCCCCATACTTTCAGGGGACAAAGTTACGGGATTACTACGCGATTTCAGCGTCGGTTCACAAGCCACCAATGCGATTTCAAACAATAAAATGTACAGAAGAGTCGATGTCGGCTGTCAATGTTAAAATATCGTTTTGGAATTTGCGGCTTCACAATGTACATTAAACAAGCGTTTAATTTTTATACGTATTGAAATTAAAAAAAAACGTACTTAAGTTTTATTTGACTCAACCTCAGTAACATAACTTATTCACCGACTAGGTAGCATGCTGATTGGACCTAAAATGTACTACTTACCCCAGTAGAAAACAAAACTATATGAATCATTGTTTTTACGAGCACTTGCACTGTATGCTAATATTATTATACTGTCACGCAGGATACGATAAGCTTTTGGTGGCGGAGCGAGAGTTCATTCGTCTGGGCTGTGTGTACAAACATTCTTCGAGAGGAATGCAACAAAAGATGTTGTTTTTGGTAAGTATAAAACGATCCAGGCGTTCCCCGATCTGTCATAATTTACTACTTTTACGAATGGCCACTCACGTTACCAAGTCTAACAAAGAGCAAGCTTTAAAAACCCCACTCTTGCTAACCAGTTTTAACCCTCTGCAACTGTGGTGACTTTTTTAGAAACATTCTACTGAGGTGGAGTCTGTCAGACGTAATTTTTGATAAAATATAGAAAAAATACAAATGGTTCAATAATAAGTATTATTTAATTAGTGCATAGCATGATTATTTAATTTTAATGCGTAATTAATAATAAACATGTATATGAGCTTTCAAATAACAAAATATGTAATTTACTTGAATAAGGTAAAAAAAACTGGTATTTTTCACAAAGATTAACTTACAATGCCACGAGTCGTTAGAAGAAGGTACTGAGCGATACAGAGCTATAACACGGTATACGGCGATTTTTTTTGGCGACGTCTGATAGACGTCACGTCAGTCGCAGAGGGTTAAATCGTCCTAAATGATCATTCAAAATAAAAAATAATGAAATACACCTAAAGATGTTTTTTTAATAATATCCCACTTGTCCTAGTTCGATGACTTCATTTTATTTCTTTTTTACAAGGCGTCTGGTTTTTCTTTAGTGACACTCAAGATTCGATTGACGTAAGAATCATCAAAATCAGCCCAAACGTTTAGTTTCTAGACATACATACATATATACTTATAGTATAGGTTGATAAACAAATAATCCTTTGGCAGTCGAGTAAAAATTTATGACTTTTACAAATGACAACCTTAAGACCGCTGAGAGACCCTAAGACTAACACCTGGCTCAGAGAACAGAGTAAGGTCACCGACGCCATTAACGAATAGCAACTCTAAAGTGGCAGTGGGCGGCACACATAGCCCGTAAACGTGGCTCGTGGGGCAGATCGGTCTTAGAATGGAGCCCCTGGGGAGAAAAGAGGCCACAGATGCGATGGAAAGACGACGTCAAGAAAACTGCAGGGACGAACTGGGTAGAAGTGGCGCAAGACAGAGTTAGATGGCGCAATACGAAGGAGGCCTACACCAATATGGTAGAAAACGGCTAAGAAGAAGAAGAAAAGAAGAAGAGATAAATGGTAACACTTTTACCCAAATTCCTTTGTTCTCTTATATACCTACAATGGTCTAATAAGACAAGGTATTTTCTTCCTAAAGGGACACTCTCTACGTCATCTCATCACATCACACAGTTGCCACTTGATTTACCACAAATAGGGACTTTTAGCCTTTTTGTGCAGAATGTGGTTACAGAATTATCAACAAGTTTTTAAAGTTGTAGGTAATTCTGTAGCTCTGCCTACCCCACTCTGGGATTACAGGCGTGAAGGTATGTATGTAGGGACTTTTAATTCAAATTACTAAGAAAATCTTCTCTGTTTAGTCACAAGGCCAATTTAGATACGTACTTTAATTGAGTATAACACATTATTACGAATTCCTTTATGTACAGTCAGCGTCAGAGAAACGTGACCCCCGTGGAATTCACATTGAAGCCTATAAGAATTTCAACGGTTCCAGTAACAGCGGTGTGGCTTAGTGGTTGTCTCATAAGGCATGAGAGCCTGAGTTCGCAGGTTCGAACCCCATACGATGTCTTTTTGTATTTTCCATTTTTACAATTAAGTTTTAGTTTTTTTATTTCTACTACAATCAAACATTTTTAATAAATATTTAAATAATAATGTTACAAAAAAAACTATGTTTTTGGTATAATTTTATTTATTTTATTACAAATTCGTAACCTTTATTCATAACATAATAAATAACAGCGAGAAATAAATACTTAAAGAGATCATTTTTATTTTATTATATTCCTAGGAATTTAACAACACTGTGTTAATATTAATTTTAGATTCGTCAAAGTTATAAACATAATATTCTTGTTACAATTTATATTTAAATAGTGTAATTAAAACGAAATATTCAAGAATCCAGTCATGCTATTAAACATTGTGCCTTCTTTTATTTTACTTAGTTCTTTATGCTAATTGCTAAGCACATAATATTATATAATTTACTACTGATTCATAACAAAGGTAAGCATAGGGTTATTCCTAGGAATATAATCGCAGTTGCTCCAAACGTGTTTTTTTTTTTAATTGCTAGAGAACCAACATGCTAAACTAAGTAGTAAGTATAGCAATTTACATCTCTCTTGTTTTCATCACAATTTGGAACAACTAAATACAAAACAAAGAAACGAAAATGTTGGGTCAACAAATTGGGTCAGATAGTGTGCCACAGCAGCCGGGTATTAATTAATTTATTTACTTATTTTATTTCTTTAATAACGCAGAGGGTAACCGTCAGCGTATTTTACTTGCTCCAGTCGGTTTCTCATGCTCGAGACCATGTTGGAACATGCACTGCTGTTCCGCATCAGTTCCCACGTTCTATGGACTTCGGCATCTAACTTTTTTTTTGTTTTGACCTCAGTAGGGTCCCAGTTTAGCACCATTTGACCCCATACATTTTCAATAGGGTTCAGGTCAGGACTTTTAGAAGGCCAATCCATAACTGTAATATCTGCCTGAGCAGATAACCATTCTTGCACTATACGCGAACGATGCACCGCACTATTGTCTTGCACTAAATATATTTGGCCTTCAGGGTATGCGACCCGAACTGATGGCACCATCACGTCCCGCAGTATCTCACGGTATCGTTCACCGTTCATACGGCCCCCTGCTTCCACGAGCTCACCTGGACCCATAGAGGACATCCAACCCCAATACCCTGAAAAAAAAAAACACCATATAATATTTTGTAAACATTCTTTTCGAATAATATGAGGATAAATACGAGGAAATAATAAACAGGTTACAAGTCGTGCATAGTTACCTAATGTTATCCTTCCGCTTGTTCTTAAGTCTAGCATATTTTTAGGATTGTATCGCTCCCCACTTCTCCGCCACAATACTTTTCTTCCGTCTTTATCCGACTTGAAACATTTTTCGTCGGTAAAGATGACTATTTGGTTCTCCCAGTCAAAATGTTCATATTTCTTGGCGAATCTCACACGATCGTCGCGATGTGCCTTCGACAGATTTATTTTTCTAGCCGGTTTGTAATGGTGTATTTTTGCAGCGTGTAAATGTCTTCGAACGGTGCTAAGTGATACCTCGAATGTCTCAGCACTTGAGCGGGTGGTCGTGAACGGGGCGTCAGTGTGAACTTGCACGATACTACGGTGCCGCTCGGATTCGTCTGTATAAGCTGTAGGACGAGGGCCTTGGCGATTACAATTCACTTCACCCGTTTCTTGATATCGCCTTATCCATTTGCGAACTGTATTTCTCTGCAAATACAACATAATGTATTAAAACACAATGTATTCAATACAGTTATAAATACACAATAAAACACTGAGCTACCTATAACCAATAAAACACTAAAATATCATTAGAAAAATTGAGTATTTATAGGTAGGTAACTTACTGCTATATTCATTTCTCTTGCATTTTTTTTAATATTCTGGTTTTGTTCCCAAAGAACTACAATTTTGGCTTTCAAAAAAGTAGTAAGTCGAACCATATTAGAATTCAGCACAAGTTTTTGAGACGTAAGGAAATCGTAAATCGCTTAATCGAGTTGAGGAAACGTTACTAACTGCACACCGTCAAAACTCAGGTTTGATTTGCAGAGGTGATTATAAAAGTTACCCTCAAACATATTTCTAAATGAATTGAGTAAATTATACTAATATCAACCTTAACGGTAATTAGTCACGGTCGTTATAAATCACATTTGGCAATAAAATATGGATAGTTGAATAAACAAAGACAAAACTATTCTTTTCAGGCTGGCTAGACAAGGACGCATGGGCAGAAATATTAATCATATTTTACAAGTAGTTGCTAGCAAGTGATTCATAAATTCGCTCATACATAATGAGCACGATAGCTCAGTGGAAGCGGTGCAGAATAATATAATACAAGTGCTGTCCCCGAGTGGTCGGGGGTTCGATCCCGGTCTATGGTGTAGTGAATAAGAGGAAAATATTTTTGTAAGTTGTGGCTGACCGCTTGGCTAGCAAGATTGAGTAAAGTAAAACTCAGCTAGTCTGCCTTGCGAGTTGTAGTTTTAAAATCTAGGGGGTCACGTTTCTCTGACGCTGACTGTACATTAAAATTACTAGCAAGCATTATTTATACTTAAAAAGTTCAAATTGCCACATAAACCTAGAACGAACAATTTGACTTGCACTCTCCGCTGAAAATGGCTCGAAGTGACGACCCGCGCGGCGTGCGGGTAGCGCGAGGCGCTGCGTGTGCGTTTCGTGCGTTGTTCTACGCATCGGGATTCACATCGTACGTTTTTCGGGTCAATTATCTCAGAAACTAAACGTCATAAAAAAATGTATACGAATATATAAATCTTCAAAAAAGGAAGTAAAAAATACAATAAATACGATTTCGTACTAAAATCACATGGACTGTTGGTCTATTTACCCGTCGATATAAGGCTACACCGCACCACTATTAAATTCGTAACTTGTTAATGATCAAGCAGTAAGGTTAAGCGCCCACAAGTATAAACGTTTAGAAACATTAATTATTAGAACTAATTTTATTTATTTTACGGATGACGTAAATATTGAATTCCCCTGAAAACGGGAAATAAACAATTCTTTACTTGCAACACTGGGCCTACAAAAAGAATATTATACCTGCTATTTAATTAAAGTTTTCGCGTTAATTACGTTAAGTTGATACAGAAACAATATAGTTCCAAGTGAAAAGTAATTCTTTTCGCCCCATCGTGTCTTTCAGACTTTGATAAGCACTTTTTACCAAAATGTACAATACGGAAAATGTGCAATAAGCAAATAGTTCAATACGCAAAATGTACAAAAAATGAAAAGTGTGTATGTGTGTTCAGTAATAGTTGGTAAATATCAAATGAGTTAACTAATTATATAAACTAGCTTTCCACCCGCGACCACCTCTGCTCTTGACTATACAGCCATAGACAGCCGAAAAATGGGACTTTAAACTCTGATATAGTCGTGGGTAAAAACTAGTGAATAATATAATTTTATACCTTCCAATAAAACAAAATCTGTGATGTAAGAACCTGTTATTTATTGTCTATACTGGCACTTGAGAATATACACACTTTTCGTTTTTTTGTACGTTTTGCGTGTAGTGTACATTTTGCGTGATGTTCATTTTGCGAATGTACGTTTTGCGTTTTGTTCGTTCTGCGTATTTGCGTTGTGTACATTTTGCGTATTGTGCATTTTGCCATTGGTTACTTTTTGCGTGTAGTGTGTACATTTTGCGTTTTGTGCATTTTGCTCCGAAGGGGTCGATTGTTGGATTGGCAGTACTGGCACTACACTTTTGCCAAAAAACAATAAGTTATAATTTTAACGTGTGCCATTTATCGTGATCCATTAAATCTAGAAATGTTATTTGAATTTGCATATTTGTGAAAAAAACTATGCTACAATTATGTTACTTAAATATTTTGTGATTTAATATTTTTTAATAAAGCGTTCTGTTGTTCTTAAAAATCGATTTACTAGGAAGTTGAGCCGTGAGCACGGGAAAAAAAAACAACAATCACCAGCGCAATCGTCCCGAGATATTTTCTCTCAGTAACCGCTTAGCGTCATGTGTACGAGTAACTCTGTTGGAAAGTCAGTTTAACATTGAGTGTTGTCAGTTCAACGACGTGGCGGTCCTGGCATCGAAGTCGGGCAGTGCGCAGTTCCGCGCGCACGCCGCGCTGCCGCTCCGGGTGCTGCGCCTGGCGCGCGCACCGCCGCAGCATTCCTTTACGCTGTGCGCACCCGCCCCCGTCACCCACGGTATGCCCGCACCCTGTACACTTCAACTAGATATCGGTAAAATTTAAAGCATGCAACTCGACCTAGTGTTCGGCTGTTTATTCCGAAAACGCATGTAGTATTTTCACATGTCACTCTGATGAATGATGATGGTTAATATTTTTTAGATGAAGGCACCAACCTTTTGCTTAGTGCGAGCAATGAAGTCGAATTCGAGGTCTGGTACCAAGAGCTCGAGTCGGCCATAGAAAACGCACGCGCCCAAACGACAGACATCGACACCGAGCTTACGCCGTTTGAACAAGAACCTGGTAATTGTATGTCGTATGACGAGAACAGTACATTATTAACCGAGGGATGAAGTGATCAAATGTGCCCGGAATATTTGGGCTGCACGATCACCTGCGAACGCGTCCTTAGTTAGTTCGAAAGTAATTGATATTTTTAGAGTTAAACACTAACTTTTATTTCGACTAACAGGAAAACAAGAATGTTCTTCTTTTTCGACAACAAGTTATAGTATCCGCCATTTTATTGCAGCGTGAATCTTTATTGGTCAGTCCGCTTGTTATTTTTCGGAGTATTAATACGTCTGTGAAGCTAAAAATTTCTTTGATTGACAAACATTTAAAAATTTGCGCTCTTAGCCTGGTTCACTTTTCGACAAATAAGAAATGGTAGGGCCGCATAATTGATCATTTATAACATAACGCAAATGTAACACAAAAATAACGCATTATAACATTTATTACGCGTTTATGTTATTTTGGCCATTGATTTTGTTTATAAGCGCGATTTCTATACAAAAGTCAAACTTGTTGATACGCTTTTAAATTCGCTGTAAACGCTGTTTGAAAAGGATTAACTTTTTAGTCTATCACATTTAAAAAGTAAAAAAGACAAGGATGAATTTTGATTGCACGAGTGTTTGGCTGCTGGGGTTAGTTATCCTAGTCCAAACATAGTTTTAAGAACTAAAACACCAATATGTCATGAAATTTCATACATTTTCTCCTCCTTTTTTGAAGTTGTTTAAGGGGCCATTTGCAACGTTAAAAGATGGCGGACGTGTAATTTGTTTTAGACTTTAATTTTTGGGTAATTAGGTGTTCAAAGTTCTTTTCTGATAGTGATTTGTACTTTTTATGCCTGTGTCGCACAGTGATTGAAGACTTGGACTTATTTCGTGTATCTGGCATCTTTCTTCTCGTTTCAAGTGGACTCGCAGTGGTGCAGAGGTTAAAACTATCTTGACCTCTGACCTACAAATCACCGTACAACGTTGCCCCCAATCTTCCTAGAGAAGATTGGATTGTTTTATTGCTATATTGATTTATACAATATATACAGGGTGTCTGGAAAACCTTCGGAGAAATTTGGGGGGGTAATAGTTGGCACGATTCTGATCACGGGGGTATGGTTCATTTTTGTTTCTGTTAATGTAAAAAAAAAAGAAGGATTAATTATATTAATTTTGTTACTTGATGTATCGCAGCCGATATCTCGACCTTGACATTTTGACGTTGATAGTATACTACTCCAACAGTTCGTAGTATCTTACGTCAAAATTCAATGTCCGAGGTCAATGACCTGAGACCATACGTTGTCACATGGTATGTAAACAAACAGTTCGCTCCATGTAAACAAACAGTTCGATCCATGTAAACAAAAATCAAGGTAGCATTATAATAAAAATAAATGAGTAATTTTAGTGCAACTTACTGTATTTTCGTTTTTGCAATTTGAACACTAATTGGTTTTAAATGTGAAATCACTAGGTCTCTTGTTCATGTTTTGCCGAGACTGATCATATCGTCCGTCTTTTACTGTCGAGATCTAACCATTTACCATTGTTTTCTGCTCTAAAGTAGCCCATATAACTGATTTACAGCAAAAATATTGAAGACGTGAATATTGAAAATAACATAATTTAACACTGACATCTAATGACAGCCATAAATTCATAGACTTCTCAAAGTTCAAATAGACGGATTGAACGATCCGATTATTGCTCTCCGTATTGAAGAAAAAAAAGGAGAAAAAGAAAATCGTTTATTGGTGCAAACCACAGAAAAATAATAATCAAATTAAATACAGTGAGAAAATAATTTAAAACAAAACCTTAAAACTATTTTATAAAATAATAATGCACCAAATTGGGTGCTACTCAGCATCATAGTGTCAGACATGCCGTGACGCTGCACGCGCTGATTTTCAGGGCAACCAGACGGGGAGAAAGCGCTGCTGGCTGCTGGTTCTTTCCTTTTGATCCGCATGGTATTTGTGGCAGTAGCCAAAAGTCCAAGTGCAAAACATTTTGTCGATGGATATAAAGGTCGTCGCATAATTGATTATAATAGGCTATTTGACAACATTGAAAATATACTACAAATTGTGGTCATCCTATCTGATACTAGCGTAAAATAACGTATTTCACTTTATTTCACATTAAATTATGTCTATTTTTTTGGAAATTACACGAAATAATAAGGATTTTTTTTGAAATTTAATCTGTGGCAAAAACGCTATGTGATGTTAGAAATACTTTATAACCTGTGAGTGTGATGTGAAGTCACATCACATGCAAGTAAACAAAACAAACCCCAAACCAAACATCGCTTCGCTTGTGACATCGCTTCCTTGACTGATTGTGATTGTAGTCCACGTTTTATATTTTCTGGGTGTTCCTTAAGCCGGCTACTCACACACCTGCTGCAGGGGCAATACCGGTCGCACGGCGGTTGGACCAATTTTAGGCTGTTCTCTACACACTAGCCTGCCGTTCAGTGTGTAACTGATAGTCCCGCTGAACGCACGTCCACGAGAAAGCCTCCTGTATTGTCGAAACACCAGAGGATTGGTATCGCCTTGGCACTTTCTGTGGTGCTACCAAAAAAAAAGGAAGAGAAGATATTGGGTGAAGAATTGGTTGCAGAAACGAAGCAAATTGTGCCACATGAATATTATGAAAGAATTGGAAGTAGATGATCTTAGAAACTTTTTGCGAATGGATATTGATTCTTTTGAAGATCTCCTGGCTATGGTAACACCATTTTTTCCATTTTTGTCCACTCCGCTCGGTTGTCACCAATGAACTGACTGGAATTGCCCCAATCCTACTACACACGCAGCAACCTTGCAGGGCGGTAGACACAATCTAGGGAGCTAGGAAGGTCTTGCGCCCCTGCCGCCCTGCCGCAGGCCCAATCTAAAAATTGCTCCTGCTTGCCTACACACATCACAATTAAGGAGGCCATCAAGGGTCCAATTCCCATATTGCCCCTGCAGCAGGTGTGTGAGTATCCGGCTTTAGTGGCCTTTTTCTTTTAAGGGTTTTTACCACAGAGTGTAATCACGTCGACCTCTTCTTACAAAGCGATCCTATTTTTCTCTTTCTTCTATGATACGAATATCTAGCAAAAACATGTATGATGCCAGCTTTAAATGTAATTTTCATCACACTTGCATGTAAACAGTATCTAAACATACAGGTTAACTTGACCGCAATGCCCCATATAAAACCCTCGACCTTTCTTCTTACCATGAAACCCAAGGTCGGTAAGTAATTTTTTTTTAATTTATAGCACAGCACACAGGTCATGCAAGTTCAAGCAAAGAGTTTACACGCAATTGTAAAATTGTCTTAAAATGTTATTTAAAGAGGAATTTTATTGCAATCTCGCTACATGTTACTTAAATACTCAATTAATATTCTTAATAATCGATTTTAATAGTTGTCTGTAACAAACGTCGTTTTTTTTTACATTACGTATGTATACCTACGTAAGTATTTGCCCTTAACGTTTCTGAACGAAACATTTGCATAATCTGTGGAGTCCGCCAGCCATCCGCTTAAAAAAAGTTCAAGTAATTCGTAATAATAGTTGTGATGACTTGTGTGTTTATTTACTCGCAAATGTGATGAAAAACATTGTATGTTTCACGGGCGGTACGGGAATTACGTACCTCGACTCAGAAAGCCCTCAGTCTTCGACTTCGGGCTTCTACTAGAGCCTCGATCGTAATTCCTTACTTACCGACCTTAATACACAATGTACTATTTGATAAAACGTAACGTGTAGGTAGGATTTTTTGTTTACAAATGAAACCTAAAACTCTTTTCATAAAGAGTTTTAATGGTCCAAGATTTAAAAAGATAATATGTCAAATTGTCAATAATTAATTATTGTGTTTTTTATTCGTCGGAAGCCCTGATAGTGGTACAAATCAATGAAATACAGCCATGATTCATGATCTCGTAAAAGAAGTAATGTGCCTACGAGTGCAAGTGCTATTTTAGCCGTGTGAGTGTGAGAAAAGTGTGAGTAAAAATCATAATCGTAAGTTTCAGTTTTAGATTATTTCACATAATAGCCCTTATCAGACACCGTCTTTTCATTCACATTACAGGATAATGTGTCAGTTTTCTAATCTCCATGGAGCTTTTGACCATGATTGGAAACATTGTTCATAAGAAACAACTTGTTTATTTACATTACGTTGTGACACATATCGTCGGTGAAACTGCAAAACCGCGTAAGTGACATTTTAAATAAGGAGCAAAATGCACCTTTTTAATAAGACCGTAAGGTTTATTTTGCTCTATCATAAATTTGTTACTTACGCGGTTTTGCAGTATCACCGCCGATATTATGAATGAATCAGTTAAGATGGGGCACACTGAGAGCATCGTCAGGAAAGTCGATGATAAATCTGTCTGTAACTCAGTCAAATATTAACTTAAACAAAAGTTACCAATATAGGGATGATCCAAATCATCCACCCTATCTACAGTTAAAATTTCTCCGAAGGTTTTCCAGACACCCTGTATACTTGACACTGGCGAAATCACTCAACGTGGAAACGCCATTATCCCCGCGGTAGTAGCTGTTCAAGTCGCCGCGGGGGCAAAAGAAGAAGAAGAAGAAGTTGTTTAATAACATTTAAAAGCACTAAGTATAAGGAAAAATACCACAAGCGCTACAAAAAGTACGGAAATTCACTCGATAGATACGAGGGCAGAGTGAGAAGTCTGGTAAAAATCATATTAAAGGTATTTTCTTCACAAATTCATTAATGTCAATTTGTATTGCAGCCTTTTTGGAGGTAAATCGTATATTTTCAGCCAGTTCACACGACTAGTTTTTTTTTTGACAGCTATGAAAAAGAAACAATCACTTCGGTGTTTGCAAACATGGAGAAAAGTGAGTTTCGTGTTCTGATTAAACATTATTTTTTGCGAAAAAAAACCATTACGGATACATAAAAAAAATTAGACAAATATTACGGGAACTCTGCTCCATCGATTAAAATGATCCACAAGTGGTTTACGGATTTTCGTTGTGGCCGTACAAGCACTGCTTATGCCGACCGACCCGGACGCCCAGTTGAGGTCACTACACCAGAGATGATCACCAAAATCCATGACATCGTATTGACCGACCGAAGAATAAAGGTCCGTGAGATAGCTGATATTGTAAGCATTTCAGACGAACGGGTTCGTAATATCCTTCACACTTATTTGGATATGAAGAAGCTCTCCGCCCGTTGGGTGCCGCGATTGCTCACAGTAGATCAAAAACGCACTAGGGTGACCCTGTCAGAGGCATGTTTGGCGAAGTTTAGGTTTAATGAAAAGGACTTCTTGCGTCGTTTCATAACTGTTGACGAAACCTGGATTCATCATCATATACCAGAAACCAAGGAGCAGTCAAAACAATGGATTGCTTCAGGTGAACCTGCACCAAAGAAGGCCAAAGCAGTTTTATCGGCGAATAAAGTTATGGCTACTGTCTTCTGGGATGCTCGTGGTGTAATATATGTTGATTACCTTCAGAAAGGTAAAACGATTAACGGCGAATATTATGCCAACTTGTTACAGCGATTTCATGAAGTTTTAATGGAAAAACGACCCCATTTGGCGAAAAAGAAAATCATTTTTTACCAAGACAACGCACGGGTCCACACTTGTGCAGTTGCTATGGCTAAAATCCACGATTTGCGTTACGAATTGCTCCCGCATCCGCCTTATTCTCCAGATTTAGCCCCCTGCGACTATTTTCTTTTCCCAAACTTAAAGAAATGGCTTGGTGGAAAAAGATTTGGTTCCAACGAAGAAATCATCGCAGAAACCAATGCGTATTTTGAAGGGTTGGAGAAATCGTACTATACGGAGGGAATCGAAAAGCTAGAAAAACGATGGACCAAGTGTATTGAGTTACATGGGGACTACGTTGAAAAATAAATATTTAGTTGGACCAAAAAAAAAAAATTGTTTAATTTTTTCCAGACTTTTCACTCTGCCCTCGTAGATACACTTTTCACCTTCTACGGAACCATTTTGAGGACATAAATACGTTTTTCTCATAGACTTATACATATTACTTCGTATGGACTGGTCTCTAGTACAAAAAATCCGGCGTTGCAATTAGTGCTAAATCTAAGGCTCTAGCACCAAATCGTGACGGTGACGTTTACACCTCCAAGTCAGACGTACTATTAAAAATCAAAAATGCCATGTTGTGACATAAATAAGTGTAAGAATTATGCCACAAAAGTGTCCAAAAACAAGGATGTAGTTTCTTTTTTCCGATAACCATGTTAAGTACTAGTATTACTCGAGTAAACCATTTTTTCAAGCATCCTTAATATTATTGTAAATACGGCTGTTGCTTGGTTACCCGACCGCGTTACGTAAATCATATCACTTCTAGTTTGGCTAGTAAACATTATATTAACAATACCGCGTCAACATCCACACGACATAACCTTGTAGGTAATAGGTTTACGGTAGACACGGTAGTGTCCAATATTTCCGAGTTGGAAGTTAGATAAAGTAATGTTTTTGTTATTAATGTTTTAGATTATACTCTTATTAATTAGTGTGGATAGTTTCTTAACCTCGTAAGGCCCAACGTCCTAAATTTAGGACATTTGTCAAAGAGACTTTTGACTTTAGTTGACCGACACAAGATTATTTTTCGAACTAACTAAATTTGATGTGGGCCTTACGAGGTTAAAACGAAGATGAATACGTCTAATACGATCAATACGATCATATTTAGTAGGTTAAACTACGAAGTCGCGCCCCAACACTGAATTTCCCGCGGCATAATTGCGTAGCACCGAGGGTTCCGCGGCTAATTCTTATTTAAAATATTAGAAACCTAATACTTACTTTAAATCGTTTTTACTAAATAATTAGTAGGTATAAAATACATATAGTAATGAAAGCACTTAAGTCGTCAAACCACAACTGCGATTTCTGTACCTACCTATTGCTTTGTTTTCCATTTACGGTTTCAACAACAGCAATATAAAGTCTACCTAGTGACTATTGTTATTTTCAAATTACTTATTATGAGACCTTATGCAAACTACTGAATACTACAACTATTCCAAATTCCACTCCGATAGCTTCAGCCATTTCAAAGAAAAAGGGTCTTCACTTCACAATCCGCCGGACAGGAGGACAACAGAAGTCACCTTCTAAGCGTCCCGTTTTTCAGTATTTGGTACGGACCTTTAAAAGGATATTATAATTAAATAATTTAGGCCAACTACATATAATCAAATACACAAAAAGTGTTGCCCGATTTAGGGCGGTTCACAAATGTATGAAAAAAAAAATTATTTTTTTTCTCCCTCCACCAGTGTTTTTTTATTCGACTATGAACCAAAATGATATGTACCAAAATTGAACTTTCTAGGACAACGTTTAGAGGTTGCTATGATTTGAAAGTAATAAAATTCAATAAAAAGTGTAGTACCCGCAACGGCCAATTTCAATAGTACCTAATCTTAACACCGTTTACCCTCATTACCCTGTTTTGTTATTTGGTTCATTTATTATCACTTGAGTAAGTGAAAGAAGTGATTTATTTTGAGTTTACTTGTGTTGTGATTTGTGATATAGGTATCTGGTATAAGTTTATGATAAATCGATATGGGTAATTAATTGCATGACCGTTTGAGAACTAGTGAAATATGGCATCGACTAGTAGTTCTGTATCGACTAGGGCTACAGCGGCAGTGTGGTTAATTGGAAAACCAACAAAATCAATATCTCATGCGAGACTTCCGTCAAAAGGTGATGTGCTCAGAAAATTTCACGTTCATCATTTAGAAGAGAAGAAGTCCGTGAAAGAAAGTATTAAAAATACGGTGAAAACTGTACTAGAAATTTGGGCAAAAGCCAGAATTCCCACGCAAAGAATTGACACTACAGAAAGAACATTTAGAAAGCTCTTAGATACATACAACCTTTTGAAAAAAAATATTAAAACTGATTTGGAGTCATGTCGTGTTAAAGAGGCACTGTTTAAATCTGATCTTTTAGAGCTTTTTGATATAGCTGCAAAAGACGCTTTAAACATAATGCAAAACGAAGAAGATAAGATATTTCTTACCATGCAACGAGAAGATACAACAAGCTGTAGTATAGCTGGCACCGATGTCACACTATTTCAAAAAGAATCTCGAAAGCGGAAGCGGGAAACAGAGGCTGCGAAAAGACTACTGAAAAATAAATCTCAGCTAAGTTTTAATTTAAATGCTGAGCAAAAATCGTTCATTCAAGCCATCGATCTGAGTTTGGATAGTGATGACTCTCTGTCTTCTGCTGATGATTTCCAACTTAACACCACCGCTACGTCCACCATGTTAGATAGGAATGAGAAACATCCACAAAAAATACCTAAAGTTCTTGGAGAAGATGTTGTTTCTACGTTAGATCGTATTAACGTGTCTGATCGTCAAGCGATGTTTTTGATTGGATCTGTAGCTCAAGCACTGGGGACACCGGTCGCAGAGATGTCTTTGTCGACAAGCACTATTCGCCGTAAAAGGATCCAGCTTCGTGAGCATATTGTGGTATCCGACAAGGCATCATTTTCTCCCTCGAATCCCCTTGTTTTACACTGGGATGGTAAATTGCTTCCTAATATAGTCGGTGGCGTAGAAAAAGTAGACCGAGTAGCCGTCATTGTAAGTGGAGGTGAAATAGAAAAGCTTTTGGCTGTTCCAGCTATCAAAAAGGGTACCGGTCAAGAACAAGCTTCCGCGTGTTTAACTGTCCTTGATGAGTGGGAAATAAAACCTCATGTCCGCGGCCTATGATTTGATACGACAGCTTCTAATACCGGTCTTAACTTAGGTGCATGTTCATTAATTGAAAAAACACTAGACAAGGAGCTAGTTTGGATTGCTTGTAGGCACCATGTCTTGGAAGTTATCCTCTCAGATGTTTTTAAAGCGTTATTCGGACCAAGCAGTGGGCCGGATATAAGCTTATTTAAACGCTTTAAAAAGAAATGGCCTGAAATTGATCAACAAAAAATTACAGTAAGCAGTGACAATTTGTATACAACAACAGAACTTATTACACTCCGCCAAGAAATGACAGCGTATTACAATGAGGCCATAAAAAATCAACAACCCAGAGATGACTACCTCGAACTACTAAACTTGTGTCGTATATTCCTTGGAAGCTCTGAATCAACTGCTGAAGCTAAGTTTCGTGCACCCGGAGCCCTACATCAAGCTCGATGGATGGCAAAAGCTATCTACTGCATAAAAATGTATTTGTTTCAAGACCAATTTAAACTGACTGCAGCTGAGAAACGGTCCCTTACTGAATTGTCACTGTTTGTGAGTCTTATTTATGGGCGATTTTGGAACGAAGCCCCGATAGCAGGAAAGGCTCCTTTGAATGACGCAACCTTCATAAAGCAGGCCAAAAATTATCCAAACAAAATTATTAGCACCAGTGTTGTGAAGGCGTTTAGCCGCCATCTTTGGTACTTCTCGGAGCATTTGGTTGGTCTCTCTTTGTTTGATCCGAGAATTTCTACAGAAACTAAGAGAATGATGGTCCAAAACCTTCAGAAACCGCAACAAAAAAGGGTTTGAAGAGGCCAGATGGGAAAACCTTTAATTTAAAGGAGCCGTTGCTGCTACAAAACTTTTTCACACAGCGAACTTTGGTTCTATTTGATTTGATTGTTAGCAATGGTCGAGAGAAATCTAAAGCATTTTTAGTAAAAGACCCGTCACACTGGCACAATGATCAAACTTATGTCGATATGCAGAAAAAGGTACAACAAATGAAAGTTGTTAATGACTGTGCAGAAAGAGGTATTGCTTTGATCCAGAAATTTAATTCAAGCATTACAAAAAACGAAGAACAGAAGCAATACCTTATCCGCGTCGTCGATCTGCATAGGAAGAAATACCCCGTAGCTTCAAAATCTAACATCCTCAAAATGAGTTCTAGTGATAAGGATCCGAGTGAAGTTTGTAAATAAATAATTAACATACTAGTATCGTTTAATGTTATTTTCTTTTCAATTGTTCATTTTCATATAAAAAATGTCTAATTAAAGTGCTCCTTACAAAAATGACTACTTTTTACATTCCAAAAAAGCGTCAAATCATAGCAACCCCTAAACATTACCCGATTTCTCTAAATTTTTGTACAACGCCGTTTTAAGTCTAATGAAACGAAAAGAAACTGGTGGAGAAAGGAATTTTCAAAAAAAAATTTTTTGAACCACCCTACCCGATATGTATGTATTTAATTTAATCTTAATGCGTAAAATCTTAATCATAATGTTTATAAGCATAGAAAATTGCATATTATACAGTAACGATACAAAATAAATGATTTACTTATATAGGAATCGCAGTAAGGAACAGTTTAGTATGCTAAGCTTTTTTTTATCAGTTCCCCATAAAATAGCCCAAACGTCTTTACAGGGTTACGTCGACCGCTCAAAAACCAAGTATGTTGGAGTAAGTTTTCAATTTCGTCAGATAGTTCTATGTAGTATGACGTAGTTAAGCAATCTGTTAGATGCTACTAGAGTCAACCCACAATAACTCTGCAATGAGCTGACAACAGTAGAAATCTTAAGTTTGTTTATGGCAATACTGGTTTTTAGTCACACAACAAGTTTTTATACTTACAAGTATAGCTCTAATTATTGTATACTGAGCGCGGCGATATAATTATATTTCCCGACCATCCTAACTCTATCTATGGAACAATAAAATATTATAAAGAGAAAAGATTTGTATTTTTGAAAGTTTGTAAATAATAAACTCAAAAACTACTGGACTGATTTCAAAAATTATTTCATCATTAGAATGCTACATTATTCCCCTGGGTATCATAGGCTGCTTTTTTTTCTGCGCGGCGCACAACGGCTAGCGTATTATAAATACGAAAGTATGGTTATCGCTTTCATAAACTTCTGGAAATAGGCTAGGTACTTTTTGTCCTGCATAATTTAGCAGTTCCCGATGAAACGCGATGAACCAATTCTACACAGACAAGGTCGAAGGCAAAAATTGTTGTCTCATAAGTAAGTGGGTAAATTTTATAAGTTGAGGTCTTTACAGTACACAGTCTAAGATTTGGTCCCCAGGCCACTTTGGACTGTGTCATGACGTAGTCAATCAACACAAAGTCCGAAGCGGTCAAGGAATCTAATTCTTTGTTTTTACTTAATAAAACGCAAAACAATGTTTGACATGTTTGTTTAATCACTAATCGAGATATCTATATATTAGAATACCTATATAAGAATTCCACTCTTTCATACTGTTCCTGAACTTCAACTTTTCCGAACCCTTCTCCTCTTTCAACCTCACTGTCATCATCACTTTGCACATTTATAACAAATGGTCTTAGGTCATCCATCTTGTTTTCTGTGTTTTCTATATTGGGTCGGGTTTGTTGCGCTTTACCAAAGTGTAAGTTAGTTTGTTACTCCTTCACGCTGCAACGGCTTGACGCATTTGGATGAAATTTGAAATGGAGACAGCTTATACCTTGGATTAACGCATAGGCCACTTTTCATCCCGGAATATTTTAAAAATACCGAGGGAATAACTGTAATCGAGTTCTACGCGGACGAACTCGCGGGCAGAAGCTAGTATTATAATAAAATAACATCGTCTTAGCCTGATCATTTAGCTAATATGATATTTTTTCACAATATAATATTATTTCATGAAATGAATATAAAATAACACAGAGAGTAGTAATAAAATATCAAGAATTTATTAGGGACTTACTCATAGTGTTTAGAGTTTCATGTAACCATTGCTCCTTTTGCTTACGGACGGACTCCATCTCTTCTTTTACATTTTGGAAATGAGTTATCATTTTGAAAATAAGTTCCCGAACTCCACTTGTAATAGGTTTACCCATTTTGAAAATAGGAATCGTTAAAAAAACCTCAACAAAATATCCATGTAATACCAATTTGTCATGTTTGAGTGACATGAAAGAACATAGATTATACGAGTATTTTATGGGATACCGTTTAATTCGTTTGGATAACAATTTGACTTTACAATTGATTGAATTGTGGGTTGACTCTACTGTTTCTTGGCCAAACATAGTGACATTTTGGTTCGGACGACCCTATCTAAGTTAAATCAATGGTTTTTCTACAAGCTTAAAATGATAATCACAAAAATAAATAATGGATAACTTTAGATGAATACTAAAATCAAATCCAGGGTTCAAATCCCGGTAAGGGCAGATATTTGTGTGATGAGCGCGAATATTTGTTCCTGAGTCATGGATGTTTACTTTGCAGTTAAGTATATATTTCTCTATATAAGTATTTATATCGTTGTCTAGTACCGATAATACAAGCCTAGAGCTTAAATTGGGAGTAGGTCAATTGGTGTGACATTGTCCCGTGATATTTATTTATTATTATTTTTTGTATGTCTTTACCATTCACGGGACTATGGGAGTCCCGGACCTTTGAAAGGCGTACATGGAGCCGAAGCCAACACGCAGAGGCCATTTAGACAAGTTTAATTTAGTAAAGTGATGGGACACCAACCAGCGATTGTCCCTGAGTTCAAACTATAGAAGTATGCTCCCACGGACAACCAATGTTTAGTGTAGGACTATTTAAGAAGGATGGAAACATTAAAAATAAGCTCTATGAATGGACAGATATGGATTGATGAACTAGACTATTGATGAAACTACGGCGCCTGCCTGGCCAATGCTAATTACTTTGGTTGAAATGGCAGGCGGTGACTTGCCAACTCAATGGAATGGGCCTCCCAAAATAGCCGCATATATATAGCAGCAGGGAGGTAACAGTTCCAAAGGGTCTAAGGGTGGAGAGGTGCTTCTGGACTTTAAACGACCATAAGGTGCCCACTTGCCACTTATGCAACACATCCGCCCTTCGAGCATAATAGCTCTTGCGACTCCACTCTGACCGGTCAATATAGGCAAGCCAGAGGTGAGGGTCTGTTCCTCGTCATTATACACTCCAGCCGGCCGGTGAAGGCAAGCGTGAGGTGAGGAACAGGACCTACCCTCGGGAGCACTCAGGTCCGTGGTGTCGCCACTCACCAACAGCTCGCCACTAGCTGCCCTGCCCGTCATTTCGGTTAACCGTTTGTGAATTTTAGTGTTAAATAATTAAAAGTTTCATTCAAATTTCAACAGTTACTAAAACAGTTTCGACAATTTATCATAATAATGGAATGGCAAACGAATCGACCGAATGGCGTAATCATGGTAACTAAATAATCAACCAATGAATATTAATCATCAATTTTTAGGGAATTACTCGTACCCTTAAGGTACGAGTGGCGAGGTTAGAGCGCTAGCTTGCGAGCACTCTACTCTAATTAAACTTTACCTAATCTAATTTGTCAATTTCGAGTTGTCAATCAGGTTGTCGTAAAGAAAATAAAAACCTTAAATAAGTGTGTTGGTCCCGACAGGCGGCGAGGGCGGCGCGGCGGCGGGCGGCGCGGCGGCGGGCGGCGCGCTGGCTCACGTGTGCTGGCACCGCGGCGCCTCGCTCGCACGCGACTGCCTGCACCTCGCTATGCGGGTGCGTACACGTTTACACATCCCTTACTTATTCAATAATCTTTTCATCTCTCCTGTTCGGAAAGTTAAATTTGAATGGGTAGATAGCCGGGTGGAAAATTGCGTTTTCCCTCTAGGGTGGAAAGTATTTTTTTTTAATAGTTACGATTGGCCATGGAGTCTAAGATAGTTGAGCTACGTCATTATTAAAATCATTCATATATCTAAACTCGACTATACGTTAAACGACGTATTTATTACGATCTATAGGTTCGAATATTAAAATCATTTTACGACTGGTCTCTTTTTTTCGCAATTACAAAAAAATCAACATTTAAAATTATTCCTCTTATATTCTGCTGCCCGCCATAATGCCATGATAGCATAGCATGACAAATTTTTTTTCACGGTTCGGCATGGCCTTCTTGAAAATTACACATACTGCCGACATTAGAAAAAATAATCGAGCTGGTCACGACCAAGGAGCAATACAACACAACACGGAGGTTGAACGCCGAACATCCGTTCGAAACAAGAAATTTGACATTTATTACGTCACGAATATATTCCATCTCTTTCTTTAGTTAGGGTAAGAATGAGGTTGAAGTCATTTGTGAAATATGAAAGAAAGAGATGGAATATTTAAATACGTAATATAGGTAAAACTTTTTCGTTCGGCGCGGCGTTCAACCTCCTTGCTGGCTCCTTGGTCGTGACCTCGATTAAACTTTTCTAATGTTGGCAGTATGAGTATTTTAACGTTTTTCTGAATATAGAAAAAAAAGTTTGCAATAGAAAAAGCCTCCTCACAGTCGAAATGAAAAGTAGAGTGTCTAACTCGGGTGAAATTGCCCATTTCCCCTCGAACTATTGGCGCTCTCACTTCGTTCGAGCGCCAGAAATATCTCGGGTGAGATGGGTCACTTTCCACCCTTGGTTATCAATCTACTATTTCATCACACTTGCACGTAAACAGTATCTAAACGTACAGGTTAACTTGGCCGCAATGCCCCATATAAAACCCTCGACCTTTCTTTTTACCAACTATTGGGGTTCTCAAAATTACTCTTGGCCTGTCCATTTAAACGATGTTATGTAACAGGCTATCTTGCAATATTTCCGGGTAATGTTATGATATAGTACATTGTGTATTAAGGTCGGTAAGTAAGGAATTACGATCGAGGCTCTAGTAGAAGCCCGAAGTCGAAGACTGAGGGCTTTCTGAGTCGAGGTTCGTAATTCCCGTACCGCCCGTGAAACATACAATGTTTTTCATCACATTTGCGAGTAAATAAATACACAAGTCAGCACAACTATTATTACGAATTACTTGAACTTTTTTTAAGCGGATGGCTGGCGGACTCCACAGATTATACAAATGTTTCGTTCAGAAACGTTAAGGCGAAGGGTATGGCAAAATTACGAAATCGAGGTGTTTTTGGATAAATTTACTGGGAAAAATATAGGAAGTGGTAGTTTTAAATGATGATAATCTGAAGACATATATCCTCAAGTCTTGCTCTGACTCATTAATATAGTTATCTAACTGATAGTAAGCTCTATATACCACTTTACATGAACCGTTTAAAAAAAGTTCATATTCGTTTTATTCCGGCTGGGCGATTTAGTTTGCAGCCAAACTTTCCACTCTTATTTTTACGGATTTAATGTGTTGCGTCAACTTGAATATATTAGCTTTAATAAGAATTTACAGATTATAGACTCAAAACCTATGTGCTCCTAGTGAAACAATGAACAAATGTTTGCTCTTAAACTATGACTAGGCGTTTTGAAGCTTTTTGTTGAATGTGGCCAAAAAAATATACACAAACTAAAATAAGAATTTAAAATACCTACTCAAAAAATAAACAAAACTATATAAAGAAAAAAAACAAATTGTTTTGAATAAAAGTTGATTTTAGTGTTAGATAATGGATTTGAACTTGCATTCACGTTGGATCAGTAAAAAATCGTAAAAGTTATAGTTATAATGGTGGGTCAATCAACTTTTCTTTGTAGCTTGTTGCCATGGTGACGTCTCCTGGGTCACTCTTTAAAACTATGATTTCAAAGGATATAAGTCCACTAAAAAACTGTTTTATTGGCAATTACGCACCCATTCTTTTATGGCCTTTCTCCTGAGTGTGCTGGAAGTATATATTATAACAGTTTTTCTAAGAAACTCTATCACTGTTGTCTCCTGGCTTACGGGACAGAATACCAACACAAAAAGTTGATCCACCCAGGTACTCAAAACTACAAAGCGATGAAAGTGACGTTGCGTGCTCGGTTTGGGTTTTGGCGTGTGGAGGCCGGCCGCGGCGTTGCCAGACCGTTGGGTTGGTTTGGTTGACAGTTCGAATGTTTCGAACTTTGTTTTGACTCCCACCCAACGGTCAGTCACTGTCATTTCAGTTGAATTGAATCAGAACGTTGCGTTTCTACTATTCCGTGCGAACAAGTAACTACCTACTGCAGTTGTTTTATAATTCGGCCTTGGCGTTGTTGTTTTGTTTCTGTTGTGTTAATTATTTGTTTTGTTATTATAATATCTGTTACCTATTGTTATTGACATTGAACTTCGTGTTTTATGCGGTGAGATACGGTTACACAACACCCCAAAAATGGAAAGGGTCAGAGTATAGCAAAGGGGGCGCAACTATATATAGGTATTTTTAGGGGGTGTTGGGGGTGATATAGGGGGGGTGGTTTCGACGGGGTAAAAAATTTTTTTTTTTTCACTTAGAAAATTTTCGGTGTCGCGAAATTTAGGTCAATATAACACTACATTTTTATGAATGAATCCAGTAAATCATGCTAAAAGAAACATATTTTGCTCTTTCACTTTTTTTCCTACGATCCATATTTTCCGTATCTCCGGCGCTGCGGGAACAGCAGAGATACGCCTCCGGCTCTATAAAAACACTCTAGGGCGCGCAGTGTCGGCACGCGTCCTAACCAGCGAGAGACCTAGATTCGGACTTGTGTGGAAATGTCCATTTAGGAGCCAATATCTCGGTAATGATCAATATTTTTGCGTCCTCTATACAATAGCATCATAAAAACTTCGTGTTATAATAACACCACTTCACTCAAACCCCAATATCTTGGTAAATATTGGTCGGAGAAAAAAAGTTTATATAACAAAACATGCTTATTTTACCATGTTTTATAGGATTTATTAACAAAAATGAGGAGTTATATTGACATCAATTTCACGACTCCAAAATTTTAGCCCTTCAAAATTACTGACCTTTGAACCCCAATATCTCGGTAAATATTGGTCGGAGAAAAAAAGTTTATATTACAAAACATGCTTATTTTACCATGTTTTATAGGATTTATTAACAAAAATGAGGGTTATATTGACATCAATTTCACTACTCATCCCTTCAAAATGTCTGTCATTTGAACCCCAATATCTAGGTAAATATCAAGAGAAAAGTTGCCCATACAAAACACGCTTATTTTAGCGTCTTCTATACGTTAGCATCATAAAAAATTGGTGTTATAATGACACCACTTCCATCAAAAAAAAATTAAGTCTTGCGCCCCCTTTGCTATAAGTACCCCAACCCGAAATTCTCGACGAATCGCCGCCTCGTCGTAGACCACGTCGAAAATAAAATACTTTAATACATTTAAAGTAGTATTATTGAAACAATTTAATCCCTATGCTTGTCGGGTACGGGCTAGCACACCTTGTTTTTTCTCGTTCACTTACGGCCAAACCCTATATTCAAACCGCGGACATTTAAGGCTTACTTCGGGTTAAAATTTGACATTTGCCCTTACAAAATGTGTCAAATTTTAATCCGAAGTAAGCCTATCTATCCATGGTTTGAATATAGGGTTCGGCCATTAGTGCGTGTCTAGTTAGAAAGCAACAAACATGACGCGCGCAAGTTATGCTAGCCGCCGGTGATACTAATCCTAATCAGTAATCACGTAGGGGTCGTTTCACAAGAGCTGGCACGAAACGATTAAATGGGGGATGAAAGTAGGTAAATAATTAAATTTTTGGTTCGAAATATAAACTGTAACTGATAGCACTCACACAATCCTAGTAGACCAAAGTTTTCATTGATCTATTCGTGCCAGATATTCATGAAAAAACCTTTACGTGTTAAATAATTAACTTTTTATGTATTTACTTATTTGATTAAAAGCTATTTTGGACATTCGTTACTGAATTTGAGATAGTATTTAGAAAAACACAAGTGTATCATATTGGTCGATCTAATCAAGCGCCATCTAACGGTAAATGCATGTCTGACTGTTTGAAAAATACATTATTATCATACGTCGTTATCGCGGGAGCAAAAACGATTTGACAGTAGTGAAAGATTATGACAAATAGGCAATAACAGAAATGAGACTCGTATCGAGAATCGTTTATACCTACTAGTTCAAATTATATAAAATTTATTTAAAATATCTTACCTCTGTACTCGTACTTGACTTGATTGAGCTACGCAATCCTAACGTCAACCTCTACAGTCACTTTTTCCTGCTACTTTAGACATTTGTAATTCTTGATTGATCTGATAAGTACACAAAATAAAACAAAAATATATCTTAATTAAATTTGAGTGCAAATGGCAAACATATATTTAAAAAAGTAAAACTTTTTTTTGGAGAAAAATACTGGATTTGTTTTTTTTATATTATATTTGTCATATGGAAGTGTTTACTTATTGTAAGACGAGTTTGATTGACCGTTTCCAGTGAAAACTTCGTGCTAGATATGAAGAACTTCTTAGAGGCTTAGAACGTATAGGCAGAATATTCCTTTTATACTAAACAGACATTCTGTTATATTTATATGTGTTCTTTAATAGATTTGTTTTTGCTCCCGGGATAACGACGTATGATTTTTATGTAAAATATTACGTTGACTTAATCTTATGGAAAACCCAAGAAAAAGCAAATGAGTTCTTTGTAATTGTGTGACTTGCGACCAGTCACGTCTTAAAATATAGTGAAACTTTCAATAATATGTAAACACGACACTGCTGCAAGGAAATAACGAAATAAGATTGTAGGTATACGGTGTGTTTCGCAGTCCAGTGTAGGGGCTTTAAGAGATGATAGTTAGGGTCCTTCTAAACATTTGTGACACCATTTGCTATAATGCACAAGTATTATATATATGTATATATATATATTTACTCGCATCACGCCACGTTTCATAAAACCACACTCGTGTAATGAATGCCTCTCATTATGTTACATGAAATACTATTCTAAAACCTTGTTAATGTATATACATATATTTATAGATGTGATCTGACTTAAACAAGCGACACAAATCGTGACCTCATAGAGCGATAGCTCTTTTAGTTTAGTAACTGTGTATGTCACACTAATATGAAGTAGAATTTATCTACAATATGGTTTTGTTTTATTTCCTTGCAGCGGTTGTATCTGCCTTAGCAATGAGGCAATTAATGGACTCGTCATACATTTTTTTGGTCTTTGACGATATGAATAGGATGACAAACGAAATAGGATTTATTAATATAAATATATGACGCTAAACATTAGATATGCACGAGTGTTGTGAATGTTTAGAGCCAAGCATCCGGATACCTGCTCCGCAAGTTCAAGAACTCCCACGGCTGGCAGAAGCTGTGGGTGGTGTTCGCCGCGTTCACCCTCTTCTTCTACAAGAGCTGGCACGACGAGGCGCCGCTCGCCTGCCTGCCGCTGCTCGGGTAATCCCGCGCCCTCCCTGCTGCTTAGTCATCATATAGTTACCATATTACTTCATATATCCACCAATAATAATATGCAATATCATCACCACATAGGCCACCCTTACTAAAACATTCATTCACGACACGTTTGCCTATTTGGTCTCTGGTAAATCCCGGAAAGGGCAGATATTTGTGTGATGAGCGCGAATGTTTGGTCCTGAGCCTTGGATGTTTTCTATGTATTTAAGCAATTTTATCGTTGTCATGTACCCACAGCACAAGCCTAGAGCTTAGTTTGGGACGAGGTCGATTTGTATGAGGTTGTGTGTTGTGTGGATTGTAATAATTAATAAATTATTATTATGACATTCTGACTTACTGACAGACAACGCTCTGCACAAACCGCTGAATCTGAGGATATGCAGGAGATTTAGAGGGAATATTCCTTAGTTACCTTAAAGAAGGTATAAAACGGTTGTAACGATCTAATAATCGGGAAAAATATTTATAAAAAAGGACTAGGTTGTTAATAAAGTTAATAAGATAGAAAGACGGCCGAGTTGCTGTCTATTGTCGCTGTCTCGGTGCCGCCCTAAAGATATACCAAGCAAAAAAGACATAGAATGACTGCGACTTGAGTGATTTATTTTTAATTTCAGGTATACTGTCGGAGCCCCATCGAGCAGCGATGCCATTTACAAAGATTTTGTTTTCAAGCTGCAGTTTAAAAACCATATTTACTTCTTCAGGGCGGATAGCCAGTACACTTATAACCGGTACGTGTAGTAGCACATTCGCACCTCTGAGTGTGTAAGAGGGCACAAAAGATCCTAAAGGGTCGAAGTGTATCCGAAAGGGCCACAATTTTTTCTTTAAAGACAAAAAATTACAACGCTTATCTCTGAAATTGATCGACCAAAAATATCTGTAATTTAGGGTTAAAGATAATTATTTATATTTTACGCAAAAAATGAATTGAAGTGGTCAAATTTCACAGTTTTGGTAAATTATCAAAATACTTTAAAAATCTGTATTTAATTTAGTCTACTCAAAATGGACCTAATTGCATAAACAATAACGTTTATAGCAAAATGAGTATTTTCTAAACTTGAGTATTATCTTAACTTAAATATTTCATGAAAAAATTTATGGACGATAAACTGATAGCTTAAGAACACTTTTTTCTTCTTTTTTTTACCCATTTAAACGCATTTTTGAAGAAAATTGCGTACTTATAATATTTATGATTTAAAATAAAAATAGCTATCGAATGGTGTTTTTTATAACCCTTTAGAACCAGTGTCCCATTTTTCTCGATTCGGGAACACTGTGCGGCCACCTAAACATAGAAACTACCTATACATAAATTATGAACACTGTCAATAATATATAATTTATTTATTTTCAGTTGGTGCGATGTCCTGAAAACAGCGATGGTACATTAAAATAAATCGTATGCTTAGTAATAAACGGGCCTAACTCAAAATTGGCATTAAATTAGTTATTGTATTAAAACGGCTTATAACTGACAGCACTTTCGGCTCTCTTTCTTAAACCAGCCAAAATCGCGTATTAAAAAGAGATGGCATGATACCAAATAATTCAATGGAAACAAAAAGTGCCCATTACGAAACTTTAAACTCGATTTACCACAATTCACGATTTTTGAGTTAAGCCCGTTTATTACTAAGCATGCGAAATATAATAATCGTTATATTTATACTTTAATAAAACTATAACGGGGCTGTGTCTGAACATTAAACATATTTTGAAAACGAATCAATTGATTTTTTAGGAGTTCGAACCCACAACCGTAGTTTTTAGAATTTGTAAGTGTCTGTGCGTTGTTTGTCATGGCATCGCTAAAAAACTGCTGGTCAGATGCTGATAGGGTTTTAGGGTTTTTACGTCGGGTCCAACAAATACAAACCGCATTTCATCTAGTTTCGTTCAGTAAAACACCTGAGATGTGGTGCACGGATAATTTACGCCAAAGAAGTCGCGGGCAAAAGCGAAAATTAACTAAATATTATAGGATGGTGCCATAAATATCAAAGCCAATAATTATTCACTGTTTTAAATTTATAAATTTAGTGATAATATTCTCGTCAGTTATGTACCTACACACATTACAAATATCTCGACATTATTTTGATGTTTGAAATGTAGGTACTGTGTTGCCCTACATTGCTGTGGTCATTTTTGATGTGTGTGCAATGAATATATCGGATGTAAAACTATTTATAATGCATTAAATAATATATTGTGTAATAGGTAAAATATATATTTGTTTTATTTACATACATACATACATACCTTCACGCCTGTAATCCCAGAGTGAGGTTGGCAGAGCTACAGAATTACCTACTACTTTAAAAACTTGTTGATAATTCTGTAACCACATTTTGCACAAATAGGCTAAGATGTTTACCAGCGTATTAGTGACAGGTTGCAAGCCCATCGCCTAACAGTACTACAAGCCTTTATTCCCTTAGTCGCCTCTTACGACATCCACGGGATGACATGGAATGGCACTATTCTAACCCGGCAACCACACGGGGTTGGCAACACACGGGGTTTTATTTTATTTTATTTAATATAAGTGCTACCACTTCTTCAAACGTTGAACTCCTGGTCTTCTCAATCCTCCTTTTGGGGGATTAGTTCATGGTGAGTCTCCTGTCGAAGGTGATCCCCAGGTATTTAACAACATTCCCCGTGCAAAGTGAGTGGTGGGAGTCGGCGGATGCAACTGCTCACGAAGATTCGCCTGTGTTTTCGCGAAGTTGATGGTAAGCCTCCACCTGGCTAGCCAAACTGGTAGGGTGTCGAGTTAGCGTTGCAGCTTGACGACGGCATACTCGGGCTTGAAAGAGGATGTTTTAAATGCAGCGACGTCAGCGTACAAGGCCAGGTGGAACCGTCAACGACTGGTTTGTCGTCAGTGTACGGGCCGCAGCATACCAGAGAGGGGCAGATACCCTGAGGGACTCCGGTTGCTACTGGGCTTCGGAGATGGCTTCTTACACCACCACTCTGAAGGTCCGGACCGTCAAGAAGGACTGGATGATCTTAGTCAGTCTGCGGGTGGTGAGGACAGCGCGACTTTGTAGACCAGGCCTGAGTGCCAGACCCGTTCGAAGGCCTTCTCCATGTCCAGGAGGACTGCGGCCGTCTGCTCGCGTTTGTTCGCGGCGACCTCCATGTGGTGCAGAGCCCTGGACAGCTGGAGCGTTGTGTTGTGTTCCGAGCGGCCCAAATTGTTCTGGGCGGGGCAGGATGTGGGGGACCCGTTGAGTGAGCAGCAAGTTTTCAAACACCTTCGAGATGCGCGGGAGGAGGGTGATAGGCCGATAGCTCGCAGGGTTCGGTATGTTCTTCTCCGGTTTTGGGCAACATGATCACGTTTCCGGACTTCCACTTAAGTGGAAAGTTTCCGTCGTGGAGGACGCAGAAAAGAGGTGCGTTACCGTGCGTTAAGTGGCGGAGGGTGACGTTGGGAGTACCGTCTGCATCTAATCTAAAATACATACATACATACATAACTCACGCCTTCGTTCCCAGAGTGGGGTAGGCAGAGCTACAGAATTACCTACAACTCTAAATACTTGTTGATAATTCTGTTAACACATTTTAAACAATTGGGCTAAGATCTAAAATAGTCCCTATAATTTTGACATGTCCGTGTGTCCATCTGTCTGACCGCGTGTCCGTCTATCTGTCCGCTAATGTGTCCGCCTGTCTATTCGTCTGTTTATCCCGTTGCCACCGGTCCGTCTGTCCGTTCGTCCGGTCGTCTATGTATGTATGTATGTATGTATGCACTACTATGCTTGTATCAGGCACAAAGTTGACATTTTGTACACATCGTTTTATTACACGACGCGCTAATACTAATATATAATAATAATGAAACTGTAACCTAAAAAACTAGGTTCTCAATTCGTCAAGGCATGGCCTCCCAACTCGAACAACGTATAATTATTACTTTAATAAACTCATAGATGGCGTCACAGGTATCGAGCGAAACTTTTGAATCAGTAATCGTGAAGATTGAATGATTTTTGCACCTTAATAAATTCAACGTACCTTAATTACATTAAAAACATCCTTCTCTACATAAAGTAGGGTATATTTTATAAGTTTAATAAATGCAACAAATTTTATATTAACTCCATCTAACTCATAAAAAACTTATAATCTTTCAAGCTTGCTACGCCTTATTAGGTACTGTCACTAGATGGTGCCATCACGGATCGCGAAACTACTATACACTCACAGACCCCAAGCGTTTCGTTTTTACAAATTCTTGTTTGATGCGTAAAATCAATACTCAAAATACTTCTTTTATATTAAAAACAAAAAAACAATAGATAAAATAATGTCTTGACGAATATAAATGAATATTACAAAATACTGTTTTGGCGGTTTCGGTGTATTAAAATGTTAGTACAAACACGGAACGAACAACGTGCTATCTTTAACCATTGAAGTATCAAAACGCGCTGACAGTTTGTGTACAAACATTTAAACTACACTCGGCGTCAAAAAAATCGCACCTTTTGAAATTTTGACTTCAAGCGAATAAAGCTCTTAACTTATTTATTGTACCCTACCAATATTAGTATCATTTGAAAGCACAGTTAATAAACTTTAAAATCGGGCCAAATCGACCTTGTGTGCGTCTCCCGCACTGGAGGTGGACGTGCCCAGGGGTCCCTGACTGCTCATAGGTACATCACAGAGATCCTGGAGGACCACGCGGTCCCGTATGCTGGTTTTGTCGGGCCTGAATTCACATTCATGCACGACAACGCCCGCTCTCATACGGCGTTGATTGTTCGGGACTACCTGGATCAGGTTGGGATCCCCGTGATGCAGTGGCCAGCGAGGTCCTGACCTGAACCCGCGGTGCGGTCTCGTGATACTGCCCCTGCCACCCTTGAACAGCTTCGGGACGCCGTCGTCGAGGAGTGGAGTGACATTCCTCAAGAACGCATCGTGACGTTGGTGAGGTCAATGAAGGATCGCATGGAGGCTGTAATTAGGGCTAGGGGAGGTAACACTAGGTTTTAAGTTTCGTTTTAAGAATTTGTTTTACTGTATTTTTTAATTTTGTTATGTTTTTAGATTGTGTAATTTTGGCGTGAATAAATGTTTTTCCTCTTTTCATGAAAAACGTTTTTTTTTAAGCTTAGTAATCATTATCACATTTTTATAAATTAAAGGATTCAATAATCTTTAAAATGAGGCCCCACACTCATACCTTATCTTAGATTTAATAGGGTTTATAGCTGCTTGAAGTCAACATACCAAAAGGTGCGATTTTTTTGACGCCGAGTGTATAACTTTGTTTCGTTGGATTCGGATAAAGTTGAAGTTGAAGGCGATATTTCCTTTTTATGTAAATACGCACGCTTAAATACGCTCACCAAACTATTTTTAACTTATCCTTAATTCTCATGTAAGTGAATTGTAAAATTCTTATGAGAAAATAAATTCTTTAAACCTAATAAACCAGTTATTTTTACCTATTGCTTTTATTTATTGTCAGCAAAAAACTTCCCAAACATGTCATTAAAACTTTCCTATTTTGTCCTGGACATCATTAATCAGGGCAGATGTTCCTATGAATTAATAAAACGCTACCACAATGTCACCGGTAGGATTATAGCCATTCATTACATATTAATTTTAAGTCAACAATTTTCTTGACGTCTCATTATTGAAGTCAATGCCATCTGGTGATACGTTACTAAAACTATTAGGTAGGCTGCCAGCATCCAGTGGTGGCTCAGATACGGCATCTACTGGTGTAACTACGGGACTAAAATTGCCTACCGAATTGCCTACATTAGGACGGCACGCTTTTGCTGTATGAGATTGGGTATCTGTACTTGTATTCTGTTATCTGTGGTCAAGGTTGTATTTCTTTTTAACTAACTTCAAAAGAGGACGAGGTTCTCGATTCGTCGGCATTTTTCATGTTAGAATCACATTATACCTTGTGAACCAACTATGATGTTTTTTATATAAAGGTTCATTTCTGGTTCTAAAAAGTTGGCGTGATCTGCCGACGGAACTCCTCAAATATTATAAAGTCACATACAGTGTTCTTGGTATTTTTAGTAAGCATTTACATTGCAAAAGCACCATCAAAACTTCAATCTCATGGAAAATAAGAATTTCACTGGTAGCAAGGAGAATTCTTTATTAAGATAATCAATTTACTTTTACTCATTATTGCATGTGATGAAGTGAACTGATGGTGAAGTACCAGGAGAACTCCTCAACGATAAAGTTCCTGCATCTTGGACGGTGATATTTTCTTAGGGTGATAAGGAATTGCCATTATTCTATTGAGTCATAATTAGGCATCGGAGTTTTTGTCGCACGGTAAGACTAATAGCAAGCTCATTCATGCTCATTTAATTATATAGTGCTTTTCTCAAACATATGCAATGAAATAAAAAAAAAACGTGTGTAATAGGCATTAGCGCGGATATTTTTGGTCCGATAACCATGAAGGTAAAGAAAAAAAAAAGCTTGCTATTAGGCTGTTCATAAAAACAGCCGACAAGTCAACATAAAATTTAAAAAAAAAAAACTTCTCGGCCTAGGCCTTAAATTTTGTGACACGTTGAAGCCAAAAATAACTAAGTTGTTATCGCCAACATTTCATTTTATGTTTGAGAAAAGTAAATTCTGACCACAGAGCACAGAACCGTGCCCCTACTAGAGACGTATGCTCCAAACTTTCCATACAAATCAAGCGTGTCAGTGGGCGTCACCGTTTACTCACACTAGTACACGCACTACTACTTAAATTATGTATCCGTATTGTCTTGGATGTCACCATCTGTGCGCCACAAGAAAGTCACAAGTGCTTAAGAGTGCTGCGGTGTGAGGTCGATATTTTTATCGATATTTTAATGAGCCAAAATCGGAAACATGACTATTTTAAAATAGTAGTTTATGCAACCGTTGTATAAGAGAGGTCAAAAAAGACGAGTGGTGTGGTTACGATGTGAGCCGCAGGCGAACATCGTAAAGCCAGACGCCACGAGTATTTTTTGACTTAGTTATACACCGTTGCATACAATACTTTTTCTACGACTAGGTTTCAAATAAAATGCAAAATTAAATTAATATACCTAGGTTAGAATACGAACGAACGAAGCACAGAACAACAAACGAGCGAGAAACATTCGAAAACAACAAAATATGTGTCTATGGTTAACTTTGTTTTTAAATTGATGTGCACTTGCCAGGTTTCATATTTTTTTTTAAAAGTTGCACAATCGATTTAACTTGTGAAATAGGGACTAAAAAACACCTAATGATTTGAGAAATGAATTCTTTTACCTGATTGGTCGATTTTAATATAGCTGCGTTCTGGTTGGTTGATACCAAATAAAATGTTTTTTTAAAGAGTTAAATTAGTAAAAGAGTTTACATACCAAAAAGAACCTAACGTTCCGATTGACAGTCAATGTGTATTGTGATTGGTGGTTTAATTTGGTGAAGTATTTTGATTGGTCAAATTAACCTAGGTGTAAGCTTTGGCAGCTAGGCATATCGTTTTGGCTCAAAAAAGCACAAGTGCTGTTAAGGGGAATAGACTAGATAGACTTTTCTACGGAATGTTCTGCGGACATATTATCTATATTCTTATATTAGTGTTCGTGACTATATAAATGACAGATAAAAGTACAGGAGTAGGAAAACAATATTTCGGCAATATTCAAAATTATTCATAATACCTTTAGGCATGCATTACCAACTATGTGCCAAAATAATAGAAATCATTTTATTGGAGTTGTTTATTAAAATCAAGATTATAAAAAAACTTGAACCGCAGCGCCATCACTGCCCCAAAAATAAAACATATTTTTACAATAACTTCGTAGTAATAAATTGGAGTTGCGTTTTTTTGTAAGGTAGTTCAGTCTGATACATGTCCACATATTTGTAAACTGATTGATTTCACAAACATCATTTAGCAAACTGCTTTTTTTTCCGAAACTGTACATATTTCAGGATTTCTATGAAACTAACCTAACCTAAAGCGTTTTGACACGATAGTCCTGAAAAAAATCCTGAAATATTTTCAGTTCCGGAAAAAAGTAGTTTACCAAATTATATGTTTATGAAATGAATCAGTTCGTGAAAGTTTTACCTCGTTAAAAACAGGATGGAGTTTCATTGTTGGAATAGCATCAGAAGATAGCTATGTTCTGGTACTCCTTTTCGTGGTACTTCCAGCCTCGATATGGTCTGAGCAAATCGTACCATGTTTCTGAGGAAACCAGTTTAACTTTCCCGTCGCTAATATCCATTTATCTTTAATGTAAGCATCATTAGAAAACCTAAAAGGAACACTTAGTAAAGGAAAATTAATATTAAATTAACAATTTTAAATGGAATAAAAATGCATTGATACTTTATGGACATCGATGCACTCTATCGATATGACGCCATACACCGCTACACTTACTAACGCATAAGTAATTTTACTGGCGTCACTGGCTGGTGAGACTGCTTATGGCAAGGTGGAGGTTTTGTGTTAAGAAGAAGAAAAAGAGGAGGTTTTGTGTTCCAAGATAACCTCAATCGCAATTTTCAAATAACCAAAAATTTATTTTAAATACTTAATTGTGATCTGATACGCCAGAATTTTGTTTATTCACGTTTTTACTTTGGTTATTACGCCATATCACAGCACAATGAGGCATAATATCGCTTTTTTGATCATGTGCACTCTACAACGTCCAAATAGACACTGACGGCCTTTACCTCCATCAATTGCGCTCAGCGCAACTGCGATGCACGAATATTGTCTTCACTGCCGTCTCTAGTAGAGACGCGCGGTGACGATTCAGTGCTCTGTGATTCTGACATAATATCAAGTAGTACCTAAGTACGTGAAATTACGAAAATTAAAAGCACTCTTATCGAAGATTCGTCAAAGTTACATTAATACTGGATGGGCCTGTTGAGTGAGATGGCAATAAGAGAATTACGCTATTTTTAACAGACTTCAAAAATGGAGGAGATTCTACCTAGTCGGTTACTAAGTTCTGTTACTGAGATTAATTACAATTAAAAAAAAAAATTAAAGCAGTTTTGCATAAACCTGTATATTAATCAAAACTTTGATTTATATAGAATAATAATAAAAATAATGTATTCTAAACTATTGCAATTATTTGATGTACGAGCTTGAAGTATTCCCATTTCGGACGATAAAATCATAGTTAAAATCACGCACGACGATGATACTGATAACGGCCCCAACTTTTGTAAGAGTTCCTGTAGAGAGTTCAAATTTGCGTGACATATTGAACAGACTTCTAGCTTTAAATTCTGATACGAATGTATTCAAAGCAACTAAAGATCCGCTTGGACACCGGTCAATCTTGATGACTCATTAAATCGACTTTAAGATTTCACATGATTTTGCAGAAATACGAAAACACACCAAATCTCTTGCTTCATAAGTTGGAATTAAGTCATGTTGAGAAATATAATTTTGGTCTCTAAACATATACAGAGATAGGATTTTTTATAATATTATACAAAAAAAAGTTCTTTAAACAACGACTAACATGCTAAGTCATGCGTAATTTCATCGATGCCGGCTGTGAATGTTAAAAGATCGTATAGGGAATTGCGGAAACTAAGAAAAATTATTAATGGTTTTTCAAAATGTATATTAATTAAGCTTTTAATTTTTATACATATTGAAATTAAAAAATAAACATAAGTTAGATTTATTTGCATCAACCTTAGTAACAGAACTTAATAACCAACTAGGTATGTTTCACCGTTATGTATTTTCTTTTTATTTTATGTATGTTACTTCCATAAAAGTTGGGTAATTTTCACACATATTTTGAAATAGGTGTTTTTAGATACTAATTAGAAAACTTTTTATTATATACAATATTTATAACAATTTACTTTTTGTATCCAAAGTGGCCGGTCACTTTACTTGATATTTAAAGAGAAAGGGTCTAGCAGGCTAAGCTAAGAAGAATGGCCCCCACGAGGGATTGTGTTCTACTTTTAGGTGGAGTAGTGGCAGGATCTAAGAACACTGTATGCCTGATATCAGCCTCAGATCTTCTTTTGTTTCAGATTTATTCACGTAAATGTTAAAAAGTCAAGGTAATTTTTAAACTGTAATTATAGCTAAACCTAGCCAGCGAGGGTAACCGAATAAAATCAGAATTGTGGAGCATATAATGGGGTTACTAATACATATTTTTACAGACCTTCATGCCCTTAAACTTAGATGAAAAAAAAAATCGTTTTTTTTTTCGATTAATTTTTTTGCCACTTCTCGCGGAGACACAACTACCAAAAAAATTACGTGACAAGCCACAATTGTCAACTACGTATACATTCAAAAACATTTTCAAATAACATGGTGCGTCATGACAAGAAAAATAAATAAACGAACGTATATTTTGTCGTCAGCTGCAAATCAAATGTATTAGCTATGGACGCTATGGTACTGTTATTCTAAATGTGTTTTTTTTCTTTCTTATTCTACACAAATAAGGAAAGTCAAAAATAATAAGTAATAAGAATTTATTGTAGGCTCATTGACAGAAGAAAATGTTAGTACCTACCATTTCATATCGATAAATAACTCAGAAGAGCAAACAGAACAATACAATTCTTGCATATTTACACAATCATACTCTTCATCGTCCCATGTATAACTAAATTCGATGCTACAATAGTTACAAATTTTCGTTAGGGCAATATTTTCGTCCGAAAGAGAAATCTCAACGTTTGGTAAGGATCTTAAAAAGAGCTCCTTGGACATTTGTACTGGTATGTGGAGCCCAAATACTTTCGACTTTATTATCCTCATCTGAAACAATATAATATATTGAGTTTATTCTACATTTTTATTTATACTTCGTATTTACAAAGGCACAAAAACATACTTTTGCAATCATTGTCAATTCGGACTCCTCTTCTAAATAGTACTCAACATACTTATCCAAACAATCGCTTAGCTTTTTAAGTGCACAATTATACAAACTTAACTATATGTCATTGAATTATTTTATAATGAACGAAAGAGGATGTTATACCTACTTACATACTCATTTGCTATTACTACTCTATTAATATGACATGATATAGTAAATATACGTTCGTTTATTTATTTTTGTTGACATGACGCACCATGATATTTGAAAATGTTTTTGAATGTATACGTAGTTGACAATTGTGGCTTGTCACGTAATTTTTTTGGTAGTTGTGTCTCCGCGAGAAGTGGCAAAAAAATTAATCGAAACAAAAAACTAACATCTAAGTTTAAGGACATGAAGGTCTGTAAAAATATGTATTAGTAACCCCATTATATCCTCCACAATTCTGATTTTATTTGGTTACCCTCGCTGGCTAGGTTTAGCTATAATTACAGTTTAAAAATTACCTTGACTTTTTAACTTTTTCGTGAATAAATCTGAAACAAAAGAAGATCGGAGGCTGATATCAGGCATACAGTGTTCTTAGATCCTGCCACTACTCCACCTAAAAGTAGAACACAATCCCTCGTGGGGGCCATTCTTCTTAGCTTAGCCTGCTAGACCCTTTGTGTTTTTCTGAAATCTGTGTTCTAGGGACTGACGGGATAATGATAGGGACTGACGCAAAACATTGTTAATAGAATAAAATCACATGTTTAACTTCCAATAATAATTTATTTAGTAATTCTAACTCTTTTTCTTATTAATTCACATATTTATTGCAAAATCCAATCAACTAGACGAAGCAGTCTGTAGGAATGTATCTCTTACCAACAATAACGCTGCTTAGTACCAATAAATAATACTTAAATTATTTGAGATCACGTAACCAAACGTATCTTGTTCCGTTATATCTTATAAAATAAAACATTATTTAACAATGAACAAAACATATTTTCATCTTCTAAATAATTGTACTTAGCGAAATGCAACTGTCAGCTCCATCTCCATCTTCATCATCATATTTAGAGCAAATCGCAGCGTATCGGCATTTTTTTTTACTCACAATGAACTTGACTAAAACACAATCTCTCGTGAAGTCATATCTTTCACGCATTTTCGCTGTTCTTTTTCCTTTTTTTGAGGTATTTCAAGCTTTCTTTTTCTTTGTACTCTGCTAATAAAACTGGATCATTTTTAATTTTTTCTAAATGTTTTTTTGTCTGTTCAGACTTACATACATACGTACATACCTTCACGCCTGTCATCCCAGAGTGGGGTAGGCAGAGCTACAGAATTACCTACAACTTTAAGAACTTGTTCAGACTTTTTTCCTGCTTTTTCTTCTTTAGAAAGCGGTATTTTCTTTCGAGGCGGCATATCCTACAACAAATAATAGTTATTTGTTCAACAAGAGAGCAAAGTTGGTTTTTGCTGCGAGTGATGATTTTGAATCCCGAGTAAGCGAAGGATTCTATTATTGAATCACGAGCGTAGCGAGTGATTCTAGGTTAGAATCCTGAGCGTGGCGAGGGATTCAAAGATACGAGACAGTAAAAAACTTTGGTCTCGTGTGAGACATACAACTTTTCACCTCAGCAGCGAGAACAACACAGCGTGAAGCTGGTAGGGCCAACGCAGGTCTTCCGTTGTGACCATTTGGTGAATACACGACTAAATAACGACACGATCGCATATGCATCAATCACAAGCATTTATGCAAAATACTAATAAAATAAAAAGTGGAAAAAATAAACATTAAACAGATAAAACCTGTCACTCAACTTGATAATGCCGTAGTGCAAACACAACTTTATACAGCTTTATGTAGTCTGTGGCTTTAAAAAAAACCTAACTAGGCCTTGTCTATGGCTATTGGCTACAATAATCCCGCTATTTTTGAAATGCGTTCTGAAACTGCCCCCGCGGTTTATGTCACGAAATTAGAGATTGTTAAAACAATAACAAAATTATGTAGATACATGATAAACTTCTTATTTTTCATTAATTTTGTCTTCAAAACATTAAATAAAAAAAATGATTGTACCTACTGTATAAAATAGTTATAATAAACACATTTCAAACTTTAACAGATAGTTTTATTTGCAATTTTACGGTTATGTGTGCATCCGAACGTGCGTTTCTTTTTGGGCCTACTATGTGTGGAATTTGAAAATCGAACTTCGAATCAAGTTGTTTCTATCTCTCGCTGTTTTCCTATCGAAGTGAAAGTGACAGAACAAAGTGAAGTTCAATTTTTTCGAATGTTGTGAGTAGCCCCAGCACTGCTCACGGCATTTTTTTTTTTATTAAAAAGCTACTTTGCCTCTCGCTCGCAGCAAAATTGAATTTTGCTCACTGTTTTTAAGCAGCAAAACCTGCTTGTTTGAGCTGCTGAGGTGAAAAGGTTTTTTAAATTGATGAACTTGGCTCAAAGAGTATGAACGTCAGTCCCTGGCCTTTGCGTCAGTGCCTAGCCACATTTACGACTAGGGCCTGATGGTCTAGGGACTGACAAATTTGAACAAAATCACTTGTAATTTAATTTTGAAAAGACATACCGAAACTTGCAAGAAACTATAATATCAAAACAAACAGATCACATTTACACACAAATAAAAGGAAACAATAACTAATTAACTTTCTGCAAAATAACTCACCTAGGGCCTGAGAGATTGACTGGTACAGCACGTGTTTCCTCAGCATGGACCCCGCCGCACTGATGTTTAAATGGCGGACGCGGATGTGGATAACTTCATGTGATTACTTTTGAATAAATGAGTTTCAAAAGAGTCATTCAGCTCGGATGCCACTTTTTTTTTTTTTTCTTAGTGCCTAGGGCCTGATTGTAATTATCGATGACGCTACTTTTTTTTACAAAAAGGTATGAAAAATGATTATTTTTGTTTATCTAATTGTTTTGGTGAAGTAAGGAATGTAATTTTAAGTGTGTTTAGGTTTTGCTGCTTAAAAACAGTGAGCAAAATTCAATTTTGCTGCGAGCGAGAGGCAAAGTAGCTTTTTAATTATTTTTTTGCCGTGCGTGAGCAGTGCTGGGGCTACTCACAATTTTCGAAAAAATTTAACTTCACTTTGTTCTGTCACTTTCACTTCGATAGGAAAAAAGCGAGAGATAGAAACAACTTGATTCGAAGTTCGATTTTCAAATTCCACACATAGTAGGCCCAAAAAGAAACGCACATTCGGATGCACACATAACCGTAAAATTGCAAATAAAACTATCTGTTAAAGTTTGAAATGTGTTTATTATAACTATTTTATACAGTAGTAGGTACAATCATTTTTTTTATTTAATGTTTTGAAGACAAAATTAATGAAAAATAAGAAGTTTATCATGTATCTACATAAATTTGTTATCGTTTTAACAATCTTTAATTTCGTGACATAAACCGCGGGGGCAGTTTCAGAACGCATTTCAAAAATAGCGGGATTATTGTAGCCAATAGCCATAGACAAGGCCTAGTTAGGTTTTTTTAAAGCCACAGACTACATAAAGCTGTATAAAGTTGTGTTTGCACTACGGCATTATCAAGTTGAGTGACAGGTTTTATATGTTTCATGTTTATTTTTTCCACTTTTTATTTTATTAGTATTTTGCAAAAATTCTTGTGATTGATGCATATATGCGATCGTGTCGTTATTTAGTCGTGTATTCACCAAAATAAAATGGTCACAACGGAAGACCTGCGTTGGCCCTACCAGCTTCACGCTGTGTTGTTCTCGCTGCTGAGGTCACACGAGACCAAAGTTTTTTACGTCTCGTATCTTTGAATCCTTCGCTTACTCGGGATTCAAAATCATCACTCGCAGCAAAAACCAACTTTGCTCTCTTGTTGAACAAATAACTATCTTCTATCAACGACAGTTCGGCTATCGATCTTGAGTATGCAAAATAGTTCGCCTACCACTTAGTTATCTCGCCTTTACTCTTAAGAACAGCCTTGATCCTCAATGGCATCGTCGCTACCAACTCTTCACACTCTTTTGGGGTTATAACTCCCAGAATGCGACGATTTTCTCTTTTAAATAGTTATTTGTTCAACAAGAGAGCAAAGTTGGTTTTTGCTGCGAGTAATGATTCAAAGATACGAGACGTAAAAAACTTTGGTCTCGTGTGAGACATACAACTTTTCACCTCAGCAGCGAGAACAACACAGCGTGAAGCTGGTAGGGCCAACGCAGCTCTTCCGTTGTGACCATTTGGTGAATACACGACTAAATAACGACACGATCGCATATGCATCAATCACAAGCATTTTTGCAAAATACTAATAAAATAAAAAGTGGAAAAAATAAACAGGAAACAGATAAAACCTGTCACTCAACTTGATAATGCCGTAGTGCAAACACAACTTTATACAGCTTTATGTAGTCTGTGGCTTTAAAAAAAACCTAACTAGGCCTTGTATAATAATATGGCTATTGGCTACAATAATTCCGCTATTTTTGAAATGCGTTCTGAAACTGCCCCCGCGGTTTATGTCACGAAATTAAAGATTGTTAAAACGATAACAAATTTATGTAGATACATGATAAACTTCTTATTTTTCATTAATTTTGTCTTCAAAACATTAAATAAAAAAAATGATTGTACCTACTGTATAAAATAGTTATAATAAACACATTTCAAACTTTAACAGATAGTTTTATTTGCAATTTTACGGTTATGTGTGCTACCGAACGTGCGTTTCTTTTTGGGCCTACTATGTGTGGAATTTGAAAATCGAACTTCGAATCAAGTTGTTTCTATCTCTCGCTTTTTTCCTATCGAAGTGAAAGTGACAGAACAAAGTGAAGTTCAATTTTTTCGAATGTTGTAAGTAGCCCCAGCACTGCTCACGGCATTTAAAAAAAATAATTAAAAAGCTACTTTGCCTCTCGCTCGCAGCAAAATTGAATTTTGCTCACTGTTTTTAAGCAGCAAAACCTGCTTGTTTGAGCTGCTGAGGTGAAAAATAATATAGGTACATATATTCGTTTTTAATTTGTGTTTTATATAATGTACCATTAATTGTACACTGCCATGACGTCACACATAGAAATGCATATGTAGCGAGACACCGCCAAAAACAAGTAGCAAAATGTTTTTAAATATATATTACTTTTCAATAAATAAATCAAATTCGGATTTAAGGTACAATCTTAAGCTTTTTTTATAAACGAACCTTGGTTTATTATGATGATTAAACTATGATATTATGATCAAATTTATTTAAAAGAAAATCTCCATTCCGCACTGGGCCAGGTTAGGGACTATTGTCCGTTCCTTCTTATTACGAGAGGGGGCATGTGCCCAGCAAACGGACATATTACCGGTTGGTTGTGGTTGTGATGGTGGAAATAAAACTATTAACATATAAATATAAATTTTAATCATTTTCAGAAAGTGAGTCTGAAATATCTGATTCTGCAGAATCTGATTTATTTACATTAATTATGATTTTTTCCACTGCATCTTCTATAATATAATCGATACGCATCATCTTTTTCTCGGCTTTCCTTACATATTCAATAAATACACGCGCTCCAATTTCCATTATTTTTGGAATCCAAGATGGCGGAGGTATTTTTTAAATTCTGATTAGGTACGGGTTTGCATTTTAGACCCTCAGATATCGATTTTCAATGCAATCGAACCATAAACAAAAAAGGGAAGCTGGCTTCGCAACGCGTTACATAACGAAGCGGTTCAGCCTCCCATAAGAAGATATCACTTCAAAAAAATAACCAGCGTCACTCGGGACGATGTAAAAATTGTAACTATACTCCATATGTCCATATTGAAGTTATGGCGGAACAAAGACACGTACATACATACATGAAACCTAAAAACATTACCCTCCTTTTTTTGGCAGTTGTGTAAAGATTGTGACAACCCTAGGTAAGTACCGTGGCTTTGTGCGGTGTCGGCATAAATGCCGTAAATTTACGCAAACATCAAAGGCGTCGGCCCACTGTTACTCTTTACACTGTGCTAATTGCTAATTTATAAATGCATAATATATAGAGACGTGAGCTTTTATTAAATACCTACTATGTTTTTATAAACTTTATAGGTATTCCGTTTTTTTATTTCAAGCTTCTATTTATTTTTAAATATGAATGTTCAGGTTCCAGGAAGTTTAACGAATTACCTTTTGAGATTATAGAAAAAAGTGTTTAGCTCACTCTTTACATATTTATGCATTTCATTTAGTATTAAGGTTTAAGAAGTGGTATAAATTGGGATTTTTTTCGCTCCTGTTACCACTGATAACTACTGGGTTTTTTTTTACAGTGGCAACAACACTTGATGGTAACGGGTGGGAATAACCCCACGTGCATACACACGAGCAACTTATAGGCCACTACAACAGGAGCCAAACGGACTTAATGCATGAAATAAACACTCTAAATTATCCCTACATTATTTTGATATATTGCAATGGAGGTACTGCGTTGCGATACAATAAAAAACCTCAACAGAACTTATGTACGGAAAATTTCTGTCTTACACTGTTCAACATTGGCATAATAAATCAATGATTTGATATTAACATATATATCTAGGTAGGTACCTAGTTAAATAAATATATAGACACGTAGGTACATTACGTTAACATTAACATAACGGACATGATTTGAGACGTGGAGTTAAGTAATTAATCCTCTGTTTCATATTAACATAATAATCAAACCGATTGGAGTAGGTGAGATGCAAAGAACTCCTACTGCAAGCTTGTCATGAACTACATACCGGGTATGTTCTTACATCCCCCTACGTAGGCACCTAGGTGTCGTTTATAATTAACTGGAAAATAACCTTAAGTACTTATTTCTACATTCTTGTGTTACTGATATCCTCGCTTTCTGAGCCATTCATTGGTTCTTTACCTTTTCTTGTTAGCTCTTTGTTCCTGCTCCGGAAAAACGATGCTGTAGTAACAGATCTCATCCTAAACGTTCCGTTTACCTGTGGTTTTGGTATTTCGTTGATGGTTTTACTGGATCCTTCTTTTAACTCTCGGATTTTAGGTGATCTATCCCGCCGCGGTGTTGAGCGGTAAGAGAAACTGGCTGCCTTTAGTTTAGCTCCGATGCCCAGCGCGGGCGGCGCGGAGGGCAGAGCGGCCGCGCGCGGCGCCACCGGCGTGTGCGGCGCCACCGGCGTGTGCGGCGCCACCGGCGTGTGCGGCGCCGACGCGCTGCCCGCGAACGACGGAGCCATGTCTGGGCGCCGCACCAATACACTCATGGTTTGATGACGCTTCTCGTGCTCTATGCTGAAAATATAAATATAACGATGAATTTTTAGCTTGTCGCTCGCCTTATTGGTAGGGGTAGTAGGGTAAAGTCACCAGTAGTCAGCCAGAGACCTGTAGCCGGCCTCTGCCTATACTTTGTATGAGTGGGAAGAGTATGAAAGATATATTTCCCACTCTTCGCCCTCATATAAGGTTGACTACTGGTCTCTGGCTGACCACTGGTGACTTTACCCTATTAACATTAAATATTTAACATCGTCAGGACCTAATTTATCTCGGCAACCTATTTGTGATATATCAATCTACAGGGTTACTGGTTAAGTCGACCTAGATCCTTTAAGGGGTTGTAGTTTCTATTATTTCTGACCACTTTGACTAAGAAACACCATATCCTAAACTTAACCGTTTTCAAGATATTTAACTTTTAAGATAATTATTCTTAAATACCGATTTATTGTATATTGCAACATTTTTTTTGGATTCCTTTCATTTAATTTGTTTGTTTATACAACAATTATGTAGCAGATAAGTTGCTTCAACTTTATCGACACTTGAATTGCCATTAAATGAACAAACCGAGTAGTAGAATATGAATGATAGCTAAAGAAGGAAATAAACTTAAACAAAATATTTTTATCTTATACCAATATTTAAAAAAAAGTCTATCGCAGTAATACTGCAGACAATCTTAAAAATATCTACATTTCTTCAGCTATCCAACGAGGTCTAGCAATTTTGGTTATTATCAGAACTAATTGAAAAATCTTAATTGCAAGTCTCCCAGGTAGTAGTAAAATTTTAATGTGTTTATTACTAGCTGGCCATGGTATGGGCCCACCTCTCCCAATACACTTATAACACATTCAAATTTTACTACTACCTGGGAGACTTTCAACTAAGATTTTTCAATTAGTTCTGATAATAACCAAAATTGCTAGACCTCGTTGGGTAGCTGAAGAAATGTAGATATTTTTAAGATTGTCTGCAGTATTACTGCCATAGACTTTTTTTTAAATATTGGTATAAGAAAAAAATATTTTGTGAAAGTTTATTTCCTTCTTTAGCTATCATTCATATTCTACTACTCGGTTTGTTCAGTTAATGGCAATTCTTGAACTCGACACTTGTGTCGATAAAGTTGAAGCATCTGCTACATAATTGTTGTATAAACAAACAAATTAAATGAAAGGATTCCAAAAAAAATGTTGCAATATACAATAATCGGTATTAAGAATAATTATCTTAAAAGTTAAATATCTTGAAAACGGTTAAGTTTAGGATATGGTGTTGCTTAGTCAAAGTGGTCAGAAATCATAGAAACTACAACCCCTTAAAGGATCTAGGTCGACTTAACCAGTAACCCTGTATATGCTATCTACCATATTTTGTTTATCATTAATAAATAACACATGAGGGCATATATGTCTAATAGGTAACCATATCTTAGACTATACTCTGTTTGTTTAGGTACTTAAAAAAATGTAAACAAGTTAAACCACGTGGCATTGTTAACAGCCAATCAAAACTGTTTTATCGAATTTTGACCTATCAGTGTTCTGCTTCTATTGGTGGACGAACTATGTCACGTGGTTGTTTTGTTTACATTTTTTTAAGTACTTAAACAAACGGAGTATAGATAGTCATTGAAGTTCTATTAACTTTACAAACTGTTCCAAAAACTACGCGAACAATAAATATTTTTATTCATGTTATTGCATATGGAAAGTACACTAGGTAAGTAGGACATTTACAATATCAACTAAGTACCTAAAAACCTACTGATACTCTAAATGCAATAAAATGTGTGCTGAATAGTACCATTGCGACCTCTAACAAGGCCCTGGAGACCGATTTTGACTTTTGAGCGCTCGATTTAATCGAGCGGTAGAAAATATTCGAATGCGAAAATCTTTCACGATTTATTTTGAAATGGCCCCAAATTCCATATTTTTGAGATTTTCACTCGAAAGTGAGAGATTTACTAACGGCCAAACCCTATATTCAATCCGCGGACAGATAGGCTTACTTCGGATTAAAAATTGACACAATTTGTATGGGCAAATGTCAAATTTTAACCCGAGGTAAGCCTTATCTATCCTCGGTTTGAATATAGGGTTCGGCCGTAAATAGTATTGTTAAGTTGGAACTCGTTTCATTATGCGCAGAAAGTCGATGTTTTACCGGTTTTTTTATTCATATTTTAATTGCGAATAAATGTGTGAAGCTAACAAAAGATGAAATCATAACAAGCAATTATATCAGTGCCAATAAGATTTTTTTACGCTTATTTCACAAATTCTTGACTGGTTATAATAAATGTAGGAAAAATGAGAAAGCGTTTCATTTCGTCCGTGAATGTCTATGGTGCTATATGCTAGGTTTGTTTATGCTTCGTGTACTTCCCGGCATGGTACAAACCCAACAGGTTTGAAAGATGTCAAATGATATTTTCTATTGATAGAATTCAAAACGAATGCCACGGACCACTCGTGTTCATATTTTCTATCGCTCGCAAGTCAAAAATACCATTTCATTGTTTTTTGTCACTTTCGAGCGCTCGAAAGTCAAAAATCGGTCCCCTTGGCTGAGTTTCATACATATTCCACTAGTCTTAAACCGTGGGTGGTTTGGTGCCCCTTAACATATTCGTTGCATCTTCCATTTTCGAAAACTTTTGGCTGTGGCGGCGCACCATTATTTCATGACACGACAGGCGTGCCTGACGCCATAGAATATGATGGCACGCCTGTCGTGTCATCAGCCATATGTAAAAAAATATGTACTTAGGTACTCTTTGTTTTTTCACTGATTTAGACTTGATTGAGTTCCGTTGAAATCAAACCAAGGAAGTGAACTGATTACAACGTTTCTTACGATGAATTTTTTAGCAGCGTTTAAAACAACGTGTTTTACTTGAAATGGATAGTAAGTGACTTAAAAAAAACAGATTTTACAAACATTTACTACTAAGTATAGTTTGTATATATTTGTAGTGTGGGTGGGGCTCGTACGAGTATGAGGGTGGAAACATAAAATTATAAAAAAAACTTTTGGTGTCTATGACTACATTAGGCAGTATTCACAGGCTAAGAGAACCAATGTGTCTATAGAATGAGACGACCAATGTTCCTATCTCCGTTTGCCCTACAACTTGAAGGAATGACCATGCCATAGATATCGGACAATGTAGACGCGGCTTTAATAATTGCCATTGGCTGTTTGCATTGTTTGTAGGTTGTGAAAATGAATATTTAAAAGGTAAAAAACAATACATTCATGAATGCATTTTAGTCATAGCTATAGTATATTAATTTAGTTATAGATTTGGCATCGAGCGACCAGGGGTAAGAGAAAGATATAATGAAATAAAAATGGACATTTGTTGTACAAAATTTTCAAAATATACGCTCTCAAATTTACTGCTTTATGTTTCTAATGATGTAGAGAGTTTAAGTTTACTTTGTTGCTACACGACCCCGCAGTCACCCTGTATTTAGGTGCTCAAGCTCGCGCGCCGGTCCCGTATCTTCCTCTTTTTGTTTTCATGTAAGCTTAGTCGCCAAGACGGGTCGCGATAGATTAACTTTTTCTAGCCAAGGTTTTTGGTTTTCACCTGACTGCTAAGAAGAGTTATTTACTGTGTAAATAAAGTGCAATGTTGACCGCATGAGGTATGCGATTGTTCACAAGCCGCCAGGCTCCGTCTAGGCTGAAGTAATCTTTTGTCGTTCGTGTTATAGTGATTGTGTTCCGCTGGTACTTGATCAGGTAGGGTTACCGACATGGTCTAGGTCTATAGGATAGGGTAGACAGGCGGGGTGTGGTGTCGCAGGCCGTTGAGGCGGTTGAGGCAAAGGGCAGTTACCGGGGCGGGCGGGGGGCGCGCGGGCGCGGGCGGCGCGCCCCGCTCGGCGCCGTGCTGCAGCGCGCCGGCACGCCGCGCCGCTCGCTGCTGCCGCGCGCCGCTGCCGACACCAACCACTCTGTAAGCTCCATCTTATTATCAATGTAAATATTTGTATCTAATTCATCAACAAAATTTTCGCTGCTCGCATATATTTCCGAACATTGTCTCGATCGAGGTACAATGGGTACAAACTAAAAATAGGTACTTTTGCCCACGTTTTTGGTGATATATCGACAATATTGATCTGAGAACCAAAGAAAAGTCAATTTATTTTCTTGAAACTATAGTGCCATTAAATGAAACAATGGTTGAAATTGGCAAGTATGTTGTTTCGTAATATATTAGGTGTAGTGTAGGTACCTTTTAGCGTTTTTTAGCCAAACCAAGAACCCAGATTCGCCATGCCGCGGTCTGTATGTCGGTCTGTCGGTCTGTCTGTGTCGGGTACACTCACTGACTTAAGACTATCACTCAGAAAGTCACAGCTGAAACATTTGAGGTATTGTTTAGGAAATATTGAACTCTAAAAGTATACATTTTACCATTTGCTACAGTCACCCACTACGCCCAAAACGACCAAATACAAAAAATCTGCCCAATATCTTAAATGCAAGCACAGCACATAAAAAGAATTTAAATTGGAAACTATCACAACTAAGTACTAGGTACCTTTTGTTTTTGCGAGTGTGTATGACCCGGAGCTGGCGAGCGAAATGTCGGTATAATCAGCACACGTGGCAGACGTTATTGATAGCGATAATTATACCCTAAGAGAAATCAAGGACCTTGTCTGCCACCGTGGTGGCGCTGCGTTGTCAATTGATAGCGCTTCCAAAATGAAAACAATAAAAGGTGCTATATTATGCGCACGTGTCTGCCTCTCGGGTTGGTGATCACAGTCATCCTGTAGACACAAAAAATCAAAGAGGCAGACATCCAGAGTTCTGACTGATGTAGTATTCACTTTTTAAAGTTATTTAGTTATTTTTATGATTTAAAAACTGTATAATGAAGTGCACACTTGGCAGACTTCAAGTGTTCAACTAGAACCAATGAGAAGGACCACGGAAAAATAGTCTGTCAGCATGTTGCCAGTGCGTAGTCTATTGACAGCGCTTCAAAAATGTAATAAAAAGTTGTTCTATATTATGCGCACATGTCCGGGTCCGTTACCACAAATTATACAAGTTATACTTACCTACGTCGGTGCAAGACAACCCTCATAAAAAGTTTCGATACATTTTCCTACAGAAACCGTGTCCCCTAGATAATATACAATGTTAACATATTTTGTATGACTAAGTTATTTAGGGCTATTCCCAGTAGTCCGCACCCCGTAGTTCGCACTGCGAACTACTGGGAATAAAAATTCCCACTAGTCCGCACCTCCGGCAAGTGGTGCGAATAACTGGGAATTTTTATTCCCAGTAGTTTGCACTGCGGACAAATGGGAAAATCAAAATCCCAGTAGTTCGCACAGTTTAATTCAACATAACTGTGTTCAATTTCATATGTTATTATAGGAGCAGGAATATAAAAAAGTCAGTCTAATTTTAATTAAATGTGTTAAATTAAAATTATATACATACATACATACCTTCACGCCTTCATTCCCAGAGTGGGGTAGGCAGAGCTACAGAATTACCAACAACTCCAAAAATTAGACTGACAATTTAAAAAAAAACATTAATTTTACGAAAAATTTAACAAATCAACATAGTAAAGCATTTACTCTATATAATATATAATATTTATTACCTATTATACCTATATATATTATATATTTAGTTTTGTTGATTTAAGTTTTCAAACGTGTTAATATTTGTACATATTTCTGATGACTTTTACTCGTATACATATTTTATATGTGACTTAATAAATATTATATATATAGAGTAAAAATGCTTTACTATGTTTATTTGTTAAATTTTTCGTAAAATTAATGTTTTTTTTTAAATTGTCAGTCTAATTTTAAATAAATGTGTTAAATTAAAATTCCGCAGTGCGAACCACTGGGAAAAAAATCCCAGTAGTTCGCAGTGCGAACTACGGGGTGCGGACTACTGGGAATAGCCCGTTATTTAGGTGTTTAGTTTAGACCAAGCATTTTTATCTGTTGGATAGTAAGCTTTAGACATCAACGACTTTTTTAAGTACCGAAATGGTAACTTTAAAACAACGTCAGATAATTTATTATAGAAAAGGATGCATTGACCTACAAATGATTTATTACCTTTTACCTTACGGACACAATTATTTTTAATTGCAATTTTAATTTTATTTCTTGTATTCAAATTATGTGGGGGGGGGGGGGGGCACTCTGGGAATGAAGGCGTGAGTTTATGTATGTATGTATGTATTTAACACAATTCTTAACAAAAGAGTCTTCATTTTTAATGACATAAATAATATTCTCATAAATAAACTGTGGGGTAGGCAGAGCTAAAGAATTACCAACAAGTCTTAAAACTTCTTGATAATTCTGTAACCACATTTTGCACAAGTAGCAAGTGGAAAGAAGTGGTCTCTGCCTACCCCTCTGGGAAACAGGCGTGATTTAATGTATGTATGTATGTATTTAACACAATTCTTAACAAAAGAGTCTTCATTTTTAATGACATAAATAATATTCTCATAAATAAACTGTGGGGTAGGCAGAGCTAAAGAATTACCAACAAGTCTTAAAACTTCTTGATAATTCTGTAACCACATTTTGCACAAGTAGGCTAAGATGTTTCCCAGTGTATTAGTGACAGGTGGCAAGCCCATCGCCTAACAGTACTGCAAACCTTTATTCCCTTAGTCGCCTCTTACGACACCCACGGGAAGACATGGATTGGTACTATTCTAACCCGGCAACCACACGGTATCTATACTTATCCCTAAGAAAAGCGCCTTATCTACGATTTCCAATCTCTCATCAATCTCATAATTGAGAACTATACTAGATTCTACCGGTCTTACATTAGGCAAAGCGAACCTAACACAATTAGTTTTCTTAGCATTGAGTAGCAAATTGTTACTAGTAAACCAATTAAGGATTTTACCTAGTGTGGCGTTTATCCTACTGTAATCGACGGATTTTCGGTCTACCTTGAAAACTAATGATGTATCATCAGCGGCATGAATGAAAGCGGCTAGTAGGGTATGATGAACGACATCCAAAAGGTGAACACTCGATCGAAATAATCACATAATAAAATAGTTACAATATAGTACCTACATAGTTCGGAATTTGTTTTTCTTAAACAGTAACTCTTTGCCTACGCTAATTATCAAATCTTAACGTAGGTAGTAGGTATTATATTCGCTTTTGCCGTGATCGATCATCGTTCTGGAGCTTCCCGACAAAAACCTCGATAGTATGGGAAAATAGATAAGGTCAGTGTACTCCAAGTTTAAGCTTTAAATTACGTATAAAATTCAAAAGTGCATTCGTGTTAAAAGATTTTGCTTGGTATGTATTCTTGATTAAATCACTCTTTCATTGGAGTTTTACGATATTTAATTTTTTTGTTATTTGACGAGAAATATGCCGTTCAAGTAATGGTTTCAAAAATGTAAGCCGAACCCAACGGTGTTCAGCTACTTCTTAATACATACATACATAAACTCACGCCTTCATTCCCAGAGTGGGGTAGGCAGAGCTAAAGAATTACCAACAAGTCTTAAAACTTCTTGATAATTCTGTAACCACATTTTGCACAAGTAGGCTAAGATGTTTCCCAGTGTATTAGTGACAGGTGGCAAGCCCATCGCCTAACAGTACTACAAGCCTTTATTCCCTTAGTCGCCTCTTACGACATCCACGGGAAGACATGGAGTGGCACTATTCTAACCCGGTAACCACACGGCAATACTTCTTAATAAACGTACTGAAATGATAGATGGAAATTTTATTTCTTAAAGTGACCGTTGAATGCTCTTATGTTTTTAAACCAAAAGATGAACATAACTTTTGATATCTAATCCAATGATTTTGGAGTTTCAATTACTATGAAAACTATCACTGTTCAATAATAAAATGTTTGCCTTATAATAGAACGAATTAAATTTACTAGTTCATATTTTAGATTATATTCCAATAGGTGAACTCGAACTTATTTTGTTCGTTTATTTCATAAATTCTGTGAACCAAGTAAATATAAATTGTTATAAATTATAATATACATACTTATGCAAATTTTAAGAATTTAAGAAATTGAGCTGTACAAAATATACGTAAGTATTCAAGTCGTCCTCTCCTCACCAATCTTGCGGTGCCCATCAGGGTCCACAATTAAGTTTTATTACAACTAAGTTTTGTTTTTTTTTATAACAACTAAAACTTAAGTTAACCTAATATCCTGTAAACTAATATTGTGGAATGCAATAAATGATTGAGTATTGAGTATTCAGTCGTTCAACTTTCAGGCATAGTTTTATAATATGAACACCGCTAGTGTTTATGGAAATGTATACTAATACTAATTAATTGCCTGAAAAATAGTAACCTTATGTATACCTACTGTAACGCTCCTAATGGAAAAAGGGAGCACTAACTGATCCTAGGACTGTGCCTAGTATAAACGTAGAAATTTTATACAAATAAAAAATAATTTGAAACCTAAAGATTGTTTATTTTGTTAATTATAGGTGTCGAAAATAGATAAAACCATAGTCGCGACAAAGATAAGTATAAAAAAATACAGAAGCAAGTTTGGGTGAAGTGACAATAATAAAAGGTAAACTCACAAATTTAGAGGTTAGAAGTGACGACAATGAAAGATAAACACACAAATTTAGAGGTTAGAAGTGACGACAATAAAAGATAAACACACAAATTTAGAGGTTAGAGTATTTTAAGAATGATTTAAGATTTTTTGCCGAATATTGGCCGAAAAAGAACAAACGTTCATGGAGCTCGCGGGCTCTTAGAATTTGGAGAAGAAAATCCCAACCAAATTATTATTCACTGTGGCCCTAAAAATATGCATATTTTTTTTGGAACAGAGTTCCGAGATGGGGAATTTTAAATGCTTAAATCATTATCAAATTAAACCCTGACTTAACGTAACAACACGCAAATATAAAAAAATATTGAATGTGGTTCCTTTTTTTAAATAAAAAATAACTTCTAGTCTATCTTATCTTCAAATCGGGTGAAGGTAACGTCTCGCAGCCGAAGTCTCCAGAGTTACACGCGTTGGTACGACGCGTGTAAGTACATGCGTTTCGCTATACGCGAGTGATAGCCCAATATATCGTCCGAAGATGTTAAGTGGACTACTTCTTCAGGGGGTAGGTGGACTAGAATGAAAAGATCCAATAAGAAACGAACGACAAGACAAACAGAACGGGGCGTAGCGAGGAAAGATCTTTACTGCTTAAGATCTTAATAAATAGTCACTTACCCGGATCAAGCCGGTATTATATGGTGCGAATACCACGAGGAAGCTCCTTCCTTTCGCTCAACAGATAAAGTGTTTATAGTGACCGTGCACCCAACTATGCGAACTAGATCACAGTTAAAACTGCTATTGATTAATTGTACAAAGTCTTATTTCATAAAGACAAAAAAAATAACCCATAAGCACCAATGTCAAAAAAAAACACTCTTACATCAATGCCGAACAATCTGACAACGCATTCAAAATTTTAAAATAATAATCAATAACGCAGGCCAGCAACTCTAACACAAAAGAGTTCGAACACCTAAAAAATAAACAAAATAAACGCGCGAATTTGACGCGATTTTGTAGCGGTAACGCTACACTACATACTAAGTAATTTTTAATAAATGTTAACAATTAAAAACCAAAGCCTGACTGACTTGCATATTATTTCTAAAAGTTCCTTAAAATTACAATGATAAAGGTTTTTATTATGTTAGTTCAACTTTTGGGCCCAAACCGTTCAGAATTAGGGCACGCTGTTCATCTTTTGGGCAAATCGGTACATTTTTGGTTTCAACGATTTTTAGAAAAATACTGCATTACAATAACAAGCTTTATTATAGTCATCTTCAATCTAGATCATATACTGTACCACATTTTTTTTTAACATATGGTTAAATTAATGGGTGCAGACCCACCATACCCCTGGGAGTAGACTTAACCATACCACCGTAGAAGTGCTGGATATGAGGTAGGTTTAGGTCATGTTTGAATAATTCAGCCGGCACGAAGGGCCAAAACACTCAGGAATAGTGCACAGCACTACGGTGGTATGGTTCAGTCCCACCCTACCCCCAGGGGTATAGCAGGGTATGGTGGGTCTGACATGAAATTAATTAATTTCACTGAGAATAAACTGTCTAAAGTTGGTGTATTCGCTTATTCGTTCATCTTTTGGTGCCCGTGCCCTACCTACTTTGTGTACAATATTTCCCTCATCGTTTTTTTTTGGGAACGATAACACGTTTTTCACCCGCCTAACGAGTATATAGATTACGCGACCACTGTGCGCTGGCAGCCCGACATATCTGGCATCAGGGAGTTGCCCTTTATCATGTCAGCCTATAATAATCCATTTCCGAGATCGTTCCCGGTTTTATTGTGACCGCCTATTAACTCAGAAAATAAATATCTGAATAATAACAATAACATAATCTAGAAGAGATGATGGGACATTTGATACGGAACGACAGTTTCTTTTTGAGCATTTAGCGATTTTTTACTAACTTACCTTCTTTAGCCAGATAAGACAGAAGGCCAAAGTCGTGTCATATCTGTCAGGAGGTGAAAAGCTGGCAGAGAACAGAGAAACATGGCAATTACTCCTCCGATAAGAGCCGAGCTCTTGAGACTGCACCGAGCAACCGTCGAGCGTCCAGTGGCGCCCTCATTACTCTATTGTGTTTTTTAATTAACTTAAGAATTTATTTGGAATCGGTCAATGGATTTTTGTTGCGCAAGTAAAAACATAATGAATGAGATACGTAACCAACTTTAATAACAATTACCCTTCTATTAGTCAGCTACCGGGAAACGTCACCACTTTATTCCGTTAAGTTGATAAGTAGAAAGTTAAGGAGTAGTTATTAAACTATGTGATATGTCCTATAAGTTGTGTTTTCTTTAGTTCATTAGATAACACAATAATGATGGCGCCACTGTGCATCCAGCGTACGCTCGGCGCACTTGTAAGTTAAATGATGATGAGGCATTCGAAGTTATCTTTTGGGCAGGTGAACGATATCGATGTCAGATAAAAGAATACTTTCAATGATTATGCTAACTCCTATGTAATACCAAACTGAGCTATGAATTGTTATCTTATATTTACGCAACAGCCGAAGAAAAACACAATGGTCTTTTCATGGTTAAGCAATACGGTTTAAGCCTGCAATGGATAAGTTTAAAAAATAACCTGTGGAGGAATCTCGCAACTCACGCATGTGCGCAGCATCGAGTGGGTGCGTGTAGATGCGCTTGCGCGCCTGCAGCATCGTGTAGACGAGCGCGGCCAGCGAGCGCGGGGGCGCGGGCGCGGCGGCCGGCCCGGCGCCCGGCGCGCCGCGCTGCCGCGCCACCCACCACGTCTCCATGCGCCCCTTGCCCTTCACCTCCACCGCGCCGCGCGCCTCCAGTTCGTAGCCGCGCCGGCTCAACAGCTGCGATCACATTGCTTGTTTGTCTTCACTTCATTAAACAGTAGGTACGCAGTTGAGAGAAGATACATGATTTATATTACTGGAAGATCACTGTAATAGTCACCTCTTTGGTATATTTGGTAACTTGTATGCGGTCCATGGCGCCGGTGCTCTCCATGCGCGAGGCCTCGTTGACAGTGTTGCCCCAGATGTCGTAGACGGGCTTGCGCGCCCCGATGACTCCGCCCACCAGCGGCCCGCAGCTGATACCTGTGGAAGTGCACACCGTACACTAACCGTGCGTTTCCTTCGAGTAATATCATATTTATTGTTTGGTAAGGTGGGGCGCTTGCCCCACCATCAATATCTCCTAAAAAATATGGTTTGATGCACTTGCCCCGTAGACGCAGTTACCCCACCTTACCACGTGAAGTTTGCCATAATAATGTACTGCGCGATACGGCATCAAATGATGTTTTATATTTTCCGTAACAAGAGTGCAGTCCCTACTTTTTAACTGGTTCCCTTTATTACGCATTTTTTCTGTTGTAATCATGATATATTGCGTAATGTTATTATATTAAGCATTACTTAACCATAGGCGTAAATTCTAATGACATATTTAGTCTACAGATGTAGTGCATCATTGTTTTCCATCGTATTTCCTCAGGAACGTTCGTATTTGTCATGCTGCTTCAGTCAACCTCAGTACTTTTTATTCTGTGACCGACTGAAATAACAAGACACGTTCGTACGTTTCCGTGAAAATACGATGGAAAACAATTATGCACTACATCTGTAGTAGGCAGAAAGTCAGCTGGAAAACGTTGGTGAATAATCTTTATGCATAACATCCGATCCGAACCGACGCAAGGAATACAAATAATTCCCATAAAAATATTAAGCGGAATAATATACATACCTACCTACTTTAAATTGAAAGATCTTTTCGAAAGGTTTATTATCTTGCTGTAGCTAACAATATTGATTTTATTCGGTCAGACATGCATGCATGTGAGCAAGAAAACAAGCAAGTAAGATTATTATAATTTATACATATATTGTATAACTCAGAAAAAAAAGTCCTTACATCGAAGCCTAGAGGGCTAATAGACCGGGAGATAGTAACTCAAAATTTTCTGTTATTTGTACCAAGTATGGCGACCATGCAGGGGTCTACTTGCGTAATGAACAAATCATGCGGATGACGTAAAAATGACGTACCTAATTTTGCACACAGGATGATGTCTGTATTGCAACATCCGTATATGTCATATTGCACGAAGTAACAGATTAACCGCGTATAATTTCAAGAAATCTATACAGAATTATCTGAATGATAGGATGATGTACTTAGTGAATAAAACAAATGTTACGAGATTTGTTTACGTAAGTAGGATAATTGATAAGAAAAGTTAATTAATAAGTTAAAACTCACTGTTTTTGCATATTCACCATCAATGCATTTTTTAATGAAACTGCGGAAATTTTCATTTTGTAGTTGCACCCAGGGTATGTTTGCTCCAATCATAAAATTTGTGAGGTCCATGTTAAATTCACTTTGCGTTTTTTTTTGTTCTATGTTTTTGATGTGTTTGGTTGTCTCCAAATGCACTTTAATGTTGCTTATTTTCGGTGCTATGTTTTGATCACAGCATGAGCAATACACGTTTTTATCACGTATCTCCAAAAACGGAAAATTACAACAATATTCTTGTAAACGCGACATTCTTTTGCGTCTTTTGAAAAAGTTGTAAAGAAAAATCTAAATAATTACGAAGTCACTTTATTGTTCAACTGAATGACAATGTCAGTCAAAGATGTTATGTACCTACTCGGCTCATGTTAAGTGGCTATATCGTTTTATTAAAGAGGTTGATAATTGATAAGTAGTAATTGTTTATGAAAATACTTTTTGAAATCACCTATGAGTGGTTTGACGTCATCCGCATGATTTGTTCGAGGTATGGACTAATGACGAAAGAAAAATGATGGTCATAGCGCTGGTACCGGCGACCTAATCGCGTGGGCGGTAATCGACCGTACCGGGTAAATTACGAGTGCCTAACGATTTAGAAAGATTACACAAAATTTCTTGTATTATCCGATAGTTGATGAAAAAAGAAGGAGGCGGTAGCGTAAATATTTACTTCTCCGGTGTGGCTTACAGCCCGCCATAGGTACCAATGAAAACCTATTTATAAAAAAAAACAATTCAACCAGTTGTGCCAGGCTAATTCTTGCACAGCTAATCATCGTCGAAAATCACCATACCATACTTTTCCGACGGATCCAAATAGCCGCCATACCGCCATACAAAAGAGTATTTTTTTAAGCTAAATGATTTGTACCTTGGTACAACCCTTTACATGGTGTATTCCTTGAAAGGGGTTATTCTACAGCTCATTTGTAATGATTTTAGTCCAGTCAACCAGGGGTCAAAACATCATTGGTTATCGAATTATTCACGTTTCTAGTATTTTTTTTAAATACCCGCTTTTCGATCTAAAACTAGTCATTGTGTAAAAACTACGTCATTTAGAAATAAAAAAAGCATTTTTCAAATAGCCAATCAACTATTGATTACGAAACATACTAAAAAAAATGTCAAAGAAATGTAAAAATTTGCAAATAAAAGGGTTTAAAGTTAGAAGTTCTAGTAATTATTTCCCAAATTTTGTAACATTTTAAAGCATAACTAAAAAAAAAAATATAACGCTTCGCGTACAAATTACAATATAATTTCCTTAATTCATAAGCTTTCTAAAAAGGTACAGTCAGCGTCAGAGAAAAGGAACCCACCGAGACTTTAAAGATTATCGGCGAACGTCACGTGACTTTCGCCGTGAGCGGCTAGCTTCCCCCGCCCCGACTCAAATATCATAATTTCTTTATTTTGCTATTTGGCTTTTGGTCGAACCGAATACGAAGAACGAACATCTTATAAAATGAAACATTTACTTTATATTTATATAATATATAAATCTATGCAATATTATGCTGTTGAAGATACGAACCGTTAATAGCCGCTAGACGATTACTTTTACATGCCTTATACCACTAGGCCATCGACTCAGTTGTCAATCTCGGCGAAAATTTTAGTTGCACTACTCCATTTAGTTTAGTTTAGTTTAGTTTATTTATTCATCAATGTAATATTACAATATAAATTGCATTGCATGTCAAAGAATACGAAATTACATTACCAAACCATTATATTATTATTATCGAACCATTTTAAAAACGATCTTATTTTCTAAACGTTATGGTTCAAATTTCAACTTCCACCATGTTCCACTCCTCAATTAACTATAACGTTGAATTTAGTATAGATTTCTCGTTTGGTTGAATATACTGTGCTTCTTGCCGATTGTTGCACTACCGTAATTTTACTTCAAAAAAGTAACTGCTGCATAAACTGCGACTTAAGGTTGAATTTAGAATAATTTACTTCTTCGCCTTGTTTACTAAACTGTGATTGAGGGTAACTTTATAATAACCTTACAGTAACTTTATATTTCGTTCCGAACTGATTGTGTATAAAATCCTCGTCGTAATATTATCTGATTTATTAAGTTTTCAAACAGTTGCTTCGATTAACCGATAGTATGGTTAGATTAACAACTTTTTTGAAAGCTAAAATTATTGTTTTCTGGGAACAGGAACAAAGCATAAAGAAAATAGCACGAGATAAGGGCATAACGGTAAGATTTACGTTATTTACATAATTATTAGCATATATACTTATTTATTCTTGCAATCATGTTGCAGTATTACGTTTAGATACTTACAAGTTGGATTTACGTATTCCTATTATATTATCATTTTCATTACAGAAAAAACTGTTAAAAGATGGATACACAGGTATCAAGCCACGGGAGATGTGAAATGTGAACGCCAAGGCCCTCGCCCTGGTGCTTACACTGACGAATCGGAGCTCCACCGTAATATTGTGGAAGCTCACTCAGTGGCACCCTTCAAAACTACGCGTTCAAGTGCTGAAACTTTTGGAGTGTCGCTTAGCACTGTTCGACGACATCTACACGCTGCGAATATCCATAATTATATACCGGCCAGAAAAATTCAGCTTAGTGACAATCACCGCACCAACCGAGTAAACTTTGCCACTCGTTATTTAAATTTCGACTGGGAAAACGAAATTGTGATATTTACCGACGAAAAGTGCTTTAAGTCAGATAAGGATGGCCGATTTTTTTTATGGAGAAGATGTGGGCAGAGGTTTAACCCTAAAAATGTATTAGACTTGAGAACAAGCGGGCGGTTAACACTAGGTAAATTATTTTTTTTATTTAAATTATATTAGGTATATATTGTTGACAATTAATGTGGATTACATCTTTATTGCAACATATTTTAAACGGTTGACTATTTTTAGGTTACTGGGAATGGATGTCTTCAATGGGCCCCGGCGAGCTAGTGGAAATAGGAGGCCGCATGAACAGTGAGCGATACCTTGAAGTGTTGAAGGACGTAATGCTGCTGTCAGTGCGTGTCGCATATCCTGAAGGCCAAATTTATCTGGTTCAGGATAATGCTTCAGTGCATCGGTCCCGAATTGTTCAAGACTGGCTAAAGGCCCAAGAAGACATACGGTGTTTGAGTGGCCCGCTAAAAGTCCAGACCTAAATCCAATAGAAAATTTGTGGGGACAGATGGTTTTGAACTGGGACTCCAGTGATATGAATAACAAAAAAAAATTGGATAGTGAGGTAAGCAAAACTTGGGAACTAATGCGAAATAGTGATGCATGTTCCAGTATGGTTTCGAGCATGAAAAGTCGACTTCAAGAAGTGATAGATAGTGACGGCCATCCTCTCCGTTATTAATAGGTTTACTCGGCAGATTGATTGATGAAATACTTACGAAGCAATATGTTATCAATTTCAAATATTTGTGGGATTATCACGTAGTAAATCAAAAATAAACATCCTTTATTATTATCAATCCAGTTACTCTTGTTTACAAGTAGTCTTGTGTTAACGATGCACCATCTGACCTCACATTTTTCTATTGAAGTGTTAAAGGGTTATCATCACTGTTATCAGAAAGAAAATGTGATAAAAGAGAAAGATGTATATTGCTATAGTATTATATTTTAGCATGTTGGTTCTTCCTCTGAGATTCACAGGCACTAATGACAATATTTGATTTTTAACCAGGCTTTTTTGTAAAAATCATTCAGAATGTAAAAAAAAAATGTTCACTGATTTAAATAAAGAAAGAGGTGTAGGTAGTTGTTTCTAGAAATATATATAAACGAACCGTTGTCTAATGTTAAACATTCTAAACCACTAATTTGAGTTTTGTTAATAAATTTAGTTCAGTTAATATCCTGAGTAAATAAACCTAATTTAACACAGAAAAAATCGAGAAATAAATTAACCTTGTTTTAGCAACATGCCTTTGTTTTCTTACATACCTCATACCTACTTTAACGTTTGATTTCTTAAATAATAAAATAATGACAAATGATTAAAGAAAAAAAAAGAATAAACCCCATTCACCGTGACCATCGAAATAGAAGGCCGCAGTCTAGACCATAAGACCAACATGCCATTTATGTTTATTTACAAAAAACTTAAACAGTTTGATGTCATTACCAAGGGGGGTTCCTTTTCTCTGACGCTGGCTGTACAATTTATGAGATTTTAAAATTACTTTTCATTTAAAAATTTACAATTAATAATAGTAGCAGAAATATTCGCGGTTAAGCTCCATCGTTTCAACATAAAGACGCAGGATCGTCCTCTTTTTTAAATTTAGCTATTTTTAAATAAATTTGCTTTTTAAAAACAAAGAGCCGTCCGTTTTTAAATTTCCAGCATCTCAAAACTTTTTGAGTGACCTACGTAATCAGTTAGTTTCAACTTTCTTTCCAATTCGGACGATATTGATAACTAAGCTTCTTTCTCAAATATCTATAATAATATCATTTATTGTTACGGACTCTGCGATGGAGACGCCGCTGCAGCTAGAAAGGAATACCAACGTCGTTACCCTAACCACCAGTAACCTCACGTATGCGTGTTTGGTTCATCGTACCGTCTTATTCGGGAAAGAGGATCAGTTCAACGCCGCCAAGCTGACGCTGGAAGACCTCGACATGATCCTACTGAAGAAGAATTGAAGAACGAGAATTGTGGTTAACCGGCTCGGTATGTCTCAGTGGAAGGTGTGGTTTACACTGCACTCAGCTCGGCAGTACCCGTGTCATTACACTCCAGTACACGTCATTGAAGGGGGAGACCCAGCGAGAAGGATGGATTTCTGCAGATTTTTAATTAATGTAGTTATCGCAGATCCCGAGTACCTGAAGATAATTTTGTGGACAGATGAATCCAATTTCGACCGTGGCGGGATAACAAACTACCACAATCTGCACTTTTGGGCTCCCAAAGATCAAAACCCAAAAGAAGAAGCTAAGGAAGAAGAGAAGGAGCTCACCAGCAAAGATTTTCTTTGAACGTGTGGATGGGAATCGTGCACGGCAATTTGATCGGACCTTTCTTTCTGTCAGCACGATTGACCGGCATAGCATATGATTTTTTTTTGAGGAACGAGGTACCGACGCTACTGGAAGATGTGCCGCTTGCGACAAGAACATGATTTACTAACACGATGGATGCCCTGCTCACTATTACCGGGGCGTACGACCGTGGATGGATCAGAACTACCCAGGAAAATGTTTTGGTTGAGGCGGCCCAACCCTTTGGCCAGCCAGAAGCCCAGATCTAACTCCATGTGACTTCCACATCTGGGGTCACATGAAGGCGTTGGTCAACGACAGACCGATACGTTTACAATTTTTTGTAATTTGTACGCGAATTGTTGTAATTTTTTTTTTAGTTATGCTTTAAAATGTTAACATTTTTGGAAAATAATTACTAGAACTTCTAACTTCAAATCCTTTTATTTGCAAAATTTTACATTTAGTTTTTTTCAAATAGTCATTTAGTTCAATGGCTATTTGAAAATTACTTTTTTTTATTTCTATATGACGAAGTTTTTACACAATGACAATGAAAGCAGGTATTAAAAAAAAAAAACTAATAACGTGAATAACTCGATAACCAATGAGTTGTGACCCCTGGTTGACTGGACTTAAATTATTACAAATGAGCTCAAGGAATATGACGAATTTCCAGTTACCCTGTATATATTTCTATCACTTTGTGTTGATCATAAATAGAAGATAAACTCTTAATGCCATACCTTTGGGAGGTGGCGAATGTGTACAATAATTTGTCAATATTGTAAGATTTTATGCGTATTTCGAATGATTGGTACCAGTATGGCACAATTTTTTCTTGTAAGTTTGAGGTTTTAAGAACATCAATACAAAATTTCAAACGCATATGTGGCGGCAATCTTGTTTTATAACCAGATGTTATGTTGTATAATATTCTTCGCCGACCACCGCTTGAACGATTGCTCCAGTTGTAGAGGCCTCGGCTCGTCGTGTTGTAACAAACGGTAGGTCGGTATTGAGAAACGTAGAGGTTCGATCCAGCAGCAGCAATGAAACGCTGCACACTTGCTGCTGCTGGCTGAACTGTTGTCATTGAGCAATCACCAGCATATCCACCCAGGCTCTGGTCCACTTGGAAACATGACCGAGTGCCTTAATAAAACACGAGGCTCGCTCTTCGTGGGAGCACCACTAGGAGGAGAGGCTACTCACCCACTCGGAGGCGGAACTTGTTGAAGCTGTGCTTGTTGATGTCATCGAGCGCCTCGCGCAGCGCGAACGCGAGGTCCACCAGCGCGCACAGGTGCTCGCAGTCCTCGTCGTCGGCCTGCGCACCCGCCCCGTTAGCACCACTCTTACACCAATACCCACTCCCTCTACTTGAAAGCGGCAAGCGGGCCGAACAATTATATAAAAACCGGCCAAGTGCGAGTCGGACTCGCGCACGTAGGGTTCCGTACAACTATACATCTATATAAATGTTTTTCTTAATTCTTTATTATATTTGAGTTGATTGAATGAAAGGTAAAATGCGGTTTACGATTTATAACGTATTAAAAAAAAACTAATTATTAGATCTCGTTCAAACCAATTTTCGGTGGAAGTTTGCATGGTAATGTACATCATATATTATTTTTACATTTATCATTCCCTTATTTTAGAAGTTACGGGGGGGGGGGACACACATTTTTCCACTTTGGAAGCGTCTCTCGCGCAAACTATTCAGTTTAGAAAAAAATTATAATAGAAACCTCAATATCATTTTTGAATACCTATCCATAGATACCCCACACGTATGAGTTTGATAAAAAAAAAATTTTTGAGTTTCAGTTCTAAGTATGGGGAACCCCAAAAATTTATTGTTTTTTTTCTATTTTTGTATGAAAATCTTAATGCGGTTCACCGAATACATCTACTTACCAAGTTTCCACAGTATAGCTCTTATAGTTACGGAATAAAGTGGCTGTGACATACGGACGGACAGACGGACAGACATGACGAATCTATAAGGGTTCCGTTTTTTGCCATTTGGCTACGGAACCCTAAAAAGTAGGTATATTCGAAATTTGACAAAGTAATGTTTTTAATGTAAGTACTAGTAACCCGTTCAACAAGTTTCAATATTTGATATTTTTGTTATTGGGGCGTTTTCACTAAAAAGTGTACCCAATTAAGGACTGAAATTAAGGAACTTTAACTTTGTCAGTTTTGTGACGAAAATTAGCCATACATTGCGCCCGTCAATATATAGCTAATTTTCGTCACAAAACTGATATATATATATATCGCGCCTTCTGCTCTTTTCATAAGCTTAATTTTTCAAACCTGTACTAAAGTGAACAACATTTGAACCTTTTTGGAAAGCTTATAAATTGAAAAAGTTACTTCCGTAATTTTTACTCCAAGTGTCATTAATTTTTTGTAGTAATCGCCCTCGGCAGTTACGAAATTAAGATAAGTTTCCGTCCAAATTTTCATTTTTGGGAGAAGCTTTTGTTGCCGACTGTTCTTTTTTAGGTGAATTTATCTGTTTGTCAAGACTAAACAAATGAGTCCCAACACGATGGGTCTACGTTAGAATGACAGAGATTCGTGGTCGCCACCTTCTGATTCCATCATCAGATCAGCTCCATGTCATAATAGTATGTCATCAAATTTACACATTTATGCAATATTCAGCTTCATGGGAAACCGGGATGTGGGTCAAATTTAACTTGCAAGTACGTATATTTATATACGTATGTACGGGTAACCGTTAACGAAATGAGCTGAAATTTGAACCACATATGTAAACCCGATGACAACGCAATATTATGGTATCTAAGTGGTAGGTAATCTGATGATGGACACAGGTGGCGACAGGATCTTCGCTATTCTTAACGTAGACCCACCGTATTAGGACTCAATAGATTGGTCTTGATAAGCAGATATAGATTTTGCTAAAAAAGTACAGTCAGCAACACAAGCTTATCACCGAAATAATTTATTTGAAAGAAACTTAGTTACCAGAGTGAAGTTTTTTTTTCACAATTGTCAATTTTAGATCCAAAGGCTTTTTTTATATCTTAAAAGTTAAAAATCCTGAAAACCACACTCAACTGGGACCACCAAATTATTGCAAATATTACGGGTAGCTGTAGTAGCCCTTTCGAGGAATAGGGCGGGTTACCTGTCTGTGTATTTTCTTTTAACATGACCTACTGTCTAAGAATAACGAGTTTCAATATCTGTGATCAACCCCGTTGGCCACGAGTTACATGATGTAATTGAGTAAACGGTAATAATAGTTCATGAGTAGGTATACAATAAGATAGTTGTAATAAGAAATACGTTATCAACCTAGCTAGGTTCGATGAGCCTCGGTCGAGCCGCTCGAGAGACGCCGCTCTCCGGCCGGCGGCCCTGCGGCTGCACTTGTAGGTGGAGGTTATATCTAATTAATAGCCTACCATACCGAAAATGTTCAATCAATTTTAATTAACTGGGTAAAACCAATTTGCCCTTCACGTGTCACCGTATCGTCGTTAACTCGGCCGCCATCCTGTCGAGTAGAGAAGAGCTGTCGTGACGCAGACGATACGATAACACGAAAAAAAGCACCATCGTTTCACCGAGCAGAATAGATGCCCAATTGTTCATATCTTCTGAAATGTTAATGTATAGATATTATCAAGTGGTTCAGTAATAATAAGAGTAATTAGGACCCAGAGCGGGTCGATTATTTAAAAATCAAACACTTTTTTTGTGAAATGGTAAAAGGGTAAGGACCAAAAAGTTGGACCATAGTTAAGCGCAGTTAACCATACAAACAACGAAGTCGAAAAAGTTCCGTTGTGCGACGAATATTGTCCCTACAATTTATTATATGGCTAACTTTTGTGTCACAAAGAAAAGTTACATAGAAAATGTAATTGAGTGAGTTAGAGTGGCCAACTTTTTGACCCTCACCCAAGATCGTACTTCTTCTAAGTCCGGGGTTAGTCGCGATGTTTCAGTAGCGAATTAATTTTTACTTTCAAGCCAACAATCGAACCGCGGGGCTGTTTTGAGAAATGCAAATATTCTTTCAACTCAAAAACTTGTTTGATTTACCTTACCTACCCTTGCACGTAATAGCGGTTATAGTGCGCGAAATAAACCAAATAAATAAATATATGACGGAACAATTATAAACATTGTTATCTGACAAAGTGATTTTTAAGAAAGATACTTTTTTAAACATGCTTCTATATGCAGGCAACAGTTTGTTTCTGCCTATATACACGACCGATATTTATTATTATTACACGTATTATAATATAACGTAGCGCCGATGCGTATCTGAAGGACGACCACTTCACCTTGTGGTTAGGGTTCAGCCCTGACGCAGCCATGTACGTCGCACCGATGGTCTTGATCTTCTCGATACTCTTGAAGCGCGCGTCCATTAGTAACTTGTCAAAGTCAACTGCAATAAAGTATACGAAATCAAGTACAAGTACTACTGTATCTCAGGAACCACTCATACTCATCAACTTCAATAACCTATACGAAATCAAGGACTCAGGTAGCAACCTAGTTATTTATGCAAACGTCGCATGATTAAGGCTCTAGTGATAAGAGATTGCCGTGTGGTTGCCGTTGCCGTGTGGTTGCCTTTTGCCGTGTGGTTGCCGGCTTAGAATTGTGCCACTCCATGTCTTCCCGTGGAAGTCGTAAGAGGCGACTAAGGGAATAAAGGCTTGTAGTAATGTTAGGCGCTGGGCTTGCCACCTGTCACTAATATACACTGTTAAACATCTTAGCCTAATTTTGCAAATTGTGGTTACAGAGTTATCAACAAGTTTTTAGAGTTGTTGGTAATTCTGTAGCTCTGCCTACCCCATTCTGGGAATGAAGGCGTGAAGGTATGTATGTATGTATGATAAGAGTGGCGATGTTAGGAGTTAATATTTATCTACATGACTTCGTTTTCTCGAGCATTATACTTATAAATAGGTACTTAGTTTGTATTTGACAGTTGACCTCCATTAGAATCTGTAAGGGCTAGTAAAACCGATCAAGCAATTATTTTACTCTCCCTTCTATATTCGTTATTTATGTAACTGGTACATAATGAAGCTTCTTAAGGTACGAGTGCTGAGATCAACCGTCAAAAATACAATAACTTTTTCTACAAACTTAAAAAGGAAATTACTAAGTTCGTCGTAATGAGTTTAACTAATTCTTACAGGTGGTGTCTAAATGGACAGCGACCATAGAGAGAAAAACCGGGCAAGAGCATGTCACATGATGCTCAGTGTAGGTTCCGAAGCCCTACACAAAAACTATCTCAAAAGACAAGGGTGAACTGATTCTCTATTTATAAGTTATTTGGTGCTGTCTTAGGTCATTAAGTACTACTGTATTACTACTGTAGTAGGTACAAGCACTTAGTGGCCTGTATCTCTAGTGCACCAAAAAGTTACAAAGCTTCAAAAAGTTAAATTTCATGTTTAGTTTAGTTATTTGTTTCTGGAATTGCATTATGGAGAAGCCGAGCCCAAAAAAAGGACGATGAGGTGAACGCATACAGTTAACGTTCTTTAATTGACGACTGAAGGCTAATTATCAAGCAAATATGTTTTAATCACGGTATAGAACAATGCAAGTTTTAAGACTTGTTGGTAATTCTTTAGCTCTGCCTACCCCACTGTGGGAATGAAGGCGTGAGTTTATGTATGTATGTAGAACAATGCATGCTATTTTTGATAAGATATATTATTTTTTATTTTGATTACTATTCAAATTCTTATTAATTAAAATACAATAGGCTACCTTAAATTTAAAGCAGTTGTTGGGAATTACTTAAAATTGTTATTAGAATTAATAAGTTGTTATAAATGTTGCATATTTTAAATAAGAATTTGCTAGAATTGTCTACTATAGGTATGTTTTTTTAAATACAGTGCAATTACTGTTATATTGCGTAATTTAGAGATAAACTTTAAGTAGATATTTAATAAGTGGCTCTTTTATAACTAATAGTGGCTCTTTCAAGACCAATTTGTTATAAATACTTTTTATAGATTTTTGCGATTATTTGCATGAAAATATTAACTATAACTAACAATTATCTTGGTATTTTTGCTATTGTCGGTAAGAACAAAAGAAGTTGTTAACCTTGCGTCAAATGCTTTTTAGACATTTTAATAAATAAAACGAACTTGACATAGTAATATGAATATGGAAGTATGTATGTACATATGATTTCGTTAAGCAGCCGCATGCAGTCCACCGCCTTCGGCTCGGAGTAGAACTCGTGGAAGTTGGGGATGCCCGCGAACATGACGCCCACCTCGTGCCGCCACTGCGAGTACAGCTCCTGCAACGCGACACCCTGCCTAGTTAAAACCGTCTCCTCAATATAGTTTTACTTTTTTTAATTAGGTCTATCAAAAATTCATGTTTTATAGTTCATAATTTTATACGGTAGCGATATTAATACGAGTGAAGAAAGGCCTAGGTACCACCAAAGTTAAGCAACCACGGCTTAAGCATCGTATTGATTTAAATTGGGCAATTTTTTATATGAATATAAGAGTTTTACTACAGATTACTGTTTGGTCGTAAACTATATAGGTTAGTAAGGAGTTTGCATTATTATTTAAGTTTAATGTGACACCGAAATAAGAAGATATCATAGGTACAAATACAACACATACTTCGCCTTCCAAAGTTAAGCAACTACAAGCGTAGTCTAAAACAAGATGGGTGACCGCGTAAAACATTGTGTTGATAAAATCAGTTTTATCACATATGTGATACAAATATTTGTAGCAGTTTAACTTTAGATTGCTATTTACGATGACGCCCGCACAGTGGCGTCTGCCGTTGTACAAAACTGTCTTATACCCTCCACGGATATTTTTACAGACTTACAATTAAAACTTTTTAACTTATCTAAGTAGTTACAGTGTCCATTATTTTCACTTTGTGTGCAGGTTAGGTTAGCCTCAGATAGCTCGTTACCCGGTGATTTCCTAACCTTGAAGTCAACAACACGGTAGAACATAATGTCCTCCGGCCACAAAGTTTCATCATGGAAAATAGGCAGCTTCTGCTTAGGAACATACATTGTATAAAACTCGTTATGTACTCCTACAATATCCCTTGCATTAACATCAGTTCCAAGTTCCAACATAGTTGGCGTTTTCACTAAAAAGTGTACCCAATTAAGGACTGAAATTAAGGAACTTTAACTTTGTCAGTTTTGTGACGAAAATTAGCCATACATTGCGGCCGTCAATATATAGCTAATTTTCGTCACAAAACTGACAAAGTTAAAGTTCCTTAATTTCAGTCCTTAATTGGGTACACTTTTTAGTGAAAACGCCCGGAGAGAATGTGGGATTGTGAAATCTGCCGCCTCAAACTTGCTAGAATGCTCCTTCGCTTTGCCCCTTGTCCCGATAAACCTGTTTCGCAAACGCTTCGCTTTCACCTCGTTCCATCCCTTTACCATTTTCACTCCTAAACTCGCCGTCGGCTTGTACAACCTGAGCATATGTTGTATTAGGTACTCGGCGCATTTGTACTGTTATTATTCGACGTAAGAATAACCGGGCGAGAACCGGGAGTCCGTAGGTCAGTTACGGATATCTCCAGTGACACATCTGAAGTCAAAAAACCCTTTCATGCGAGGCAAAAGATGAACAACCGTTATTTACCGAGGTCTGCGACACAGCCGGCGGTCGTGACAGTTGCCGTGGTTGAAGTACTTGCGGTAAACTATGACTCAACTCGTATTTACGTTTGGTGCTTGCAATTGCACCGGGGAGCCCGACTTATTATGACCCGATTATTATGCTTTCTTCTGTAAAGTTCGTCATTCCTGTGGGATCCCTATCCATTATCAACGTAACGGATTTCTGTCACTACCTCTTTTCGTGTTTACATCATTAGCGGTCTCCAAATCATTGACTAAAGATGATTTTATTAAGGTATTTAGCTCATCTTGAACTATTTTAAGTTGTTCGGCCATTCCGCTGTAAAGGTAAGTTCTTGGTTCCGGTGGAATGGGGACAAAAATAACCTCATTCCGTAGTTTGATTTATATTTTATTTTTTTGCTTTGTTTAAGACTTATGTATAGGCTTGGGACTTTTGGATGCTCGCTATGGTTTTAGATTCCACGGAGTCGCCATTATGTTAAAATATAATTTTTCGAAGTCAAAGTCAAAGTGTAAAAATAAAACATGTTAGATTTACGCTGTTATATCGATCGGTAATAACCACGTTATTATGACTGCAATTAATTTTATCATAAATTTATTAGTTATTACACACACATGTCACAGTTCACAGGTGACGCGATATGCAAATATAGGTACGATTTACTTAATTATGCATCCTCTTTGATACTTGCGTTGTGACAGACTACTGACTGACATCTATTTTAGCAATTAAAAAAGCACTTGATTAATAAATTGTCACTTGATTAAACACGGTTTAAGCAATTTCTGATAAAATTTAAAATTACATCAACGAATTTTACCACAACGCACCACAAAGATGACGAATCGGCAAAAATTCTCGAGAATACAACTTTAACATCAGTGGACGTGGAGAGATCTTTTTCAACACACAAAAGAGTTTTTGATAGGTCCAGAACTCGTTTAACCCCGCAAAATATAGAAAAAATAATAGTGATCCATTCTTACTACCATTTTAATGATGAACATGAAATAGTAATAGATGATGATTATGATGCACTGATTCAAAAAGCCTGTACCTCATCAAAAACTTAGAAGTGGCGACTAATATTAGATTGAAAAATACATTTTTGTTATTGTTACTTAAATTATTTGTTTTAGTTTATTTTGTTTACTAGCAATAGAGTATTTTATTATTGGTAATTATATACATACAAGTTGTATGTACTTATCCACTTTGACTTTGACTTCTAAAAAAATATTTTAACATAATGGCGACTCCGTGGATTCTAGAACCATAGCGAGCATCCAAAAGTCCCAAGCCTACTTATGTATAACACGTACGCTTACGCTGTGGCGGGCGATGCCTACCATATACGTATTATTCAACTGTTTATAAACTTTATTCCTAAAAAATAAATTAAGTTTGTGGGACCTATTAATTCACGTGAGGCCAAAGATGAACACCCGTTCCTTCAACCTCCAACCAACCTTAATATGCTTATTAAGCTTCAACCTTTAATATGTCGTTTTCAACAATTATTTTTACATCTTCAATAATATGTATATATTTGTGTTTCCAACGGTTATTTATTACACTTTTAAATAACGGTTGGTAATCTAGAATGGAATGTAATAAAGACACGACGCAAATGGAGTTATCTTGTCACCTTTACTCCGTTTTATCTACATCCATTCATTAAGTAGGTAGCTAGACAAATTGCTTACGTCAGGACATCGATCTTTGCTTAAGAAATGATTGACAACATGATCAGGCAGAATGTGCTTGAGCAAGTGCCGGTTGGTTCGCTGAGTCTCGTTCATCTGCTCGAGGTTGGTCTCAGCCTGCAGCTTCCAGAGGAAGTCGAGGCGCGACGTGGCCTCCACCAGTCGCGCGTGGTTCACCACGATCACCAGGAACACCACCATCAGGATGAGCATCCTTACGTAGAATGGCAGCTGGCTGAAATGCATGATTTGGTTTTATTATAAAAATGTATTTAATTTGCGTGCTCCGCGCGGGCTACGATGGAAGAGGACCCAGGAGCTTTTTTAGGCGATAAAGGTAACGGACTCGAGGTGTTTTCCGATTAAACCATGTTTTCCCGAAGATGACCACAAGACAGATTGAATTCTGGTCCAAAACTATTCATTAGCCATTTATAAATCGCTTAAGCCATTTTCTACCAAATTGTATAATGTATCTCGACTCAATGTTCGTAGTCTTAACGTTAGTTATTGAAATCTTTGAGTACCTAACAAGTTAAAAATACATATACCTAAGTCTAGAAGTTCCAATCTCTTTGTGCTTGTTGTTTTAAACCTCCAAAATTAAATAATATAAATCAATCATGTATATAAAAAAGTACTGATTGAATATGAAGCGTTAATATGGTTTAATTTGGACCTTCACGTCACAATAGGCTCGTGTGTAAAGGGGTAAATAGTTGATCGCGCGCGAGTCGAACGACGAACCGCGGCCGCAGCGAGCGCGACGGCGCGCGTCTTGTCGGACGCGACCAGTTAAACGCTCAGTTTGCGCCGCGCCGATTCTACAGGTACGCAAAATGTATGAACACTCGTCCGCAGCTTGTGGCGGTCACCAGTGCGTTCGCCGTGGCCGCCACTAGTGGCCTAATGTGCGGCAGCTCTTAGTGGAACATCATATTTTCTAATGATACAAATAAAACTTAAAAGTTGGTTAATGAAAGTCTCGTGCGCGGGAAGTTAAAATGCTAGTCAATCTACGAGTACAGGCACGCTGTGATGGTTAGGTGCAAATAGGTGACACTCAGTACTATACAAAATACTAATTAGTACACGTACTCACCTTGGATCGATTTCGTCGCAATCTTTGTAATATTTCACCAATAAAACACTATACATTGCCACATTAATTACAGCCAGGCAAGTCTTGATTACGTAGTACAGTTTAAGCACCGAGGTCAGGGCGACGAGGCACAAGATCCATGTAAACACGACATACTCCGGGTAGTTGCACTTCTCTTGCTTAGCAGCAACCATCGTCACATTTGGGGCATGTTTGTTATAACATGATGGTGTACACATAAATAGTTTGATAGTGCTAAAATGTTAAAAAGGACACAATTAGTTGGGATCACAGTAAAGAGAGGTAGGTACGGTTATACTTTTAACTGAAACAATAATAATATGGAGAAATGCAAATCCAAAGGAGATTCTAAAGATAGGTACCTATTGCTTGGAATGAAGTCTAATGATGGTTTCTTACAAACATGTATGAGGACAGTTCGTCCATCACTGGTATCGGATCTCGAAGTTATAAGCCCGTTTTTACACGATTGCCCAAAAAAAGGAGTGTAATGTTTTCCGGGTTCATGTATGTATGTACGGTTCTTTCAGGTGTGCGTGGTATCGTTAGAATCCTTTCACCATCCCGGGTGACATAAAAAAACCTAAACTGCTTAAATTTAAATAACTACGAGTACAATGACAAAATGTCAATTATAAAAAATGTTATTGACGACGCGCCGTATAAAAAAAAATTAAGTACGTTTTCTTCCGAATGCGCTAATTTCATAAAAATTTCGCAGACATCCGAAAATGCTCAGATTGTATATTAGACAGTTCAATCGATGTAAATATTGGTTTTAAGGTCTTTTTTTTACGAATCGATTTTTTTTACGATGAAGAATGATGAATTTTTTCTTTGGCTACTACCACCCAGTGTGACAACATGGGATAGGCTTTGTACATTCTGTTTTGTTCGTCTATAGATGTCAAAAGCAGCGGTGTCAGATTGACGTTGACAGCGTTGACATATTCTCCAGATTTTAATATTTTTTCCGCCATTTTCAAGACTTATTCAAGTCGTATTATTTCTACGGCTGATAGGTTTTTAATGTTATTTAGGGCGGTTATTAATGTTATTATGATCAGTTGGAAATTTTTTCGTCGGTTGGTTTATTAGTGTGGCAGTAAAAACATGAACAGTAATAAATAGAAAATTGGCCGGTTATTTAACTCTAAACCGTCAGTTCACACAATACCTAGGAGTAAAAATCTATTGGTCGGAATTGATCAGAGTGGTTTCCATTTCATATATAGTTTTGAATGTTTTGATGCTTTGAGGGCATATTTTGGCTATGTACGACTTTATTATTGTATACGATTTTCGGATAACAATAAATAAGTATTTGCAGATTGATCATTACCAACAATAAATAATATATTAATGAAATTACAAGGCAACAATTACTTTTGTAAAGTGGACTTACAAGAGGCCTATTTAATCATAAAAGCTACTCACTATAGCTACTGAAAAGGGTATCTACTTACAAATACTTATATTTACCTTTTGGTGTTAGTACAGGCCCTGGGTCATTCCAACGATTAATTGAGGTTGCACTTTATCCTATTGTTATAGCTATTTATTTAGAGTTTAACTATTTTAGAATGTGGTTACCTCATATTTGCAAAATAACATTGATAATATTTTAATTATATCATAAAACACGACTTTATTCAGTCAATATAATATAGGTACTACAATTAAAAGTTACAACTGAAATTATTTAAATTAAAATAAAACTAAGCTACTCCAATATTAAAGATGTAAATAATAATCACCACTATAAGAAGAACACCCCTCTAACGAACAAGCCCAATCCTTTGGGAGAGGCAAGCACCAGCTCTAGGAATATTTAATAAGGAAGCATTTATCTTTGAAAATCGCCTTTCTGATTTTTTAGATACATACCTATCTTAGAAATCTTTGCATCGAAATCTTAGAATAAATCTTGTTCCCCAATTCCAATTTATCTGGATCCGGAAAATTCAACGGATCTTGTGAAGCCTATTACTTAACCAGAAAAACGGCTCAACATCTTCGAGACTCTGTTCCAGTGATACTATGTACTTACAAGTTTGTAAGGGACCCAGGGAGGCAAGTCAAACTGCTCCGGTTTTCAAAAAAAATGTTTTAAGAACCGTAAAATGTTCCTACTTTGCACCCCCACTACTGGTAATTGTGCTCCATGGTAACATTAAGGTAACCTGTTTTTTAAATCATTCTATTGCTTTCATTAACTTCGCTGCTGGACAAAAAAAAATATATTTGTCATCGACCTTGACTTATAATAAGTAACTAAGGGCCTGTTGTTTGATCAGTAGTTAACTCAACTAATTGTTAAAATTCGAAAAAGGAATGGAAAATTTGACACATTTCCTTGAGATTTAACCATTGGTTACGATTTTTAACAATTAGTTACTATAACTACTGATCAAACAACAGGCCCTTACGAAATATTCACTATGGAGCATAGTTACCCATGGAGGAGCAAAGTAGGAACATTTTATGGTAGATAATTAATGATAATAATGAGGACATCAGATATGAGACCTGGATATCGACATGACGATAAGAAAAGAGCAGACGTGCAGGTTGCGGCGGGCGCGCGCGGCGCCCAGCCACCGCGACAGGTCCTGCAGGCGCGCCGGCGCGCGCGGGAACTCCTCCGCCAGCGCCGCCGCCAGCGCCACCGCCAGCGGCAGCGTCAGCGCGCCCAGCACCGCCACCAGGTATGCGCAGCTGCAAGAAGCACACGCACACCCACGCTGTGTTACTCGCCCGCTGGCCTCTTCGGCAACTACACCAATTCCCCTCACAAAATAAATTAAGCGGACGAGTAATTCGATTAGTATCTAAAGTAAGGGCACCTATAACCGCCCCGCCCCCCAAAATCAGCACCCATGACCGCGGTATTTTTAAATATGCGTTTTATGAACAAGTAGATTTTCTCCCTAAGAAACTTATTTTACACGAGAAAAGCGCAGTTTGTAGAATACCGGTTTTTTTGGCACTAATGTGTATGCATTAAATAATCAGCTCGAAAACCGCCAATATCCGCAATGCCGGCGCAGGAGCCTGGAGCAGGTTGTGCCATAGAAAGACGAGACGCCATACATATGTTCATACCTTCACGCCTTCATTCCCAGAGTGTAACCACAATTTGCACAATTAGGCTAAGATGTTACGAGACGCCACACGATAGTAAAGGTTTACATTCATGTTGCATAAAATTGGTTGTCATAATTTCGTTTCGCATAGCAACCCTTGGCAGAATCATCATTTCGCATAATTACTTTTGGCATAAATTTCTTCGCATACTGTCATTTGGCACAATTGTCTTTGGCAGAATAGTACATTGGCATAACGTTGATTAGAATAATAGTCCTATGGTAGAATAATTGTTTCGCCGAATTTTGTATGGCATACTATGTAGTTGTATCTATATTATGCAAGATGAAGGGAACGCCTTATTTATCCCACTGCTCCAATTGCAATGCGGTCATGGCGTTTCGCCGGCCGCTACCGCGGCACGCTCGCTACGCTCGCTCGGCTCGCGCGCTGTTATTGTAGAACTTCTAACCTAACCCAACCTATTTTACTGGTAGCAGTTCGTTACTAATTATTATGCTATGGTACAATTATGCCATAATAAATTCGGCGAAAGGTATATTCTGCTACATAAAATTCTGCGAAATGAAAGTCGGCGATATTAGTATTCTGCTATTCAAAATTCTGCCAAATGATTGTTATACGTTATGACAGTTATGCTAAGTATACTATTATGCTAAAGTATCATTCGGCTAAAAATGTTTCTGCGATAACTGTTATGCGAAATGTATTTCGGACAATCGATATTATGCCAGATGAAGGGAACCCGTTAGTAAACTCACATTTTATTTAGTGATTTGCGTTATAGTTGCAATGACTAACCTAATGCTTTTAATTATTTATTATTGTTTTGTTTGTGACTTCCAAATAATAATTTCATGTATTTTTGTCTGCAAATACGTTAAAATTAGAATATTAAATACCGCGGTAATCGGTTTCGTTTTTGCTATGGCTCCTAAATCCGTGGTATACCACGGTAATAGCTAAAATGGTACTTTAGGTTCAATGGCCTTTGTTTTTTGTATCTGCAGTTGGTTTTTTTTTTAGTGTTATAAAAAAACTTTATCCATCTAAACAGTTAAAGAGCCTTATTTTTATAAAAATCTTGTGCGCTATATTACTTGTTTCCATAGAAACCCTTAAATGTTTGAGTCGTTTAAATAAAAAGACATATTTAAAGATATTTTTGTCAGTTTTATGAGTTTGATTTTATTAGACGGATAAATGTCAAGTTTTTATTTGTTCCAACGACACGATATCCTTATTTTTTTATGGGTCGTAATTAGGTTTTATAGTACCGTGAATTTCCTCCTGAATCCTATTACCGAGGGTAAGAAAAGTAAACCCTCGGTAATAGGATGTATGTAACCAAGTTCCGAGGTATTTAGGTTTTTTATGGGTCGGAGTCAGGATCCCATACTATCTCCTATTACCGTGTGACAGTAAATGAAATAACAACTTTAGGGTACCGTAGTCCGGATTCCTCAATAAAATTAAGATTTTTTTATAGTTAATTTTACCTGTTAGAAACTATTGTACTAACTGATGGTACAACGCTTATCTGGTAGACTGAGTTTTAAGGTTAGTCTGTCGAAAACTGGGATAAAAACACTAAGAGTATGTTAATTTTGTAGTTCAAAAATTTCGGTAGAAGATGGTGTTTTTATGGTTTTAATTCATTATTTGAAGCCAGCGGCATCCATAATGTACTTATATGAGGATCACAAGTACTAATTATTTTAAACTCAATATCAAACGTGGAAATTCATAGCTACGCACGAGAGAGTATTATATGTATGCTAATACTTTATTGTAAGAAACGCAAAACCATAACAAGAAGAAACTAGTATCGAGTAGACATTCGTACATATAGTTTACAGACATAACATGAGTTTACGGTAACATGGATGGGAACAAAGTAAAAAAAAAAAATACTTAAGTAAACGTAGTATCTAAATTACAAATGTGTTTTTTCTTTTTAAGAATCAAACAATAAGTTGGTATTTTTTACATAACAAGCCAGCTAGTTAGCTTGTTTAGGGTAAAACTACTTACCTCCTTACTAAAGGACCGTATTCGGATGATTTCCAGAAAAGTTGTTAAGAGTACATTTTATTTAATCTTTAAGAACCGAGGAATCGCCAATTTCATATAGTATCATAGTTTTATTCTAATAAGACCTCCTATTCAAGAATATCAATAATATGTTAAGCACAACTAAGTTCGCAAAGCAGAATCACGTCTTGATCTGACAAAATAATATTATATTTTTAGGAAAACAATAAAAAACTGATTTATTTTATTTTTGTTTGACTGATTAAATTTAATTATGAGAACTTTATTTAGGTCCTTGCGTAAGTGTCTTTTTATTTAATTTGTTATTATTATTTTTAGTGTATAATTAGAGAACGTTGATTTAATAACCGGTTTACTTAAAAATAAATAATAATAAATAAATATCATTGGACCTTGTCACACCCAATTGACCTCGTCTCAAACTAAGCTCTAAATCTTTATCAACTTTTAAATGTTTTATTTAATAGGTTTCATTAAAATAAATAAAATGTTAATTATTAAATGTACGGAACCAAAAATAAATTAATCCTCTACCCTCGGTAATAGGAGCCTCATCCGCGGTAATAGAGTCAAAGCCCGTCCAATACCTCGGTAATAGGAGAACCCGACTTCTTGGGTATAATATTTATTTTATCCCATATAAATCATATAATAACCAAAAAAGGTGCAAATTACAAAGTTCAATCAACACACTTTTATTAAAAAAATCCTCTCGGGTTTTAGGGTGTCTTGATACCCTTAATTTTTGGCTCTTATTTGAAAACTACCTTAACTCCCACGGTAATATAAATAGTGCCGTTTCCTTAATAAAAGCATAGGAGAATAACCAGAAATTGACATGTTTTACGTTACATTTCGTCACCAACGAGCTATTAAAGACTAATATAATATTGAGTTCCTCCTGCGCCCAAACTGAACCCGAGATCTGGTGCTCCGCCGCAGCCGCGGCAGCGGGAACTGGCGAGATTCCGTCGTTTGCTATAGTGTCCCAGTTGCCATAACGCTAATAAGCTCAATAGAAGCGTACTAAAATATTAAAATGATCCTTATTGAGTTTGTTAATAACATGTCTTACTTAATAAAACTCAATAACTTAAATAACTCATGAGGAAGCTCAAAGTCACTCAGAGGGCTATGGAGAGGGCTATGCTCGGGGTTTCTCTGCGTGATAGAATCAGAAATGATGATATCCGCAGTAGAACTAAGGTTACCGACATAGCCCGAAGAATAGCTAAACTGAAGTGGTAGTGGGCGGGGCACATCGCTCGCAGGACTGATGGCCGGGAGACGAGCTGTAGGTAGGCCTCCAACAAGATGGAGTGACGACCTTGTAAGGATCGCGGGAACGCGGTGGATGCAAACAGCACAAGACCGGTCTGAGTGGAGAGCCTTGGGGGAGGCCTATGTCCAGCAGTGGACGTCTTTCGGCAGACATGATGATGATGACTTAATAAAAGAGGTCATAAATCTGATTCTCATGATTTTAAGTATATTATTAGGTACTCCTTCGGTTGGTACAGTCCAGTTCATAAATATGTGTTATTAAATCTGTGTATGCAGTAATTCTTATTTCTGAAAATAAAGAATTTTTTGTGTAAAGTTTTCTATCCTAAATATTTACCGTACCTACTTTCCCTCCAGGTTCAAGGTTCCAAAATTCTCGATCACCTGGCAGGTAAAATATCCCAACAAAATGATGTCTTTTTGAGAAAATTTAATTTTAGTTTCCAACATTAGGTACTTTGTAAAATTTGTGAGGTGCCTCAAATACTTTTCTTTGAAATACCTAAAGTACTTTATTGTGAAAAAAATACTACTTTAAGAAATCATAACTCGGTTTAGCACCAATACCATTCAGCCAGGTTCGCATCTTTGTATTTAAACATAATTACAGAAGTAGGCACGGCAGGTGCCAGTTTTCTCTGGAAATGTTTGCCATATTGAGACGTAGTCAATTTGAGATTAAGTTACATTGAATATCAAGGCATTACAAAATTCAGTCTTAGTAAACGCAATGAATTATTTAAACAAACTAAAGTGTCTTGGGTAAGTGTTGAGTACCCCGACTCGGTCGGTCGCCGGCTCTTCGGTGTAGTGGCCGCACCGTAAGGCGCCGATGCCGGCGCGTGCGGAAGCTCACCTGTGGTGCATGACGGTCTGCACGGCCACGATGAAGAGCCACAACACGAAGCAGCACACGACGTTCGATTTGAAGGTGCGCTCGTCGAGCCGGCCGAAGCTGCGCTCGAGCGAGGCGCGCCGGAAGCGCAGAGACCAGGCGCGCATGTGCTCCGTCCGCATGCGCCGGTTGCTGCTTACCTCGATCGAGTGGTTTATTATGTCCTCCTCCTAAACAAACCTTCAACTTGATCAGCAAGCTAACAAAATACTTAGTCCAAATTAAATCGTATTCCAAAAAGGAAAATCTCCTTCAGTGGCAATATTTAAGATTTTTATGCACATCTGGGACGAGATATATAACCTATGACCATGTTTTGCTCTGCTGCATGACAGTAATGGCGGCCGAGTTTAAAAAAACACTAAATCAGGTAAAAGTCGATACAATTTTTACCGCCTAGAATAGAGGCCCTGGTAACACCCTTTTTTGTTTTTAAGAAAATAACTTGTGGACGGTCGGTCTGCCAATTCTTCTTAAAATTGGCTGAAAATGTATTTTAAAAAAAACATGCTAGTATGAAATGAAAGGAAAATCATCTCATTCAAATACTTTGTTAGGTTAGGTTCTTCTTTGTTCACACATATTTTTTTATACATGATTAATAATGTTTATGTGTTATTTTGCTTTCTTTTGTACAATATTTTCTTACATTATAAGTGCCTTTCATACGACTCTTGTACGGCCATCAGTTCATCGCCATTGATAAAATAGGGCCAAAAAACAACAAGAAACACGTAACGGTGTATATAAAAAAACCCTAGAACACGGAAAATGATTTAGGGTAATAAAATCAATCCATCCAATCCATCTCGACATAATTATGATATTATCATGATGATGATTATGACCGACCGACCTATTTTGTAAGCACATTTTTTTCCGCTTTTAGTATAGGGTGAGGCACTAATCTTGCTACAAAAAGTCGAATAGTTACCTTCAGTCCGTAGCAAGATTCGTGCCTCGCCCTATATTAGGTACGCCCCTACAGTCCGTGAGCTCGGAAAAACCTTCGGGCTTCGGGGGGAATCGGAAGGATTCGTAAGTAGAAAATGACAAGTAGATCACACGAAGAGTGCACTCGTAGTTTCATCGATTTATATACGAGTAGAGCAGTTAAAACCACCACTTACTTTATTTATTCATTTTGTTATTTTTTGGAAATTATTTTCCATGGAAAGAAAAAGAAAGAAAGAAAGAAAATCATTTATTCGTGACATGCATAACAAAGAACATGGGGAGCCAATTTAAATAGGGTATTTCTTTAAATAGCCAATCACGGGTTTTTTGTATAATGTATAAGTATTTTTTTAAATAAGCTGAAAGTATCAAGAAAAGTGTTGATTGTAAATATTTTAGAAAAGGTTCAAGACCGAGTTATAGAAGCAACGGAGATTTAGAAAAATACATAAAAAATAAAAAATATTGTAGTTTCTGAGAACCCACAGGTGGGTATTTATAACAGCTCTATATACTTCCAAACAAAAGTAGCGTGTGAAGCCGGGGTCTCCTCTATTTAAATTAACGATGGGAGAATTCGAAAATGCTGATTTTGTTTTATTTGTATCATGATTCATGACAATCATGCATGACAAAACAAAAAGTCATACATACATACCTTCACGCCTGTAATCCCAGAGTTGGCTAGGCAGAGCTACAGAATGTTAACTTTAAAAAGTTGTTGATAATTCAGTAACCACAATTTGCACAAGTAGGCTAAGATTTTTACCAGCATATTAGTGTAAGGTTGCAAGCCCATCGCCTAACAGTATAAAAAGTAACAAAAAGTCATATTGAATTAAAAATAGAAAAAGATAAATAAGCGTTTGGTTCCAACGGAAGACCAGCACTGGTTCTAATGCCAGCATAACGCTGAGTTGGAACCATTTCGTGACAACAGGTATTTTTGTCTATGTCAGTTATTTTTTAGTCTGTTTGTCAGGAATAAATGTTTTTCTTTTCTTTCTTTCTAATATTATTACAGTAACGTTTATTTGGTAATGATGGGTGTCCTCTACATAACTTTTTACGGTAACTCCGTAAAGTTTTGCAAATTGATAACAGAACAAAACCGAATATCACGATCGCGTGTCATCGTCAATACACGAAGTATGCTTCTAAAATCCGAAGGTTTTTTAGGAGCTCACGAACTGGACTTTAATTATGCACGCAGGGTGGAAAAAATGAACGCCACATGGACGGCGACTACCTTAAATATTGAAAATAGCAAGCAAGTACGCAAACGATTTTTGAAAAAAAATCCGATTCCTTAACCGGGCATCGAACAGGTTGAATGTGACCAAAAAATAAAGTCGTGTTTTATGTTATGATACAGATCGAATGCGTCATTGATAGTTATCATTTATATCTTCAACACATACTTATATCTTTAAATTGTTTAAAGACCGTAGAAAACAATACTTTATTATTTTGTGTTATTCGACCAATTCGATTCCCGGTAAATGCAGATGATTTTCCAAAAATCCTTAAATGCAGTATTTATTGTTTAAAAAAAACAATTAAGTCTCCTTTGCGTAGAATTTGCTATTTCCAACATGGCGTTTGTTTTTTCCACCCCTACATCCAGCGGTGTACTGAAACCACATTATGAATTAATTAATTAATTCACCTATTGCCTTTTTCAGTATAGGTACTCTAAGTAAATGTGTGTAATCAACATTCTGTGCCTTTACCATGCCCACAGTACCTCACTCGGCCTGAACACGGGAAACCTCTTGAGTGAAAATGGCCCTCAATAATCTGGCCGTATCGTTCTATTACTTACACCAAACAGAGCAAGACAGCCATTGCTGCCGGCTATAATTTTTATTATCTGTCTACCTACCTACAATCAGTATTGTTACTTTACTTAAGTAAATGTATTTGGCGAGTCATGTCCGGCGGAGTGTGTCCTCCAGTGAGAACAACTATAAGGTATATAAGATGTTACATTGACCCCATCTTTATCCCGATATCCTTACTCATTAGCCACTATCGCTAAACCATTCATAAATAGCTAAAAACCAATATCGCTATACCCTGATTTTTAATTGCGTAGAATTCTGACGTTTCTTGGTCTTGCCAGACTACAAAATATTCCTTGAACGTGTGGTGCAAAAAAGTAAAAAAAAAATCTTTAGAATATTACTTATATGATTTACATATTATAATTTAAAATGAAATATTAAAAAGTTAATTAATACAAAGTAATTTTATTTTAAAATCGCACAATCCATACATAATATTTTGTTAAACAAATTTCAGAGGAAAAAGATAATAGTTGTTGGTATCATTCAGATCATTGTCTTGTATTACAAACCTTTGGAGTTAAATTATATTATTATATTTAATCATTTTTGTTTTGTGTTTTTATTTTGGAAAAAATAGACTTTAAAATGACAGATGCCTGAAGAAGATTCTGAAGATACTGAATAAAATAAAGTGTTTTCATAAGTCATGTTTTATTTATTTGCTCCAGTAACTAATAACACTGTGACTTGTAAAGATTTCAACTTATTTAGAAGTCCCAATTTTTTTTGGCGTATTGTCTTAAATCTTAACAATATAATTTTGCATAGTTACTTCTCAAAGTTTTTAGTATTCTTATCTTAGACACGTAGGCTAATGATTTGTTTGGTTCACTAATGTTTTACCAAAATATAATCATTTGACAAACTTTATCGTTTTACAAACTTTCATTTCGCGAACAGGTACTTCCCGCCGGATAATTTTATATTTTTTTGTGGTCAATAGTCCGACTTAACCTAACTTATTTAATAGCCTATGCAACTAATGTAATATGTAACGGTTTAAGCACAAATACATTTTTGCGAAATGAAAGTTTGTAAAACGATATAGTTTGTCAAATGATGATTTGGTCATAAGTCGGGATACTCTACCTTATGTATGTGGAATAGCAACAAATTTAAATGAAGGCCAAAAACGTCAACAATAAAAAAAATGTTTGTTACTCCTGAAACGTCAGAATTTGATAGCTGTCAGATGGCTGTCAGAATTCTACGCAATTAAAAATCAGGGTTTAGAGTACCGAGGCACAAGGTGAAACGCGAAAAGAGAGGTAACGCAAAAAAATAAATTGAGTAAAATCAGTCAATGATTATTTTTAATGTAAAAAAAATATTTACACGTAGGTACATTATTATTTGTATATTTTTTTTTATCTAAGTATTAACACATAACCGTATGAACATAAGAGAGTTCTATATTACAATGCCATTATAAAATTATCAATCCAAGTCTATACATACATATAAACTCACGCCTTTATTCCCAGAGTGGGGTAGGCAGAGCTAAATAATTACCAACAAGTCTTAAAACTTCTTGATAAGTCAAGCCAAGTCTAAAGTCAATATATTAAATGAATTCGGGGTAATAAAAGTCTATTTAAATGAATGTTCAATTACAAATACTTTGTTTTTCTACTTATTATGATAAAAAATAATTGCTCAACCCAAAAAATAATGACTTAGAATGTGCTTCCAAAAATGCAACTAAAATGCCAACTCATTTTTGTATTTTCCTTTATTACTGCCCTAGTTTAATGTAACAACCAAGGAAATTTGAACCATAAGAAATGTATAAAGCTTTAAATTTAAAATCACAATTCATGAAAAGATAAAATAAATAAAATGATTGTAAGCATCAAGGTTTACAACCCCTGCAACGCTAAGTGGTTTGACTAGATGAACGTATTACCGGTACCACAATACATCAGCGAAACTTAAAAATACTCGTTTCGGGATGTTTCGGGGAACGTGGGTAGGTGAGCATTTCTAAAAAAGTTTGTACATTTCATTCACGACTTCGATTTGCAAAAAAAATTGCAGGTTGGTAGGGTGAATGAAGCTGAGCCTAAATAACATAGTCTCCCAAAATGTCCTCATACATTTGTATGAAACTTTCCTTTTTTGTTACCATGAACCAAAGAAAGTTAGTAACAAAAAAGGAAATTTTCATACAAATGTATGAGGACATTTTGGGAGACTATGTTATTTAGGCTCGGCGTCATTCACCCTACCAACCTGCAATTTTTTTTGCAAATCGGAGTCGTAAATGAAATGTACAAACTTTTTTAGAAATGCTCAGGTGTAGTCATTACTAACGGCGTTTTCTTGGTAGAGGGGTGTCAATGACCTGTATTGCCATGCTATGTGGTACTCAGTGTACCCATTTATATATGTTCCTGTTATGGAAAGATGTCCTTTCATTTTAGACGCATCTCATAATTCCAAATTAGCCGTCACCAAGAGAACCAAACTTTTATGAAAAGCTCCTTATAAGCTCGTTCTCCTACATGTAACGCATCTGAGACATAAATTAATTGTGTAGCAAGTTCATTAAGATGGGCCTTTACCTTATAGCCTTTGGTAATTCCGTCTCATCACATCATTTAATATCTCTTCTTTGTCTGTGTTAATTTTTTTTTCATTCGTTGTTTTGGATTTTGGCATAAGATATTGCTCGAAGTATTGTTTTGCATTCTTTGTAGAATGGAGATGTTAGAACTGCATGCACTTGCCCACAGTTATATACCATGCCGGTTTTAGCACTGTCTTGTAGATTAGAAGTTTGTTATCTGTAGACAACTTGCTGTGTTTTCCCAGTATCCAAAGCAGGCTCTCTTGTTGTTTGGATGTGGTGCTTCCAAGTAAGGCGTTGATCAAAATTTAGACAAATATATATCGCACTTTGTCTTGATGTGGAAGTGTGACATTTTTTAGCTGACCTTGGGGATAGTTTCCTTTTCTTAGTGGAATGAGACTTTTACAGATTTAGACGCGCTTGCTGTCTTCGCATATGAAGTCAGTTGGTCATTTAATTGAGATCTTTTTGCAGGGTTAATGTTGCTACGATGGGATATTTATTTATTTATTTTAGTATCGCGGTGTCACCTGTGAATGTGGCAGTTGTGAGACCATCTACATGCGGTAGGGTAGCTGTATATTTACACAGTATACAGAACAGGGCTCAAGACTGAATCCTGCGGAACTCCAGCTTTTAAGTGAAGCAGCTTATCTAAGTGTACTATGCTCTTGTAGAATCGCGTTTAAGGTACAGTGTCAAGTTTTGGGGGAAGAGCTATTGCGTATAATATAGAGAAAGCATTTACACTACAAAAAAGGACCGTTAGAATAATCGTACGTATTCCCTCTTGGCAGTCGTGTCGGAAACACTTTGATAGACTTAATATACTTAAAGAAAAAAGAATATTACGATATGAATGAATTAAGGCTCATCCCGGCTCATAGACACCTCCGGAGATCCTAGAGCTGGTGCTTACCTCTCCCAAAGGATTGGGCTAGCTATCCAGAGAAGTTTTTAAAGTAGCGTTTTGCAAATTTTTAGCTTGTTCTGTAACTGCGACGCTTTCTTATCTACACTGGCCCGCAAAACTAAGTATCACACTTTAAAAACATTTTTTTTTCTAAACTACTTATAGAGTTAGAGAATTAAAATAAAAAACCTTTTAAGTACTTACAGCAAGTTTTATCAGCTTTCTTTTACAACTATTGTTAACTATACAGTAACATTTTCAACTTAAAAAAAATGATAAAACAATAAAATAGCCATTTTTAGCTTAATTTAAAAGCTCAATTAACATTTATAAGTATGGTTTACATGTTGTTATTTAATTTTTAATAACTGGTATTGCCTCATCGGGCTCTGACTACAGCTTCGGGCCGGTTTGGCATACTGAACACGAGGTTTCGGAGCCGATGTTGGGGAATATTCTCCCATTCTTCTATTAGGGCCGGTTTTAGAGCCCTGAGGGTGGTAGGTGGTGGTCTGCGGCTTCTGACTACTCGAGCCGTGTGTGGTCGGGCATTATCATGCATCAGCATCGATCCATCACCCATATTTGCTAAATACGGCCCTGCATACTCATTGAGAATCTCTCGGGCATATCTTACCCCAGTCAGGGTGCCATTTTCTATGGCCACTAACTCTGTGCGACCTTCTGAACGTATGCCAGCCCATACATGTACACTGCCTCCACCGTACTGGACTCTTTCTGAGAAGCAGGCTTGAAGGTATCGCTCACCAGATCCCCTGTAGACACTTCGCCTTCCATCAGAAGTGTAAAGTGAGAATCGAGACTCATCTGTGAACAAAACTCTTGACCATTCTTCTTCATCCCATTGTCTGTGTTCACGGGCGTATCGCAGTCTCGCTACTCGATGCTCTCTCTCGAGTTTGGGGCCGCTCGCTGGTCTTCGGGGTTTCAGATTTCCTTCAGCAAGTCTTCTTCTCACTGTATCAGCACTAATGTAGTCCCTTCGGGTCTGAAGAAGCTGTTGCTGGACTTCAACTGCATTTAGGTGGCGATTTCTCAACACAGTGGTAACAATATAATGGTCTTCTCGGGCACTAGTACATCTGAGTCTGCCATTACAAGGTCTCCTCAGATGGTTTCCAGTCTCTTCGTACCTTCGCTTCACCTTCTGGGCCGTTCGTAACGTCACACCCACCATTCTTGCAGTATGACGCATACTGATACCTAGTTCCAGATAAGTCATGATTCTAGCACATCCTTCAGTTGAAAGAGGCATGATAAATAAAGTTTATGGGCTGTTGTCTAACTTAGCTTTTGTAACAAGAGTCATCGATCAAGAAAAAATGGAAAACAAAAACAGAAACAAAAAAATGAATGGTAAAATTGTAATTCGAAAAAGAGTATTTTTGTTTTAAAAAAAAAACATCCATTTCTTACAAGAAGGTTACTGACTATGAAGTTTTTATATACAAAATTAAACTCGTTTTCGAGTCCCTTTTATTCCGAAAGTATATCTTGTGCACTTAAAAAGTTATTGCAATTTTAAAAGTGTGATACTTAGTTTTGCGGGCCAGTGTATATCAAGTCTGATTTGATGCCAAACTCTTATTGTATAAAAGATAATTAGTTATTGCCAATTTCTGGAGTGTTTTACCCAGCAGGCTTCTTGAATAGCAGTTGTAATGTATTTTGTTGCATTCTCAATGTCAGCAGAAGGTTTCAACGCGACTTTACGAGGGGCGTTCAATAAAAAGTGAGAATGAGATGCAAGCTTTCAATATTAGGAAATTAAATAGGTACTGGCCGGTAAAGCTAGCTAGCTGATTGCTATGAAAAAAAAACTAACTGCCCTTTGTTTAAAACAAAATACGGTAATTTCTTTGCAATGCTATTGAGTACGTTAGCGAAAATTGAGAAAATTGAACTGCGCGCCGTTATCAAATACTTGTGTTTGAAAAAAAATCTACGGACCAAGTCAATTTAGATTTGCGGGACACTTTAAGGTCTAATGCTCCTTCCTTCCTTCCTTCGACGGTATTCGACAGTCGCACGTTGGTGCGCCGAATTTAGGCGTGGAAGAACATCGACCATGGACGGCCCCCGCTCCGGACGCCCTACTACAGCAGTAACTGAAGAAATTGTGAAAAAAGTCGAAACTTAGTTTTGGCGGATCGTCGTGTCACGGTTCGTTATATTGCTGAAAATGTAAAGATTTCAACGGGGAGCGTGCATAATATTTTACATGAACGCTTGGGTATGAAAAAGGTATCTTCGGGTTGGGTACCAAGAATGCTTACTGACACGCAAAAACAAACTAGAGTCGAGATTTGTCAAGAAGCTTTGGACCTGATACAGCTAGACCGGGAACTTTTTTTGGCGCGATTTATAACAATGGACGAAATATGGCTCCATCATTATGATCCTGAAACGAAACTGCAGTCTATGACATGGAAAAGGCCATCATCTCCAACTCCGAAGAAATTTAAGGTGGGCCCATCTGCCGGTAAGTTCATGGGCTCTGTTTTTTGGGATGGTGAAGAAGTAGTAATGATTGAGTACTTATCTCTAAAATGGAGCCACTATTACCATAGTATAAATAGAAAAGTAGCTCGACTCCGGCCCTTTAGGAGATTCTGATAACAATTGCCGCTCGGGCGTCAGGGTTGTCCAAACTTGTTTTTCAATTTAAGTCACCTACTTGGCCATACTTTCTATGATTTATAAGAATATTAATTTTCATAAATTACACAAACTTAAAGTAAGTAAGTATAAATATTGTTAGGTACAGTACCCCAACGAAAATGTTAAGCACTTTAGTGCGTTGTCATAGTAAATTTCAAACAGAACATCAAATGACACACATGACAATGACTATGACATTCACAATGACAAGTATGCTCAACATTTTTATTGGTTCTAAGTATGCTCAACATTTTTATTGGGTGACTGTACCTAAGTACCAAATTTAAATTATTTTACTTATATAATTTTATCTGTTGACACTAAATTATATATTTATAGGTATGTGATGGATGTGATATGTAAATTCCTTTTTGACCTTTTGATATTTATATATTTATTTAACAATATTTACGTTTTTTCGGCAGCGACATTGTATTGTCGCTCGATAGCGATAGGTAAGTACGCGCACTTCCAACAAAACGTAACCGAGCGCAAGGACGCCGTAGCCCCGACTAATGTAGGTACACTCGTAGTATCCTGAGATTTAGTATAAAGTGGGAGTTTAGCCCCGCCCACCGCCGCGAGCCGCGCGATGTACCTTTGTTTGAAGACGTTCTACTGTTCTTATACTGTGCTATTACGGGCACTTTATATGCCAAACAAATAGCAATATTTCGCAATGAGACCCGCGAAAAACGTCGAGGTAAACGCCCGAAATTTGTGCTGTTCCACCAGGACAATGCCCCGGCACACAAGTCCGCCGTTGCAATGGCTGCAATTCGTGATGCTGGGTTCGACATCCTTAAGCATCCACCGTATTCACCAGATCTCGCCCCCAGTGATTACTACCTATTTCCGAGATTGAAAGAATACCAGAAATTGACGACGACGCGGTAGTCGCTGCAGTACAAGATTTTTTAAGTACTCAAGATGAGACCTTTTTTAAAAATTGAATTAAGAAAAAAGATATACTAAGTGTATTATGCTAGAAGACAGTCTTGTCGAAAAATAAAATGGCATTTAATAAAAGTTGTTTATAAATAACATACTCATTGTGTGGAGGCTTGGGCCTTTGATTATGACTACAAGGTCGTCGGCATATCCCTGTATGTCATAGTCCTGGTCAGTCATTAATACAAGTAGTTGATCCACTGCTAGGGTCCACAATAATGGGGATAGGACGCCTCCTTGTGGACAGCCTCTTGTGGTGTGAAATTCATGCGAAATTGCATCGAGAGTTAGAGATTCCACCCTATTAGAGAGCATATTCTGAACCCAGTTGATGGTGGTACCGTCCACACCCTTTGATAACATTCCATTTAGAATAGTATCTGTGGGCGTGTTGTTGAAGGCACCTTCCACATCAAGGAAAGCACATAGGGCTGTTTGCTTATCCTCTATTTATACACCTATTGTAAATAATAAATATAATGTATAGAGGGAGTAAAATACATTGTTTTTTTTCTTAGAAACTGGTCATTTGTGGTGCTTACGCCCATATACAATTTTAATAAGGAAGTCAAAACCTACATTATACCAGAATTTCAGCAAATTTAACTGAACACCATTTTTTCATACATTCGCTGCGGGGTCCTTTATGACGTTTTAGTATTAGAATCGATAATTTCGCCAGTTAATCCAAATTGGCCGTTGGCCGAGTTAGTGGACACCTTGCTTATAAACGGGGTCAGTTTGTGGGTCGGGAGATCGTTTCTGCCTTCTGTATTTTCTTTTTATTAATGTTGTTTAACATAATAAATGAATGTATTATCTTTTTAAATAATTATCGTTTTCAAGAAATTATACAACTTTTGTTATATAAAATGAAAAAAACATTATTTCTTGTAGATATAACATTTTGAACTGTTAGAACTTTGGTTGTTTATAATATTACCTTTGTAACAATTAAACGACTACCTACTACCTAACATATTATTGAGGTAATAGCATAGGTATTCGTTTCCGAAATCAGAAAGAGATTGAAGTTTCACCACAATAACAAAGTAGGTAATTATAAAAAAATAGTTGTTTAAACTAGAGACCGGGTTACCTTAACCGTCATACGCATTATGTCTAACTATAAACTATGTTATACAGTTTTGATCACTTAGGGCCGGCCTGTTTCACAATCGACAAGTAAATTGATCTGTGTCAAATAAGCTTTGCTTGTCTATTGTGAAACAGGCGGTTATACCTATATGTAGATAATAACTGAAAGTTCGTGTATAAATGGTGTGATTTGTTTGACCTTAAATATTTAAAATAACACAATTATTTATGGTCACAAAATAGTTCTTACAGACACGCAAAAAAAAATATGGTTTTAATTACTTACGCTAACCCGATCACCAGTCGTCTACTCGAATTTCTTATATACTAAACTTTAATAACTAATATATCCCCGACTCTGTTCGATTACAGCTTGCATTCGGGCACGCATTGAACCGATAAGATTCTGTCACAGATTGGAACCACGAATACTATCCCAAATGTTTAAACAATGGTCTTCTAAGGCTTTCAGAGTTCGCTCATTCTGGTGATCCCAAAGTTGGACAATAATACCCCATACATTATCGATTGGATTTAAATCTGGTGACTTTGAAGGCCAGGGAATAATCCTAATATTATTGTCCTGACCAAACCACTCCCTCACACTACGTGAACGGTGTATGGGACAGTCATCTTGCAGAAACATTATCACCGGTAACTCCTCTTCTGGATACCCATTGCGAACGGTGGGCAACCAGGTGTCCTCCAGCATTTCCACATAATTAACACTGTTCGCTCGACTGGGAAGTCTAACCAGTTCTCCTGGGTCAGCCGCACTCCTCCATCCCCACATATTTACGGTTATACGACCAGATTCCATGTTGGGCACTACATGATTGTCATTATACCGAGTATTATTTGCGTAGTGGGTTGTTGGATTAAATCCATCTTCCTCATAATCCCTCACCATGGCTTGACGCTGGGGTGTGCTTATGATTCGTGGTCTACCTGTTCTTTGCCGGGGTAGCAAAGATCCCTCCTCTTCGAACCGCCGTACCCATAAAACAACAGTTTTCCTCTGTAATAAAATCATAAATTTACAATAACAATTAAAAATTTAAAATAAAATAAATAAAGACTAAATATAATTTATTTTATAAAAATTACTACTTACGTTAATATCGGTTTCTCTAGCAATTTCTGTCAAATTTCTGCCTTCACTTTGCAAAGCAAATTTGCGATCTTTTGACCAGGTCAATATTGCAACGAAAAGTATTTTTTTAAGGACAACGAAAGTAAAATGTACACAAAAAAGGCAATCGATTAAGCAGCTAACGAACAAAAAAAAGCGTTATAATCAGTCTGGTATTTATAAATCTTTAGTCTACTTTCCTAGTAGTAATACCAAAGTGTTTCTGTTTTATGCGAAAATAAGCATCTCATAATAAACTAGTAACTAATTTCGACGTAATTGTAAATGGTTTAATGGGCCAATATGGCACAAGGCCGCCAACATTCATAACCCCGAGTGTCCCCGGGTTCGATTCCACATCGTGGATGAATAGTGTTTTTGGTAAATTTTACATCTTAGTTTGGATTGACTATACTTTGAAACTACTTAGGCTGGGTTTTTAAAGATCCGTTAAATCAAATCAAAACGTGTATGAAGTTACTAAAATTTGATCTGTCATTTTTACTTACGGGGCTTTATAAAAACGGCCCTTAAATCATCTTTTATACTAAAATATAAAATCTATGAAATGTAGAAAAAAGGTTTGGTTGAAGTATGCGGTTTTTTTTCTTCATATTTTTAGATCATTACCTGCAACAACGCCATCTAGTAAGATCTTGTTGAACCACAACGAGCAGATAGATCGCGTCAGTTTGCAGTTTCTGAACTGTCCATGCACTTTTGCAGCCCAATGCCATTTACGACTGAGCGTTCACTTATTAGTTAACAGTATATGGACAAGAAGCTACCTAATTTGTAGCCTCCATTCGCACTCTTTATTCGATTCTCAGTAACCGATAGAACTTTGTGACACTACAAGTTGTTAAAATCGTGATGATATTTTTTATGGATGTCATTATATAAAACGTTCCATTCATTCATATAATTTCCTTCTTTTGTCTACGTAAGTCTCAACAACTGAATAACTCATCAGAATAAACCTTGAAAGTTCAGAGGGGCTAGCGCGGTGTGTAGTGAGTAGGGTGGCGGGAGTATTACATCGGACAAGGGCGGCACGTCGTCGCCGGCGGACGGCTCCGCAGCGCCGGCCTCCCGCTCGCCCGTCGCGTAGTACTGCAACAACAACAGCCACTTGTCAGTCCTCACCCGACTACACTCGAACACTAATCACCTTCTAATACAGGATAAATAACATGTAGGTACATCAATGAAACTTTGTATATAACTTTATTTTGGCGCTAGAAATGAGGATCTGCCAAGTCCTACCTTAACTTATTCTTACTCCCATCCCACTTCACTCGCCTAGTAATAATTTCCCCCCTGCCCATACCAGGGGGAAATTATTACTAGGCGAGTGAATTGTCATGTTCCATGTATATTTTTGCGCTGAATCGATTGAGACCATTACTTAACAACATAAATCACAATCCAGATCAATTTAAGTTAACTATTTGCACTATAATTGTACACAACATTTGTGCAGGATATTTATAGACCATAAAGTACAAATAGGTCGTTCTCAAAAAAATTGCACCGCTGAATCAATTATCCATTTTTCTGAAAAAAACTGCTTTCGCTGTGATGATTGCTATAAATAAAATCGAGTAATCGATATCACGTGGAGGGAATTGATTTATTTCATTGTTTTAGAAGATACAGGTGTTTGAAGTATGCGATAGGCAGGTGAATGACTATTTATAACCAATTTATCGACAAATACGTACAAATAAAGTGAAACTGTTATCAGGTTAGCGACCACGGGTGCAGTTAAGTAAATTGTTAATTAAAAACTACATTAAACTGACAACAAGTGCTTAATTTTAATATTTTTGATTCGTTTTATTCCTTATACAAATTATTTATATAAAATAACACACTTTATTTACGTTTCGAGCGTAACGACATCGCATATGTTAAAATCCGGTCAACCATATAGGCTACATAGGTGTTACATACATACGCTCGGAAAACCAAACTACTTCGTGCAGTCAGGTAAAAACATTAACGCTACAAACATCTTTGGTTTACAGTATCAGTGTTTAAATAACTGTCGGTCGCCTGCCGCAGGCGGCTCGTTCAGTTATGTCATCAGTACGAGTTAAGTACTCGGTTAATGAACTGCATATTTATTCACATAAAAATAAACAAGTTTTTTCGAATTGCTGGTAATTCTGCCTACCTCACTCTGAAGGCGCGAGTTTATGTATGTATGTAAATAAACCATGTTTTACGTGCTATAAATTAATATCAATTGATACGATAAGTCACATAATTATCAAAATATGGAAGACAGAATAGCGACTACGTACCCATTAAAAACTCCCGCTCAGTATGATTTTGTTTATGATTTTTGAAAACGACGCACTTTCGACGTGTTACTTCTGGCAGCGTTAACTGGGGAATTTTGGTCTCGTATTAAACGGGGAAAGGCAGGTTAGAAGAGATAGTATAACCACAGAGATAGCGTTTATCTCATGACTGGTCAGCGAAAAAAACTGTCGTTGACTAAAATAGATTTCAAGTAATTTGAAATATAAGATCCACTACAGTTTTAAATCTCGAGTATACTCGTATGTCTACGTAAAAAATAGTATTCGAACTAAGTTGAGTTGGTGATATTTAGGTATTAATTAACTCGAAACATGAGTGCCTTACGTTGGAACACTGCAGGTGAGCGACAAAGCGGAGTTACAATTTGATTTTATGCTTATTAATATAATTTTTTATATCAAAGCATTTGGCCTCCATTCAAAAAGTGTCTTTTATTATGACACTAGCGGCCCGCCAGCGGCTTCGCTCCGCTGCGAAATTCTGACTTTCCCGGTGGATTTTTCATTTATTTTCTTTCATATAAACCTTGTCCTGACAATGACGAACACAAAAAAAAAGAAATCAGCCAAATCGGTTCAGCCGTTCTCGAGTTTTGCGCTTAGCAAGACATTTATGCCCGGTTTCTGAAGTCACTAGTTAAACCTTTAATAGCTATTGATCCGTTAAAGTTATGTTTAGGTTAAACGACGTTTATCTCTTCGTGCGTTTCTGAGTGCTCTACGAACAGTTCGATAACTATTGACAGATAAATAGTTCCTTCCGCTGCCGCTAGATGGATCTTAATAGTTTGTCATACGTAGACTGCTGTTAATGCCTTAATTCAACATCAATTCCGGTTGATTTTTGTAAAAATAATAATTTGAGAAAACTTAGCCACTTTATAGTAATTAATAAATAAATGATAACGAAAATTAAAATACCTAGTTTATTTGCCAGTGGCTGTATGAACGAAAATTGACAGTTGATACTTCAAAAACAAAAACTTCAATCGTAAAAAACGTCAAATAGTTATGGAACCGATAAACGGCAAACTTTGGTCAGTTAAGTTAAACCTAGTTAAAACGGAGTTTATCTTTGAGTCGTTGTTCGGAAACGCAGTTGTCAAAGTTAACGGACCAATAGCGTTTACGGACAGATAAACCACCGATAAAAGTACTTCAGAAACCGGGCATTAGCGATTCATTTTTATTATATAGATGATAACTGAATTATATGGATGACGCTTTGTAAAAAATATATATCTAAGAGTGACCTATTGACAGGAGGCGGTGCAATTTTTTGAGAATGGCACATTTTTTTCAAAAATATGTCAAATTTTACATACTTAGTAATTTTAGATGGTTTGTTTCTGATAGTATTACATGAACGTTGAATAGTTGAATAGTTTTTGGTTCCTGCGGGCCTAGTGTGCTGCGTCTGTGTCGCGTGTCAAATGCGGATAAGGCACCCGTCACTCTCGTACTTATTTATGTGTCAGAAGATGACGGATGGCTTTTTCCACACTTTATCACGCGATTATTAGGTCCGGTGGTTAACTTCTTCGTCGCTCGGAAGTGTAGGTACATGGCCAGCCCTGGCCACCGCCGAGATTCTCGCGCACTATGTTATGGAGTGTTACTAAATCTGTGATGCCTCCGGTGGGTGGCGAGGAGAGAGTCAATTTCCTGCCTGTCTTGATATACAGACAGTCTGATGGATTCCATCCTATAACAGAGGTGTCTTAAAAACTTCTCTTGTACGAATTCATGCCCCTGACTGTGCACTTAATACTCAATACTCAATACTTTATCACAATTCATAATGTACAGGTTGGAATACAGTAAATGTATGTGCATTATTTAGCAACGAGAGAGGAGGACTTATGCACCGTGGGTCCGAGCAACCTGGAAGATTTTAACAGCGTGATTTCGCGTTAAAAATGCCGTATCAAGTTGGTTCCAATCGGACTAACTCTTGAGATATATCTATTTTTATAAACATAACTTGTTACGAAAACTCTGGTGCACCAAGCCTTTATAATTGCGACGTTGCCGCTATTACGAAAATTACGTAGGTATTGGCCGATTCTTAATATACCTAATCCACAAACGGTTGTAAACGAAACTCACCCATAGGTCTTGAAAAACTCATACAAACATCCGATCCGATCCGATTGGAATACGTTTTGAGAAAAATAGTTTTGTAGCTTGTTTTCAGCAGTAACGATCCAACCAAGGGGATTGGATCTTTTTTCCGATTTGAAATAATATCCTATGTGATTTTAAAATAACTTGCCGCAATAATTTTCCGGATCTTTTTTGCTGATTGATGGTCGAGACCTGAGGACCGTCGCGCTGTACGTAACTCCACTTCCGATTGGTTCGTGGATTGAACTTTTCCATTAACTTCGTCCAATTCGGATAGACCAAAAAAATAACTCACGGTTTTTACATTCTAATTCGAAAGAATAGATAATATTTTTAAGAAACCAATTTCTTTAATTTTGTATTTGACCCTATAGTTTTGTTTTAATATCTTTATTTATTTGAGACATTTTATGGATGACACGATTATTTTAAATTTGCGTTGGCATTTTCTAATAAATTACAACAATTAAATGATATTTAATAATAATAAGTGATTGTAATATACAAAATGCATTAAAATATACAATTTTAAGCGGTTTTCACCTAACCCGTAAGATACACCTAGGATGGCTTCAAGTCAAAAACGAAAGTCAAACAAAGGTCAAATATACTTTTGTCGAAATGTCCGAATTAAATTAATATTTCAAAAACTTAAAAATGCAGAACGACTTTAAAACCCTGTTCCTCGAAATGGTTTTCAAAATAGAGTAATTTAAAAAATATGAACAATCCCAATTAAATGATATCTAATCATAAAAAGTGTTTGTAATAGTGTATTAAAATATACTACTTCAAGCGGTTTTCGCCTGACTTATAAAATACACCTACGAGGGCTTCAAGCCGAAAACAAAAGTCAAACAAAGGTTTGTCGAATTATCCGAAGTACCTAGATAAATATTTCAAAACTTAATAATGTATGTATGTATGGATGTAAACCCTTTATTGTACAAAAGAGAAACAAATTAACAATGCAATTAATATAAAAATATGTACAAAGGTGAACTTGTCCTTATAATGCAGAACGGCTTTAAATCCCTAATCCTCGAAATGGTTTTCAAATTAGAGCAATTGTAAAAATATGATCAATCCCAATTGCACTTCATTTAGAACTCTAATTTTATGAGTGTCATTTATCATTTTGATCAATAAATATTTATTTATTTATTATTAAAAACTAACTGCACAGTTGTGAAATTTTAGATACTTACAAATACCGAAAATTACTATAAAATACAATAAAAATACAATAGTATAAAAGAATATAGAATAAAATAGAAATTTGACATCAGAGAATTGACGACACACGCACATCCATATTCTCGCAGTACCTCAAACATTCATCTCGCAGTGCAGCCCATCCGCTAGCAAATACGAGTACATCCCGCTCAGGGGCATATGCGAGAAGCCCGTTTATGACAAGACAGTATGCGCCTGTCATTGTCACTGTTTACATGTCAATAAGTGGAAGAAAGGGAGGGAGGCCTTTCCCGAGTAGGGATGTTTCAGAGTTTAATCAAAGCATAACGGAAAATGAAATAGTAGATTGATAACCAAGGGTGGAAAGTGACCCATTTCACCCGAGATATTTCTGGCGCTCGAACGAAGTGAGAGCGCCAATAGTTCGAGGGGAAATGGGCAATTTCACCCGAGTTAGACACTCTACTTTTCATTTCGACTGTGAGGAAAATATATTTAATCTTGTTTCCCGCTTTTTCTATTGCAAACTTTTTTTTCTATATTCAGAAAAAAGTTAAAATACTCATACTGCCAACATTAGAAAAGTTTAATCGAGGTCACGACCAAGGAGCCAGCAAGGAGGTTGAACGCCGCGCCGAACGAAAAAGTTTTACCTTTATTACGTATTTAAATATTCCATCTCTTTCTTTCATATTTCACAAATGACTTCCACCTCATTCTTACCCTAACTAAAGAAAGAGATGGAATATATTCGTGACGTAATAAATGTAAAATTTATTGTTTCGAACGGATGTTCGGCGTTCAACCTCCGTGTTGTATCCTCCGTGTTGTGTTGTATTGCTCCTTGGTCGTGACCAACTCGATTATTTTTTCTAATGTTGGCAGTATGTGTATTTTCAAGATGGCCATGCCGAACCGTGAAAAAAAAGTTGTCATGCTATGCTATCATGTCATTATGGCGGGCAGCAGAATATAAGAGGAATAATTTTAAATGTTGATTTTTTTGTAATTGCGAAAAAAAGAGACCAGTCGTAAAATGATTTTAATATGACGTAGCTCAATTATCTTAGACGCCATGGCCAATCGTAACTATTAAAAAAAATACTTTCCGCCCCCTGGAGGGGAAAACGCAATTTTCCACCCGGCTATCTACCCATTCAAATTAAACTTTCCGAACAGGAGAGATGAAAATATACACCGTGGGCCCGAATAACCCGAGGGATTTTAACCATCGATTTTAGAGCCCAATTGGAGTATATAAAGTAGTATAACATGTAGTCCAATAACGCACGATTCCCGAGATTTTTATTATTTAAAAATCAATTCCATAGTTAATTTAATTTGAACTCTTGTCACCTTAGCTTAAAGCATTATTTACTAAGAAAGATTCATGTTGTAAGTAGCACTATCATCAACATACAACATAAATTAATTAATCGATTTCTTAGTAAATAATGCTTTAGGTTAAGGTGACAGAGTTCAAATTAAATTAACTATGGAATTGATTTTTAAATAATAAAAATCTCGGGAATCGTGCGTTATTGGACTACATGTTATACTACTTTATATACTCCAATTGGGCTCTAAAATCGATGGTTAAAATCCCTCGGGTTATTCGGGCCCACGGTGTATATACTTAATATCTTTTAACATGAATGCCGGACCATTTCAGACTAAGTACCAGCAAGCTGCAACCTGCAAGTTCTAAATTTACCCATAGTGACATAGTTTTTTTGAGATTATTGTAGTGAAAACATAAAATCCTTATGTTCAGAAAAGAAAGGAAAGGAATAAAACCTTTTTAATTTATTATCTATGCTTTTTACGCAAATATTCTTCTCATTCATGTCATAGTTTTTCTCTTTCTTTCACTTAACTCTTTAAACATTACAAGTAAAAAAGGGACAAATGACTGACATTCATCACTTTTAAGGGGATTTCCCGTAAACAAGTGCTAATTACAAGGAAAGCGTTGCCAGCTCGTCCTTAGGCTTTGTTTCCTGGAGAAGCGAAAATATTCCATTTAACTTGTATGAAAAAAAAAAGTTAAAAACGCTGAATCGGACCGATATGTTAGTATAACATTTTGAAGTCCATATAACCTCAGGAGTGCGCTGGAGAGATGGGAAGTGCAAATCACACCGGAGACGTTGCTGCATATTCATAGTATCATAGCGTGCACTTAACAGTTTAAAACATTAACGTACGTCACCTGCCACGATGACTTTTTTTTACAGTAGACCTATGATATCACAGATGTGGCTGAATTTAATTATTACATGACACTACTAAAAACACAAATATTAAAGTAGTAAATGGAAATTACGGATGATTTCATTCCAAGCCAATTCCTTTAATTTTACAAGAATATTAGAATCTGTAGAATACTTTTGGAGTTTCTATACTTATATTGACGTTTTATTAGTAAAGTAACTATACTATACTAAATAGGTTTGAATATTTTATGCGAGTAAATTCTAGGACTTTAAATACTCAGATCAGATTAAAACCGAGATGTTTGAGTGTCCAAGTGCAAATAATCGTACTGTATAGGTATTTATGATTAGATTTGCAATGTCATGCTATTTATTTATTACAAACTATTTACAAGTGTCGTAACACATTAATATTGTATAATATATGAAAGGCAAAAGTGATTGACTGATGTATCAACGCACAGCCCAAATCGCTGGACCTAGAGGCTTGAAAGATTGCACATAGATACAGTGTAGAGATCCATTAAGGATTTTTGGAAATTTCACCCCTAAGGGGATAAAATAGGGAATGAAAATTTTTTTTTTATGAAAGTCCCTAAATTACTAATTCTACGCAGGATTGGTATCGATATTTGTAGGCATTTTTTGGTACGCAATGAAGATCACCCACCATTACTAATATCCATGATTTTAGGGATCCGTAGTCTAACTAGGAACCCTTATAGTTTCGCCATGTCCGTTCGCAGCTAAGCTCAGATACTCTCAGTTGTAGAAAGCTGTAATTTGGCATGAATATACATATTAGACACGCCGAAAAAGTAGTAAAAAAATCTAGAAAAAGAACGCATGTCCTGGAAATTTATGTTTTTTGCCCGTCTACCCCGTGGTGTGGGACGTAGTTGAATATCACTCGGACGGTGGCATTCATCAAATCAATGAAAATATTTGTTTTAAACCGACTAAGTAGCTTTTTTGATGAACGGAAGACTGAGATGTTCTGATTATGTTTACATTTTGGAAGGGCATCTCCGGAGTCCAGTCGGCGGCCGGTTCCTCCTCCGCGACGCTGCTCGGCCGGCGCTGACTGGGTTCGGAGCTGGGGTGGACGGTCGGGACACTGTTGAAATAAATACCACTATTTATTTACCAAATCATTTCTACCGGCTCTTTGTAAAATGTGTCTAATGGTTATATATAACTTGTATGTTTGACCGACTAGGTACCATAAATTAACCCGTAAGTTATTCTGCGGCGGTGTGTACCTATCCGAGACAAGGCAACGCTTTTTCATCTGACTTCAAAAAAAAGGAGGAGGAGGAGTTACCAGATTACTTCATGAAACGTGAAGCGATTTTGAAAATGCTTGTTTTGAAATGAAAAGTAAATGAAAATGAAAAGTATTTAATCAATCTCACACACAGCACCATCACCAACTTAAACATATAATTTAATTATTATTTAACCTTAACATTTAGGGTGCGGTAGTGTGACATCGATATGGGTCTTTACTCAGCATTGTGTTGCGACACTTGTCAGTGCTGCAACGCTGGTATTCTGTGAAGCCCAGATCGTGTGCAAAGATCAAAGTTGAAACTACGCATATCGTTGTTTTGACGTTTAGTGCCGATAAAAAGAATTTTAGATTTTTTTGGGTTAAGGAACAAACTATTAAGCATAGACCAAGAGGACACCTGCTTAAGGTCCTCATTGACTAGATCAACTGCATGTGAAACATCAACGGGCTTAAAGGCTTTATAGATCTGAAGATCGTCTGCGTATAATATGATATTTGCAGTGTTGCAAGCTCTTTGTGAGATCCGCAGTGTACAGAATAAAAATAATTAGTTCTAAAATAGAGCCCTGAGGTACTCCGCAACATAACAAGGCTAGTTCAGTTCTGTTTGAAAGGGTTCTTTGTTTGTCACCAAGTCAGTTTCCGATTTTTATTTATTTATATCCTATCCTCATGCCTATCATCATGTCAGCCGAAAGACGTCCACTGCTGGACATAAGCCTCTCCCAAAATCACCTATAATGCTAACAATTATTACCTACATGATCTTTACGGTACGAACAAGCATTGGTTGCCGTCTGTACTTGTTTTTTGCAAATTTTTTATCTGTTTATCGAGACCAAACTACATATTAAGTCTAACACGGTGGGTTTACGTTAAGAATATCGGAGATCCTGTCGCCATCTTCCGACTCTATCATCAGATCACCTCTTATATACCAAATACCACCGTACCATACCACATACCATACCATAATATACCAAATTGTTTCCATCGGGTGTAGGTACATTTGTGGTCCAAAGTTCAGCCCATTCCGTTAACGGGAAGTGGGTCAAATTCAACTTGCAAGATTTGACCCGTACATAGTTACATATATACATCCTAACATACATACCTACATACATACATACATTGCTGGTTAAATAAAAGGTTGTAAAAGGTTAAAAATTAATAAAAATAGATACAAAAAAGAATGGAAGAGTATTAAGGGGTAGTACAGTACGGGGGATTACGGTTACAAGTACGAAAACGAATGATGGTGAGGGGATCCGTGAGGAACTGAGGGAACTCCTCAGATATTATCGGCATGCACATAGCGACTTTGGTATTTTTAATAAAATGACCAGAGGCTTGTTGCCTAACGCACTCGCAACCGCAATCGTTTTTATTTTGACGGCGGCTCAAAAACCCAAAGTTATTTTTTGCATCTTTGGAGGTGACTTTTGTTTTTGTGATCATTGAATGATTTACTTAGCTAAATGGAAGGCGTAGATGAGCGGTACCTGGGTCGGGAGCGGTGGCGGTGGCGGCGCGGCTGCTCGGAGCTGTGCACGAGGTAGGTGGGCCGGCCCAGCTCGCGCAGGTAGCGGTCGCGGGCATCGCCCTCGCCCGGCTCCACCGCGAAGGCGCCGTCCAGGCACTGCAGCGTGGCCTCCGATATGTGGACTCGACTGTAATACCAAAACTTATTTTGATTATCTTTATGGACAAAATAAAAGTTAGATCTACCTAAGCCTACTACCAAAGGAGGCCGGCGAATTTGTACGCGTCCAATTCGTTACCCGCTACCCCCTTCCTTCTAGTTGGGGGCTAATTGTATGCCGTGTCAGGATCTATCTATACTACAAGCCTCCTGGTGAGATGTCATTACTGATACAAGACAATGCGACCCTTAATACACGACAATACCAAAACTGTCTGAAATGTTTAGGTACGCTGCGCTGCCTTTACGCCTTCATGGTCATCGAATTTAGCATTTTTAACTCTCACCTAAAATTTGTATTTCTCAACGAACTTAGAGTGCTGTTATACGTTGAGTCAGTGCCTCGCTGGTAAATGTTTTCGTTGTATATTGTCTGGGCAACGTTAATCAGGGGATAATCTCACACAAATTGACCTAGTTCAAAACTAAGATCTAGGCTCTTACTTTGGGTGCTAGACTACTTAAATACATAAATAGAAAATATCCATGATTCAGAAACAAATACTCGTCGTCATCACACGAACATTGCCCACACCGGGCAGCGGGCCCGGGCCCGCCTCGCTCCGGGGCTCTGGGCACGAGCACTACCAACTAGGCTTTTGTCGTTATTAGTGAGACTTCTCAAAACTCCCTTATTGCAATATTTCATAGTAGAAAAGACTTGGTTGAATAACGTCCTAATATAAGTAACATTTTTAATAGGTAGATAAACGATTCAGATGACCATAACAGCCATTTAGGCAGAACGTCTAAAATCATAAACCTATAATATGGTAAAAAGGTAAAATATAAAAAACGAAGTAGGTAGCAATTCGAGAACCTGCATGGCTGATTCATTTTAGTAGGATCCGAATAGGAGACGACCTTCACCCAGCTGTTTATTCGATAAAAAGTATTTTATATCAAATTTAATATGGTAAGTATATATACATGGCGAATAGGTTGACTGAAAAATTTAGTCCAACACTTATAAAATAAAAAATATACGAAAATTTATAAATGCTTGCTTAATAGACAAATTGTATACCAATCCAAAGTATAAATCGTAGGTATAAATCCTATAGAATATGCAAACGTTAGGTTGACTATTTTTTCCCATCATAACTATTGGGTAGTAGGTAAGTCGGTACTTTCAAATTGTATACCAATCCAAAGTATAAATCCTATAGAATACCTATGCAAACGTTAGATTGACTATTTTTTCAAATCATAGCTAATTGGTAGTAGGTAAGTCGGTACTTTCAAATTGTATACCAATCCAAAGTATAAATCCTAAAGAATATGCTAACGTTAGGTTGACTATTTTTTCCCATCATAAGTAGCTATATGGGTAGTAGGTAAGTCGGTACTTAATAATTTGTACTAAACCTAACGTTTGCATATTCTATAAGCTTCATACTTTCGATTAGTATGTAATTGGTCTATTAATCAAGCAATAGCAATTTAAAAAAAAGTTTTTTTTTAAACTGAAGTTTTTCAGTCAACCTATTCGCCATATACAGTGTGGAAAAATAAGTCGGGCCCTGGAGGGAAACTACCTTAAATCCTTCAGTTGTCTCATTTTACTTCAAGGAGACATTCCTTTATTTTTAAAAAGAAACAAAATTGCATTCAAAGATTTTCTAAAACTCGCTTGCCCTGCCCGGGACTCGAACCTACTAAAATTAAAGAAACAAACACTCTCTATTTTATTACACTAATCGATAGGATTATTATTCAGGAGAAAACTTCTCTAAAAAACATTTGGTCTTACTCTCATCCGACGTACAAGATAGCCATGAAGAATACCTATTTAGTACACAAGTTCTTTAATGAACATTACCTAGTACTTATTGTTCACTTTCAACGGACAGTCGTCGTTCGTCTTTAAAGACACGTAACAGTTCTCTCCTCTCCGACAGTCAAAGACTTCGTATGAAGTTCACGCTTGCTAATTTATCTCCAAGTACCTTGTTGAAGTCTTCGATAAAAAAACCGTTTAATGGTAATAATACCTGTGCACATTTCCTTCTTACATAATACGAGGCGTTCTGTGGCCAGACCTCGCGCCCATGAACTTCTTTTTATGGGGTCATGTAATTTTTTTTATTTATGAAACCTTTTATGAAACCGTGCAAGAGCTAAGGTTGCAGTTGAAAATTTTATTAGAGCCATACACCACAATACTTTGCTGAAGGCTACAAGAAATAAATTTCAACGAAGACTAAATTTGTGTGTCCGGAACGAGGGGGCTCATTTTGAACAATTTATCTGTTAAATAATTTAAGTATAACAAATTGATAGTACTTAAAGTAAAGATAATGTTAGATTTTACGATCATTTTTATTTTTAAGACAAAATTTTTGTTAGAGAATTTTTATAATCCTATCGATTAGTATTGTAAAATAGCGAGTGTTTGTTGTTTTAATTTTAGTTGGTCCGAGTCCCGGGCGAGGCAAGTGAGTTTAAGAAAATCTTTGAATAGATAGATAAAAAGTTTATTTGCGTACCACATAGCACACACAATTGACAAAAATAAAAGATAAAAAAAATAAACAATATGATACTAACATTACACACAAATTGCCAAAAGAATGTGTGCGCTGCAGCAGGGCAAAAGGGGCTCAGCGCATAACTTTTCTCATCGTGAGCAAAACACTGGTATTCTGCCACTGCCCGAGGATCGACAGAGCAACAACAAGCAAAAAAAGAAAAGGAGGATAGTTAATTATGCTTATACATACTGTCACGCGTTTGGGTGCTTGTGCGTGGATTTAGGTGTGTATGTGTGTGTATGTGTGCATGCGTGCGTGCGTGTGTGTTACTTTGCAAAACTGTGTGAGTACATAGGTACCTACACAATTATGTCGGGCGAATGTGATGAGCCGTGAAGAGCATTAAACAGCAAAATCCGATACCAAGTAACCGCTAGGTATACCAATGGTTTGTTTTTGGAGGAGTAAATCCCTATAATGTTTTGTTTTGTCCCTAGAATAGTTTTTTTTTTTTTTTAATAAAGGAATGTCTCCTTGAAGTAAATGAGCCAACTCAAGGATTTAAGGTAGTTTCCCTCCAGGGCCCGACTTATTTTTCCACGCTGTATTAAGTGTAGTACAGAGATGGTTTATAGCTTGAAGACGGATATAGGTTAAATGTATTCTGGAAATAGAGATATTCCTATGGAAATAACTAGTGATAAACCAATTTTGCACGAAAGGGGTCGCGGCCAAAGTTAGTTTATTATAAAATAAAACAAGTATCAAGAATATATTGTCTTCATAAAACCTTTTCTAGATTTAAGGCAATCATTTTCAATAACTGCATAATCTCTACCTATAATTATTAAAAAAATTGGGTGTTTTGAGACCAAACCTACATTCTTTGTTGTGTTTTTGATACGACACCTTATTTTTTTATGTAACTTATTTTAACATAAACAGATTAGATCAGGTTGTACTGTCATCGGGAGTGCAGCTCCAATAACAATGTAAATAATATGGAGCCAACGAGCGAATCAGTTATTGTAGAGATGGTGCGACGCCTCACCCAGGCAGGCCGCCGCTCTCCATGTGGTTGGCGACGGTGACGTCGTGCGACCACAGGTCGAACTGCCACTTGAGCAGGCCCAGCACGCCGCACAGCACGGAGCCGCTGTGGATGCCGATCCGCATGTCCAGGTCCACCTGCCGACCACACACGCTGCTGGAGAAACCATATTTACCGATCGTTGGTTACAAGCAGAACCAAGTAGCAAAAGGGATGTTGACTCATGTTCAACTTTACTATATAATGTTCATTATATAAATTGAGAAATTGGAAATTATATCTAATTACAAAGTTATGTCAACCCACCCCACAACAATTTAAAAATAACATAGGTACTGCAATTAAAAGTTAAAACTAAACTTATTTAGATTAAAATAAAACTACACTACTCAAATATTAAAGATGTAAAGTGAATATTAAATATTACAAAGTAAAAACAAACCACAAAATATTAAAGTAATTTAAGGTGATGAGTACCTAAGGTTAGGACTTTTGGTGGCGTAACTTGGTTCTAGAATCCATGGAGTCGCTATTTTCTAATTATTATAAATATACCCCTTTAATTTTGGTCTTCAGTATGTCATATGAAAAATAAACTAAAAACATTTTTAGTTTGATTTATCCATAGGAACGTACTATTTGAATATTTGTTTGTTTGAAACAAAATCACTCTCTTTACCGAAATTAATTTACTCGTATACTGGTTTAGCGATTTAACTAATGAATACATTTTGAAATAAGTACTACTTATTGTGACAATTACTGAGGGTCAAAATCAAGGTGGTATGTTTATAATAATTGGGAAATAGCGACTCCGTGGTTTCTAGAACCTAGTGATAAGACATAGTTTCGAAAATTATGAGTATTTTTTTCATTCAATAGTAAATTCATCATTAAACGCACCCTGGTACATAAGAAATGACGATCTCCACCGGGACCTCGAAATGGAATATGTTAGTAATATTGTCAAAAGATACGCCGAAGCCCATGAACGCAGGCTTCATCGCCATGTGAACGTCGAGGCCACCCAGCTCCTCGACAACACGGATATACAGCGAAGACTGAAAAGGACAAAGCCTTTCGAGTTAGTTTAGTGTAGTGATAGTGTAATTAGTGCAGTGAGTACTACACACAAAGAACACATTAACAAAGTGTCTTCCCCTTAACAGAGACAATAGGAATAGTATTAATGGACACATTCTTAGCTTAGTCTGTATTAGGAGTTTAGGTCAGATTTTAAATACTTATTAGACATAACTCATAGACTAAATTGTATTCCAATGGAATATATTTGAAGAGATATTTAATTTATAAAAAAAAGTAAATTTCAATGGTAGCTATAATCCAAATCCTTGCCTTGAAATTAAGAATGAATTGTATGGCAACTATGTACTTCCATGCAGTTTTTCACGAACAGAATTACAAATTACTTGTTTTTACCAAACATTTGGTACAGTGTTTACAGACTTGTGACGTCATATTTAATTATAAATTTTTATGAGGCGTTGAATACGCCTAATAATAATATCGGACTTTGACTCTAATTTCTGACTTTTGCAGAGCTCAGATTGCAGTAGGTTCCATAATACATACATACATACATTTGATCCTTATAAACAAATGAATCGAATAGCAGCATAATATTTAGGTTCTCCTATTGTAGTCCGGAAAACTTTAACCCTATTCTCACTACCACTACTTTCAGTAGCCCTACAATCAAAAAGCCGAATTTTTCATTTTCCTAACTATCATTAGCCCTAATTTTTGCTTCCCGAATTTACGCTGTACCTAATTTTACTAGCCTTAATTTCAATATTGCAAAATATCTATTTTGCTAACAGTCGTTAGCCCTAGTTTTAGCATTCCGAATATACGTTATACCTATTTTTACACGTCCGTTTAAGTCTGATAGGGATCTAAATAACCGTAATTAATGTCGACGTATTCCGCGTAGTTATGGCGCTTCGCGCCTTGTCATTTAGTATTTGTTTTTCATGTAGTTCAAACAATCATTAGGTCTCATAGCTATTAGGTCTATTAATCATAGGAGTAACATTGTTAGGATTAACAATATTAGTTTCAGTAATATTAGAGCATTTAATATTTAGTACAAGTAATTTTTAGGGTATAGGTATAACTTTAGGTCTAGTAATCAATTAGCACATACAAGTTTAGCTGTCATGACATTAAGGCTAGGTAATGAAAATTATATCAAACGTTGGTATGCCTAATGAAATTAGCTTTTATGATATTAGGTCTAGTGAGGGTGAACCTAATATTTATTTGTCAAATAGCCTAATAGAGCCTAAATTATTATATTAGGCTCTATAATTCACTAATAGAGCCTAAGGCTAACACTTGTATGCCTTTAAAATGTCCAGATAGTATTTAATTCAAAGTAGACTTAAAATATTTAAGGCGACTTTAGTCTATTCGTCACCTTCAAATGCAATTTTTTAGAATTAAGTCAGCCTTAAGTATATACGTCTAGAAAAAATCCTTCTTATGGATGGTTATTCTTTCTTACGCTTATATACAGAATTTCACCAAACGATGTTAAATGTTAATCAATGTCAATCGACTGTTAGTTCATTTTCTTTTTTTAATTTAAGTTTTTGTTGGGGTATTATTGTATCGTACCCGTTTATTAATAGTCATCTGCAATCCTCGTTTATGTATGACACTCAAGTACCCAGCGTACTTGCGAGTCTCGCACTGCACCTGGAGCGAGACCTGGAGCGTAGCGCGCCGAACGCTATTAAGGAGCTGCGGCCGCCGGAACGGTACGGAACGGTCAAGCGAGAGTCGGACTCGCGCACCAAGGGTCCGGTTGTAAGAATCATTGTAAAACGCTAAAGAAAATACTCATTTTGTTATGAACTTTATTTTCTATGAAATAAGGTCCATTTTGAATTTTAATACCGATTTTTAAACTATTTTGCGTTTTTTTCCAAAACCTTAAAATTGTACAACTTCATGTTATGTTTCGTGTAAAATGCCTATAATTAGGTACATTTTGACGACGCGCTGGCCTAATTGGTAGTGACCCTGCCTACGAAGCTAGTGGTACTGGGTTCAAATCCCGGCCAGGGGCGATATTTGCGTGATGAGCGCGAATATTCGCGTCTGAGTCATGGAGGTTTTCTATGTATATAAGTATTTTTTTCCATATTTAAGTATTTATCACGTTGTCTAGTAACCATAGTAAAAGCCTAGAGCTTAGTTTGGGACTAGGTCCATTGGAGTGATATTGTCCCCTGATATTTATTTATACTTACATTTAAATCAGGAATTTCACAGATTTTTTGGTAAATAAACTAAGGAGAAAAATGTCGGGGAACCGTCATTTTCTGACCATTTTTGGCTTAAATCAAAGAAATACGTCATGGAAAATTATAACATTTGAATTACAACGAGAAAACATCTAACTGCGTAAGACGTGGTAACTGAGTAGAGAAGTTAATTCTCCCAAAAATCGCCACCTTCACGGCCGGGTGGAAGTTATTAGCGTATAACTCAAATTATTAAGAGCTTTGTAATGCATGTGGCACACCATTAGAATTGGCATAAACTGGAGATGTTTTTAGGAAATTTGAAGAGTTGTAATCACGTTCGTTTTTTTTTTATTTCGTTGTAAAGTTAATCTTGAAAAATTTCTTTACTGATTTCTGAAACTTTGAGAGCCCCCATTTTTTAAATATTGCTATACGCTTCCAATAACACTTTTATTCGAACAACACAACATTTAACTATCTGAAAAAATGATAATTTTGTGGATACACTAAATAGTTCCTTTTTTTTCGGGGTTTCAAGGTCGAATTTTGGTAACTTTTAATAAAATGAAGAATAAATCGGTATTAAATAGCCCCTAGACCAATAAAAGGTTAAAGTACCTGAAATGGGTAGCTAATGGCCTCTTCTAATGGCCTGTTTTTTTAGACAACGCTCTACCAAACAGCCTGTATAACAAAGCCAAATTTCAAGTTAACAGCTTCTATATTTTCAGAGAAAAACTGCTGTGACTACAGTCAGACACCTAGGTAATTTAGTCTCACCACAATAATTCCTTATTAATAATTTTGGTACGGAACCCCAAAAAATATTGATAATTTAAAGTCAGAATAGACTATAATAATTATTAATTATTTATCCGTGTCTCACAAATAAATTTATTGATCTATATTTTATTACATTATATAAATAACCAGCATTTAAGTATGTATTTCCTATAAGAAAGGCTCGGGAGAGTGTATGCACCGAGATGCTAATGCTTAATATGCTTAGAAGTAGAGATCGTCGATGAGCTCGTCCTCGTCGCGTAAGGGAATAAAGAAAGTGTCGTAAACGATACTAGAACTCGATGCAGCCCCGGGCTGGCGACGGACCTGCGCGTTGTAGCGCACGTCGCGGATGGCGCGGATCATGTGCAGGCCCATGTTGACGCAGCAGCGCGCGTGGTCGGCGCGCGCCTCCGGCAGCCCGCTCACGCAGAAGTAGCAGTCGCCCAGCAGCTTAATGCGCAGGCAGTGGTTCATCTGCAGACAACGCAACCAGCTTCACTATTTTCATTACAATACCAAACATTTGCTACTGACTAAGAAGTACCTATTGAGTATTGGACGTATTGTATACAATGTTAAGGTCGGAATCACGAAAGGAATAGTGTAAGTACATAGCGGGCCACCTGCCCCCTGCGTGGGCGGAGCCCCGCGAGGCGGTCGCGCATTCATTTAATCGCTCATAAATAGACTCTATTTAACTCTGTTAAATAACCACAAAACCCTGGATTATACAGTGTATTCCCGGCATAGGGGCTTTCCTTGACATAGAGTAAAAATTAGAAAGTCATTAATGTCCCTACATGTTTATTTTAATTAAAACAAGAAATAATAGTACACACTTGTTTTGTAACAAAAAAAAATGCAAGTAATGTAGACTGTGCATTAAAGTTAATTAGTAAAGTCATGTGACCAAACTAAGACTTGTTTAAAAGTGACCATAGCAGCCCCATTTGACGTCTGACCAAAATCGAGTGCTCCTGCGCTGTATCTAGACTATGGCTCGTATCATTCAATACTTTTCGATATGTAAAATTATTTTGGTGTAGAATTCATGAAGTAACTTTAGGAGTAGAATTATCTTGAGGATTGTTTTAGATTTGTTTTGATTTCTAAATTGTTAACCCAGTGAACGAGCGTTAGATACCGGCAAATCCGACAAATTCACGGAGTATTAATAACTCTCTATGTTTTGCCCCTGTACCAATGTCTGCCCTGTACCAAGTAATATCGAGACTGATTACGACACTTAGGTACACACAGCTCCAATACGTTGATGGTAGTTAAAATCTACTTAAATTGCAGCGTTACGTTAGTTACCTAACTTTGACTTAATTATACATGCAAATAATTAGTTAAAGCTGGAGCCCTCATGCCAGTAACACACTGTATATGAACATAAGTGTTGAAGACGCGGTTAGGCTCATACTCGGTGACTGCCCGCACACATACCTACATGCAATATAACTGTAACTTATATTATGAAATAAATAAATCTAAATCTAAGATGGGCTAAAGAGGAAAGACGCGCTTTTTCCGTTAGCTGGTGTAGCCGCTCTGTTATGTAACTTTTATTTGCTCGTTAAAATTAAATATATTCGAGCCATTACGCAAATACGTTAACACAAAAAAGTTACGTAAAATAATAAAAACAAACTCACTGTAGCTAGTTGATCAAATCTTGCGAATAAAGCGTTCAATAATTTAACTAATTCTTCAGCACTGCATTTACTTGACAGTTCTGTAAAATTTAAACAACAATATAGGTACTTAATATAAAGAAAACAAATGGTATTGCAGAAATATTATCTATATGTTACGTGTACTCCTCCACCTGCCTTAAAGTTGTTGTTGAAGAGTGTGTCCAAATAAACTAATTAGGCAAAGAACAAATTCAATAAAAAAAACCCATATTTTAAAACCTACACGTACGAGAACCTGCTCGCGCCACTCTAACAGACTCAAAATATCGTACCCCCAGATGAATAAAGCGGTTATATCAAAAACCTTACTTTACAGCAAAAATAATAGAAGGAAAATTGCTCATATCACTTATGTTTTTGATGAAAAATTTATTGTTTTCGTTAAAAATAACGCAGTAATAAATAAGCTATTATATGGTTTTGACGGACTAAGACAGCATTGCATAGACGTTAATAAAATAAATAAAATGTATATTACAATTATATTCATATGCCTACATACCGATTAATTTTTTTTAACTGTTTGTACGTCTTTATTCGTCTAAATATTCAGATAAAACATTTTTGTAACAATCATACACATACTTTATTAAGCAGCATTGATACCATAATCATGCACCATATTATATGTTTACGTCCTTATTCATGCACTTTTAACTAGTTGCTGTCTTGGTATTTCATATTAACTGCTTTATTCATTTAGTGACAATAACACTAAAATGAATATAAAAAGTCTGTACAAATTATTTTATGAGGGATCATCAGAATAAAATAAATGATATTGTAATAAAATGTTGATTATATTAATTAACTATTAAGGAACAATCAGTTTCATTATGAATATACCTAATATTAGAATGGATTTGTAATTATATCTTTGATTTTATCTGGCTTTCAGTGAAAAACAGACAAATCCAACAAAAAAATATATATTTGGTTTAAGGGTACATAAAATTGGCGTAACTAATCGAAATACGTATCTGGATTTGTAACAACTAAGTTTACAGATGTTTTAACTATATATAAGTGCTAAAATTATTAGACGTTAAACGTCGAATATGGAAGAAACATTGGAATTTTCTGTGGTAAAAAAAGTTTACATGAGTATTTTTAAAACTACCTATAACATTTATTTATATATATTAAAGTATATTTTTGTAACAAGAAACTTCTTAATTGTATTCTTTTGATTATATATTAACATTACTAGCATAATCATCACAGAAAAGCTCTAGTTAGCTATTTAAAATTAGACTTGAAGTATCCATTGCATGTTAGTTAACTATTAAATATGGGTATAATTATGCACTGATTAACATATTATTTTTATTCAAATGAAATACCTGTCAAATATTAATAGTAAATGGTAATTACTCGGAACAATCGTCATCACTCGTGTCAGCAGCGGCAGCAGCTGCAGTTTGCGTTTGGGGAACTAATTTATATTCTATTCTAAACTATAGCCTATGTTTATGCCAAATTTAAATCAAACGTTTAGCCGTTCTGGCGAAATTACGTAACAAACATCCATCCATCCAAACATTCGCATTTATAATAATTGAACTAAAGAATGCACGCTACTTCGTACCTACGCGTAGAATTTGTTTTAAAACTTGCATGTTTAAACATTTCTAAAATACCTACGTAGATACCTACTTTTGTTAAGAAAGGTTAGTTTTGTCACGAAACTAAACCTTAGGACCAGTTTAATACAATAAGGAACTTAACTTGTTTTTCTAAATTTCAAATTTAAGAAGCATAATACCTACCTATCAAAAATCACAACATGCATTTTGACAAAAATCATATTACTTAAATATACTTATGCTTTGTTTTAGTCTTTACACTTTGAAAAGTTACTAAATTTTGATACCTACACTTCTTCAATTCAAATAGGTATCCTGATCCACCTACCGTTATAATAATACGCTTAGGTAGGTATAAGTCTACCACTAATCTCTATCTATACTTCAGTTTTTATAGAATTAGAAACCACAATAACATTATATTGCGTCTGTTCAACTATTTATTACCTAGCAAATAGTTACAGTACAATAGTCTGGGAGCCGCAAAATAAAATTATTTTAATGTCACTTTATTTGCGTGTCATCAATTGTTACTCAAGTAGGTACAAATTGTAAAGAGATTACAGTTCACGAGCCGCAATACAGTGTGTCTCTGACCTTGGGGCTTTAAATTCAACGATCGATTCTACTCGCTAAACTGAACTACTTTTGTTCTGCAACATGAAAAAATAACTTAAATTTAGATAACTAATTGATGTTAAAGTCTAATTGTAAAATCAGTGTATTATACATATACTGGCCATGTAATCACTATCTCATGGTACGGGGGCGACATTACCTTGGTACGGGGGCTAAAGGAAAATGGAGAATTGGATCGCGTACATTGAAAATTAGATTTAACTTGTATGATAAAAAATAAATTTAAACTGAACATATTTTTAACAACTTACAGAACAAAAGAAGTTTAGTTTCAGGAGTAGAAATGATCTATGCATTTAAAGCCCCAAGGTCAGAGGCACCCTGTATAATGTTGTTGTGGTTTCTAATTCTAAAAAAACTGAAGTTTATACATATATAGGTATACTAACAGAGCAAGTTAAATAATAGTTTGTAATAAATAGCAAAATATAAGGTAGGTATTACACGCACTCTCATCATTGACCATGTCCAACATTCGTCAGCATCGCAAATCCCGCAAGGTTTTGTCGCGTCCAGAAGACTTATTTTCATTGTATTATAATCATTAATCATGTAATTTATTATAACACTCAACACTGTCGTTTGCACTTTTTTCGATAACTTGTTTACAAACAAAACGCAAGTGCACGCCTCGTTACCGATCTAAATTACGACTACAAAGAAATGGCCGGCCGGGTGAGACGTGTTTACAACTCAGGTGATTCCCCCTCCCGCGGGGCGTCCGGTGTTGCATGCCTACTTGCAAAACTATATCGTTGTAATATTGAACAGTAAAATGAAATAATAAATAAATACGTCCATGATTATTAAGTTAAGATGTACAAAATATCATTACAAAATTATATTATTCACAAAGCAAACATAAAAGCACACTACGTTAAAAACGGAAATCTATTGAACTCGTATCACTCTTCACGTCTCTAGTGAAATATGTGTTCAGTAAGAACATTGACGTTTAAGGTTAAACAAATCAACGTGTTCCTTTTTTTCGGGCGAATAAAAGTGTTTTAATTTTTAACATCCTTTTTCAGGCAACTATCTGTGTTCCAAGGCCGTGTAATAATTTGTATGGGCTTTATTCGACAACATAGATTAATTTTAATTTCGGAAGTATAAACACGTTTGTGTAAATATTTCCGTAAATATAAGTCAGAGGAGTATGAAAAAAATTGACGTGATGAATCTTAACCTGCGGAATTCAATAAAAGTAAAAGTTTTTACCGCTTTGTTCGACTGGGTGTGCGATATAATTTCAAACGTACCTCAAACACATGTTTCGTACTTATTGACTTCACAGCTCGGGTCGGTTAGAACAGCGCGAGTATAAAAAGCGTAAAGAATCACTGATATCCTAGAAATGGCCTATTTGGATGCAAATGCATCTAATATTAGAATAACTAAATTAAACCAAAAGGTTTCAAACATCGAGTTAAATCGCATTTGTTTGCATCACACCAAATTGTAATTTCACATTGTTACTTTTAAATTACCTAAGTACCTAATACGTGATAAAATTAGTACACGCAATCTTTTCTATTCTTATTAATTAAATTTAGCAGAGAAAACACATTTATTTTCCAATCATTTACTTATGCAAGAACGTACGTACTCTTTCCAGCGATTTTGATGATTCTTTCTACATATTAAAGTCAATTTCAAGGTAAGTAGGTACCAATTTCACCAAAAGATGTTAACTAACAGCTACACCCTACACGTAACGTGGGGATGTTTTTTTTTCGTGTACCCCGTAGGGTTTGTGCAATATTTTTTTGATTATCCTTTTATGAAATTTTAAGCTTTAAAGTGCAAATTTTTCTCAGAGTCAAGTGTCAGACCCTCCTACCAAATTTTAAAGGAAAACTATCACAACTAAGAAGGCTTGATTGATTCCTGAGATATGAAATTTGAAAATCTAGCGCAGATGACTTGTTCCCCTTAGGTTAAAGGTTGCGAGTACGACAGAGTCGCCCGCAGTACAGGCGTACATTAGTAGGTAACTAATATGGTAACATACAAATAGGTACTTACCTACAAGGATTATTGAAACCTTACCAGTAAAACCTTTTATATCTGCATAAAGTATTGAAACATTCTGATGCCTCTGGATGTACAAATTATTAAATTGTTGTTCTTGAAACTCTCCTTTTACTTTTGAGACATGGTTGTAAATTTCTTTCGCCAAGAAGTCGGGAATCACTGCGTAAAAGATGACATACTTTATGACGAATTGAGTTCGAGAATTGACAGGCACAAGCGGCGAACGGGTGAGAGTACTGACCACTCCGGAAGAGCTTCCACTGGCGTTCGTTCTCGCGTTTTGTCCGCTGGCGCGTACGCATGGAGCGGTGCGTCTCGGCGAACGCCTTGCGTTGGCCCCAGTCGGTGCGGTATTTAGCGTACAGGCCGGCGCAGTTGACGGCCGCGTACAGCAGCGCGTTGGCCGCCAGCGCCGGCGCGGGGCACGGCTGCACCACCTGCGCCACCTGCACCACCTGCGCACTGCACACTCTCAACGCCGGCTCAGCGCGGCGCGAACACACAACGTTGTACGGAATAGGCACCACAATAAGCGGGTGATGAATGCCTTTGCCTAATATTACTTATAAACATTATTAAAATTATACCGGATGGAAAAAATCAATAAGCCAAGCAGAAGTAGGTCCCTCAAATACAAGAAATAGCTCATTTTACTCAAAGAACACATTATTTTTTAGATAAACCACTGCATTCTCCGTTTTTTGAAAAACTTACAATCGAAGCAACTAAAAATAAAAATAAAAAAACTGTCGCTATTTTATTAAGTAGGTAGGTACTGGTAGTCTGATACTGACAATTACAATCTGTAGCAGGCTGTCGCAAATTGTTAAGTACCTAAAATATTCACAAATTATATATTCTATTATAATATAATAGATTAACTAATAAGTTGCTAAAGGATCGTTTCCACGGATTCACGAACTCTGGTCCTGAGATACCATTTTTTTCTGGTTTGTAACCCTTTAGGAATAAGCCATTTACTACCAATTTAAAGGGTTTAAAGTTATCCTAAGATGTACAACACAACTACCTACCTCAAAATTGGAATAATCGGTTTCTTGAGATTAGACGTCGTTTTATGCATATGTGGTAAGAAAATTAGCACAATCCAGGGAATTTCATAAATAAATAAATAATAATAAAAAAAAGGTGTTAGCCCAAAATTTACATTTTTATGACAGTTTGAGTAATCGCAAATACGGACGTAAATGAAATAAATATAAAATGATAGAGATCATAAGATCAATCACACACAAGTTAAATAAAGGCAAGGGCCCTGCGCCGGTATTCTAGCCGGTAAAAACGATATCGTAGTTAATCTGTTACGGTATTGTTATGACATAACGTGAGCCGCCGTTACGGTCAAGTAAATAAAACGTTGACGATACGATAACAGCTCAAACACAATATCATTTTGACCGCGTTGGATAGAGGCCCTAGAGGTGTTAAACTATGGGCGCTAGACAACCATTATCCTACTTATAGCAATCAAGACACACACCGATCGCACTCATCACCCCAATTTACCCGAGATCGAACCCGGGACATCTAGATTCGTAGGCTGCTTCAAAGACTACTATATAAACTGCTTAACTGCAAACAAAGCTAGCTGCATCTTCAAAAAAAGTAAAAGAGAACCTACAACTAAATAGTTCTACTTTCTGGAAATATTAAAGAAACGATTGCTACGAGGGTGAATCAAAAAGTCCTTAGAACTGGCTGTTTATAAAAAGTTTTTAAATGAAGTTTTTTTTTTATTTTAAACTGTCATTACAACGTAATATTTGACAGTTGGTTTCGTTCGAATTGTTCCCGTCGTTACATGGTAAATTGATATTTTGCGAAATAAGTCGACTAAAACGTCCCATTATGGAAAAAAATGAGTTACGTGCCGTGATAAAGTACTTGTGTATGAAAAAAATGACTACCAAGGAATTTTTTTTGGATATTCAGCAAACCGTAGGCACTAGTGCTGTACCCTATTCCACAGTCGCTTTCTGGGTTGCCGAGTTTAAAAGAGGCAGATCTAGCTGCGAAGACGACCCCCGCTCCGGCCGGCCATCTACCTCAGTTAACGCAAAAACCGTTGAAAAAATTGAGAAAATGGTTTTGGACGACCGGCGACTAACAATTAAATACAAACAGATTTCGCTTGGTAGCGTACATTCAATACTAACCGATGTTTTGGGTTTTAAAAAAGTGTCAGCAAGATGGGTTCCGCGAATGTTAACGCAGGCTAACAAAGACTTGCGTTTAGAAGTTTCGAAGCGGAATCTAAAGAAAATCTTGCATGACCCGGACACTTTTTATCGTCGTTTCGTAACAATGGACGAAACATGGGTTCACCATTTTGACCCTGAAACAAAAAAGTAAAGCATGTCCTGGAAACGGCCATCTTCCCCTCCAATAAAGAAATTTAGAGTATTTCCGACAGCAGGTAAAGTTATGGCCTCAGTTTTCTGGGATGCAGAAGGAATCCTTTTTATTGATTATCTGCCCAAAGGAAAAACTATTACAGGTGCCTATTACACCGATTTGATACCAAAAGTGCGTCAAGCAATCAAAGAAAAACGTCGAGGAAAATTGAGTGCGGGAGTGCTTTTTCACCATGATAATGCTCCGGCTCATCGATCACAAATGGCTCTCACTGCAATCCGCCAAGCTGGTTTTGAGATCTTTGATCATCCGCCCTACTCGCCAGACTTAGCTCCTAGTGATTTCCACTTGTTTCCGAAACTAAAGGAGCACATTCGCGGAACTAAATTTGACGACAACAACGCGGTCATGGGTGCCGTAGAGGAGTTTTTTTGAGGCTCAAGAAAAATCGTTTTTTTATGATGGATTAAAAAAACTTGAAAAACGGTATAATAAATGTATAGAACAAGAAGGAAATTATGTTTAATTAATTTATATTATATTCGTTTGTTTTTGACCCGATTTCTAAGGACTTTTTGATTCACCTCGTATATTACATACAATACAATAAATATTGGATAATGTGTGACATATAATGAATATGTTGTCAAGATCGTAGCAAGTGGAAAGAAGTGGTCTCTGCCTACCCCTCTGGGAAACAGGCGTGATTTAACGTATGTATAACGTACGCTACTGTAGTGTCCTCATAGAATATGTTATGATACGTGTTTGGGTGTTCCTGTTTGTGTAACAATAAATATCGGCTCGCTCGCTATGCACTGTGCCTTTCCTGCACGCCCGGCTGTTAAACTCCCCGCCCTTCGCGCCAACCGTGCAGTACCTAACCCCGAGACGACAGATGACAGGTGTCACAGATAATATTACATTTATATATAAACATACCCTTATAATCTGTGATATAAGTGTCCATACACTACAGTCGTACCTTTATTTTATTTTTAATTTATTCAATTAATCAATTATTTCTAATTCATATTGTTTTAATCAACCGGATACACTTTGAATGTGAATTGGTTTGACACGCTTAGAATTATTAAAATTAATTTAAATTGTACGTTTTAACTTTATTCCTTTACATCTTCGGGGACCGGGGACCTACCTACCTATAATGTGAATGTATACTTATTAAACAAGTTCTAGTGACGTTTGTGTTGAAAAGTCGGCAATTTGGTAAATGTCGGCGCGCGCGCTGAAGGCCGGAGTAATGGTAATATTCTCGTTGAAGTAACTTTTTTTTAAATTAAAACATTACATAAAATTAATTCTATATAGGTTTTTTTAAACAGTTAGTTTAAAGTCGAGGCACTGTAAAAGTTATTAAAGGATCCAAAAACTGAATCAAGGAACTATGTTCCGACGTGGTCTAGTCTTACCTTTTCTACTGTATGTTTTCACATCCAGATAATTGGCACCATAATATTACATTATAACTGGCGTCTACTATTATTTAGTTACAGCAGAAGCCCTCTTGCCAGTAACACACTGTATAATGTATGGTTACAGAATTATCAAGAAGTTTTAAGACTTGTTGGTAATTCTTTATTTTCTCGGCCTACCCCACTCTGGGAATCAAGGCGTGAGTTTATGTAAATATGTATTATGTATGTAATTTGAAGTACTTCATGATTAAAAGTGGTATTGCTATTTAAAATAATTTCTTAAATAAGAGTAACCTCGCTTACTTACTATGATAAAATGGCGTAGCTATTTAGAAAAATAGGTATACTTCGTCTAATATTTACTTGGATGAAGTGTAGGTACCCTGGTCTGGCATGCAAATAACAATACCAAGATAGAGGGAGATACTTTACGGAGTTCGCAATCAGAGAGAACATGAAGGAGACCTTAATTTTTATCTTTGTCATTGACGCGCCTCTTTTATGCTTGCCAGAAAGATCAGTGGCCACCCAAACCTCTGACATTTCAAATGGTTTTCGTGAACTTATGTGTTTAAAGCTAATGTATGACAGAAAATTGTGTTTTTATTCATGTTCATATTTGTGTGTGGCGTGGCGTTCATAAGGCGTGAGTTTATGTATGTATGTATGTATAATGTATGTAAACATATACATTTTTCTGCTGACCGAAACGTCAATATTCTGCCAATCGCTTAAATTATACCCTTAAAACGTTGCAGAATTTTAAGTACCTACATATTTTAAGAACATACCGTGGCCCCTATTTTGTTTTGATTAGTATATATACGCTAAAAAACAAAAGATAACAAGTTTAGGGCACTTCACTAAGCTATGCGTGTCGCTGAAACCAAACAATATTTTTTGAACTTAGTCTGTTTCTCAAATTAAATAACCAAATTAAATGTTAGTTTTATTTTAATTTAAAGTTTAGTTTTATCTTTTAAGTGTAGTAACTATATTATTATTAATATTAAGTTTCTAACATAATTAAAAAGTTTTGTTATCAGCTTAGGTTAATTAATAGTCATAAATTAAATTTATGTTTTCTTGATACCTAAGTTCCTATTTCTTTAAAACGATATAGTTATCAAATCAATAACCAAGCGTTGTTAGAAATAACTTTACTACAAAATAACATTGACTAAAAACGTAGTTTCAGGTTTTTCAATGTTTAAGTTTATAGCAGTGTGCGCTTCCATCCTAGTGGGTTTCCAATAGCACTTAGCAGAACGCGTTAATACATGATGATGGGCGGGGGACGCCCAGCCTGAGCAGGCGGGGTCGATCGATCCTTCGGCGCTAATGCATACATCTTCGCATGGCTTGGTCAATATCATTTGATAACTAGCTTCTGCCCACCACTACGTACCCACACATTGGACATAACTTCCCAGGGGAATAGTGTTTTTTTATTGATAAAAGGTACGTATGCCATGTGTTACATCAGAGTGTCTATTCCAAAGATCATCCAAAATCCACTCAGCCGTTTCGGCAAGAGGGAGTAACAAACGCCAATTCACACGCACACCCACAAACTTTCGCATTTGCATATAATACTTATGTGCGTGATTTAATCGCCCATAGGCTGATTAATGATAACGAGTCCTAGTTCAATTAATAGGATGAAATACTTACTTGTTTCAAAAAATGAATTATCCTATTCAAATCCTTAAATTAAGAGATATATTTGAACAGAAAATAACCTCATTTCCGACATAGATTTTTGACATTCGTTTTAAATATGTTCAAACGAATATTATTGGAAAAACTGATGTACCTATCGAAATGTTTCTAATTCAAATTTTAATTAATGGTTTTCACTGCTGTAAAGTTGTACGAAGGCTGCCTTTTAAGTTCAATCGTTTGCAAAACTCCCGTGGTTATTAAAAAAAAACTAGTATCATTTTAAAATATTTGAGTTTAGAATTCGAAAACAAAAGAATGTCTCGAGATTGGCCGTATGGTTTTAGTACAGTGTCGGTTCAAAGTTCAAATCTCGAAGGATAATTTTTTACAACTTTAAAAGAGTTTTCCTACTCCTGTACTTTTATCTGTCATTTATATAGTCACGAACACTAATATAAGAATATAGATAATATGTCCGCAGAACATTCCGTAGAAAAGTCTATCTAGTCTATTCCCCTTAACAGCACTTGTGCTTTTTTGAGCCAAAAACGATATGCCTAGCTGCCAAAGCTTACACCTAGGTTAATTTGACCAATCAAAATACTTCACCAAATTAAACCACCAATCACAATACACATTGACTGTCAATCGGAACGTTAGGTTCTTTTTGGTATGTAAACTCTTTTACTAATTTAACTCTTTAAAAAAACATTTTATTTGGTATCAACCAACCAAAACGCAGCTATATTAAAATCGACCAATCAGGTAAAAGAATTCATTTCTCAAATCATTAGGTGTTTTTTAGTCCCTATTTCACAAGTTAAATCGATTGTGCAACTTTAAAAAAAAATATGAAACCTGGCAAGGCACATCAATTTAAAAACAAAGTTAACCATAGACACATTTTTTTTTTTTTTTTGCCCCCGCGGCGACTTGAACAGCTACTACCGCAGGGATATTATGGCGTTTCCACGTGAAGTGATTACGTCAGTGTCAAGGTTGATATGAGTATAAATCAATATAGCAATAAAACACAATCCAATCTTCTCTAGGAAGATTGGGGGCAACGTTGTACGGTGATTTGTAGGTCAGAGGTCAAGATAGTTTTAACCTCTGCACCACTGCGAGTCCACTTGAAACGAGAAGAAAGATGCCAGATACACGAAATAAGTCCAAGTCTTCAATCACTGTGCGACACAAAGGCATAAAAAGTACAAATCACTATCAGAAAAGAACTTTGAACACCTAATTACCCAAAAATTAAAGTCTAAAACAAATTACACGTCCGCCATCTTTTAACGTTGCAAATGGCCCCCCCGACACATATTTTGTTGTTTTCGAATGTTTCTCGCTCGTTTGTTGTTCTGTGCTTCGTTCGTTCGTATTCTAACCTAGGTATATTAATTTAATTTTGCATTTTATTTGAAACCTAGTCGTAGAAAAAGTATTGTATGCAACGGTGTATAACTAAGTCAAAAAATACTCGTGGCGTCTTGCTTTACGATGTTCGCCTGCGGCTCACGTCGTAACCACACCACTCGTCTTTTTTGACCTCTCTTATACAACTGTTGCATTAACTACTATAATGTTATTATGTACGGAACCGTAATTATTACTGCAATTATATAGGGTTTTATTATTAGTTTGTATGTATTACCGCTGCTGCACGGACTCATATGATGCTGACAACGCGAAAGATCCCGAAGTTGCCCGAGCGACTAGCGGCTCGTGTTCGGTTTTCTCTAGCGTCACGCCGCTTTGAGCTCTCGACTTGGACCGACACGTCGCTTTTTGATAACATTTACCGTTACGTTGGATATACGTATTTGGAACGTGGTTGCTCTAGTCTTAGTGATAGGCATCGTGAAGGCAAACCAAAAACAGCCGTAACCCAGGAAAACATTGATGCTGTACGGCAACTGATCGTCGAAGATCGCCATGCGACATACCGTGAGATAGAAGCTTCATTAAGCATTTCAGGGACCAGTGTTTAAAATATTTTGCATGACTACTTAGGTGTAAACAAAATGATCTCACGCTGGATACCACATTTATTTGGTGAAGACCAAAAAACGGCTCTAAACACGATTATGACTTATGACATTATCAGTGGTGACGAATCTCGGATATATGCCCACGACCCGGATTCTAAACAGCAGTCGACTGTTTGGGTGTTTCAAGATGAGCCAAAACCGACCAAAGTAATACGCTAGCTTTAAACACATAAGTTCACGAAAGCCATTTGAAATGTCAGAGGTTTGGATGGCCACTGATCTTTCTGGCAAGCATAAAAGAGGCGCGTCAATGACAAAGATAAAAATTAAGGTCTCCTTCTCGTTCTCTCTGATTGCGAACTCCGTAAAGTATCTCCCTCTATCTTGGTATTGTTATTTGCATGCCAGACCAGGGTACCTACACTTCATCCAAGTAAATATTAGACGAAGTATACCTATTTTTCTAAATAGCTACGCCATTTTATCATAGTAAGTAAGCGAGGTTACTCTTATTTAAGAAATTATTTTAAATAGCAATACCACTTTTAATCATGAAGTACTTCAAATTACATACATACATAAACTCAGGCCTTGATTCCCAGAGTGGGGTAGGCCGAGCTAAAGAATTATCAACAAGTCTTAAAACTTCTTGATAATTCTGTAACCACATTTTGCACAAGTACGCTAAGATTTTTCCCAGTGTATTAGTGACAGGTGGCAAGCCCATCGCCTAACAGTACTACAAACCTATATTCCCGTAGTCGCCTCGTACGACATCCACGGGAAGACATGGAGTGGCACTTTTCAAACCCGGCAACCACACGGAAAAATAACTTCAAATTAAATGCTTAGAAAAGGCTATTCCTTCGAATAAAAATGTCATCAATCAAGCACTTATTTTTTTTGTATATCCCAATTAGGGATTAAGCAACATAAATTATATATTTTCTATTAATTAAGTATAAGTAATTAGTTTACATGTTTGTCATAGTTTAATACTTTTGTTTAATTTATCCCTTACTCCTAACAACAGTTTCATATTTTTTAATCAGTCTTATTCATATAATGACTAATAAATTAACGTCGTGGTCGTGCTACTCGCGACTTACGCGAAAGTTTTAGCGCAATTTTTTTTATATGCGCGGTGCGCGGTTCCACGCTTTGAAAGTGCGGGATCCAGCAGATTAATAAAAGCAGCGGGATCCTGCGGGAATGCGTGATCCCGTTTTGCGGGATTGCAATCCCTGATCCCAATTGAAAATATACAACCATGTACCAAACTCCATCAAAAGTAAAAATAAGTTCCTTTTATTTATAAATAAGTTAAAAATATTTTAAAGTGATACATATACGTAAAGTAGTAATTAATGATATGTGCAATATTCGTAGATAATATTTTATTCTAATAATTAGGTACTAGCCCTACAGTACTGTCCTAAGTTGCTACGCCCATGCAGGGTCACATGTATACATTCCATGTAATTCCATCTATATACCTGTAATGTGACATGCGTCATGCAATAAACGAATTTTAACTCTTAACTCTTAATTATAACAGAATCAAGAGATGTCTTTAATTTGATATCCAATTCAGTGCAGCTTATAAATTGGGGTGAAATTCAATAAAATAATATCCAGAGAGGTAATGCAGCCAGTATCATAGGGACCATGCCGCGGGCGAACCTACTAGAGGGGATTTTCTTTTTATAGTGGTGATTATTATGGGGTATTCCCAGTAGTCCGCACCTCCGGCAAGTGGTGCGAACTACTGGGAATTTTTATTCCCAGTAGTTCGCACTGCGGACAAATGGGAAAATCAAAATCCCAGTAGTTCGCACTGTTTAATTCAACATAACTGTGTTCAATTTCATATGGTATTATAGGAGCAGGAATATAAAAAAGTAATTTTAATTTAACACATTTATTTAAAATTAGACTGACAATTTAAAAAAAATCAATAAATATTATATATATACAGTAAAAATGCTTTACTATGTTGATTTGTTAAATTTTTCGTAAAATTAATGTTTTTTTTAAATTGTCAGTCTAATTTTAAATAAATGTGTTAAATTAAAATTACTTTTTTATATTCCTGCTCCTATAATACCATATGAAATTGAACACAGTTATGTTGAATTAAACTGTGCGAACTACTGGGATTTTGATTTTTCCCATTTGTCCGCAGTGCGAACTACTGGGAATAAAAATTCCCAGTAGTTCGCACCACTTGTCGGAGGTGCGAACTACTGGGAACACTCCCAAGCGGAGTGGGCAATGGTCCCTGAATTAGCGGAGCAACGGAGAAACGACCAGCCAGACTGTTCCAAATACCCAGTTATTTTGTGCTCGTTGCATTCCTAGTCCTGTTCTATGCTCGTCGCCACTTAAAGGGGAGAAGTATGGCATTTTCTTGTGTCCTTATAACAAGTGTGATTGTTCATATTTGTATAATTAAACTAATTCGAAAATAATTTCGAGGAATAGGATTTCAAAGCCGTGCTGCATTATTAAGTTTTTGATATATTCTATCATACTTTTTTCGGATATTTCGACAACAGTATATTTTAACCTTTGTTTGACTTTAGTTTTCGGCATGAAGCCCTCTTAATGTGTGTATCTTACGGATGAGGCGAAAAGCGCTTGAAATTGTATGTTTTAATACACTATTACAATCACTTTTTATCATTAGATATCATTTTATTCAATTCCCAGTAGTTCGTAGTAGTATTACAATAGTGCGAACTACGGGGTGCGGACTACTGGGAATAGCCTATTATTATTTACATATTTAATAATTGAGTAGCTTAGTTTTATTTTAATTTAAATACTTACGTTTAGTTTTAACTTTTAATTGTTAACATCAATAAATCCATATATAAATAAATAAATAAACAATAAAAAATATGATTGTAATTGTGTGATTGTGTCCCGTTTGGTTGCCGGGTTAGAATAGTGGCACTTCATGTCTTCCCGTGGATATCGTAAGAGGCGATTAAGGGAATAAAGACTTGTAGAACTTACTGTTAGTTAGGCGATGGGTTTGCACCCTGTCAATAATACACCGGTAAACATCTTAGCCAAATTTTGCAAATTGTGGAATAATTCTGTTATCAACAAATTAGAGTTGTTGGCAATTCTGTAGCCCTCCCTTCCCCATCCTGGGAATGAAGGCGTGAGTTTATGTGTGTATTCATATCATAAGGGAAGCTAGTTAACGTTATCTCAATTTAGTCCTTAACTATACACCCTTTTTTGTCAAATATACATAATTATTAAATAATTACGAATTTCAGTCAGCCGATATGAAGCGCTTTAATAAGTCATCCCGGCTCATAGACATCTCCGGAGATCCTAGAGCTGAGGCTTACCTCTCCCAAAGGATTGGGCTAGCTATCCAGAGAAGTAATGCAGCCAGTGTCATAGGGACCATGCCGCGAGCGGACTGCTAGAGGGGGTGTTCTTTTTATAGTGGTGATTATTATTTACATCTTTAATATTTGAGTAGCTTAGTTTAATTTTATTTAAATAAGTTTAGTTTTAACTTTTAGTTGTAGTACCTATAATAGATTAAATAAATAGCTTTCAATAGTATGTATTAATATTTGAAATGAAATCAAATAAATATTTATAGTAACATTTATTTTTATTATTTAAGGTGTTCTTTCTAGAAAATTCGTGGTAATAGTTTTAAATTTTTAATATATAATTAAAAACCGGGTGTATCCAAAATCCCCAATTGGGGTAAATTTTACGGCATTTAAATAATGGGGTAAATCGTCAATAACTGTCCACCCACTGACCGGCCACCCACCGGCCACTGGCCACCCGGCCACCGGCCACTGGCCACCCGGCCACCGGCCACTGCAGTAATAGGTGTACGAGTAAAGCAAAAGATATGCCGATATTTATGAGAGTAAACACGAATATCAAGATCCAGAATTATTATCCGGAGTACTGTCACTGTCCGCGACGTTAGTAATATAATTATATTTACTAACGTCGCGTTAGTATCTAAAACTGGTAGCTAGTTAACTACTTAAATTAAATTTTCTTAAGTGGCCAGTTATTAAAAATTTACCTATTTATTTTACCAGGGAGCCAGATGGTTTTGCCGAAGACAAAGTGGATTCGATTCTTGCACCCAAAAAACTTCTGTCATTTTCATATCAGTCACAAGCAAACAGAGTGGGCGTATGCCCTTAAAACGAGCGGTGCTCCGTAGGGACCAATTTCATTTAACCTGCTGTGTGTCGGTTTATTTTAGTACTTATTATGATTGCTGCTTCTTCACATCACATGTTTTGTATGCATTCATAATGTTGATGTCAGCGGTCGAAGTATCTTCTTCTTTTGCCCCCGCGGCGACTTGAACAGCTACTACCGCGGGGATATGGCGTTTCCACGTTAAGTGATTTCGCCAGTGTCAAGTATATATAAGTATATATCAATATAGCAATAAAACAATCCAATCTTCTCTAGGAAGATTGGGGGCAACGTTGTACGGTGATTTGTAGGTCAGAGGTCAAGATAGTTTTAACCTCTGCACCACTGCGAGTCCACTTGAAACGAGAAGAAAGATGCCAGATACACGAAATAAGTCCAAGTCTTCAATCACTGTGTGACACAAAGGCATAAAAAGTACAAATCACTATCAGAAAAGAACTTTGAACACCTAATTACCCAAAAATTAAAGTCTGAAACAAATTACACGTCCGCCATCTTTTAACGTTGCAAATGGCCCCCCGGTCGAAGTATAGTAAGTATAGTTCAGTCTGTCAGAGGGTGAAGTTGATTGATGGCGCTGTCACAGTGACAGCCCACACGTACGAGCAGTAGAGGTATCTTTAGGTAGTATAAGTAAGTCGCGACCTGGTACATGGCGGTGAGCACGTGCGCCACAGAGGCCAGCAGCCCGATGGCGATGCACCAGCCCAGCGACAGCGGCAGCATCGCGTACGGCACGAACACGATGAACAGCATGTACCACACCTGGTGCTCCGCCGACTGGAACCCGATGCCCAGCCCGCTCAGCCCTGCCAGCATACGAACACGTCACTCCTCATCAACAACTGGACGCCGCGCGGAGGTTGCCAGGCGGCCCGACAAGTACCTATATCGTTCTTGATACAGTAAATGGTTCAAACTTCCTTAGAAACTAGGTACAATGTACAAAAACTATTCTGGTAAGAGTCGGGGCCTGCTCTATAAGTATTATTTAATCAAGTTGGTAATCAATTAACTTTTTAACGATATAAAAAAGTAACAAGAAATATCCCAGCAATTGTAAAAGTACTGTCGATCCAGAAAAAAAGTAGAGATCACTGTGATCAAAATATGGTGGTTCTTTCATTTCGACGATTGTAGACAAAGCTTAAGAACTAAATAAATAAAAACATTTCATTACATTGAGTTGAAGTACGAGTAGCCTTTGAACGCCACAGACGTCTCCGGCCGCAACTGGGTGATGTTATACTCTTAAAAACGGCTGTTGGAGGTTTAAGTAGTCCCGTCAGAGCGTACAAAACACATTTCACTCTTCTCAATTAGGCAGCACTCGGCAGCAGGGCTTCTGCCGAACGATCGAGCGTAAAAAGCCTAATTGAGAATGCATGCGCTAAAATGAGATTTGTACGCTCTGACGGGACTACTTAAACTTGCCGGTTCCACGCGTTCACTCGTTTGCACTAATTTGCAGAGTATAGCAAACATGCTTGGCGTGTGAGTGACACATTTTGTGTTTGAGGTGAGGCGTTCAAAAGGTCAGCTTGTAGGGAGAGAGCACTGCTTTTTATCGAAGACGTAATCAATTTAAGTATGCGGTTAACTAGTTAAAAAAAGTTTATAACTAAAGCGCAGCTACAAAAAAACAAGAATCAATTTCTTAGCATACATTAATAAAACGGTAAATGGTATAAAACAATACTGTATTTCGCACCAAAAGTAAGTATGTACGAGGGGTGGCTGAAAAGTTATCTACCTAGCCTAAATGTAGTTAAAAAAAAATACTGGCCACTATGAATTCATTTTTATTGACTGTTCTTTTTTTAAAAATTTGGACTCTCATGTGTTCGTTGTTTTTCATTTGTTTTTTGCTCGTCATTGCTTGCATCATGTCGCTTGAAAAAACTAATTTGATTAAAATTGAGCAGCGTGCATTATAAAATTTCTTTCTAAGGAAGGTAATACGCCCTCCCAGATCAAACAGCGTATGTTACCTGTATTTGGTGATTTGTGCCCTTCCGATTTTACCATAAAGTTCTGGTGTAAACAGTTTAAATCGGGTTGTGACAGCCTAGAAGATGATCCTCGTAGCGGACGACCAATTTCTGCTGTCACTGAAGAAAATGTGGCCAAAGTGAAAAAAGTTATTCTAGAAGACCGACGGGTGAAACAGTGGGAGATAGCTAGAGATGTAGGTATAAGTAAGGAACGGGTAAACGAAATAATACATGGTCATTTAAATATGTCTAAGGTAAGTGCACGCTGGGTCCCCAAAATACTAACTCCGTTAGACAAAGACAGACGTGTCAGATGTTGTGAGGAATTTTTAGACATGAGTCGCGGGAAAGAGGAAGAAATTGTTTCCAGGATTGTGACGTGTGATAAGACTTGGATTAGACAATAGGACTCAGAAAGTACAATGGAAATTCAAAGACGAAAAGCCTCCTCGGAAGTTTAAGGTTCGTCCTTCGGGTAGTAAACTCATGGCGACAATTTTTTGGGATTCAGAAGGAATTTTGCTCATGGATTATTTGCCAAAAAAAACGACAATGAATGCCAATTATTACACAAATTTACTTTGCCAGCTGAAGCACGCTATAAAAGAAAAAAGGAGAGGCAAACTTGGCAAAGGAATTTTGATTTTGCACGACAATGTACCTGTGCATACGGCTCGCACAACACAGCTCGCCATGACCAGAAATGGCTTCGATGTCATAAACCATCCCCCTTACAGCCCAGATTTAGCCCCCTGTGACTATATCCTATTCAGACTACTGAAGAAAAATCTCAGGGGACGTAGATTTTCTACCGATGATGAGATGATAGCCGCCGTGAACGACTATTTTGACGAGAAACCGAAAGTTTTTTTTTTAATGGTTTAATTTCATTATTTGACAAGTGTAACAAGTGCATTTCGGTAGAAGGGGATTACATAGAAAAATAAAAAAAAACCAGCCAGCTACGTCTTTTCTTTCATAGTCAGGTAGATAACTTTTAAGCCTCCCCTCGTAGTTCGTGTTCAGTAGTTGCGTGCCTGGACTGCACGCGCCGGAAGCAACCTCACCTGGACGGGCGGAGTCGGTTTACCCTGGGCAGAGCCGTGTCGCCGCGTTGGGTTGCGTGCGTAGGTATTAAGTATTACGCGTCGCGGCGCATCGACGCCCGAGCGGCAATAGGTAACAGAAAGTATTATTATTTGTCCTAAGCTGGTTTTCTGCTGCTTAAGTCAGACGACGTTTTTAAGCAGTGGCGTTTACGTATTCTGGTTATCGGCATTTACCTGGACTCGTCCAACTACAGTCAACACAAACACGCCTACCGACGTACCGGAACCAATCCGCGGATGGTGGCCCTGTCTGAGCATATTAATAGCAAGTTGTCATGCGTGGCAAGCAAGAGATCACATTGATTCGGAATCACAACGAGCGTGTTTCGGTTTACGCCTGTAGCACACTGGCTACGAAACGTAATCGGACCGAACCCAGATAAGTGTTTCAATGAAAATTTAACTTTATTACAAAGCAGTGTTTTGGTTCACTCTGATTCCGTTTCGCTATTGTGAGGGTTACTGCTGTAGAGCGCCGGGGGCCTACCCTGGGCGACGAGCAGCGTCCAGGTGGTGGCGGCCGCCCAGTGCAGGTAGTTGTTGGCGAAGCAGCGCCACAGGCCCAGCAGGCACACGCTCCCGTTCAGCACCGAGAACGCCACCGTCCACGCGATCTGAGTCGCCGCTGGGGGCAATCATATATGTACACATAAAACTAAGCCATCGACAGTCCTGATCATCAACATACGTATCGAAAAGAATCTCTACATTCAATGCTTGCTTGCTAGCAGTTCAAACTATGCAAAATTGAAGCTCTACTTACTACTTGGTGTTTTAAAGAGCGTCAGTTGTGTAATACATAATAATTTATAATATAATACAGATAATTCTTCAACTAGTTATAGCCGTCTTTGATTTTTATTTTAACCATAAAACACACGGAGCGCTGGCGCAGTTGGGGCCCGCGCGGTCAGGGTTCCCGCGATGAAGATGACCTGCTCGGCACGACCCGCGCCCCAGCTCTGTGCGTTTTACGCTAACAACCATTTTATATTTTAAATACATACTTTCTATACATATATACCACATGAACATAAAAGCAAATAACAGTTCTAGATTTTGATTTTAGGTATAGGTAGATATTAAGTTTTGAGATTATAATGTTTATAATTAACTCGTTGGTCGCGCCCAGCGTCGCCCAAGTGATCTTTTTATAACAAACCTTATCCTGACAATTCAAACACAACAATAAAACAGCCGAATCGGTCGAGTGCTTTGAGGGACCGTATTATGGTCGCCTCTATCGCGGTGGATTAAGCATCCGTCACTCTCGCACTTACGTACTCGTCAGAAAGCGACAAATGCTTTATTTAAATATCGAAAAACATGACCATAATAGGCCTGCTGGAAATGCTCCGTGAATTATGCGGTATCTAATAGATTTTTATATATATAGATGAGCATTATAGATTGACCATTGTATTCTGATTTTCGAGCATGTTATAGGTCGTTGAATAAAATGAAATTAGGGATTGTAAAATTGTAGCATTTTATTTTAAACTAGAAGAGAGTATACCTACGATATTATGTCACGAGTAGTTGGGTTTTATCGAGTCTTTGTATCGAGTAGCCTTAATTAAGGCCCAGGGGCTTTATCCTAAGTTGTCCCCGGCACGTATTGCTTTCTTCGTTTATAACTCAGTCGCCATTACTGAGAATTAAATGTAAGAGCTATCATAATATTTATTTCTTTCATCGTATGGCGATCTGGAGAATAGGCGAAAACAAGGATTATTATTATTATAAGTAAACATTCATTTATCTCAGCCAACTAGCTGCGTCATAATACTAACGATACGATAACGGCAAAAGTAATATGGTAGTACCGAGTAGAATAAAACCCCTGATACAACAAAGATTAAAGATGTTGAATGTTGATTCAGTAAGTAGGCCGCCCGGGCCCGCCGGCGCCGCGCACTAGCCGGCCGGGCGCGCGCCCCGCGCTGCATGCTCGTCGGGGAATACAAAAGTGTTTTGTGCCTTATGAAAGTGTCACATTATAATTTACCTTTTTCTCCGTCGATACGGCTCTTTGTAGCAATATATATGAGTGATAGACTGACCTGAAATTAAAATGCAATAATTTTAGGCAATGGAAATAAATTAATAAACAGGTAAAAAGAGAAAAGATGTTTATTCAATAACTAGACCGCACGGGCACTTTTACACGTCAAAAATCTACCAGCTACTGCTACTACTGCTGAGAAGAAACGCCGCAAGAAACATAAAAGACGGTTTTTTTTTTAAAATACCTATTGCTTACAAACAGACACCAACTATAAAAATTGTAGAAACGTGTTCCGTTGCTTATTCTATAGTATTGTTAAGTTCATTAGGTACTTGAATGCTCAGATTTTATCCATTCTACAACTTTATTATTATATGAGCAGGAAAATATGTCAAAACACAGAATAACAAAAGCAAATATAAAAAACATAATAATATGCTTAGACAAGATACGATGATTATTTACATGTCTTTATGACTAAGTTATTATTAAGTTAGGCAGGTATCTGGTTTAGGCCAAGCGGTTTTGTCTGTTAGAGAGGCCTCGACCATATTAGAGCTTTAGACATCAACACACTTTAAAGTATTTTTTAAGTACCTACTTAAAATGGTAACTTTAAAACTAGGTACGGCTTTTAATTAATTGTAGCACTAGCTTCTGCCCGCGACTTCGTCAGCGTAGATTTCGATAATCGTTATTTCCTCGGGACTTTTTTATTTTCCGGAAATAAATATAGCCTACTTATATGTTAACACAGGATAATAAACTATCTTCATTCCTTTCATTCCAATCTCTCCAGTCATTGCAGCGTGAAGGAGTAAGAAACACGCGCGTACACTTTCGCATTAATAATAGATAATAATAAAAAATCGCAGTAATATTTAATTTTTTGTCTAAAACATCCCGCGTGATTTCTTTGAGTAGGTACCTCTCGGTGCATCATCAGAGTCTGCAATCTACCTATTAGTTAAAGCGTTTTTTACAACGATTCGTATGAGCCTAAAAACGGAGAGTTACTGGTGTCTAATTTACTACCGTTTTTAACGTTCCGTAGCCAAAATGACAAAAATGAACCCTAGTTTCGTCATGTCCGTCCGTCCATATGTCACAGCCATTTGACTTGAAAACTCCAAGAGGTAATTCTGTAGCTCTGCCTACCCCACTTTGGGAATGAAAGCGTGAGTTTATGTATGTATATGTATGTGTCCAAGAGGTAAATTACTGAAATTTGGAGTAAAGGTGTCTTGTAGAAGCCGTTTCTTAGTTTGGTAGTTAAATAAGAAAAATAAATATTTCCAGGGGGCACTCCAATTTACTCCATACATGTAACAGAAGATGAAAAAATGTATTTGTACCGTAAGTCATCGACACTCAGGCAGCCAGGATAAAAACCATCTTATCCAGCGAACCGAATCGGAACATAGCTATAGGCTCACTGAAAAAACCGGACAACAACTACACAACCACAAATAGTGAGATGTGCGAGTTGTTGCTTGATACACACTTCCCAGGATGTACAGTTACGGAAGACTCGACATGGGAAGACACGACCCAGCAGACTTTTGAACAACCAGCTGTTGAGGCCGTCAATACTGCCCAAAGAATAGTAACACTAGAGAAAGTGTCATGGGCAATCAACAGCTTCTCGACGTTTAAAGCGGCAGGCCTAGATGGCATATTTCCGGGACTCTTACAATGGTGACAGGATACTGTGGCACCCCACCTAGTCAAGATTTACCAGGCATGTCTCTGGCACCGCTATGTCCCCTCAAAATGGAGAGAAGTTAAAGTGGTATTTATACCCAAACCATTATACGCAGCCCAAATCATATAGACCAATAAGCCTTACGTCATTCCTACTGAAAACACTGGAACGACTCTGTGACCGAGATCTCAGAGACGGGGCTCTGGCGCATTATCCTCTTCATCACCAACAGCATGCCTACTGTTCAGGTAAATCAACAGAATCAGCACAACACAGCGTCATTTCACCTATAGAAAATGCACTATCAACACAATCATCAGCTCTTGCAACCTTCATCGACATCGAGGGGGCTTTTGACAAGACGCAATTCAACAGCATAAGCCACGCCCTACTTAGCCATGGCGCCGACCAAACCGTCTCGGGATGGATCGACAACATGCTTAGACAAAGGGCGGTACAGGTAACAGTCAATAGCACCACACGAGCCATTGTATCGAAAGGCTGTCCGCAGGGAGGAGTCGTCTCACCGCTCCTGTGGAACCTCGTGGTGGATGACCTAATCCGCTCACTAAACGAGGCTGGCTTCTACACTGTAGGCTATGCAGACGATGTAGCTATCCTCGTAAGGGGAAAGTTTGAGTCAGTCCTATGCAACCTCATGCAGGGGGCTCTCAAAATCGTCGAACGATGGTGCTCCGAACATGGTTTGTCAGTAAATCCATCAAAAACCGAACTAGTACTTTTCACAAAGAAACGGGTCATTAATAACCTAAGCTTACCGAAACTCCTAGGCACGACCTTGACTCTCTCCAAAGAGGTCAAGTATTTAGGAGTCATCCTGGATGACAAACTGCTATGGAACAAACACTTAGATAACAAACTAGAAAAGGCCTGTGTCATATTCTGGCAGTGTAAAAGGTTACTTGGCAGAACCTGGGGTATACACCCAAGAATTGCCATGTGGCTAAACACGGCAGTGATCAGACCTGTTATCACCTATGGTGCTGTGGTCTGGTGGCCAAGAACTAAACTGACCACAGCCAAGAATAAACTGCAACAATTTCAAAGACTAGCTTGCGTAGCTGGGTCATTATTTGGGCGTTTCAACCGCCTCACTTTCGTGGTCACATTTTTGTAGAAGTGACTTCAGATTTCAATTTTGTTTCTGGTTAGGTATCTAAGTTTACCGGACATCTATCAAATATCCAAAAACGCTATCAAAATATACGCCCAATTCTTCAAAAACATGTCCACGAAAGTGAGGCGGTTGAAACGCTCTAATAATGACCCAGCTATTACAGGTTGCATGAAAACTACACCCACAGCGGCACTGGAGATACTGCTGGGTCTACCGCCCCTAAACCTTTTCATCCAACTGGAGGCGGCGGTAGCAGCCATCAGATTAAAATCCCACATTCTCTGGGGTGTTACAAACGGGACCCATACCGAAGTCCTTCAGGAAGCAATCACATATCAACCTCTGATAGCTGCTCATAATGACAAGGTACCCAAACAACACAACTTCAACAAAAGCTACACCATACAGCTTGCTGAGGAACCCACTGACCAGTCCAGTATACATGAACTACGCATCTATACGGATGGATCAAAGACGGAAAAGGGAACAGGTGCAGGAGTGTACTCACCCGAAATTAACATCAATATATCAACAGCCTTAGGCGAATACAGCTCCATCTACCAATGTGAATGTACTGCCATACTACAGGCTGCCAAGGCAGTGGCTAGGCGGGGTATCAAAGACCAAAAAATTCGAATTGTTTCCGACAGCGCTGCGGTACTACGAGCCCTAGACAACAAAATAATACAATCCGGGCTCATACTAGAGTGCCACTCAGCATTGGAAGTGATAGGTTTAAATAACCAACTCACGCTACAATGGATAAAGGGGCACAGTGGATCTCTAGGTAACGATGCAGCAGACCAGCTGGCTAGGAGAGGATCGGACCGCCCAGCGGTCGGTCCCGCTCCAATGCTTCCATTAGCATTTAACCAGCTAAGATCATGGTTGCGTCACAGAACACTCGAACAACATGCCAATCAATGGGCAAATACCTGTACATGTAGACAATCAAGGGAAACTGTGCCACACCCGGACGCGCGTCTAACAAAGCGTCCCCTATCACTAGATAGACATGCCCTACGAATAATTGTAGGAAACATTACTGGACATTGCTCGCTTAACAAACATTTGTATGTTCTAGGTATGACCGACAGCCCCCTATGCAGGGGATGCCTGTTGGCCGACGAAACAGCCCCCCACGTAATCCTGGAATGCGTAGGTGTAGCCGCTCAACGGACTGAAATCCTCAAGACACCGAGGTCACTCCGAGAAGTCTGTGGAGATACCAGGAGGATCCTGCGCTTCTGGTCGGAGTTAGGCTGGCTAGACTACTAGCTGGTACACCTACGCACAATGGCCCGACATACACGGGCTAAGTGCGGAAAAAGGAGTCCATCACCATAACCATAACCATAACATAAGTCATCGTCTGGCACATATTTCAACTGTTCTTTTGAAAACACTACGTTTTCTAAGCAGTTTTTTTGGATTTGGTGAATATTTTCGGAAATAATCGCTTCGAAAGTTGTAAAAATAAATAGTGTCTCCCCCTTTATCTTTTTAACCGTATGTCTAAAACGAATGAAAAAAAATTGCTAAATAAATTATTTCAAATGAAATTATTTTCAATTTGATCTGATAATAACGTTTTTGAGCTATTTCCGAAAAACTGCTATTCTCAAAAAAAAACATAAGTGCCAAGAAGTTACGCTCTTTTGCCGGTGCACTTTTATGAGATAGTTTTTATGTAGTACCTAACTGCTTCGGAACCCTACACTGAGCTTGGTCAGACATGCTCTTGCCCGATTTTTTGTCAATTTTGACGTTTATCAAGTTCTAAATCAATTTGACGACTGACGGCGACGAAGCTTCCACCGCGATATTTGCGACCCTTAGTTTCAAATAGAAAGTCAATAACTTTTAAACAGCACAGCCGATATGCTATGAAGCTTCAGAACTATGAAATGGAAACCACCCTATACACCGTTTATCAGAAATAATACGCCTTGAATAAGTCTTGAAAACGGCGGTAAATAAATAAAAACTATATATGTCAACGCTGTCAACGTCAATCTGACACCGCTGCTTTTGACATAGACTAACAAAACAGAATGTACAAAGCCTATCCCATGTTGTCACACTGGGTGGTAGAAGCCAAACCCACACCCACCCAAAAAATATGGTATATGTGACCTAATTACGCTATAGATGGCCAAATTATAAGGGTAATTATACTATCTATTTATTTTTTCTTCTTGCCACGGACCCCAAAGAAGAGATTGCTAATGATCAAAATTAGGGGTCCCCGTTGTTTGGTAGAATGTATTTTGTATTATTGTATACGGCATGATAACTTTAAGCGTAAGTACGTATATGGTATAGTTCTGTTTCACAGAAATCATTAGGTACGTATTAACTTTGTATGTTGAATAATCTTTATGCATAAAATGAACGAATGTTCGTAACGAATAAACAATGAAACGCATAAACTTATTAAGCAGAATAATGTTTCTGCATAAACGTTTCAAGCAGCATAAGCATGAAAATCAGGCAGCAAGATGTTCCCTGCTTAAATAAAAAAACCTAACAACCTGACCTATCCGGGTCACCTCTGCCCCAACCCATGTTGCTCGCTTCCATTAACTATACAAAATTGCATATTGCTTATTGCATAAATTATATTAAACGAAATTATTTGTATATAAATTCGGTCTTAACAATAGACTAGTCTATTTACGGCCGAACCCTATATTCAAACCGCGGATAGATAAAGCTTTCTGTCCGCGGTTTGAATATAGGGTTCGGTCATTAAAAATCTACTTACCAAACAATCATTCGGATAATTACCAATATGTTTTCTATGATGTCAACATTCGTCGAAATAATATTATTCTAAATATGTTATGCCAAAGACGTTTCGTACCATAAAAGTTATGCCAAATACACGGCACCCTAAAATTGTAAAACCAAAGCTAAGTTAAAATAGGAGATTTTTTGACCAAAATTGTCTTCATTATGTGTTTGAACTTTAACTCTGGATATTAGGCATTAAAACATTATTTTCTTACAGCAACGTGACACCGTTAGTTTCAATCACAACGTTGCTTCTGTAACGTTAATCTATGATCGCGTGCTTTTTTGTCTTGGTCGCTCCAGTTATGGGAGGGATATGGTTGTCCTGTTCTTTGATGTCACATTATCATGGCGTCGCATTTACATACATACATACATACATAAGCTCACGCCTTTGTTCCCCGAGCGGGGCAGGCAGAGCTACAGAATTACCAACAACTCTAAGGGTGAATTTCAACAAGCGTCAAATTATCCTAATTTAGGTGGTATTTTTTATTTTGTCAGTAGGGTTCACAATTTTAAGTGTAAGGGACGTCATTAGTCATAATTAAAACAGTGTTAAAATGGCCCTTCATTAAACCAAGTCGTTTTAAGATATATCGAATTTACTAATTATATACCACCAAAATTGCTATTATCCACCAAAATTACTTTTCTAAGAAAAACACACGATCAATAATGACATATCGGGATAGTTAAAATAATAATCGTTAGGGAATCATTCTTGTTATTTTTTTAAACCAACAACGTATTTTTTTTAATATAATAAATAGTTATTGTTTGGTGTTTATATAATTTTGGTGGAACAAGGAATTTGGTCAATTTTGGTGTCTTAGGAAAAGCCACCAAAATTGTATCACCAAAATTAGAACTTGTACTTTTTTATTTTATTTAACGTGAATATTTTAGTTTTATACAAATTTAACTTCATGTAGGTAAAAAAACACTCAAAATAAATTAAAGACAATTGTTTTTTTTGCAAAATAACAAGTTATCTAAGTTATCACAATTATAAAAATGTATTTCGTACCACCAAAATTAGATACTTATGTACTTAGGGTGCGTTCCTATATTCAAAACCGTTGGTAGAGTTGTGACGTCTCGTTAAAATTTGACACATTTTGTATGGAGCAAATGTCATAACGCTACTGCCCGTAAGGGAAACGATTCGTTTCTTGAATATAGGAACCGGGCATAAGAGGGAAGATGCAGAAAGACGGTATAAATCTTTCACCAGCTAATCTATCGCTGGAACTGAACGAACGACTGACGCCATATTTGTTTGTTTAATCATTCACCACCAAAATTGACTATTTCGCAAGGACAGTTTTATTTACACTGTTCCCAGTTTCTTTTTATTTGCAAATGCAATAATTGTAATATTTTATAATTCCTTAACTAATAGGGAATAGAGGTAACTAAAATATCAATCTAGTTGAAGCTTAATAACTTTGTACCACGGTAGGTATATCAGTGTATGCGATAAGTACTGGACACGACACCAAAATTGATTTTGGACTGTTTTTTTTTACGATAAACATGATAAGTTATTAACAATTTTAACTTTGGCTAAACATGGTACTTTGTGTAAGATTTTCTAGAAAATAAATAGTTTTCCAATAAATGTACTTTACACCCCAATTATCACGTCCGCCGCTAAAAAATGTCGTTGGGATAATTACCCCTAAAAACTTGTTGAGAATTCTGTAACCACATTGCTGTATATAATAAACGGAGAATAAAACTTTGATATTTTTCGAACGCCCTCATATAGGGTTTTAAAGTAATACCTATAATTGGACTAATTTGATAATTTCTTAGTTAACTTAGTTAACTTTAATCGAGAATTCCTGAAATAGGTATAGTTTAATTTGTTACGAAGAGCAATTACCTACACTAAGTTCCAAGTGACCAGCTCCATCCGGTCACTTTTGTCCATACTAACTTTGACCCCTCTATTACCCCCCCTTTTACTAACATATCTTAGTATTTTATTATTTATACCCTTGGTCACCGTTTTTTGAAACCTTTTAGTGAAAACCGCATTAACATTGGTTCAGTGGTTTTCAATTAAAGCGAGCCCAACCAGCAAAATAGTCCGTTAAGAAATCAGTTTATGACTAAAGAGTCCTATTAAAGCGTCATTAAGGTTTTTGTTATGACCCTGTGTTTTATAAAAGCGTCTTATATCACTTTTCAGCTGTATAATATTATACGGCACTTTAGTACTGTTAAAAAGTTATGTAAACGTTTACATTACATTCCTAAATCATGCTTTTAACGCTGCACTATAAGTGATTCTATTATATCACTAAAGAGCTTCCTTGTCCTATTAAAGCTATAGATGGTACCGTTTTAGGGCAAATTTGTGTTTATTGTCGCTTCCAAATGAGTATTATGGTGCAAGTGCTAAAATTGTAAAAAAAATACTATTATAGGATAATAATGTACTATTGTTGATTTTTTCAACACTGATATGTGTCGGATTTGTGAAATAAACATTTCCAAATAGCTATTATAGGATATATACTATAGTTGCCCCGAGGATACTATTAAAACACTGAAAGGTCTTGAAATCAGTGTTTTGGTAACTGCTACGTCTCATAGTCGAGTTAAAGAGATTTAAATACTTTTAATGGGGTTTTCTGATATATAAAAGTGGCATTTGGGCACTAATAATCAGCCGAAATGTCCATTAGAAGAAATTTAAAAACTTTTTTAGAACAAGACAGACATTGGTGTAATTGTTATACTAGGCTCTATCACGCTGTTTATTAAAAAGTAAAAAAAAATGGATTTAAGAGACTGGAAAAGATTCAAGAGGAGTGGTGCATTCCGAAATAAGGTTAAGAAAAAATATCAACAATCGTCAGCTTTCACGCGTAATGTTACGTCCATTGACAATAACAACAGTAACCGTCAAAGCGAAGTGAATGAAGCAAGGCCGGGTTCCGTACAAAATAATAATACGAATAACACCACTCCAGCAAATAATGTTTGTGGCCAAGATTTTGTAGGTATGAGTAGTGACTTTATAAATAGTGACGATAGTGATCAAAAATGCAGTGACTTTTTTGAAAGTGAAGACGACTTCACAGAAGATAATGACGAAGAATTTCGTGACAATTTAAAGAAATGGGCAATTGAATCAAACATTCCTCATGAAGCTGTAAGAAGTTTATCTCAGATAATAAATAAGCGTTTGCCAAACGTTTTGCCCAAGGATCCACGAACTCTGTTAAACACTTGTACAGACGTATCTATCATTCCTGATTCATTCATTCTTGATTCTATGCGCTGGCGTAGCTTAAAAAAAATAAAAAAAATCTGTTTATTTCTTACACAAAAAACAAATACATTATTAATTTATCTTAACTTATAATCTTAAATTAACCAAAGATTTTATCAGTTAAGAATATATATGAGTTCTACGTTGCATTACAAATACTTTTTTTTAAATATTAACATTATATTATTCCTTGTTTTTCTATTTTTTTATTATTAGTAGCAACGAAGCGGGGTGGGGGCGGGGACTCCCCGCACATAGGCCCAGTATTCCCAGTGGTATAGATAGGCAATTCGATAACAATAAATTTTTTAAACATAATTATTAAAATTGTCTTTCTAAAAATGACTAACTATTGCGTATTTAATGCCTAAAATTATAAAGTATTAATAAAATAAGGACCTAGAAAGAATTTCTATAGAAAGTGGCCCATCTTTAGTGTAGGTATATTATTATTTATAAACTACGGTAACTAACGGTTAAAAACAATAATCACATTCATCGTGAATATAATGGTCATACACAGCCATACAACAACCTTTACACCAGAAAAAATTGAGCTTTATGATTATTTTTATATCTTTTTTATTTAAAGCAAAGTGATATAGCAAAAATGAATCAGTGTCACGCCCACAACCGTGACATTTTTCGGACAATATAAAATGTGTAAGTATCCAAGGCCAAGTATGCAAATCAAATTGGCGCATAAAATCATCTTTTCTTAGAAAGCAGTCGACATCCATTTTACTGCACGTACTGGAAAAAAGAAAAGTGACGCTGTAGCATAGCATACATTGCAAATTAGATGAGTAGGTACATGTACGGTCAGCGTCAAAAGAAACTGATCACTTAAATACCTTGTCGCTTTACTGTCACATAAGCAATGTCAAACAAGATTGTCTAATGTGTTAATGCGATAAAGTACAAAAGTAGCTTGAAGTGACCAGTTACTTTTGACGCTGACTGTACCACCAAATAATATCTTTATTTTTTGTAATTACGTGACGCCCTTCATTTGGTATAAGAAGTTTACTCGCCCGACACCAATCAAAGAAATCACACATAAGTATGACATCAAAAGGTTTTTTATTCGGTTTAAGACGTGTTAAGGAACCCTAATTTTCGGCATGGCGGCATGACCGACCTGACAGATAGTTATATAGTAAGCCTATAGTAAGCACGTACACACTTTTTTACCAGCGGTCGAGTCATTTATATATTTTAATGATTTTAATTTCATAAATACTAATAATTAAGGGGGCGCATGAAAATTGTGTTTATAATACTGGTATACTTTGTACGTAAAACTTCAATCGCAAGTAAAAATGGCAGTCTAAGACAATACTTTACACCTTTATTTTACAAACAGTGAGCTTACTTACCAAGGAGTCTGTTTTTTAATGGTTCTTTATTAATTTTTATTCGGAGCAGTAGTACGCACCGTCACACAACTCACATCAACTTTCCGGATGAACTATAATAGCTCCCGAATCTCTAATATAGGACTGAAAAGTCCATTAACAGAACTCTGATTACTTTTTTGTAACTTTTTTGTGATGTAAATGGCACAACAATCACTGTTAAAACCTTAAAAAGTGTTACACGACCCCGTTTTATTATAACTATAGTTCTAAAGTGTGATTTAAGGAGCCACAATAACACGGTTATGTCACAAAATTGCGATATAACTGTGCCAAAACCTGCCTGGGTAAACGTTTACATCAACCTTATAGGACATGTATGAAACACTAATTAGTGTTTCTGGAAACGTTCTATCGACTTGTATAGTACTTACTTTTGCTAGTTGGGAGGTGAAACAAAATTAAACAGACAAACAGACACCAAATCTAAAAATTATAGAAACGTGTTCTGCTGCTCATTCTTAGGCCCCCTTTAGTATTTTTAAGTTCATATCTCAAATGTTCAGATCTTTTCCCTTCTACAACTCTATTATATGTATACATACATAAATTTGAGGTCAATAGAAATGACGAAAGATGTAAACAAATCAGTACCTCAATATTTCTGCAAACCTGTGTGGATAAAAAAAGTATAAGTAGTTAATCTTGAACCGAATGTTAAAGTAACAATCAACCGTGTAGGTAAATCATTAAAAATGTACCTCACGCGATGTCCGACAGTACGTGATTATGGAGTAATAATGGTACATAGCTCCGTTTGGTTTGGTTTGCCTCTTTTCTCATTTCTATTGACCCCGACTTTACATATTATACCGTCCCGCGTTCATTCTCCGTTCCCGGAGTGGGGTAGGCAGCGCTACAGAACTACCAACAACGCTAAAAACTTGTTAATTTCCTTACGACATAGATAATATTAAGAAAATAACTATTTAGGATTCCGTAGTCAAACTTATAGTTTCGCCATGTCTTGCCATCCGCAGTTTAGCTCAGAAACTCCCTGTTCCGGAATATTGCGATTTAGCACGAATATGCTATTAGTCACGCTAACAAAAGTAGTAAAATAAAATCTTGAAATATAAATCTATATCTAATCAAATAAACCTCCCCTGCAAGTCCCGTGGGGTTCATGTTTCCTCTCGTCTTATCACCGCATATTGGGAGGTGTCGTTGGACAGTCCTCGCGAACATGCGGGTTTGCATAACAATGTTTCGATTTAGGGATCCGTTTGTGAAATATTTAGATTTAAAGTGCTAATTTTTGTTAGGGTCAAGTGTAACCCGCCCCAACTATAAGTTCCTACTAAAAATCTGAGACATATTTCTAATAAAAGCACATAATAATAACGATTTTTAAACAAAAACTATTTTCAGTGTATGGTTCCAAAACCTATCTAAAAAGCTCTTACTACACAAAAACTATCTAAAAAAACCGGACACGCGCGAGTCGGACTCGCCCACCGAGGATTTTTCATTATTATTCATAAATAGGTAACCATACATCATAAACATAATTAAACATCTGTTTAAGCGTCTGCCAATGAAGCCCTTTCATACGGACCCGCATGACGCGGTTAACTTATTCAACATTTGGACCGCTGCCGTTCCTTGCATAAAGACCCCGTTTTTGCGATTTTATGAAAAACATATAGTTTTCATATTTTTCCCTATACTTGTAATATAACACGATATTACTTGCCAAATTTTATAGTTCTAGGTCAACGAAAAATCCTATCAGTTTTGATTCCCTAGAGTGTAGAAATATAATTGTATTGCGGCTTAAACGGCCGTATCTTTTTTTACGTCAACTCACTTGTAAGTTTGTTTTTTTTCAAGCTGAAGCTATGAAAAAAATAAAACTCCTAAATGGACGTAAAAAAAGATTGACTTGAGTGCATGGTTTTAATTTGAACTCCATACCTCCACGCGTTCTCGAGATAAAGGGTATTGACAGAGAGACGAACGGACCGACGGACGGGCGGACAGACGGACGGACAACAAGGTGATCCTATATAAGGGTTCCGTTCTTCCTTTTGAGGTACGGAACCCTAAAAAAAAAAAACATCTAATTCTCTATTTAAAGTTATTTGGTACTCGTCTTAGGTCATTTTAGTAGGTTTAAACACTTTAAATAGTCACCAGTCCTGTATCTAAGGAACCAATCAAGTCTACTTACACTAAATATAATTCTAAATTACACTTTACACACCCAAGTCTAAAAATTTATAGTATAATAACATTTAGTAATTATTTTTTGAGAGATATCCAATGAATGATACCTCACTCGATGTTAAAATGTAGACAAAATACCTTAGTAGGTATACGTAACAAATTTAAATCGCATTTTGAAATCATTCCATTACTCTAACTGCGCCGGCCGCCGGCGTAACGCCCACAGAAGGAACGAAATATCAAACTCACCCTTTTATTCACAAAAAAAGTCACAAAAAATTAACAGTCGCTAAAATTCGCAAAAAATATATTCGCTAAAATTTAGGCATTTGTATCAGGTTTACATTAACTGTGCATTTGACTCAATTACTTCTTACCCTTCAGTCTTTGTGGGCCAAATTTAATTAGGTCGCCATGCGCATGCGACGCACAATAAACTAGGTATGTGTAAAACTAAATCTAAGTAAAACCTAACAACAAGTGTAGCACGACCTTATCTCGGTAAATGAAAATGCAAATCAAATCGCGTAGCAGTGGAGTACTTAAATACAATAGGTTAAGAATTTTCTTTCTTGTGGAAACTAGAAGGCAAGCGAGCCCCCGCGGCCCCGGCGCCATGGTGGGGAGTGGGATCTGATACCCATACACGTTGCTCAACACTACAATCACAGGATTGCCATCCTGAGACTACGCTGGCGTTGCCTACCCTAAGGACTGAGGTGGACCAATGCTGCTTGGTGGAAGGTTAAAGGATAAGATAGTCGGTATTACCTAACGTATAACGACACAAATATGAATACCTAAATAAGTGTTTAGGTACTGCTCGTATATTACCTACGAATACTTACTTTGAGCATCAGATCCACAACATTGACTGTGATCAGCGATTTCTGTCGTTGTCTTCGCGAGTATCGTTGGTAGGACAGCTCCACGCTCTCGACCTGTATAATCAAGGTGACTTAGGGCCTGTTGTTTGATCACTAGTTACACTGACTAATCGTTAAAAACCGTAACGAATGGTTAAATCTCAAGGAAATGTGTCAAAATCTCGATTCCTTTTTCGAATTTTAACAATTAGTTGAGTTAACTACTGATCAAACAACAGGCCCTTAGTATGTATATAGGTACGTACTTCAACTGTTACTTACAATCTTTTATGACAGTTAATATTGGCACCGGTGCATACCGTTGAAGAATCATTTCCAGCATATTGACGAGAAAAAAAAGTAACGCGGGGAAATGGATGCTTAAAAATGTTCAAAAATACTTTTGTGAGTAGGTATAATGTCAATAGTTTAACGTACTGTGAAACTATTGTTTATGGACGGCCAATAGATTCCTTTGTAGTAGCGCACAGGTCTCAGGACACTTTCTGCCTCGACTGTCAACAGAAGAAGTAAGATTTTAATATAGGTATTAATTCAATAAGTGTTAGGTATCGGTATAGGTACTTACTGATTCAATACCAGTTCATAGAAAATAATAAAATAATTATTAAGCTTGCAATTTATAATGTCGTGAATACAGACCTGAATCTTTTTCCGATTGGAATGATTCAGTGCTTTCTCGGCGAAAGCTCCTCGGAGACTCTTCGCCGCTGTAGCGCTGCTAAAACAATGAAAAAATGCAGTTGGTTCTTGTGCGTCGGCAGTACTATTGTTCAATTTAAAATTTGGACTATCTATAATTACTTCCACTAGACACACATGGCAACGTCTACAATGCAATGACTGACTAGGCACTAAGACCACACGTCAAAAAGCTGTTAGAAGGTCGAGGTAGCGTAGATTAGGTGCAATGGTAAGTAACCGGCAAAAAGTGTCATCTGCAACTATAGAACCCACTCGCACTGCACAAACTTTTACTTTTAACTTCAGCTTACTAGGTGCTACTGTAAAAGTAAAAAGTTTTTGTCAAGAGTAGCTGCCTTCTGAACTAATGAATTTAAATTCTACGGTGGTACGGTACTTTAAGCACAGAGGAGGTCCTAATTTCACCTTGCGGCTCCACCATCAGATCAGCTCTTAGACACCATAATATTGCAATACCCTGAAGTTTTCTTATGCATTCCAAATTTCAGCCCATTACAATAAAGGGAATTGCAAAATTGACTTGCAAGATTTGAACGGGAGTGACGGACTGCGAACGAAGCAAGTCACATAAAAGTTAATAATGAAAGCAGATTCGTACTTTAGCAAGGTGGTCGTCCGGTGCGGAGCAGCTGGCGCCGTCCCCGGGCAGCCGCTCGGCGTCCGGCGCGGGCAGGTCTTCAGGCGCGTCGCGGCCGGCGAGCCCCAGCTCCACGTCCTGCTCACGCCCGCAGCCCGCAACAGAACCTGATACTTTGTCATCTCTAAACTCGGTTCCAGCGTGAACACCAAAGCCTTGTTTGTCCTTTTGACTACAGTCGATTTGGTCTCCACCACCACTATTAATGCCACTATCGTCCACGTGCCCACTGGCATCGGTGAAATTATCTAATTCGCTGCTTATTCCGGCATCATTCTTTCTGTCAATCCATTTCGACGAACTACTGCTTGCCTCTACATATAAAACGCTTCCTCTGTTGGCAACTTTCTTGCTGTTGTTGCGGGCTGCATAACGTGTATTGCTTTTGCTGTCGCTGTTATTGCTGTCGCTGTTATTATTACCATCACTGTCCGTACTGGAACTTCGCCCGCAGCCTCTAGATTGACTCGTCGTTTGGTCCTCAAACAAGCAAAGATATAGTTTTACACTTAATTTACGCTTCATCGTTACTATTAATTAATTTATTGTTTTCCTAACAAGGTCATTTGCGAAAATCGACTGACTTATTTATTCCCTTCTTGCTAAATCAAACGACAACTTGCTTATGAAAAAACGATTTATTTACTGACTGCACGGAGGTAGTACGTCTACACATAAAGTCAAACATGAAATCTCCAATGCTAAAGTTCAATCTATAGGTACAAGTATATACGTATAAGACCAAGCCCGTATTTCTTTAAAATTACGTATAACCTCAAGTAAAATCACATTAGACTGCGAAGCTCATTATTAGGTATCCTCAATTAGGTATGTCGTCGCGGCGCTTGTCTTTTATTTGTGAGTCATTTCGGACGTGTGTATAAAGTTGTTTTAATGCTCTAAAGCTTATACAGCGTGAAATTTTAGTGGTTGTTTTCCCGCGGCAGGGCGATTTGCTATCGGTAGTACTTTCGAATTATGATAGACAAAGTTAATAAATAAAAACTTCTCTTTAAAAAAAAAAAAATCCCTAAACTCGAACATGCGAAAAAACAATAGTAACGCACTAAAACTGCAAGTAGATGACAGTTCCCGATATTGTTAACAAATAAACGAATAAACAAGTAAACACGATTAGGCGAAAATAAGTCGTAGCATGTCAGTAATAAGGCACGCCCGCAGCGAGCAACGTGGATACTCCCCTTCTCACTCTCTCGGGGATTCCCAATATCGTACAAAGGCGCCGACACGGCGACTACCCTTTCAGTTGACCCGTGACAGTCGCAAGCGCATCCACGCTCGTTTTGCGCATACGCGGAGTTCGCAAATCACCGTAAAATGGACCCCGGACCTTACTCCATTGGACTTTTATTTGTGATCTGACCTAAAGCGCCTAGTGTACCAACGGGAATACGAAACTCGTGATGCGTTAATAGCGGCAATAACGGACGCTTTCGATGTTATTAGCAGGGATCGGAAATTCGGATCGATATTTACCTATACTTTAGCGCCGGCTTTGTTGTTCAGTTGTATGGAGGTGGACTCAATCATATAATTCATATAAAATTTCCGGGATTTCAAAATAAATAAATTACACCGGCATTAATTCATAATTATTTATTTATATTAACTGTTTGCAGTTATTTTCCATGTATATGTTTAACCAAATGTTATTTAATTTACCTGTAACTTATTAACCTAACGAATTTATAGGAGCAAAACAGAACGTTTTATCCTACATGTAAAGTAATTATTATATTAACATTTTGTAGAATCCCAAAATCCCAGAACTTAAATTATTAAAATAATATTTTTAAGAAGCCGACGCCATGTTTGCCTATCTTTTTCCGGGATTTTGCCAACTTTAGGTAAATATCGATCCGAATTTCCGATCCATGGTTATTAGACGTGACAGAGACACATTAATATCATTAAAAAAACAATCAAATTAAACGTGCTAGATTGTGCAACGTGGCGGATTGCAGTTCGAACAATTATTGCGTTATCGGGAAGTTTAAGTGTAAATACGGGACGATTAAAAATTAGATAAGGCAATTTAATAATCATTGTAAATAAGTTGATTCCATTTTTTAAATACGCCTTAAATACGTTTTTGATCATTTAAAGCTTGATCTAAACTTGTTATTTTCACTTTTAAGGATCCGTAAACTGCACGTTAAAAGTATTTATGACGGTCCTAAGCCCGTAAAAGTATGAAGGAAAAATGGAACTACTTTTTAGGTTATTTTGTTTTATTCACTCAAAAGAAGTAGGTACTACTGCAGTGCTACTACTGGTGTTAGGTCACTTTCGAGTTTCGTTCGACACTTTTGTAAATCTGTCATTTCTTAACGTAAATAAAAAAAAACATTACACATCGATTGTACGTCCATGGCAAAATCATTTCGTTGCGGGAAAACAACCACTAAAATTTCACGCTGTATTGAATGTGGATCTGTGACGCTATAATTATGTAGCTCTAGTTGCTACGCGGGATAACCAATAAAGCCATATTATGGCGTCAGACTTACTTGTTGTGGTAATTCATCCTCTTCACTCTTCCTCGGCGGCGGTTGTGCCATCACTCTACCCTCAGCGAGCTGCAGGAAACAATGAATTCATTAATTTAATAAATATCACCTATACCTTGTACCTAGTAGAAAACTAAAAAAAGCGCTCCCACTAGTACATATTACATTCATAAACAGTGCGTGACATCCATAAGAACATACATTTTAAGTAACTTTAGCTTAATGGGCTGTGTTTAAAGAAGGAATGAAGTTAATAGCTCCAATAAATTTAATCTAATTCATTTTTAAGGGGTCCATCGAGCAGCATTGTTTGCGCATTGTGCAATGCATTAAGTCCAAGTTAATTGCAAGTTAATTTGATACATGTATTGCGTGGCAAATTAGTTAGTATGAAAAAAAAGTCCAACTTATGTTAACGATACATATGTTTTTATGTTAATGGGGATGCAAACTATCATATAAATTTTTGACAAAATATATGTTTGTATGGATGTCAGTGTCACACACTGTATACATACATACATATATTACATACATTAAATACACATAACACACTCATGTGGTACATATTTTGGCAGCGCTAGGTGAGTTACAATGCAAAAACTAGTTTGTTGAACCCGGGACAGTTATGATGGATACAACCATATACTCGTATATTTAATTATAATCTTCATCAGATTTTTTACGACCAAGTTAGATTGGCAAGTTTACAATTATGTTCCTCAATTCCCAGGGACATTTTATAAATCCAAAATTGGTTTGCGTTTGGCCTCTCGCTTTTCAAGGTGTTACACGCTTCCCAGGAAAAAACCTATTGACTCTTGCCTTGAAGACAACAAGGTCATACGATTCCGGCAATATAGACGCAGGGAGAGCATCCCACTCCTTGGTACGAGTAGTGCGAATAAGAAATGACGCAGCAAACCGCGGCTGTCGCTATTGCAAATTCGGTGAAATTATATCAGTGCCCTTATAATAAAACTAGATTATATTTATTTAAAAAAAGAGCAAACATTTAAGTTTTATTTATTTTACAAATATCTATATTTGTTTTACAAATATCTATATTTGTTTTACATTAAGGCATTGACATACTTATGCTCTTATTTTTAAAGCCTTATATTTTACTTAGTAAAACAATATTGCTTTCTAACAAATCCAAATCTGATAAGGTATTGTTTTTAATTCGGCCACGTTACTGTCAAGTAAATAAGAGCGGTCGAAACGGTGCCATACGATAACGGCTCAAACACGATATTGGTTTACCGTGTCGAATAGAGCGGAGATTCGGTGCTTCCAATTTCAAATTCAAATTATTTATTTTTTGAACGTAGGTAAAACGGATGTTACATTTTTATATTATGTACCACTACATCCCGCCCAGACGCATGCAAATATCTTATAATTATGTTGACACGCGTTGACATGCATCATGCTTGAACATTGAAAATGAATCTAATTTGTCAATTGGTTTCGCGTGAATATTTTTGCACACCGTAGTAGGCCTTACCTGCTAAAAAATTAAAAAGTAGTTTATTCTAAAATCATTTATAATACATTCAGTCATCAATATTTAAGTTGGAAATTTATTAAATATTTTAGCTGCATGAAGAGGGCCGCTTCAGGATTAAAGGTTTGTTTCAAGTTTGTTAAAGTGTGTTTGTTTCTTCTTCTACTGCCTGAGCGGTTCAATTAAATAAGTCCTCAAAGCTGAGACAGCGTAGGGAAAATTGCACATTTCTCAAGGGAATGGATGAAGTCGCAGGCAAAAGTACCAAGGTTTCTGAATAACTTTAAAACCTGAACTAAACGCCCAATTATAACCTACATTTACCAACCTAACCCAAAGCATCACCTTGATGAAGCTGAACGCATGACTTCTGTGGCTATGAACTGGCATCGCGGCCACAGCGCCCGACGCCCCGGTGCTAGGCGGTTCGCGGGTGGGGATGAGAAATGTTACTATTTAAGCGGATTATGAAACGTCGCTTAAATCAGGTAACTCTATCATGAAAAATCCATACAAATTGATAACGTGATAACGTTCCTCACCCTCTAAATGAAGTCCGATTTTCATAATTTTTCCATAGACATTTTCAGATTCGCAATCCTCTTAAAGTTGTTTAAATAACTTTAGCTTGTTATAGAGGAGGTGATGCTGAGCTCCCCACATGATTAAACTCTCGCATAGCAATGTGCAGGCGAGAAGTTCCCAAAGTTGCGAAACTTTACAAGTGAGAATTTCTCGGTAATTTCTGAGAATGTTCGCGAGAACGAGAATTTATTAATTTGGCACGAAGGGCCACAGCACCCAGAAACAGGAGCTCCGCAATAGCTGCTAAAATGTCCAGGTGGACTACGATAGGTGGACGGTGGAAAAGAATATATGATATATAATATATATACGAGTATATATATTATATAGAAAATAGATATATATAGGTCCGGTACTGCTGCTGAGAACATATCTGTTTGCAACTTTCTCTGAAATGTACTCGAAGATTTAATGAGAATTTAAGCAACTTATTGGAAACTTAACACTTATCAACAAAATAATTAACTGTAACAAACTAAAACATGTGCATAATATTTTTTAATTTAAAATTATGATTATTTGAACTTTATTGTAAAAACATTTTCTTATTTAAACAATAAGTTTCATGTTGCAAGAATGTTCTAAGAACATTCTCGAGAATGTTTTCGCGTTTTGGGAATGTTCTGCAACTTGCACATTGCTACTCTCGCAACACCGCAGCGGGTACAATCATCACTCAACACGTACAAAATGGGTTTCTGACTCGGTTGTTTTGTGTAATGGACGAGAGGTAACAGACAGGAGACCAGACATTATTTTACGCTTTTTTGTGGGTTTAAGACTTTTCTTATTATTTTTTATAATTTATTATAGAGAATAATACTTAATACATAGGTACATGTTCTGTAAGCAAAAATTGGTCATTTAAGCTAGACCGTTAATAATTAGGTGGCCCATATACTCGTACCTACATACATTTTTAACTAAGTATTTAAGATAGCAGTTTCAAAAAAGATATAAAAGTATTAAATTACTGCCTCCAATAAAATAATTTGGTGGATGGGCTGAAGTAGATCAAGCGAGCACCATAGTATACACGGCCGCCCCGCTGCCGCCGGACATTCTCTAGCAAGAGCAAGCTCGGAACGTGTCATTTTCATCGATTGTATCATTTCTTCAAAAATCGGTTCATCGAATGCAGGAGGTTTTAAAAATTTAATAGGTACGTATGTTAGGTTAGACTTGTGACCTGTGTTCCAAGAAGCCTGCAGTTTAGTCCCCCGCCTGAAGGCGAGCCCACAGGGCAACCGCTATTGGGGGGCTACGTTTTGGCGCTATAGGTCCCGTAGCCCTCCTCTGAAAGCGATTGACGGAACGCCCCGGGGGTTTTAGTCCGCGCAAGTCGGACACAACCCGCCCTGGCCCCCGTCGGAGCAGCATTTACTTGGGACAAGGAAAAAAATGCCTTTCGATGAAATGAAAACTCTGTGTGACAATAACTTCGTTGAAAGGTGTTTCCATAAAATAATAGGTATCCTGGCGGCGGGCTTATCACCTGACCGACCGGTAGGGACCCTAGGGACCCGGCGAACCGGTGAGTTCGCAGCAGAGCAGCCGCAGCGTTCAGTCGGCGAGGGCGGCCTCGCGGACGCTGGTAACTCATGCGCGACGATAAATCCCGCGGTGACTCGACAACTGAAATAATATTGGCACAGTTTCTTGGAAATATTTACGGTGTTTGTCTGTTTACTCGAAGAACCGATAAAAACGATCATAAACATTAAAAAGCAGACACCTATCGATTAGATGTTTTGTTTCTTCGGCTGTTATTAGATTATACACGTACCTACAACGCACGCACTACATTTTATGAAAATGATTGCCAAGTTTGACGATGGATTCTTTAGCTGACCAGCGGGACGGGCGGGCGGCGTAGTATGATTGCGTTTATCGCGTGATAAAATGTGGGCACAGCATCTGTCACTCTCGTAGGTACTTATATACGTGTCAAAAAGTGACGGATGTTGCAGGAAGGGCGTACTCTATGTCTTTACTTAACCATGCTATGAGTTCACTGTTGTAGCACCCACGAACATGATGATGACACCGAAGTAGATATCCGATTCTTGGATTATCCGATCTGTTATAATAAACTAATAGAAGTAAAAAAAAAAGATTCGGTTTATACGCCGATCGATTAACTCTGATTAAGTGCAAAAAAAATAAAATTCCGCGAACCTTGAACTTTCGTAATCATAAAGATCTGTCTTCAAAGGTCTTATTTTCCTAACCATATCCGTCCAAATAGCTCAAGATTTCTTTGTGTTATGTTCTGAGGCCGGGTAATCGAACGTTAATTTACCTAAAGTTCCGTGTAGTCGTTCCGTGCAGTGCTATGGGAGCGTACTTCGTATTTGTCGAACAGTTTAAGGATTTCCCAAAATTCTACCACTAAGGGGGTGAAAAAGCGGGAATAGTCTGTATGGGACAATGTGATTCCTTGATCCAAATTACTTAATTTTTTGCATAAACATTGTTTAACAGAATTGATGGAAGACGTGTTTTGTATTTTATTGAAATTTTTCCCCTAACGGGGTTTAAAAGGGGTAGTATGTTATTTTGGGGGTGATTTGCTTCAAAGTTGTTTTCAATACTTTTGATTTAAATTACATTTTATTTGGGACATGTTAGATTAAAATATATAAATCAGATTGAGTTTATTAAAAAAAGGTTGATCTCACATAAAAGCTTGGTGCAATGCAAATACCCAAACCGCTGGCTCTAGAGATTCCAAATGTAGTACATAGGTTCCTTATAAGGTCTAGGGGTGCACTAAGGAAGGATTTCCCGAGAATGGGAGGTCGTCCCAACGCGCAACGGGAAGAACTAGCGGGTAGCGGGAAACTAATTCCAAGCGCACGGACTCGTGAGCGTCCTCTAGTCATGTATATATTATTTTAAAGCAGATTTTAATTAGAAGTGTCAATCATAAATCTTTTTTACATGCTGAATAATTCAACGATTTGGCTCCCGCGCATCACACACACATATTATGAAGAACCATGTCCAATAACTTAAACTCGCCGGTAAATATTAACTGCGTCGAGTCAAGAAGTAATACGTTTAAATGAATCACATCCCTGATAGCAATTCACTTACCGTGGTTAGCGGAACCCCAGGACGGTAAATAAAACGTTAATTCAATTTAATATCGCCTCAACTCACGTGCTGTCACTATCTGCTTTGTTGTATTAGAAAGTTATAGAAAAATATCTACCTTATCAAACATAAGTGATTATTAACCTTTGTGCCTCTAAAATGTATAGCTTATTAGTCCATTATTGCAGAGCCCCGGAAAATAACTGTTGCGGGTCGAGTATGAGTTAGCTTGGCCGAGACGCAGTCGAAGCCACGCTATATACGAGTGCAGAAACCGCCCGTCACGGTTGGGGCTTGTATACGGCTTTTCTCCAACATTGCGAGAAAATACGAGTATAACACAATTGTTAATAAAATTAAACACAGTCCCAAAATTTCCTTAAAAAAAGAACATTGTCGCACATCATCAACATTACTCATATTTAATCAATTCTTGTAAATACAGGGTGTGTACTGTAACAGGAACAAAAAATGAAAATATAGGTATTTTAACGAGAAAGCTGGCTGTTTGGCGAGAGAAGCAGTCGCCCATGGCGACAAAGTCCCTTTTCAAACTTATGTGTATGACCTGTTGTCTCTTCCATGAACTTATCTGAGGGAAAAATGGAGCGCAAGGTGGTGTTCTTCCAGCCGGAGGAAAGGTGCCAATCTTGCCACGATCCAGCCTAACATCCCTGTTAAACCCTGGTTCTCCAAATGTTTATTGAGTAAGCGAGCCACCTCTTCTTTAATCCGCACGAGGCTAGGCCATTGCCACTCCCCTGTCCATCTTGCTAGACTAACTGAGTATTCGGGACTCCTCTCTTTGCGAGTGTGGCTTAGACGAGGGTAGCCTGAATTATCTCTTTTTGAGTTGCCCTCGTATGAACCACTGTTGCTTGTATTGCCTTTCTGTTGCCTAACCAGTATGGTGTTGGCAAACTTTTTAGTTATAAATAAATAAATAAATTGACCTCAAATATATAATTCGATTCTGGGTGATTTTTGAGTTCTTTAGTGTTTCTGAGTATTTTATGTTTTTATTTATATTGACGTGATGTCTCATTATCACTGGGTACTTGATGCTGATATGCACATATGAACGGTGAACTGACGTAAGAATCGCTACCGTATTTAGGTCGCACCCGCTCTCCGGCGGAGGCGGCGGCGGGCGCGGGCGCGGGCGCGGCGGGGTGGCCCTGCTGGGCGGCTAATCACCAAATGGGCCGGCGAAGACCACCCGTCGCACTTGGCCAATTAATTCGTTATTTCGATTACAACTTGCCGGAAACGTGGGATCATATAGTTACGAATACAGGCTGTTTGTTAGTAGTAGAGTGTAGAGGTTGGAAGGGGCGTTAAGTCTTAGGTTTTCGAAATATTGACATTTTATATTTTGAAAAGGTAAACTGAATTTGAGTGTTTTATTTTTTAATACATTGATACTTCAATAATAGTAGATTGCCCAACAAGGCATTTAAAAAAGCCATAATGACACAAGATGTTGAGCCACGCGAGCGAGCGAACGAGCGCTTCGCGTTAAACACTATACGAGGGGTGATCCATAAGTTTTGATAATCGGTATTAAAAATGGGAGATATGTAAATCGTTATATTTTAATTGAAATAAGCACACTTTCAATATTTGCAAACACTTGTTAACGTCATTCAATTGTTTTATTTTACCACTATAAAAATAATTTTACTTTAGGAGGTCAAAATGGTCAAATTTTGTACGTTCACTAAGTCATCATCAGCTCGTGATTTTTATGTAGTTGTTTTTTAACATTAGTGAATGAGAAGTAGTAGTCGAAAGTTAGGGCTTAATAACGAGGAGAGCGGTTCTCAGTTCTGATCTTTGGTCGATGAGCAGCACCCTTGTCAATTAGAAGGCTCTGAAGCACATTTCCTGCCGCAAATTCGTATTTTTTTTCTTGATCTTATTTTTAATATTTTCCCATAACTATGATAGAATAATGTTATATAACTCTCCTAGATTATTTAAACAAAATTGCTAAAAACGAATGTCAAAGTATTTATTTGTAGGCCTCAATAATCCTGGGCGAGGCCGAAACAACCACCCTAAATTTTGGTGACAGAGCTGGAGATAAAAAATCCACTGCAATGATAACTTATTTATCGTTTAAATCATAATGATAAATGAAGGTTTCATTTTCAAAAACAATATTTTTTATTAGTGTACCAGAATTTCCTCCACACCGCTCCAAATTATTACAAAACTAACTCTTATTTTACCGTCTTGTTAAATTATTCATATGCAGATGTTTTTTGTTTAGCTATCACAGAAAAACAAATGAACAATATAGTTTTTTTTTTTCCTCTAATTTAAGTTTGATTAGTGCCATGGTATATTCCACATTAAAAAAATATCATTATGTGTATGGTTCATACTGATTCTCAAAACTTATGGATCACCCCTCGTACTTTACACTTTGAATGAGAGAAAAAAAAACCAAGTTCTATACAAAATTACAATATTTAACAAATATGTAACAAAGTTTCTGGCAAATTTGTTATAAGTCTGTAAAAGTTGTCTGTTAAAGTGATACTTTACTCTTAAATGCTTGCATTTTTATGCAACAGATATACACTTGAAAACTATTTGGACCATGCTTAAAAAAAAAACCTTAATATATTGCAATAGATTCATAATCATAATCATTAACAATGTTTCACGAAATTTTGCACTTCAAGTAATTTTGTGGTTATTTCCACGGCACATAATCCTCCATTCACAAGCGCCGTGTTTAGCTGTTTAAGGGTTTCCAAAGTTAATTAAAAAGAAATAATACTGTAGTCCCTAGGGAGTGAAGTGTAGTTTGTTACGGTTCCGTAGTCAAACTAGGAACCCTTCTAGTTTCACCATGTCCGTCCGTCCGTCCGTCCGCAGCTAGCTCAGAGACTCTAAGTACTAGAAAGCTGTAATTTGGCATAAATATACATATTAGTCACGCCAACAAAGTGGTAAAATAAAACCTGTGTGTGTGTGTATACAATGTAAGTAAGCAATTATATTCCTAGGAAAATCTAAAAGCAAACCGTTCTCTATCTAACACTTATCTATTTTGTGAAATGTTAGTAAAAAGTTAATGAAGAAATAATGGTTACGCATAACATAATATTAGGCATAGATAGAAACTTTATAATTTTAGAAATATATTTTAGCCCTGCAAATGTAATATTATAATAAGAAACACTCAATGTATTTTTCTCGCTATGGGTGATTCCACGTGGGTATATTAAAGAAATCTGCCATAATATGGTTAAAATTCGATCAATTGTGATGAGAAATACGGTTACAGTAAATCTTAGTATTAAAGTCTGCTGCTTGGTGTAGGTCATTTTTTCAATATTTTTGACTGGGGACTGTCGACGGCTGAAACGCCCGTGGAATCACCCTTGATAATGATTAATCTGTAAATCCGTAGTTAAGATATTTGAAAATAAAAAAACGATTATGATTGCATAATTATTATTACACAATCATGATCTTTATAATTTATATTATATTATAATTTAACATAAGTTACGCAGATAGCATATATAATTAAATAAATAAACGTTTATTTTTTCACAATATGCCTATCTTTTTTTACATAATTAACTAAAATATATTACTTTAACATAGATAACATAAGAAAGCATTATTAAAAATATGAAAATGCAAAAACAGTTGTCCCGATGGATTTGAACCTCGCAACACCAGTCCGACGGAATAGCCACTCGACCAAGGCCCCTTCGACGTAAATTGTCGAAAAAAATTACAGTTTGATTTGTTTACCAGGGGGGTATCTGTAATAGATACAAGGATTGTGGGGTTGTATCTGTAATAAAAAGAACTGGTAGGGCTACTTTTAAATATACTTTTATTCGTTAGCTTCTTATATTCAATAATACATAGCCGTGCGCACTCGGCGCCAGGTAACATGCGACACGCTCAACTATATAAAACAAACAGTCGCTGTTCTATCGAACCATTTGCTTTTAAATTTGAATAATTAAAAGCAAATGAGACATTGCATACACAGCACAATGCAATAAGGTTTATTTTACAGGTTATAACCTTATTGTATTACATTTCTCTGCAGCCGTCTGTACCTACAATGCGATACTATTCATTCTTTTTTCAGTCTCCACTTACTATTGTGGATTAAATTTGACATTTAAGTAAATAAAAAATAACAACTTTGATTAGATTACCTAACTAATTTAGGTAAGAACTGTTTGTATAACCACATTTCCTAAAAGTAATTTCCTATAAGTACCTAGATTTGGGAACTGAAACTCGAAAAACACCGTCGGACTAGATCCCTGAACTAATGTACCCTCCGCGCGGCGGGTCTCCCCCGGCGCTCGTCCGGTTCTTTACTAATTACAGATGAGAATGATGATGGGGCCTTAGGATAGGCTATATGCATACTTAAACACATAGAAAACCTCCAACCCTCAGGAACAGACACTCCCGCTCATCCCATAAATATCTGTCCTGCCGGGATTTGAAACCGCGACCGCTAGCTTCGTAGCCAGGGTCGCTACCAACTAGGCTAGGCAACTAACGAGCCGTCGCTCGAAAGTAAGTTGCAACTTGCAGTATATGTGACATAAATAAAGTAATTCAACTAAACGAACGTTGCTTTACCCGCTCGGGAGTGCAATTTAGAAAATTCTCTTTTTACTACGTATCTTGTTTTTAACTTTTGGCTGTGCGTTGATGTCTCACACGGTATAGTAGAGGATCCGCATAGGAGACGACCTTCACCGGGCTGTTTATTCGATAAAAAGTAATTTATATGAAATTTAATAAGTTGAGTAGAAGAGTTAGGCAGTTAGTTAAGCAGAATTAACAACCAGTTTTTAGAGTTGTTGGTACTGTATTTCTGCCTATCCCACTATGGGAATGAAGGCGTGAAGGTATATATATAATATGTTACGTAAGATATGGCGAATAGGTAGGGTGAATTTTTTTTGCCCAGTATATAAAATTCATAAAATAAAAAACAGACCTTTGTTTTAAAAAATTGCAAATGCTTGTTTGATAGACAAATTACATACCAATCGAAAGTATAAATATGCAAATGTTAGGTTGACTATTTTTGTTAGTTTTAAACAAAACCAAAAAAGATTTGACTTACAAACGCGTAAACAGACAAGGGCATTTTTGAATGATGAAATCACCAACGAACTTTTCCAATATAACAGAATCCTATTCTCTATTATATACAATAGAGTTATTCCTCTATTGGATTAAGTAATAGTAACACAGTGAACACGGAGACGGCCCCGAGCAGCCGCCCGCGCCGGGGCGGCACGATCGCGGCCCACGCATGGTTACATTCTCATTTCACATTATCTCGATCAAGCCACGTTCGTGAACCGCTACGACTTCGTAGCGCAGTACGTAGTAGCCACGTCGTAGCACTTCTACGTAGCCGGAGACAGGTAAGTAGTTGGTTGGCGAGTGTCTTTTCCTACATTAACTTTACTTCACTACTTAATACCGTATCGTCAACGTTATGATAGCTATTTCGGCGTAGAGAAAGAAAACGAGCACAGGCGTTCTGAAATTTAGTTTTTTTACCAGCTATGGTTTAAAACTAGTGTTTATAATGTTGTGCCTCGTTGTACTTTATCCTGTTTAAAGTATAAAAAATATGACTCTTGTAGTTTGTTCACGGTTTTTTTTAAAGTCTTGGGACATCTAAAAAACTGCTCTAAAAATTCACCCAAAACCGAATGATGAACAATGCCATGTGGGGCATGGTATAATAATATACTTCGGACGGTATTCTCTTCCGAGAAGCAGCTGTCACATGAGGGGACACGTACTACGTCATATACGGCAAACAAAGATTTCCAAACTTTATAATCGGGGTAATTTTAAAATATTTGCTCGTATATAATAATAAATTTAGACTATCATTGTATATAGGTATTTACGTTTTGGCCATTTACTGTTTTCTATATATAAAAAAATAACGTCAATACGTTATGCTGCCGTACTTAAATGTTGAATGTTGAATGGTAGATATACGACTATCCTCATAACAAAATAAATAATATGTTCAAGCTGTAAAACATTTGACATAGAAAACATATTTATAATTATTTGGAAAGTTAGTACGTATTGAGGAGCATTGGGCAGGGGTTTTGATGGGAGTTTTGGGTATACAAAATGCTATATGTTTCAGTGTAATTATTTTGTTATTTTGTCAATTGTTTTACTGTTTTTTTTGTCATTTATTTAAGTAAACTGCCATTTAAATTCAAAAGAAACAGCAAGCGACGCCAAATTGCTAAAGTTTGGTGATACACTTATGAATTTAAACTGTCTTATTTCAATAAATAAGTGTACCTACCTATCGTACATAATTAACCTCGCCCGAGAGCCCGCGCAGCTGACCGATGCGGCAGGAGTAACTTACCTATCGTGTTGTGGTAGGGGTGAAGGAGACATTAAAGGTTGAACACGCCAAAACTGGGTTCACACAAATATTAATACTGAATAATTTTAACAATAAATAACTACATTATATTTTCCACATTTAATGACAAATTAAATGGAAGTTTACTATTTTAGTTAAGTATAATTCCTATTTAAGTTATTGTCTACACAGTAAGCCATACTTCTAACTTTCCTACGCACACTGCTCATAAGACCTTGCACCATTTCGACGCCCATGTCCATATTGTTTGTAGCTCAGAGACATATTTCACTTCTCTACCTTTCTTTTTTAAATTCCCTTCATATTATCCCGGTACTCTTCAACAGGCCGGAGTTCTGGACTATTTGGCGGGTTGCATACTTTAGGTACCACAACGATCCCGTTTGCGTCGTACCATTCCATCACTGGTTTTGCGTAATGCCAACTGATTAAAAATCTGGCCAAAACAGCGGTGGTGAGTCGTGCTTCCTTCCTCCCTCCTTTCCTGTAAGGCAGCAAACGTTTCAGTAAACACTCTTTTTGAAAGGTATCGCAGTTTATTGTCCCGGTGCTAAAAAACGAGCGACCGCTTTTTCCGAAGGTACATATTGCCTGCCAAAGTAGGTATTTTTTTGGGAATTTAGACCGTTTTTTAATTTACATTCGACAGGAGCGTCTGTTCGACTTACGCTGGTATAGAACTCCTGCACAGGAATTTGTTTAAAGTCGTCTTTTATATATATTTCGTCGTCCGTGACCACGTACTATTCAAATTTCGTAATGAAAATTTCATAACGTTTTCGTGAACGTTTCTTTGCGGATAAATTCTGTCTCGAGTCTCGATCTGGTGCGGCCTGGGCTTTATAACTTCTTAGTCCTGCCCTAAGTTTTACTTTTTGAACGTAAGACTGAAACTTTTTAACTGTTTTGGCAACACCACGGGATGAAATCTTACGATTTGAGCCTAAAATCCCTGCAACCCACCGCTTCCTGGATTTCGAACTATTGTTAAGCGTTTACGTAACCTTTTTAATACGCGACAAACCGTAGATTCAGGGCATTTCAGTCTTTTCGCGATATCTCTGTAGAGTAGAAAAAATATGTATTAGAAAAAAAAACTATGGACATAGGACAGTTCCTTGTGATCAGATAGGTGTCTCAAAAGTTTGTCATAACTCATTTTTTTGCGTAACAATTGCAACGATCTGAATTGTATTCGCGAAAACGCATACTTTCCTTACCAGGTATAGGTAAGGATTTATAGTAATCGTACTTATCAACAGATATATGTATACCTATACATAGTTATAATATTGATCGCGCCAGCCGGTAGATTGGCGCGTCAGGATAATTATTTGTCAACAGCGCCGTGAGAAGTGCCGGCCTTGTAATCGTCTAACTGAAAGCGTGTTTGTACATACTCAGCGCAAAACGGGAATAGGTGGGTGAATCAACTTATAACCTACTCCTTTTCTTTTGCGTTATTAAAACTTTATATTGAAATCATAAAATCTATGATTTTAATGTAAAGTTTATCGAATATTAAAATCAGGCAACCAAATTTACAGACCTTCTCGTTAAACACCTCAAATATTTTTTAATCTTCCAAAAAATCTGGTAACTCGCGGTCAAATGCACTTTTTTCATAATAAAATCTAGGGACAACATCGTCCCCTGCGCTACCAACTTTATTAATATTCAAAACTGAACTATTTTAAATCAAATCATTTCAAATGTTAGCCTATTAGTCTGGTTTAATAAACGTATAAGCCACGTTGGGAGCACTATGCGTTATTTTATTAGAAAAATATTGATAAAAGTTGTCCTAATCTATGGTAAGCTTATTTTCAAAGTTTCATTACTTTTTGCATCTTGAGTTGTATTGAAATGTCGTTTTATTGGCGGATTTCATTGATGTTCAGCTATATTTTAAGTGATGTTTGAATACCGCATGCTGCATTTGAAGGTTATGTTTTGATCAATGTCTTGAAATTTTGTGTTTGAGGTGAAATGATCCCTCTTTGTGTGTCTGAAATGATCCGGGATCATCTTACCCCATAGTATTTTTATTTAACTTGCTTTAATTATTTGTTCGGGTCAAATCTTAAAAGTTAATTTTAAACCAGTTGCCGTCAATGGGCATAACAATTTGGAATAGGTACCTACATGTGTAAACCCAGCTGTAATTTGGAATAGGTACACATGTGTAAACCCAGTGACAATGCAGTAATATGGTACCATCGAGCGGATCTGATGATGGGGTCGGAAGGTGGCGACGTGATCTTGGCTGTACTTAATAATAATATGAACCCGCCGAGTGGCGGTTCGTTGGTTTTGTCTTGATAAGCAGATGATGTCTGACCAAAAAAATATCTTTCGCAGAATCCGGATGAAAATGGAACAGATGGATGGAGCACCTCCAGGTTCTACTTTCGCATGCAATACATCTATTCTGGCTGGATGAAATTAGACGTATTTTCTCAGTGGTTTGATCATTTTTTAAGTCACGCTAAACCGTCAGAAGAAGATCCAGTTCTTTTGATTTTGGATGGTCACTTGTCACATACTAAATAAAAAAATGTGGTGTGAAAAGTGAGAGATAATCATGTCACCATTTTATACCTACCACCTCATCGCACTCACAAACTCCAACTAATGGACGTCGGGGTTATGTATCCGCTAAGCATTTATTATCATAACCAAGCTTTGGAGAAGTGAATGAATAACAATCCTGGTAGAGTTGTAACTGTGTTACAAATAACGAAATGTTTTACAGAAGACATCATTTATCTAAAGACAGCAACTCCACTGAAGTGAATAGTATTAATGGATTTGCTAAATGCGGGATATGTCCCTTCAACCCAGATACTTTCACTGACGTGGAATATACTGCAGCTGAAACAACCAAGATGGAAGTTGATGATGAGGCTGTAGAGCCTCCCGTTTTGATTCCTGACATGACAACATGTATTTCATCCACAGAAATAGTGCAAATATCCCCGCCTCCAGCGAGTATTAAAGAATTTGTATCAGAGGCACCACACTCTTCATTGCAAGTGACTATCCATGAATCTCTTCACGTAACACCTCAGCTTTCTCCACAAGCAAATATGCAGGAACCTTCGGATTAAACACCTCAACCGATGCAAGAAGTTCAGAAATCTCCACAACTATCACAGTCAACAGGGCAAGAACCTATACCAGAATCTCCATCTACAACGCCACAGCTTATAACACAAGAGCCGATGGATATTGTGCCGACAAGTGTAGCTCCACAGGATATTCACAGTGACATGCAATCGTCTTTATCCCAAAAACACAACACTTAAATCGAATGCCAACTTATCTCCAGTCACGGCTGTTGACCTTCCATCCACGTCTTTTGCGGTCTTTACACCGGGGCAAATCCTACCAATGCCAAAAATAGCAGGAAGAAGAAATAATGAAAGGCGAGTAAAAGTTGACACGTCCGTACTGACTAACTAGTACACCCTACAAAAACTACTTAGAGGAGGAAACGAAAAAGAAAACAGCTATAGAACAAAAGATAGCCACAAAGAAATAAAATAAAATGAAAAAACCTGAGGTCAATAAAAAGAAAAATATAGGAGGCGGAAAGGAAGAAAGAAGCAAAAGAGTTATAAATCAGATTCATCTGACGAGGACAATGATACAGAATGCCTGTTCTGCACCGAAACCTATTCTAAAGATAATAGAGGCGAAGGATGGATAAGATGCGTTGTGTCTGGAATGGGGGCATGAAGCTTGTGCAGGATAGACAGCGACGATGGAGAAGAATTTATTTGGGATTTTTGTCTATCTAATAATAGGTTTGCCAGTACGAAAAAAAAATTAACGTTTTAAATTGTATTTTTTATTTTAAAACAAAAGGTGTGATTTTTCATTATTATTTTTAACTCTAGAAGGAGAGTTTATTTGTTCAGTTATTATTTGTTAACGCTATAAACTTAAGAACGTTTGTAAAATTTCATAAGGTTTTAATTTTGTTGATTTAGTAGTACCTATCTAATTCAAAAAAATTATCTCCTAACTTACGTAAAATAACGTTTGGTACATTTCTTTTAGTTTTAATTTTGTTGATTTAGTTATACCTACCTATCTAATTCAAAAAAATACATCTCCTAGGTTAAATGTTTTTATTTTCTTAGGTAAGGTACCTATTACACGTGATTTAAATAAACGACTGGGTGTTTTTTTTATTACTATTAAATATTATTTAAGTACAAAATGATCGCTGGGATCATTTTAACCCTGCCCTAGGGATCGTCTTATACATCCATGTGTTTAAAACGATCCCTTAGTAAACTTTTAGAAAACATGACGTAATTAATAAAACACATAAGTACAAATCATGAATCAAAATATCAACATATTATGCTTAACCATTTAAATCTTGTGTCTTGAACTCTGACCACTGCACAGTAAAGATTTTTTTTCCCTTGCTTGTCATAATTATATTTAGCAAGGGGCAACTACGTACGCGCACCTCGTAAGAAAGGAAGGGGAGTGCAGAAAATTGTTTAGTAATGTACTTTTCGATGATTTTTTGAAGTTTATATAGAGACAGTCCAGCCCTTGGTTATTTACATTACTAATATAAAAGACACGAAAGACTTACTTAGAAACAGGAACTTTGGACGATAAGTTTATTTTGTAATTATGGCATAATTAAGGTAAGTAGGCAAGTAATAAGAAGAGACTTTTCGAAATTGAACCCTTATGATTAAAATACGGGTAGAAGTTGGTTTGAAATTCGTTTTAAGCCGTTTTAAGACAACGATTTATGGATAGATTATCTTGTCTCATGGGAGTAAAAGGAAGTGAAAGTTAGTACCTATGCCATTTCGTTTCGTTTGAAGTAATATACTTAAATAAACTTTGGCTACCTGCTTAATCAATTTTAGAGTGGCGATCCGGACGCACACCAAAGGTTCCGTATTTATGATAGAAAACTGTAATAAGGTGCATTTACCATTTTACATCAACAAGATTTTTTTAAAGATTTTCGTTTATTTCTTAAAATTAAACTACAACGGGACTTAATCGCGTAAAACCAACCTCGTTTCCAAAGTTTCGACCGTGTTACAACGGCCGTGGTCACGAGCAGACTGAAGAGGGCCGGTGCTCATCTATGTTGCGTGCGAGATTTTCGAACTACCCACACTTGATCTTGTTTTGTTTTATCGGAATATCCACCGACCGGCGCACAGCACTAACAGTGACCACGGATTTGTCCAACGATGTAACAGATGACGCTTGTACTCGCTACACCGGATTCCTCTAAAGCGAGAGTTTGTATCCATCATCCCGGTTTGTAATTTTTGTGTTTCCTGATTTCCATCGCTTCGCGTAGGTTCTATTCTACTAAAAAGATTCCGTTCTGTAGAGAGGATTTTGGGATTATGAAGTTCAATCCAATGGTTTGGTCCTGACTCCAGCAAGAGCTCCGCTGCAGCAGGCTCGCTCAGCCCGCGGCGCTCGGCGGCTGCAAGAAGCTCCTTGAATACGTCGAGGTGAGGTATACCAACATAATGTCTATTTCCTTCTCATGATCTTAAAATGTTACTTTAGTCTCTGCACATCGGGACTATAGCTCCTTATTAGTCTCTAGGGACTCGTTTTTTTATATTTACTTTGGATAACCGTAAACGATCAATCACGGTGCTAGGGGGATTATCGCCATTTTCAGTGATTGTGTGTAGACAATTTTTAGTGCGTGCAATTAAACTGAAAAAAAAAAACAATAATAATAACAGTGATATTAATAATGATTCTAGACCCTTTTCTAACATTCTCATTTTTTGTGTGTTGAACAAAAATATATGTGGGGAAGAACAATTATAAAAACAATATTTCTGTAGTGGCTGAGACAGCTAATATTTATTTACATATAACAATAGAATAATATAACATAAATAAATACAAAACAAAAACAATAACGTTTATTTAGCAAATACAGTACAGTATAGCTACTTATAAATTTAATTACAATGATATTTATGGTATGGTGCTTATTTATAACCAGACCTAGGAATATACGGGGCAAAATTAAATGACAGCTAGGGACTGCCTATATCGATAAACTCAATCATCGATGCTTCAATATACATACCTACCTACTATAAGAACGTTATGCAGAGACTTAATCCTTTACCCCTATTTATATTATCAGAGATCTTTTGCTCAGAAATTTTGTAGAATGTTGTATGAATTATAAAATGTTTCATAACATTTAGTAAAACTTTATAACCACTGTGTCGGAGCACCATTAGTTATGTACTCTTGGTTCCTTAGAACATATTTTACGCCCTCACCTAATCTCTTACAGCTTTCGATTTCACCGCACTGACCCATTTGAATTGCTCGACCTGTGTATACATGTGTTGCTGAGTGATAAATCACTTGTAATATTGTACAAATATATTATTATAATACACTCACGCAAAGTAAACGTGGAGCCTCCACCATCCATCAAAATCCGCATCGCGACAGCATCGGATATCGACCTCAAGGCCATCAACCCGAATGTCGTGTCATGCATAGCTTTCCGCCCGCGACTTCCTCTCTGTGCCTTTGTGACATATCCTGAACTGTATACTCGAACTGAATGAGATCTTTATAACCGTAATATATACGAGGGGCGTTGAATAAATTCTCGGTATGAGAAGGAAAACAAAAGCATACGATTAGTGTTTTTTTTTTTTTTCTATATATTCCCCCCCTTTGTTTATACACTTATAAGATCTGTCAATTAGTTTTTTTAACCCATCATAAAAATATTTTTTGTCTTTGGTGTCAAAATGCTCCAGCACCGCTGCCTTCAACGCTTCATCATTAGAAAATCGATGTCCACAAAGATCCTTTTTAAGGTTGGGAAACAAAAAGTAGTCGCTGGGGGCCAAGTCTGGACTGTACGGCGGGTGAGTAATTGTTTCGAACCCAGATTCAAGAATAGCAGCCTTGGCAACATGAGCAGTATGCACAGGGGCGTTGTCATGAAGAAGCAGCACTCCTCTGGTCAATTTTCCCCTCCTCTTCTCTTTGATTGCTTCCCGTAATTGGCGTAAAATGTTAGCGTAGTACTCTCCTGTAATATTTAAACCCTTTTCTTTATAATCTATTAATAATATCCCTTCACAATCCCAGAATATTGTCGCCATAATCTTGCCAGCTGAGGGGTCGACTTTGAATTTCTTGGGATGAGGTGTTCCTTTAACGTGCCACTGCATCGACTCTTGTTTGCTCTCAGGGTCATAATAATGAGCCCAAGTTTCATCTCCGGTAACAATTTTTTGGAGCAAACCATCAGGGTTTTCACCACACAGCTCAATGAAGTCGGAACAACAAGCAACACGCGTGTGCTTCTGAAACGGTGTCAACATTCGTGGTACCCATCTCGCACTAACTTTGGACATGTTAAGATGATCGTGGATAATATCATGTATGTACCAATAGAAATATTGGTTTTTTGTGCTATAAACCTAATCTTCACTCGACCATCTTCCAGTATAATTTCTCCACTTTTTGAATGTTTTCTGGTGAAGTAGCTTCAACAGGCCGACCAGGTCTAGGGTCATCTTCTATGCTCTCCCTCCCACGCTTAAATTCATTTGACCACTTTTGGACAGTAGATAATGAAGGAGCGGACTCACGGTAAACTAAATAAATTTCTTCTTAAATACACTTTTGATTTTTTCCCTGTTTAGTCAAGAATTTTATCACGGCTCGATGCTCCAATTTAATTATCATTGTAAAATCGCTCAAGGTGATCATGTTTGTTCAGCAGTAGCAGAAAAACATAAGAACGTGTGGGCTTCAAATTTACTTTTTTTTACTGTCAATGAATGACTCTTCGCGGCCAGTATTAAGAAGTTTACTAAAAAGGTTTGCAAGATACCAATACCGAGAATTTATTGAACGCCCCTCGTAGGTACGGGGTGACGGCGGGTCGTGATCCAACTTAATTTTCCCCAACTCAGTAATGGCCGAACCCTATATTCAATCCGCGGACAGTTAAGTTTTCTTCGGGTCAAAATTTGACACTTTGTATGGGCAAATGGACAAATGTGGTTTAAGAACTTTATTCTCATAAAGAATTTACAAAATTCACTTACATGAGAAATATAAAAAAATTGATAACATTTACTTATACTCGTATGTAGTAAATACTAAGAACTACAACTAGCATGCAGACGGCGTTAAATTTTATACACAGTAATTTGTTGCGGTAAGAAATACAAAAGGGAAGTGTGTAGAATTATAAAGTTTCGGCGGCTAATGCAGCGCCATCATCCGTACACGGCAGCCGCCGATAGCGGGTACACGCGTTAAATACATGGTTACGAGTTACGAACAGACGCTGGTAAACATGGATGCGGCAGTTGGTGCATGTGTGCATAACTTTGAGCCTTAGGTATACTATGAAATTTTGTTGACAGCTGAGGACCCAATGTGAAGACATGGAGCAAAAGGCTAGAATGTGCAATATTGAATTACAAAACATTCCTGAGAAAAGAAATGAGAACCTTATTCACATTACAGAAGCCCTCGGCAAGCTTTTGGGCGTGCCTATCCACCTTAACTGCATTAGAGACGTACACCGGGTTGCTCACAACGCGTCAACGGACCGGCCCAAAAACATAATAATACAATTAACGACACGGCGATTACGCGACGAAGTGCTGGCCGCCGCAAGGGCGCGCAGGGGACTGACAGCGGCGCAATTGTATGCGGCAGGCGGCCTAGGCGCAGGTACATCATCAGCTGACGTCACGGCTGCATCTCGCTCGATTTACGTAAACGAGCATCTAACCCTCAAGAACAAAATCTTGCATGCCCGCGCGCGTGAAGCAAAAACTCACAAAAATTATAAATACGTCTGGGTCAAGAATGCGACCGTTTTGATGCGTAAAGGTGATGACACACGGGTCATAGCAATTAGGAACGAGGCAGACTTCCAGAAACTGTGACGATTGTCATCACATTTATTACCACTATTATTTGTAGCTAAAACAGTATTTTGCCTTATTATACTTCACAAGCAATGTTACAGTCTTACACTACTGACTCATATCTATGTACAAACTCACAGCGTGGCACAAAACAATAATACTTACCGTGTACTGCAGAGTAATGACACTTCCAATGAGTGTCGGCAGGCCATTGTCTATCTATTAAATAGTACTACAATTATTCCCCACAAATATAACTGCATTTCTATCATAGTTTTAAATATATTACAGTTATGATGTCCATTAAAAGTGATGTATTTTTTTATTACCAAAATTGTGGAGGATTGAGATCAAAGCTTGCCGACCTTCGCCTAAATGTGTTAAATGCATATTATGATATAATCATGTTAACCGAGACTTGGTTGCAACCGGGTATTTTAGATGCGGAGCTGCTGAGTAATGATTACACTGTTTACCGCCGGGACCGTGACCTCGCCACCCATCTCAAGAGGGACGGTGGAGGGGTGCTGATTGCCGTACGAAATACCATCAAAGCCACTCGTCACCTGGACTGGGAAAGCCCTACTGTCGAGGACTTAGTTTTAACCATTCCAACCACATCTTTTAACCTTGTATTATGTGTTGTATATATTCCTCCTGCTTCCCCGAAAGAAACGTATTGCGACCATTTTAGGTCTTTAGAAAAAATACAAGACCTAGTACATGACTGTAAATTTTGCATCGTGGGAGACTACAACTTGCCAGAATTATGTTGGATTAACTCATCAGGATCAGTTTCAGTTGTGGCACACTCTGTCCGTAGTGAAACTTCTAAAGTTTTGATTAATTCTTGCGCATTTTTAGATCTAAGTCAATATAACTACTTCCTAAACCATAACAACAAAACCCTCGACTTACTGCTCTCGAGCTTGGAGTGTGCCGTTTCTCCGCCTGATGTGGTTTTGTCCAACATGGACAGGCACCACCCTCCATTTCAATTTTATATTAACATACAGCTCCGCCTTCCACTTAAAGTTAACAATATAATCAAACGCAACTTTTTTAAAGCCAATTACCCGGATATAATTGAAGAATTAGGTGATATAAACTGGTCCCAACAATTAAATTTACTATCAGCAACCCACGCGGTTAATAGGTTTTATGATGTTTTGTATAAAATAATTGATAAATACGTGCCAATACGGAAAATTAGACGCACTACTTATCCAAAATGGTTTTCGGTGGCACTTATAAAGTCCCTCAAACGTAAAGAAAAGGTTTGGGTTAAATGGAAAACATACCAGTGTCGCCGCGACTATGGTGAATTCTCCCTCCTCCGGGCCCGTTGTAAAACACTGATGGAGAACTGTTTTCGCACTTACACTAAATACACTGAGTAAACAATGAAAGTAAATATAAAGGCGTTCTGGTCCTATATTTCGTCCTTAAAGCAGTCTTCATCGAACTACCCACATACTATGCATCTCGGGAATAAGGTTGCCAACACACCTAATGATATAGTTGAACTTTTTTCGGAGTTTTTTACTTCGGTCTACGAGGATAGGGAGCAATGCAACGTGTCCGACCTGGAGAAACTAGCTTGTTCATCAACTTCGGGTATTATAAGCGATATGTCTATAACCGAGACTGATATTTTAAAATTACTTTCGAAACTAGACTCTAAAAAAGGCCCAGGCCCTGATAAAATTAGTCCCATCTTCCTAAAACGTACTGCACCTTCTATAGTTATTCCACTTCGTATTATATTTAATAAATGTATCGCTGAGGGTACTTTTCCAGAATGCTGGAAGATATCAGCGGTTACCCCAATACACAAACCTGGCTCAAAATCGGTAATAAGTCACTATAGACCAATCTCCATACAATCATGCATCCCCAAGTTACTTGAATCTCTTATCCATGATGTTATATACCCATTTGTACAAAATAATATTATGGAACAGCAGCACGGCTTTATGAAGCACAAGTCAACTTCTACTAATCTCCTTGTTTTTTCCCATTTCTTGTTCAAATCTATGGACAAGAGGGTCCAAGTAGACACTATATACACTGACTTCCGGAAAGCGTTTGACAAAGTAGACCACATTATGCTCCTGCGCAAGCTGGCGTATAATGGTATCAAGGGTAACTTGTTAAGGTGGTTCGCTTCCTATCTAGAAAAACGAACGCAAAAAGTTGTCATAAATGGATACGAATCACGTGCATCACAAGTCTCGTCTGGGGTGATTCAGGGTTCAATTCTTGGGCCGCTCCTATACACGCTGTTCATCAATGACGTAGCTAATTGCTTCCGGAACTGTTCATTTGAGATGTTTGCGGATGATTTAAAAATATACAGGACTGTTTCCTGTCAGACTGATTGTGTATTAATCCAACAGGACCTTGACCGCTTCCATGAATATTGTATAGCTAATAAGCTTTCTCTTGCTTATGACAAATGTGTTAAAATATCGTTTACTAAAAACAAAAATAAAATTATTGGTCAATATCGCATAGGCGGAGTGACACTGCAAAGCGTTACTGATGTCAAGGACTTGGGAGTGACACTGGACGAGAAGCTTACTCTTGACGGACACGTAAACCGCATAACGTCCAAGGCATACCGAATGATGGGATTCGTACTTAGAGCAGCTAAACCTCTTAAAAAACATTCTTCGTACATACTGTTGTACAAATCCCTGGTCCGTCCTTTACTGGAGTATGCATCTGAGATCTGGAATCCCCACTATCTAACCTATACAAATCTGGTTGAACGTGTCCAGAAGAAATTCCTAAGAGCCCTTCATTTAAGGCTTTGTGGGGTACATTTATCATATGACGAGCTCTTAAAGCGATATAAACTACGTACACTTTCAGTCAGACGAGCGGTTCGGGATGCGGTGGTTCTGTACAATATATGTACCAGCAACTACAATTGCCCAAAACTACTACAATACTTAAATTATCGTGCCCCTACATATAGAACTAGATCCACCCTCCTTTTCGCTGTCCCGGCGAGTAAAACAAATGCTGGTGTCCGCGCGCCGCTCTGTAGAATGTGCAATGCCTACAACAAGCAATTGTCCTCGGTTGACATGTTTAACTGTGCTAAAATTAATTATAAACGCAGCGTCATTAAGGTCTTAGATGCTAGTGTAAACGTAGGCTAATGTTGATGTTAATTTGTTGTATTGCTGAAGTTTGTGTGTTAATGGAGTCATTCATATATTTACAGTGCCGTTTATTTTATTGTAAATTAACTGTTATTAGTTTTAGTTGTGTTTACCATATTTTTATATACTCAACTTTAATTTATTATATCTTAATTCTTTAGACTAGTTATAAGCTCAAAATTGCACCACAGTCACCGCCCGATCTAGAATTTAACTCTTAGTGGGATTTGTTTCAGGATGTAGACTAAACCTAACTTTAAGAGATCCTTTGTTTTATAATATTTTGTAATGTCTATATCTGTTTTTTTCCCCAATAAATAAAATAAAAAAATAAAAAAAAAATCGTTTTGTACCTATATTTATGCATGCCTTTATTATTCGACTATTCATTCGATAATTATATTATAACTAGATTCATTTATTTTATTCCTGTTGCATATTTGACGAAAATATAATATCATGATTATTATTTATATATGTAGATAATTTATATTTAAAAAAAAAAAGTTTTAAAATGTATAAAGTAATATAAGTGTATGTATATTAAGTTGCATTGTATGCATGTAGGTACGCAAATTATAATTACAATGTTTTTTTTTTGTTTCTAAAGGTGTAAATTATTTATAATAAATACCAAATTTTAACCCGAATATAGGGTTTGAATATAGGGTTCGGCCGCAAATTATTGAGACTCTATTAACTAGTACGGTGGTTTTTGAAACGATTAAAGTTCAGCATTTTATAAAAATAATATTATGTTTCCCTACTTATTACTAAAGAAATGGTCACCATATTTATGGTGGTATTTTCATGTTAAAACCTATTTGAAAATCGACCGATTAAACTAGTAAGAAATTGAGTATTTAGGGTGGCCATGATCTCGAATAAAAATAATTAATTGAATTTAAATAAAAAACAATGTAATTGTATGTATGCATGTATGTATGCAAACTCTTTATTGCACAAAAATACAAATATAACAATATTAATACTAAACTAATGTACAAAGGCGAAATTATCCGGAAATGGGATTTCTTCCAGCTAACCCTGAAGCAAATGAGTCAGGACAGTGCATGGGGCTGGACACATAAAACATTGCAGGGTCGGACCATGGTCAGTGTGGGGTTCCAAAGCCGCCACTACAAACAAATCGACCTCGCGACAAACTTAGCTTTGGCTGTTGGAAAACTGTTATCCCCATACATCGACATAGGTCGCGGTCAGATTACCAACACCGCAAATAAGTTTTCTGTAGGTAACATTTAAACCGTTTGTATCTCAAGAACCACTGAAGTCTACTTAGTTGTGATAGTTTTCCTATTAAATTCATATGTGCTTTCATTTAAGTTTTTTTCATATTTTAATTATCCAACGACAACCCACACGTGTTAGACGAGAAAATAAATACTTCCCCACGTTACGTGTAGGAGAGGTACACTAAAAAACATTTTTCTTTCGAGATTTTATTTCACCACTTTGTTGGCGTGACTAACATGCATGTATATATGCCAAATTACAGATTTCTAGTACTAAGACTCTCTGAGCTAGACTGCGGACGGACGGACGGACGGACGGACGGACATGGTGAAACTATAAGGGTTTCTTGTTTGACTACGGAAACTTACAAACTGATGATAACTTATAATTTATAAATAAATAAATATAAAACAAATAAACAAGTATTCAAACTAATATAAACTTACAAATATAATACACATATAATATACATATGTATGTATATATATATATATATATATATATAATATATATATATATATATATATATATATATATATACTAGCTTTCGCCGCGAGGCCGCGGGTAAAAGCTAATTCGGGATACTATTAAATTATAAAACGCGTGACGCTCCCTGCGCAAAACAATGACTCCAATTCAAGATCCATCTGAATTTTGCAGATATATATGTATATCCAGACGTTGTCTATAAATTGGTTGTTTTAGGAGCAGAACATTGGTTCTGGAGCTTCTGTGTATTATGTAAAACCTAAAATTAAAATAATAATTACTTAACGATGTGACAGCTTTAGAGAGGGTGGTCAGTATGTAGGGACGGGAGTTAGTATGTAGTGAAACAACGGAGGATGGTTATGAACTGCGTTTATTGAAGAGGCATTAAATACTTATATGCTACCCACTATGACACTACAGACATGTATACCTATAACAGTACACATAGGATCTACATGCTACAAGTATGAGTAGTAATAACTATTTTGATTCATTAACAGATTAACAAAAGTCAGTAGGTATTCATTTTGAGAACCAGCAAAACCGGAATTTCATTTGATTTCGGCAAAAATAAGGATCACAACTTCCATCGTACTTTTCCGATAGGCCCAAGGGGAACGTGCCGATGAGATAAAAGCGTACGTGACTTAAGTGACCCTTCATACAAGTATCTGTGCACTACAGTAACAACAGTAGAAGGTCTGATAATGACCAAGCTGAGGTTAACAATTCTGAAGTCCTTCGGAGGACGAATACGGAGGTAAATGTGTAACGGCCGTAACGTCAGTGGGACTCCCCTGCATCTTGGCAACGCGTTTTCATACATTGCACGCCCCACAAAACATTTGAGGTTTTGAGTAATTTTAATATCCTTAGCCAGGTGAAGCCACTTCGTTTTAATCTTAAAATGTAAAGCTAGTACCTACACTTCAAATTTGCTCACTCGCAAATAAAACACTTAGCCGCTGCTAACGTTTTCGTTTTGTATCGACTCGAAATGTATGGATCAAGCGGTCGACGCGGGCTGTCATCGGCTTACGTCGTTACTGTAGATTATGTCGTTGTACAAAAATCGCTAATTTAACGTTATGCATCTTGACTTGGCCGCAAGGACATAATACCTATAAATGTAAGGGAAGGCTGATGCGGTGTTGGTTCATTCGTCTCGCTGAAACGCTCACGTTTGACATAACTTTAATTTAGTAGGTACGTACGAAACGAGCTGTAAAGGGTTTGTGAGTCACCATCCAACAGCAACGCTGGACGGTAAATGACGTCAAGTTCCTGCGTGCCTGGGAAATACGCCCATATACATTGTGCCTGTGGGAAATCCTAAACCCATACTATCATTGTCTTGTGGACTACATGCTTTGGTACTTAGGTGCGGTATTTTTTAAGTAATGATAATGAACCTGTATACATTTACTCAAAATAATCGGAATTTATCTTTCGAGATCCTGAATTCTTCTTAGGGCTTACCTTGACGTTCGGCCTGTGGCTGTTTAATTATGTACCTTGATGTTTATTAAGTGGACCGAGGCCGAGCGAGAGTTGGTCGCAACTCGCAAGGACAACCGATTCACTGAAAGCTTCTATCAAAATAGTTGATATGATCCAGTAACTTTGTCGCCTGAAAGTATGGGGCAGTATGCGTCAAATCCGGTAGTTCTGAATTTTTGTAGACTTGTTTATGATGTTGGCCTAATGAATAATCCAAGTTTGTGACCTCGAGCGCCGAACGCAACTTTGTCAAAAATCGAAAAAACCGCGAGAAAACGTTTTTATTTCAAATTTTGGCGATTGTAGCCCTTAAGGACTAGTTTTTGCAAAAACTTTCATAAAACGTCTTTAAAGAAGACTAAATTTGCTAGAATATGATACTAGGATTGTCTCTGTGGATCCAATAGTTTCCGCGATTAAGTCTTTCAGAGTTTATCATTTTTTTCGAACTTCGCAATTTTTTGCAATATTTTAGATGTCACTCGAACAACTCTAGCGGGACGGGATGGTTGGGAGTCGCACTGAACCCTCTTTCCTGGGGGTGGATATCCACGCCACAAGGCCTCAACCCCAAAATGATGACCAGAGATGCAGCCCCACAACACCTCTTGCAGATGATTTCTTGCGGCTACACGAAGAGTTGTGGGAACGCGTGCAGCTTCAGGAAGGCAGGATTAAAATGCTCATCAGTCTGCAGGCGCTACAGCGGGGCCTCTTGTGACAATAAGCCTGATGTTGCAGTAGTAAATATCCCAGAAGGCGACGATCTGTCCGATGACGAAATGGAGGATGACTTGACGGCACAAGACGTCAACGATTCATTACCATCCCCTGATGGGGATATGCCATCCCAATACGTCGATCCAGATACGGACGAACCTCAACCTTCCAAGAGGGCTAAATTAATTTGATTTTTTTGAATTTGAATATTACTTACCCAATTTCCTAACAAATAAACTTATTAACTTTTGTTTTACTTTTCTTTTTTATTTACTTCATTATTCGTAGCTTAGCTTTTACATCATCGTTCACACTCCTCATTATCTTTTTTAACATCCCATCATAAATGTACAGGGCTTCGATAGCATAATCAGGGTCAAAATTCATTCAGAACGACAGAACTGCAACAAATTGCGAAGTTCGAAAAAATTATAAACTTTGAAAGGCTTAATCTCAGAAACTATTGGATTTACTGACACAATTTTAGTATCATATTGTAGCAAATTGTCTTTTTTAAAAACGTATAAAAAAAGTTTTTTCAAAAACCAGTCTTTTAGATTTATAATCGCCAAAATTTGAAATAAAAACGATTTTTTCGCGGTTTTTTAGATTTTTGACAAAGTTGCGTTCGGCACTCGAGGTCACAAACTTGGATTATTCATATGGCCAACATCATAAACAAGTCTGCAAAAATTCAGAACTTTTACACGTCTGAAATGGAGATGGTAACGCAAGGTAAAGCTATAGTACTCGTATACCGGGCTACTTTCCGTTTTACTTTTTGTGTGTATACCTACACTAGGTATGCATACGAATTTCTAGGGAAGCCGGTGGGAATCGGGTTATATGGTCACTTCGCTACTGTTAGAAATATATACTCCCGTATATACCCCCGTATATATCAGTTAAGTAATAATGATAAAAATATATGCTTTAACGGGTTGGCTTAAAGTAATGAGAATTACAAAAACTGTTTTTATTTTTATTTTTTCACTTGTTAGGGTTATATAGCTTTTTATTACATAAAAACGAACTAAAACCAATATGATAATCAATCATTCCTATACAGCAAAAAGTCCCGCATCTTAAATTTTTCGTAGCTTTCTTCTTACCGTTTTCATCATACGTTGGACAACATCTATTTTTACATTTTTTAGTTAATTAGTTGTTTTTGTACCTTGCGCTTCAACTGAGTCTGTAATTTTGCTTCCCGCCCATCACTGTAAACTAGTCTACTGAGAATTACCAAATAATCCTCTATTGGACGAGCTATAGGGACGTTCGGATGGTTTGAATCCTTCGGTACGAAGTGAACGTCACGCTCTTTTAGTCAATTCTGGCTGCTCCCTGCATAGTGATACTTTCTCCGCAACTTAATGCACTTCTTTGGAATATCTTCAAGCTGTTTGTTGGAATATTTGGGTATTTTTTGACACTTTAACTGTTCAACATTGTATTTCTCTAAAATATTCCTTATTCGCCCACGAAAATCATCATATTTTACAGCTAACTTATCTGGGACTGACCCACTTTGTTTTGTACAAACGTTGCCACCTACTTGCGGTCTCGATCATTAAGAATGGGAGGTCTTCCCGTTTTTGGTGAATCTTTAGTCCTAATACCAAGTTCCCACCGCTGAATCAAACATTAAATTGTAGAAGGAGGTACATTTTCAAATTTGTGATGAGAGACCACTTCAGATTTTTCACGCCGTCCAAGTAGGCGATAGACACGTTCACGTCATAACTTCCTCGCGGACATTTTTTATTAAACCAGTTAATCTTTTTTTGCCTTATTAACAAAATTTACATATGTTCTATTAATTATATCTGTCAAAATCCTTTTTGTATTTTTTTATTGCCTGCTATTGGTAATTGAATACATTTTCATTACTTTAAGCCAACCCGTTATTAGCCTAGTTGAGAGAATATACCCCAAGGAATTGAAAAATCCTTTTAAGTACCTACTTATTTAAAATAAACGCGGTGTCGCCAACTGCAAAGGGTTGCAATGCACTCTATTTGAACGAACGAACTATACATACATACATACTATATAGTTAAGTATATTTATTTGGAAGTCCTAATCGATTATCACATTTTGCATTTTCAATAATATTACATAAATATGCGTTGCCATTTTTTGAAGTCAGTTAAAACACGTTACATGTATTCTCAGCCTTATGGAGTCAGTTATGCGAGTTTTGCCAAGGGACAAAACGTCGCAAAACTTATATGACGTTCTCTACCCATTTCATATTCGAAATTATATTCTGACGAAAACATTTACTTACGTTTGTTATCAAATTAAGTAAGTTTATATTAGAATATTGTTCATCTTCTGAAAACAGTTGAATGATGTAAAACTTACTTGATCAGTAGATAGGTACCTACGTGTTTCTCAAACCGGACGGAAGACATGTTGACGGCGTGGCCCGACTCAAAACACGTTAGCTCTACTTGACGGTTTTTGAACTACTAGCTTATTTTAAATAGCGATCGATCGATTTAAAGGATGATGTTGTCATTTCAAAAGCTAAAATAGTTCTTGTACATTTTGAACTAGTTATTTTGGCCGTGATAAACCCGACATGTCCGGCAGGTACCGTAATTGAGTCGCTTTACTTGGGATAATTCTATACCAAATGTCAACGGAATTTGCGTCTTTTTTTCAAATAAGTTTAGTTTTAAATTCATATACCAAATTTCAAGGAGATATCCGAGTTTACGGTAAAGCGACTCATTTGTGATATTTTTCGGAAATAACATTGTATTTGTTGAAGGGCGAGGATACGTAAGATAAACTCCAAGGCAAGATGCAGACTGCTTTGTTCAAGTAATGTTATTACTACCCTCATGCTATAACAATATGATGTACCCACAATTCCCCCTTTTTTATATAATTAATTTTAACATTTTTTACATTATACATCAATAAACAGGCATGCATTTTTAACCTCTTTGTTTTCTTTGAAATATAATTTAATTTATCAAGTAATACTTAATTATTAATATTTGTAATAATTTTATAACGATGCTTTGACACTTAAAGCAAAAGTTAAATTTAATATTTATTTATTAAAAAATTGTTGTCGAATGTTTCTCGCTCGTTTGTTGTTCTGTGCTTCGTTCGTTCGTATTCTAACCTAGGTATATTAATTTAATTTTGCATTTTATTTGAAACCTAGTCGTAGAAAAAGTATTGTATGCAACGGTGTATAACTAAGTCAAAAAATACTCGTGGCGTCTTGCTTTACGAAGTTTTGCGACGTTTTGTCCCTTGGCAAAACTCGCATAACTGACTCCATAAGGCTGAGAATACATGTAACGTGTTTTAACTGACTTCAAAAAATGGCAACGCATATTTATGTAATATTAATGAAAATGCAAATTTTCTACATTACTTAAAAATGTAAATGACGGCGGCGGTGGTAAAACGGACTCCATTGTGATAGAAACACTCGCGCGTTAAATCGACACACTAACGATTTCACTACAGGAGTTCACTTGTATTGTCTACTCGAAAGTATAAAAATTAATGTACACTTTATAGTAGTTTATGCAACAGTTGTATAAGAGAGGTCAAAAAAGACGAGTGGTGTGGTTACGATGTGAGCCGCAGGCGAACATCGTAAAGCAAGACGCCACGAGTATTTTTTGACTTAGTTATACACCGTTGCATACAATACTTTTCCAACGACTAGGTTTCAAATAAAATGCAAAATTAAAATACGAACGAACGAAGCACAGAACAACAAACGAGCGAGAAACATTCGAAAACAACAAAATATGTGTCTATGGTTAACTTTGTTTTTAAATTGATGTGCACTTGCCAGGTTTCATATTTTTTTTTTAAGTTGCACAATCGATTTAACTTGTGAAAACACCTAATGATTTGAGAAATGAATTCTTTTACCTGATTGGTCGATTTTAATATAGCTGCGTTCTGGTTGGTTGATACCAAATAAAATGTTTTTTTTAAAGAGTTAAATTAGTAAAAGAGTTTACATACCAAAAAGAACCTAACGTTCCGATTGACAGTCAATGTGTATTGTGATTGGTGGTTTAATTTGGTGAAGTACTTTGATTGGTCAAATTAACCTAGGTGTAAGCTTTGGCAGCTAGGCATATCGTTTTGGCTCAAAAAAGCACAAGTGCTGTTAAGGGGAATAGACTAGATAGACTTTTCTACGGAATGTTCTGCGGACATATTATCTATATTCTTATATTAGTGTTCGTGACTAAATATATAAATGACAGATAAAAGTACAGGAGTAGGAAAAAAATATTAAATATTACTCTGGCTTAATATCAACTACCGGCTGCGCCATGTTGAAGGGCGAGGATACGTAAGATAAACTCCAAGGCAAGATGCAGACTGCTTTATTCAAGTAATGTTATTACTACCCTCATGCTCTAACAATATGATCTACCCACAGTATTTATATTTAATGAGCATAGGAATTAAATTATAAACTACTGGCGCCGATGCGCGACTCAAAAACGTATGCCAACCTAGAACAAAATGTTTTCAGTATCGCTTCTACCATCGAGGAACTTGGGCGGGGGCACGCCAACCACTAACACCTTGGCGTTTCAAATTGTCATTATTTAAATATTACTGCAAAGTATTAGTAAGATTATTGATGGAATTTTACCGGTTTAAAAAGTATTAATGCTTTTCATACTTTATAATTAGCCACTTATAATTTTTACTTTTTATTAGACTTCAAACACAGTGGACAGTCTAAAAGTGGGAGGGAGGTACACTTTTTTTGGAAAAACGCTCTTGTGCAAATGTTAGGTTGACTATTTTTTCCCGTCATAACTATAGTGTAGGCACCAAACCTAAAGCTTGTACTTATATTCTATAGGCTTCATACTTTCGACACCATTATGGCCTGAGTTGTCGTTAGTTCGGGTGCGCTGTACACGGTCCGGTTCACTAGCCGACGAATTTACATAACGATTTTTTTTATTTATATTCTTTATGATCTCAAGATATTTAAGGAAAATAGAAGAATGAAAGCTTAGACTGGCAGGTGAAATATAATGTATAATTATTGTATATTTCTTAGAATTAAACCATTAAAAAACAACATATAACAGAAACTTACAAGCCTAGTTCTGTATAATAACTACATTGTATTAAAAAAATATGGAAACCAGACTTGATTTTAGGATTTTATCGCCCGGAGCTAAATTTGTATAGATTTTTTTTGAGAGCTACGCGATTTTAGCGGCGCTTCATTATCCTCTTAGTACTCGTGGGTGTTTGTCCTCCTCGCGGCGCCGCGCGGCGGCAGTGGTGGCGCCAGCTACGAGTGCACATGCAGATAAAGTGAATAAAATAATTCGTATATTTAATCGGATAAGTTCCTACTAAGTAGCTATGCATCAGTTTGTTAGATGTATTTTCTGATATTTTGGTAATAATGGGTATTATGATTACGATTATACTTACAAAACGAAATATTTAATCTGGCACTTATCGTCGTCGAAAGCATGATTAAATACTCCACTTCATGCCGAACTATCCTCAAGGCGACCGATAGCATTGTATAGTCGGCACAAGTAAGGGGCGTGTATGTTTTGGGTCCTCGCGCACCACGAGCAGCGGTGCCGCTGGCGTAGGATTTGCTGTGGAGCATTCATGGTGGTTCAAGTTCCTACCTGAGTACAGGCACCCGGACTCCCCCTACAGTTTAGACCGCTCAAAATAAGGTAAAAAACATATTTCAGGCAAGTTCATTCGACGCCTGTTAGAGTTACAGCAGTTACACGAAAGAAGATCTAGTGCTGCCAGAATAAATGCAAATGATGTAGGCCTTAAAGATTTTGTAAAATGATCTAGGCGAAAATAGGTATATGTATGTTAAAAATATTAGAAGGAGCACGCTAAAACAGGTTAATGAAAAGTTTAACGAAAGATCAGAAAGTTCTCATTAGTAATGACATACCTGCGTTCTGTTGATACAACGTTTACCTATACATTTACCTACACCATTTTATTAATTACGACCTGTATTCCGGGGCCTCAATTCAACACGGTTTGTGTTTGAGCTGTCATCGTGTTGTCACCGTTTTGATAGCTGTTATTTACTTGACAGTAACGGCGGCTGACGTCAGAACAATACCATAACAGACTATCTACGATATCGTTTTTACCGCCTAGAGTACCGGCCCTGAAAGGCGGTATTTTCTCGTTAGTTACTTGTCGAGGTAGATAGATTTGTCGTTATGTATGCCTACGGTGTCCCAGAGCGAGCAATATATAAAAGGTTGAAGCGAGGGTTCCTAGCTATGTCCCTACGTATACTCAGGGGCCCTGGCCAAGATGCAAATGCTACTCACTTTTTTCTTTTCCGTCACTCAAAATGTATGGGATTACAGTTTACCACGTGGTTTATCGTAACGCACGAGACTGTCATCCCATACATTTTTAAGCAATAGAAAACAAAACCCGTATTTGTAATAGTAGTTAACATATCATAAGTCCTCTATTATGCGTTCAAAACCCGTAGGAAATGACTATAATTATTACAACCAATTTTACTATGAGAACTTTCTTGCCTGTCGTAGTAGGTAAAATCTGTTCTGTAATGTTATTACAGTATAGTTTTTGTAACGTTATGAGTTTAAATTTGGAACAGCTGTCAAAACTTAAGAGGGTCTCTATTCTAGTACCTATTCATAGATATTAAAACAGTTATCGACTCAAAACGTCAATTCAGTATGTTTCTTTAATATAAACCGCACGACGTTTGATCTCGAGTGACTTAAGAATAGGGACTTCATTTATTTATGTATGATTTAAAAAGAACTCTGGACATTTGAGAAGTTGTTTAATAAAATGGTACCTCGGCTCGAGGTTTTGGCCACGACTTCGTTAAGTAGAGTTCAATAAGGGTAATCTGACAAATCCCGTAAACGAACTAACTCTACTCTCCCTAACGAAGTCGTGGCCAGAACCTCGAGCCCAGGTACCACTTTATTAAACAACTTCTCAAATGTCCAGAGTTCTTTTTAAATCATACATAAATAAATGAAGTCCCTATTCTTAAGTCACTCGTGATCAAACGTCGTGCGGTTTATATTAAAGAAACATACTGAATTGACGTTTTGAGTCGATAACTGTTTTAATATCTATGAATAGGTACTAGAATAGAGACCCTCTTAAGTTTTGACAGCTGTTCCAAATTTAAACTCATAACGTTACAAAAACTATACTGTAATAACATTACAGAACAGATTTTACCTTAGCTGACAAAATGACCTTGGCTTTTTTGGGTGGTGGTGAACCTGGTCTTTTCCATTGCCTGGATTGTTCTTTCGATTCTGGTGTACTGTGGTAGACCCATGTCTCGTCCATAGTTATAAAACGATTGAAAAAATCGTCGGAGTCACGTTGAAACATACATAAACAATCTTGGGAAATTGTAACACGTACTCGTTTGTTCTCGACTGAAAGCAGTCTAGGCACCCACCTGGTTGACACCTTAGAAAATCCAAGAACATCGGTGATGATGTTCTGTGCCCGCTCATAAGAAATACCCATTGCTTCCGCTATCTCCACAATCTTCAATCGCCTATCCTTCATTATCGCATCTAATATATTATTGACATTTTCGTCCGTAGTAGCCGTCAACAGCCGCCCACTCCTAGGCTCGTCTTGAACAGTCTCCCGGCCACGTTTGAAACCAGCTACCCATCTTTTTATGGTAGCATACGATGGAGCAGATTGCCCTTATGTCTGATTCATATCTTAAAATATTTGTTTTGGTGTTAACCCCTTCTTTTGTAAATATTTTATGACAGAACGGTGCTGAATTTTATCCATTACTTGAAAAATCAGTGACCTTATGTCGCAGTTCCAGAATAAAATGCAAAATTGTGACAGAAAAAAAACAAAAGATAGTGCATAATGGCGACTAAATATGGCACTTTGACCTGCCAGTATTTATTTGTTTTTTTTTTATTTTATCAACCTTTGGCTCAGAACTTTTCAATGCACCCTCGTATGTCTAAACTCCATTCAAGTGAATAAATTTAATGTCGAAGCGGTAATGGACTTGACGGGTGCAGGATCGGCGAAGCGTTGACACGAAGTAAAAGCCAAAGAGCTTTAGTGCGCCCGTCACGGTCGACGACCGCGCGCCGTCCGTCGCCCAGCGCGCGCCGCCTCATCGCTGCAGATCAGCTCAGAGATCTAAGGGAAGCATTATAATACTAGAATGATAAACAGTTCTAAAATAGTTATTTAAGCATGTTTACTGGTGCATAATAAAGCTTCTTAAATTATGTACCGTTGCGTTGTTCTACAAGCTTAAAAAGGAAACTACCTACAAAGTTTGTCATAATTCGTTTATTTCTTACAGTTTGTTTCTAGTTTGACAGCGACCAGTCGACCACAGAGGAAAACTACGGCGTCATACGTGGTACAGCGACTTTATTTGTATACCTATATTTTTTATTGTTTCTTTGTAATTATTAAATACAATTATTTTTTTCTACTTTTCTTTAAGCTTATAATTTAATATTTTCGTTATTTTGACCCTTCGAACAATAATGTATTCGTATAATTTAAATGTAAATTTTATTCACCACACGTCATTGGTGTAGTGTACTTTACCGTCGTCGAAGTCGTAGTACGACTTCGACTATCTCTAAGTAGTTTGAGGTGCCGCCTAGGGCATGCTCCCGGGAATTCCCGGTACTAAAAGGACCGGGAAATCCCGGGAATTATCATTTTAACTGGTACCGGTACTGGCGAAAAAAAATCCCGGTTCTTCGGTTCCTTCAGTACTGAGTTTGTGACTAGACTAATTGTCATTTTCTCTTTTCAAAACTACGTGGTGGCCTGGTGACGCTTTCCCCCGGTCGATTCGCACCAGCTCGGTTTTATTCGGATGCGATATGAGACCCCAGTCACCCCACCCTTCGACCCGACGCCTCGACCCAGTCCAAGGCCAACCGGTCGGGCCGACCGACAGGTAGTATGGTAGTCAGAAAGATAGCTGTTCTGATTTGGTAAACTCGTGTTCTGGATTAAATAATTAATAATTATAACTTAACTGGTGTCTAAAACCATTAAACAAAAAATAATACAAATAATTTACTCAGTACCGAAAAGTACCGAAATCCCGGGAATTCCCGGTTCCGACTCAGTACCGGAAATCTTAGTCCCGGTTCCGGGAATTGTACCGGTACCGCATGCCCTAGTGCCGCCGTATTACCTATTAATTTTATTGATCTTTTCTTAATTATTATTTCTTTTAAGGCTACTGCTGTGGTAATTAATTAAATATTCTTAGTACTTTTACACATTTAAATTGTTCTTAATACAGTTGTTGTCAAGTAAGTAGATAAAAGAATTGAGATTTCTGTTGATCACCAAACACCGTCACTGACATTGTTCAAGCGCGTAACCATGGTAATAACAATGCTATAATAATTATTATAGAACTGTTATTACCATGGCAACCCTCATAAAATTGTTTTCACCCTTCGGTTACGCTATAGGCGGTATTCTGATAACGTTAACCATATCGATATTAGCGGTTTATAGCATGCGAGTATAAAAATCATTTTTTTAGCCTTTTCGATGTTAGGTTTTTTATTAATTGCCAACAAAATAATGAGCATATGTATACTGAATAAACAGATTGAGTAATTTGGGTCGGTCAGTCGGTAAATTATCGCAGTTTAACCTAACACTCCTCCCCGCTACGCTCGTCGTCGTACCTAACTTTTATAATTCAACAGCATTAACCTTTCGATATTTTGGACTTTGATATTTTAATTTTAGATACCTATATCAACTTTTGATATTTTATTACATACTCAACAAGTACGTTCCATATTTGAAACATCGTCATAATAGCCGTTTCGATGTTTCGACTGTCGATGTTTTGGAAGTCGATATTGTGATGAATCAACTTTCGATATTTGATTACATACCAAACAAGAACGTTCGATATTTCAACCAATCAGCATAACCGTTCGATATTTAAACTTTTGATGTTTTGAACTTCAATATATTAATTTTCGATATTCAGATATGTACCCATTATTTTTGTAGTGTTCTAAATTTATTTTTAATAAAATAATTTAAAAACTACACATTACGGTGTTTGTTTAATAATTGAATAAATACAACAGAGGTAGAAAATATTTGTACGGCTACTTCGGAAAAGCGTGGCCTGACGTATACGCAGATAGATATGATTGCTTTTTTCATATCATGTATGTCATGATACTACTAGACCTTCACTAGACGAACCAACCGGTTTCAACTGTAGTATAGTTATAATGTAAAATGTTTTATCGAAAACCAATACCAATGTTTTTCCTTCCTCATCGATGTTCCTCATAGTTACAATTCATCTTTTGGAGACTGAGAGCATTCGCGTGTAATGAGCATCCGGCGCGAACATCGATTTGTGTAAGCTGTGTAACGCTCGGCTCCGCGTCCACACCGCTCGAGTGGATGCTCCTTCACAATTTTCGATAGCACCAGTTATATATAAGTCCATATAATATAACTTACCTACGCCCGATAATAAAACTCGCGATCTTCTGTCTAGTGGAGTTGGTAAGAAGGAGACGAAAAATCAAATTGTTTACTTATGTGATATTTTTGAATGAAAAATGGATGGCATGTATTCTTTATGTTGTTTTTTTTTAAGTATACACCACACATGAGTACAAGTAAAACATCGTATATTTTATTTTATAAATCGATAAATAGCTCAAACAAGCGAGTTACCCATTTCGTGTCCAAAATCTTCAGATTGCGTCTGACTGTGGACCAGTCAGCGTCCACTAATTTAGAAGAGGGAAATAGGGAAGATAAAGATTTAATAACTGCAGATATTTATCCCGATATTTAAAAGTACATTAAGGTAATTGTCCGAGTGGACGACATTGACCCACCGTATGACTCTTTTGCAGTAAATTTGAAATAATAAGATTATGGATTTTAATTTAACCCGAAAATCGGGTCTAACCAACTACTAGTTCTATCTATGATTTTTGTGTCAGAAGTTTTCATCGATGCGATAAAATATTTTTAATTTGAGAATAAGTTTTCGCGAGCAGAAGCTTCGAGTTTGCCGTGCGTCTGTCTACTTGTGTAATCTGCGAAGACATCCGATCGGGGAAGTGGATATTATACCCCGGAATTCAAGTTTTATCGGTAAAGTGATTATTGAAACAGGTAAATCATTAAACAAACTATTGATTTTAAGTGTTTTAAATTTATTATATTAATTAAGTTATTATTTTTGAGGTATGTCATACACTGGCTATATTTCTTTGTGTTTAGTAGCGGATGAAACCCATGTCATTCACTCGATACAAATTAATATTCTTTAAAAATGCTTTTCGATCGTATTTAAAATATGTAAGTAAGTATAGTATGAATCTTCTCAAATGAACTTTTCGCTTCGAGCCCTAATCTTCCAAACAAAGGCCATTGTTTCTATTGTTGTCCATTGTTGGCCATTGTTGTCCTACACTACCAAAACGTAACATCTAGAATGTCAGTGACATTCAATTTGAACCTTAATACTATGACGATACCGTTTGTTTTTCAATATCAATGTTGTAGTAGCACGTGCTAACTCGGTAGCTAGCGGTTTTGCGATAATAGAAACAATGGCCTTTGTTTGGAAGATTAGGGCTCGAAGCGAAAAGTTCATTTGAGAAGATTCATACTATAAGTAAGTTATTTATTTGTCGAACATAGGTTTACAAAGGTCTTAAGTATAGATTAATTCGTTTCACTATGCTTTGCCTGACGGCGTACAAAAAGCGTGCCTTATAGCATGCAGCATGCTCATTTACAAAAAAAAATATTGTAGGTATGTCATCACATATATAAAATTTACAATAGTAATAATAATTCAAAATTTATATTTATATACTTAGTTTATGTCAGTTAGGTAATCATTTATCGAATAATAGGTCTTACTTACGAGGAACTTAAATAGTGTCACCAATAGTCACCAGTTCTATTGGCAGCTTATTGTATATTCTGTGTGCCATGCCCAGTATACTCTTGCTGAAGAGTGCAGTTTTAGAAGGGAATGCACAAATTTTATTCCTGAGGCGCAAACTAGTAAAGTTTTTAAAACAATTCATATTGCTCCTACAGAACAACACAGTTTCATATATATAAAGGCCGGGGAGAGTTAGGATCTTAAGTTCTTTGAAGTAACTTTGACACGATGTGGTTGTACTGATACCAATTGTTGCTCTGAGGCATTTTTTCTGGGCCCTAAATGCGATTTCGCGGTCAGTGGAATTACCCCAAAATATGATCCCATATCTCAGCGTCGATGTGACGTATGCATGATACGCTGTCATGACCGCTCCTTGACTGACGATTCTTCTAAGCTTATAAATGGCATACGAGTAATGGCTTAACTTTTTGCAAATTTTATCAATTTGTTTTTTCCATGTTATTCGGTTATCGATTATTAAACCTAAAAATTTAGTTGATTCTGTGTTCCAAAATATCTTGTCCATTATAAACAAGAGAAAAGTCGTTTTTTATATTACGTGTAGTATTTGATTTAAATTTCATAACACTGGTTTTACTCAAATTTATTTTCAGGTTATTATTTTGCAACCATTCCACTATAGACCCCAGCGTTTTATGAATCTCCGTTTCACTTGTATCTTTGCCAGTAAAGACTATGGTGCTGTCATCCGCAAAGAGAACCATACGTTGTCTAATGGCTCTGGGCATGTCATTCACGTATATCAGAAACAGAAGTGGGCCCAAAACACTACCCTGCGGCACACCAAATTGGATTTCTTTTAAATCCGATGTATAAAATTAAATTTGTACTTGTTTGGACCTAGAACATATTTTTTCTATTTGAGTGACTTGTTTACGATTCCTTATGTAGGTCTTTATGAGGTTATAGGTGTTACCACGTACTCCATATGTGTACAGCTTATTGAGCAAAATCCTATGATCAACGAAATCAAAGGTTTTGGTCATATCCATGTACAATGCTGTTACGGGTATCCTTTTATTGACGTGGGTAATTGTCGTATGTAATAGATCAAATATGGCCATATTTATAGACTTATTTTTCCTGAATCCCTTCTGTTCCACAGCGAAGAGATTCTTTGATTCAAAATATTGATTAAGACGGTTGTAGATTGCTTTTTCAAATATTTTTGAGAATATCGATGACAGTTGCGTATTGAGGTGTCATTCTTTAGCTCATACATTGGTTACAGGTATTTTGCTATGCAAACATGCCTCCGAGAGCATAATAAATATACAGCCGAATAAGCAAAAAAACTATTAGTAAAAAGGGAATAAGACAAAGAACAATCTTTAAAAATATATTCGCTTCAAGTTGGTAACTCCGAATTCCAAATATGAATAATGGCAAGAATCGAGAGGAAGTACATGTGACGTGTTGTCTGATAATGAAAATATATTTTAATTAATTGTTATTGCAATCAAAACATATTTTATTCTTCAAGTACTGTTTACCAAAGATTACATTCTTAAACAATTGATAAATATTTGATTTAATTTACTTACTGACTAGTTTTTTTACAAGTTTATCATCATTAAGTATTGTCAGTTAAATATACATTTAATTACTAATACTTAAATTATATTAATTAGGGGAGCCTTGGGGGAGGCATATGTCCAGCTGTGGACGTCTTTCGGCTGACATGATGATGATGACTTAAATTATAATTAATTGATCATGAAAACCAAAAAGTTGTTGGTAATTCTTTAGCTCTGCCTACCCCACTCTGGGAATGAATGCGTGAATTTTATATATATATATATATGATCATGAAAACCCGAAAACGTCCTGTCATATATTGGTACACCGCCCATTTTTGTCATAGTCATATAATGGGACATTCGAAATTATGCCAGTCATCCACTAGTACAATTTTAGGGGTTTCGAAAAAATTAAATAACGAGATATTGGTATTATTTTTATACAATTTATGGTACTTATAACATTAATGAAGAACCGGTTTATTCTTTTGCATATGCGTGTAGTCGATAACTTTGATAATTTTGTAGTTATTTATTTATTTATCAAGGGAAACAAACAGCAATATAAAATACATTATAGTTAATACATTGTAGAAAAAACATTGGCCAAAACAGTTTCCACTACTGGATTAAATACATTTGTTGCTCAAGCTGAACTTATAGACTAATAAACTTTGGTTAATTGTTTCAGCTTTTGATCATGCATTGATTGAAAAATCTTAATAAATACATAAAAGTTACACTCTAGCATTCTTCCGAGATAGTGAATCTTACTATAATACTTATTAACATAAATGTTATAATTATAATACTTATTTAATTATTTTTTTCTTGCGATATTCTTTTACTTCTTCTCATTCTTATTTTTAAAAAAATGTTATTTTTTATTGCATAAACAAATTTATGCAGACATGTGGAAAATGTCAGTGTCTATAAACCTCTCATTATGATTCTTACACGCTCTGACTAGAAATCTAAGGTAACGGCGGCTATTACCGGGGGTATCAAAATCGGCGCCCATCACCGCGGTATTTTCAAATACCCTTTTTATAAACAAACCGATCGATTTTCTAAAAAACGAAATTTACACGAACGAAGCTTATTTAGTTGACTTACGGACCTGTTAGCGCTAGTGTGTGTGAATGAAACAAAGTGCTCGCAATTCGTCAGTTTCCGCGAAGGCAGCGCAGAAAGAGGACGTGCCATACTAACGCGTGACGCCGCATGTAAGTGAACTCGAAACTTATTTAGTGTTTTACGTAATATTTATGGCAATTGAACTAATTTTATGGTATTTAAATGGTTGTTAATTGTTTTCTGCACAACTTATGAGTGTTTTTTATACATTTTTTGGCCTGGAAATACGTTTAAAATGGAAAATCAAATACAGCGGCGATAGACGCCATTTTTTGCTGTGTATACTAATACCGTGGTGTACCCCGGTAATAGATTTTTTTGATTTCGGTTATTTAAAACTTATACTTTATTTTTGGTATATGCGATCGGTTATACATACTTTCTTACGGTTATCCCAATCTTGATCTATTCATGCTATTAAAGAACTATTTCCGTGGTATGGAAAGTATTCAACAAACCCTTATTTTTTAACAAAAACTTCAGTACTGAATTTGTAGTTTGTATGGGAACCTTAAATTGTCAAGTTGTTTAAATATTGAGATAAAATCGTGTATTTACTTACCAGTTATGTGATTTTGGTTTTATACCTAGGTTGTAATATATTCTTTTGATTTGTAATGAAAATAAAACTGTATCCGTTTGTTTTTATGGGTTGGAATTAGGTTTTTCAAACCCTCCATATTGAGCCTATTACCGATGGTACAATCAGATAACCCTCGGTAATAGAACGTATGGGAGTCTATTACCGACCCATTCAATATTTGTTTGGGTCGGTAATAGGTTCCTAAAGAAGTGTCTATTACCGAGTGACATTTTAGTATTCTATAAAATTAATCACATTTAGGGTACCGTAAGTACAGATTTCTTTGATAAAGTTGAGACTTTTACTCATCAGAAGGAAATTTCCGTGTTTACGTATTGCATATGTAGTGATCATACGTTATTTCTACTTTTCATACTTATATTATATTTATTTATTAGTAATGTATTTAATTGTAATTATACTTCCTTAAAAACGTGATGTAAAAAATAATATACGGAACCAAGCCATTATTTATTTTTTAACCCACGGTATTAAGTTTCAAATCGTGAGTCGGGCGCCTATTACCGATGGTAGAAAATTGCTGCTTTTTATACCCTCGGTAATGGAAGCTGAATTCGTGGTAATAGAATCACAACCTGTGTATTACCACGGTAATAGAAGACTTGGGTATTTTAGTTTCAATAATTATTTTACAATATATAATAAAGTAAAATGAGTCCAAAAAATTACGACGCTAAAAGTTCAATAAACACTCTTAAATAAAAAAAAATTGGGTCGCTAAGGAGCTTTGATAACCTTAATTTTTTGGAATTATTTGAAAACTTCCTTAAGTACCACGGTAATAGGCGCCGTTACCTTATTCTTTGCATATACCGTACTATAAAATGGAACTGAAAAAAGATTCAAGGAACGAGTTCTCCTATTAGGGCATCGCAACGAGATACAAGAGAGAAGATTTTGAGAGTCTATCGAGCCGTTTAGGATTTTGAAAAGAAAGATTTGATCTCTAATAGGGAATATGCATGTTTTTTTTTACAGCTTCAATTGAAGCTGATTCATGTAACAAACAGATCACAAAAATCATTTTTTGAATAACTATAAAAATAACCAAGATTTGTTCCTATCTCTTTCTAGAAAAACGGAATTTTACATTGAGTTTATATGGCCGCAGTGCACAATGACGTCACGGTGCACATCGGATCTCTCTGTCTAATTAGAAGTTTGAAATGCTTATAACTTCCGTATTTCTTGACCGATTTTAATTTTAATTTCCGTTTTGGTGATCTCGTTTGCGGTATTTTCATATTTTGATGAGAAATGCGATTTTTAAAATCCATGCATATTCCCTATTTCCCGACGCGTCTTAAGAGTTTCAATAGAATCCGCTTTAAAGGTTTTGAACTTATACTTCATTCGCCTAATGAATTTGTTTTGAATGTTTTCTATTGCATTGATATGTACTGCATAGTTAGGATTCCAAAGTGTAGATGCATATTCCAACTGAGATCTGACAAAGGAATGATACAACATTAACATAGTGTTGGGATCTTTAAAATCCTGACTTTGACGAAATATGAATCCCAGCATTCTATAAGCTTTAGATATAGCTTTAGCTATTCATGTGGGAAGTTAATTGTACCTTATTATCTATAAACACACCAAGGTCCTTAATCTCTGTTACATTTTTAAGATTTTGGTTATTAAGTGAATATGTATAAGTGATGGGAGTACGTTTACGCGAGTATGAAATGTAGCAACATTTTTCTACATTCAGATAAAGCCTATTACTGACACAATACTCACTCAATCTGTTTAAATCGGCTTGTAGGTTAGCGCAATCCTCCTCGGATTTGATGATATTGAATATTTTAGTGTCGTCAGCATATAGCAACGTATGTGAATGATGGAAACAGTCAATAACATCATTAATAAACATGTTAAACAATAAAGGACCTAAGTGAGAGCCCTGGGGCACCCCCGAGGAGACTGGAACAAAAGTGGACGTATGTCCTTTAACCGCGACTGTTTGCGCTCTATCGCGCAAGTACGAAGTAAGCCATCTAAGAAGATTGCCGTGTATGCCAAACGATTCTTTTTTTTAATTGGTAAGGAACGTGAAATTTTATCAAAGGCTTTTGAATAATCTGTATAAACGGCATCGACCTGGAAGCCATTATCCATTGCGTCGAGAGTATAGTTCAACAATTCACAAAGGTTAGACTCTGTGGAGCGCTTGTTTAAAAATCCATGTTGCTCTTTTATTAACATTGGTCTAACAGTAGGATAAAGGGTGTCGTATATAATTTTTTCAAACAATTTAGGAATGGCAGATCATTTAGAAATACCGCGATAATTTTTGACGTCATGTTTAACCCCGTTCTTGTAAATAGGCACAACACTTGAGCGTTTCCAACGAGTTGGTAAAATGCCTGTTTTTAGAGAAAGGTTAAATAATAAGCTAATGGGAAAAGCCAATGTAGAGCGACATATTTAAGAAAAATAGGGTGCAAATAGGGTGCGTGTTATATAGAAATATGTAAGAATTCCCCCCTTATAGTGTCATTCACTGGGACATTTACCCTACTACAGAGGCCGTGAAGTAGGAGGTTGCCGATCAAACATAAAAATAAAATATTTTCTTTTGTTAAGTCTTTATCTTTTGAGCAGCATCTAAAAATTCATGTTTTTTTAAACTGAAAATCTAAGAAGCCTAAGGAAATGTTAGAAGCCTTTTTATTATCTTTTCACTTTTCTTGCTCTGAAAATGTTACTTTAGTCACTTCACATCGGTACTAAAGCTCCTTATTAATCTCTAGGGTTTTTTTTATTTTTACTTTTGGAACCCCATAACAACCAGTCACGGTGTTGCAGGATTATCGCCATTTTCAGTGATTGTGTCATTGAGGTATATTAACTAGAGAAGCAAATAAAACGTGCTTACTACTAATAATCACGACGTAGCTTTGAAACCAATAATATTTGTACAAAAAAACCATATATATATATATATATATATATATATATCTCTTTTACACTAATAGCTAGTAATACACAAAGAAAAGATAAGACAAAGTTGGCGAGCTCACCTGGTATGAAAAGGTCAGTGTTGCCTACAACATCAAAATTTCCCCCAAAAAATCGAGTAAATTCTTTAATAATAGGAATCGTTACAGATATTAATAATTGTAATAAGAACCAAACCGGAATAAGGTTTTGTACCTATCTAGATTAAACACCGAATTTGTATAGACTAATCTCGGAGTAAGTCTTATTCCAGCTTGGTTAAATGCGGCCCAATACTTTCAGAATAAAAATATAATGTAGGTTTTTTGGAATTACAAATAAATTATGCTGGGGCCCAGCCAATTACAAAACTTATTGATTTTTGAAAATCGACATAATTTATGAAATTGGCATATGCGGCTGACGCGTATGATCGTTAGCTTACGTCAATCCTATACATTTTCTTTGATTTCGAGAATCATTTGTTTAGCGATATGTTTCTTGGCTAAGCCCCCTGAAATTGCAATGTTCGTTAGTTTAGGTCAAATCTTGTAACTGAATTTCCGACCACTTCCCTTTGACAAATTCAAACAGAATGTTTGTTTGAAGACTACGAGTATTAGTTAAGATAGTTCCGCGCACAACGAGCCGCCGCCCGCCGCCGCACCACACGCCCCCACCCGCAAGTTGGGTGTAAGGGATTTTGGTCATGGTCCTTCCGATTTCACACGCAATAGAGAGAGAGCACTGCTAAAAAACAATATGGACATCGACGGAAAGTGTTTACTTCTAGGAGTATAAACTCCTAGAAGTACAATGAGGCACTTTCCGTCCTTGTGTTTCAATCGGAAAACTGTTCTTTCCGAACATATTAAAATTTTGTGAAAAATAATTATTTTTATTGAAACCAGCATTTAAAAGAAGTGTTAGTGTGTCAAGTTTACAGTAAACTATTTAAAATTACTTATACGGATGATGTCTATAATAATATCAATTGCAATGCAATCGTCATCAATTTGTACCCACACACACACACTCACACACATATGCAAATAACTTTCTAAAATGAATAAGCTTTGCCAGTTACGGTCGACATTTTCCAACTAGTGTTGGTATATATCAGGTTCTCCGGTAAACCTTAGAGTTTACCGTTCGGGCTTTTACAATACCGAGCATGTAGGCAGGTAGTATATACATATATCCAAACGCGTATTCGAAGTGAACCCGCCGCCATGCGCCCCGCCCGACGGCTTCCTCACGTGGTGCGTGCGAACCGAACTACCTTCAGTTATCTCGTCGTCCGTGGCGGCCCGTACATGATGCATGTTTTTATCGACTATCAAGTGTTATCTTTGGTAACATGATAATAGGACGGGCTCTTCTGAAAGCTTTGTCAATATTTAACGCTTTTAACGGCGACCGCTACGAGCGCATGATCGTCCCGGCAACGAGGGCGCTGGCGGCGACGACTCCTACTCCGACTATTTTAATCCTACTCTATGAAATGAGCAACTTTATTTTATTTTTATTTCTTTTCAATATTGTGTTCTCGTAAAACTTGATAATAAATACAATAAAATTCTTCGAAATTACATTGTTACCTAAGTACTAACTTAATACTTAACGCCGGGTATCCACTAGTGAACTGGACGTAACTGCAACAGCAGCAGTTACAGTGACGAGGTCCTAGTGAAGAGCAGACCAGCGAGCCGCGTGCACATTGCGGTTTCACATGCAACAGTGATAGTTACGGGACGCTAGAGAGTACCCGGCTTGGCTTATAGTTTACCTACTTGGAAACCGAGCGTCGCTCAGCTTGAAAACGATTCCAACATTACAGATCGATTTTTTGCGAACAATTGTTTTCATTTTGTATGCAGATAAGCCTTCGATTAACAAAATGACAGTGATTGTTATTGCGAGTGCGTTAGGCAGTAGCCCCCCGGGTCCTAAGCGTTTGGGGAAACGTACATTTACCTTAGACCTAATGTGCAATAAACTAGTCCAGTCAAGGGGCTCTGCGGTGCAGCGGCTTGTTGTGCGTGGAACTATCTTAACTATTACTCGTAAATTTCAAACAAGCTTTCTATACGAATTTGTCAACTGTTTTTAAAAATACAAATAATCATGTATTTGTATCATACATACATAAACTCACGCCTTCATTCCCAGAGTGGGGTAGGCAGAGCTACAGAATTACCAAGCACTCTTAAATAAGTTGTTGATAATTCTGTAACCACGTTTTGCACAATCAGGCTAAGATGTTTACCAGTGTATTAGTGACAGGTTGCAAGCCCATCGCCTAAGAGTACTAGAAGCCTTTATTATTCCCTTAGTCGCCTCTTACGACATCCACGAGAAGACATGGAGTGGCACTATTCTAACCCGGCAACCACACAGGTAGTATTTGTATCACTTCCTAAGAAAAGCATTATAATTATGCCTCGGCGGAAATGAGGATTTCCTGACTCGTATTTTAGCAGGCCTCCCTATAGCGAGGCCTGCTAACCACCTCGTCAGAAAATCCCTTACTTCCCGCGCCTAGGCAATAATGTGGCGATGTTTTTTATTGTTCTGGTCAAGCTATAAAGAGACCGTGTCCCGGGACAGGGTCCATGTTGACTCTCTCAATTGAGATTGCTCATATTTTTACAATTACTCTAATTCTAAAGCCATTTCGAGGATTAGGGTTTTAAAGCCGTTCTGCATTATTAAGTTTTTGAGATATTTATCTATTTCGGATTTTCGACAAAAGTATATTCAACCTTTGTTTGACTTTTGTTTTCCGCTTGGATCCCTCCTAGGTGTATCTTAACCGCTTGAAATAGTATGTTTTATTAAAACAATCACTTTTTATAATAAGATATAATTTAATTGTTGTAATTTATAAGAAAATGCTAACCCAAATTTAAAATAATCATGTCATCCATAAAATGTCTGCAAAATAAATAAAGATATTAAAACAAAAGTATTGGGTCAAATACAAAATTAATGAAATTGGTCTCTTAAAATTACCTATTCTTTCGAATTAGAATGTAAAAACCTTGAGTTATTTTTTTTAGGCCATCCCAATTATAATTTTTTAGGCATAAAATGTTACAAGTCATACTGCGGTACTCAGAGACGTCAATTAAATTGAATGCTTGTTTAGTGACGTGTTGTCTTATTCTATTTCTATAGCAGAGAAAGTGACAGCGACAACTTTAATCAAGCATTCAATTTAATTGACGTCTCTGAGTGCGGCGGTTAATCATCGAAATTCACAGGGAAGGTTTTTTTTTGTAACTGTTACTTTTTTGGGATTTTCGTTAATCTAACCTAACTAGCTTAGCCTGGGTCATCTACGAGTACACGTTTACGATCTACGGTTCCAGCTATAATAAAAATGATGAATAAATGATGATTATGAACAAAAAAGTTATGTGAAAAAATAATATCCCCCCGTAACAGTACGAATTGAGCATTTTGAAATTTCAATGGGTCGGTTCAGTTCAATTCAATTCTTGGATGTATGGCTACTGTCCAGTGGGACAATTCTGCCAGAGTCAAGGTTGGAAGTTACACGTGATCAGTGAAAATGCTTTTCCAGAAATAGATCCTAATTCATCATTTGGGGAATCTTAAAATCAAATAATGTACCTATTAACTACAACTACGAATACTAAATCTAAAATGCAAAATTACAACTTAATATTAAAATCATTAATACACTTAGCTAAAACACAAACAAAAGTGAGGACATAACTAAGGCTAGCTGAATTGGTTGCTTAATATGCCCGCCATAACATTTTCAGTTCAACTTTGTTTTTAAACGTCACTCTCATGTCTTAGGGTACGGGCACCAAAAGATAAACGACACCCAAAAGGTGAACACTCGATCGAAATAATCATATAATGAAATCGTGACATATACCTAGTACATAAGTAGTTCGGAATTTGTTTTTCTTAAACAACAACTCTTTCCCTACGCCAATTATTAAATCTTAACGTATCATTTGTTCCCTTTGGCCGTGACTTATCGTCGTTCTGGAGCTTCCCGCACAAAATCGTGGATAGTATGGGGAAATAGATAAGGTCAGTGCGCTCCAAATTTAAGTTTTTATTTACGTAGGTACCCTAGTTACCTAGATCGTATCCAACTCGCAAAACATACGGTACGGGCCCCAAAAGATTAACCATTAAGCAACTTCACCAACTTTAGACAGTTAATTCTCAGTCGAATTAATAAATTTCACCCTGTTTTATTATTTTATACGGATCAGTATATGGTCTATATTGAAGTTGACTATTATAAAGCATGTTACGAAAAGCGCAGTATAATTCTAAAAATCTTTGAACCCAAAAATGTACCGACTTCCCCAAAGATGAACAGCGTGCCCTAATTTTGAACGGTTTGTTTACATTTATTAAATTTATATTACTTACCTACTTAAAGTTCCTATTTTTCAGTCAAATATGGGTTATAAAGACAGCGAATTTTATCAATAATCATTAGCAAAATTACTTTTCTTTCGACAAACAGACAAACAGAGTTACTTTCATATTGATAATATTAGTAAACATTTCCATAAACACTACTAGTGTTCATATTACAAAACTATGCCTCAAAGTTGAACGACTGAATTTACTTGGTTCTACTTTAGGACACAGAATTTATGAAGTGAACGAACTAAATTAATTCGAGTTCACCTATTGGAATAAAATACAAAACATGAAATAGTAAATTTAATCCATTTAAGTATTAGGCACACATTTTTTTATTGAACAGTGTTAATTTTCATAATAATTGGATATCAAAAGTTATGTTCATCTTTTGGTTTAAAAATACAAGAGCATACATACATACATACCTTCACGCCTTCATTCCCAGAGTGGGGTAGGCAGAGCTACAGAATTACCAACAACTCTAAAAACTTGTCGATAACTGAGTAACCACAATTTGCACAATACAAGAGCACTTAAACATAATTTTAAGAAATAAATTTTCCATCTGTCATTTCAGTACGATTTATTAAGAAGCTTTAAAAAAGAGTACGCCTGGCCTAGTAGTTGAACACCGTTCAAGTATTGGCTTCGGTATACATTTTTGAAACCATTATACTTCAACGGAATATTTCTCGTTAACTACCAAAAAAAACGAATTCTCCCACATGCTCGGAAATGGTAACCTTACAGGTTCCAGGTCAAGGAATTAAAAAAAAAAGTTATTATTAACCAACGGCAGCGGCCTCGAAAATTTATGAAATTTCATTAAGTACGTACCTGGTATTTTACCTTTTAAAACCATGTTTGGACTAGGATATACGGTTTAGTAATACATACCATTATTCTGTAGTTAAATACCATTTCAGAACGATTTTTAACAACAATAATATACAATTTTTTAACCTAAACCGTTTTTGTAATTTTTGACGGTCCTAAGCCTGTAACAAGTACGTATGAAGGGAAAGATAAATCATAACATTGTGCACGGTGATTACGTCATCAGCGTCTTCGGTAAACACGGCGCATGGTAACCACAATTAATTTAAATAATCGGAAAAATTGAAAATGCTATTTCTCTGACCTCCTAAGGTTTTTGAATTTTTTAATGTGATATTCGGATTCAGCATTGATTTTATTAATAACATAGGCACTACAATTTAAAGTTAAAACTAAACTTATTAAAATTAAAATTAAACTAAGCTACTCAAATTAAAATAAAACTAAGCTAAGGTAAGGTGGGGTAAGATTGAATGGTTTTTTGATGAGATGGATAGTGTTGTGTTAAAACCCTCGTAAAATAAAAAAAACTATTTACTTCCTTTCAATTGCATAAATTGGTAGGTATGAGCAAGGGCTATATTTTTGTAATCTGTCGATAAAACTCGGTTACGCCTATTCTAATATATAAAAATAATAAAATCAACTCAAATTTTGTTTAAAAAATTGACGGGTTAAGATGGAATGGTCGAGGGGTAAGATTGACATAGTGTCTAAAGTCTTTTAAATGAATGCAAACGGTTACTGTTGCTCGTTATTGTATAGAATTCCTTACGCTTAACAGATACAGATGATTTTTGCGTAAATATTCCTGATAGGTAACAAGAAAAGTGCAGTTGAAAAAAAAAGTATTTTACTCTTACCCCGCTTCACAGGGAAAACGACAGTGATACTCAAACTTTTAATTGTATATTCTTCATATAAAAAAACGTAAACACATTTTTTTTTATATTAAGAAGATCAGTTTGGAATTAAAATAACAGTTGCATGGAAACAATTATTTATTTTATAAAAGAAATGAATACAAAAAAGTAAGTATTTTCTTGCAGCATGACTAATTTTGTCACAAATTAAGCCACTTACATGTAAAATATTAGAAAATAAATATGAATCAGTGTAACAAATTAAGACACATTTAAAATACAAAAATATACCAAATACTTAGTTACTTACATTTATAATATTAGAAATCCAAATAAGTACTTCTAGTAAACTTTAAGAGGTTTTTTTTCTCTCCAAACAAAAAAATACAGATTTATTATTGATTTCACACAATAGTTTCACACAACACTTCTTAGTTACTATTTATCTTATCGTTATATTAGGTCAGAAAATAAACCTTAGGTACGTTAATTATTTTTTTAAGTGCAAAGTTTGAGAATATGTGTCTTTTTCTATGACTTTCAAAAACGGGGGAAGATTGAAACATTACTATTTCAATGTTACCCCAGCGAAATTGGCTGGGTAAAGATGGAAACTTCTCGTAAATCTCAACATATGATTAATAGCTACACCTAGCAGAAGTAAATAAAAATAGAATCTCAAATAACACATAAATAGTCAGTCAGAACTTTTATACTCGCCTTATTAATCAAGTTATGAAACACGGGGTAAGATTGAAAATCGACGAATTCACCACGAAATGCCGACCTTCACAAAATAGCACATAACACACGTCTACTTACTCCGAGCGGTCACTGGCGAATGTGCGGCGGATCGTAACAAAATGGCGGCTTAATGGATGATACCAGCACTAAAAAAAATAAACCAATTAAGGAGTTATGTGAGACTTTTAATATTTCCCCTTTTTTTATCTTCCCCCACCTTACCTTACTCAAATATTAAAGATGTCAATAATTATCACCACTTGACTCTAGCAGGTCCGCTCGCGGCAGTGGCTATGACCGTGATTAAAACTATCTCTCCTGTTTTGGAAGTTGTTGACCAAAAAAAAACCCTGTATATAATCTGTGACGTAAGGTGAAGCATCGAACTTTTTAAACTTACTGACAAGAATAGGAAAGCCAGATTTCACAAAATCTTAGTACTAATGATAATCCCTTTGGCCCTAATTTCGTGAGTAATAGAACTATGAAGGTAAGATGCATTTGTGTAAGATCTGGAAACAAAACAAATAAACTTGAAGATTTACTAATAACTATTATTAATAATAATAATACAATATTTTCAAAGCTAAAAAAAAATGCTGCGAATATATAAAAAATATTTGAAATATTATTGTTTTAAATTTGTAGTTGATTAAGGTACATCCCAAGCAGCACATTAGTGAATTTTGCAGCTTATCTTATAGCTTTATGTTCTAAATGAGTGGTTTAACAGTGTTTGACTACACTTATAGCTTTAAACACAACTCAAACTTGTATACGAGTTCATCCTGTCACTTATAGTTGCTTAGGAACGTTTTTTGTTTCTACTTTATTACTTATAGTTGGGTAAAGTCGATTTTGCTACTTAAAGTTGCATGCAGGTTGTAATTGTCACTGAATAAGAAGCAATAGTGATATATAAGGCCCTAAAGTAACTTATAAGCCACTTTTATATATAAGTGGGAACATACCCTTATTTGGAACTTTTAATTCCAAATGACTAGTATAATAGAGTAGTGTATCACCAATAGTGGCTAAAGAGATAATTTTACGGCCCTTTTGGAAACTAAAGTGATTGCAACTTTAAGGCCTAGAAGGGTCGTAAAATTATCTCTTTAGCCACTATTGGTGATATACTACTCTATTATACTTGTCATTTGGAATTAAAAGATCCAAATAAGGGTATGCTCCCACTTATATGTAAAAGTTGCTTATAAGTAACTTTAGGGCCTTATATAGCACTATTGCTTCTTATTCAGTGAAAATTAAAACCTGCATGCAACTTTAAGTAGCAAAATCGACTTTACCCAACCATGTAATAAAGTGGAAACAAAAAACGTTCCTAAGCAACTACAAGTGACAAGATGAAGTCATATACAATTTTGAGTTGTGTTTAAAGCTATAAGTGTTGTCAAACAATGTTAACACGTTCACGGACAGTACGTCGAGAGACGTAAACTAAGACCCTCGTGATATGGCATTACGGCTGTGGCCGGTGTTTTTAATTACACCAAAAACGGAACTCCGTCCACGGCCGGCTGTTTCCCATAGCATTTATAGGAAGCACGAACTCTGTGCCGTTTTAGGCTTTAACGCAAGCCGCTAGTGTCACAGCACAAAAGCTCTAGGGCATAGCATTCACTGCTGTGCCACTCGCAAGATACAAATAAGTGATTTTCAGACCTGATAGTTTCAAATAGAAAACAAATAAGTGAAAATAAACACTGTAAGATCTTTTTTGTTTCGCCATGTTTACAAATTGGAGTCCTTGAAAATGATTTATTTTAAACAGAATTTTATCACACTGACGCATAATCATAGACTTTTGATAGTTGTGACGATGTTACTTTAACATTGTACGTAACCTACAATCATTAGGTCAGGTTTTTACAGTTTTAGTTCTTATCAGTATCAATTCCTTATATGATTTAACACTCTCTTTTTAAATATTCCTGATCTAATCAAAGGCGCATCGAAATTTACAAAGAAACCATACTATAGTTTCACGGTAAAAAAGCATTCGCAAGAATTTCGTGCTTATTTCAATGCCTGAACGTGAATTTTAATCAATTACCAAACAGATGTATAAATCCAAAATTAAAATAGCAGATCACATTCACTTTAAAAAACTTACCGACTTAATTGTTGTCACTCAAAGGAACTTTGGCGTCCCATTTATCACTCATTGACCGAACTGAAATATTATTATTCATTCGTTCAATAATCGTCGTTCACTGCGCATAACTTTCACCCATAGTTCTAATTGCCACAGGTAATCGTGAGATCTCTTATGGATTCAATATAGAACCAAAAGTAAGCTGCAATTTTTCTCCCCGTGGTTCTATATTGGTTGCCTAAGGGTTCTTTCCACCTATATAGAACTTAGTCATGGCTATATATTTCACTTAAGTATCTAAATAGATATGATATACGAGCTATTTCCCACCCAGTGTGCTACTTGGGATAATTCATTTATAAACTTTATCCCGAAATAGGAAGCATGAACTCACGAATTTAAAAACAGAGCCAAATTTAGCCACGAAATTGCGTTCAAATGAGCGGTATGTAAAAAACGAATAAAAAAAAGAATCCAAACCACAAGAATCAATGTATCTATTACGCGAGGCCGATTATTGTCCATGTCATCCGATCTACAGTTATGGTCCGATCTTGTTAAATTATATGTTATTGGATTCCTCTTAAGCTGGAGAGCTGCATAAAACTCTTCGTATTTAATTTTTTTATGATAAAATACTGAAAATTTAATGTAAAAATACAAATGTGTGACGTCACGTGTCACCCAACCCCTGCTTTGACTTGAGATGACAATGTAATAAACAAGAATTCAACACAAACCTGTGGTAAGTTCCTTAGCATGAGATAATATAAGTTTTGAGTCGGCTACCATCTACATTCTACATATACAGGGTTGGGCAGATTAAGGTGTCCTAGTTAAAAAGAGCCATAAAATTAAAACAAGACAGATTTTTTAAAAATTTATCACGTTTTTATTTTTAGCGTACTCTATACTTAAAAAAACTAATTCATAAGTTCAAATCGCTCGCCATCAGCTTTAATAACTTGACGCATTCTTCCATAGAATGCATTGCACGCGGCACGCACTACCTCGTCTGGTATTTCATCCCATATCTTGACTAATCGATGCTTGAATGAGTTTAGATTCATGCCCTGTGTGCTCCCAATCTTGCTCAGCATGTAACCCCATATCAAAAAGTCCAAAGCATTCAAATCCGGCGATGATGCAAGCCATTCTTGCCAAGGTATAAAATCTGTCAAATTTGTTCTACACCAGTCTTGAGTGCGTTTAGCTTTGTGAGATGGGGCACTATCTTGTTGGAAGCAGTAATAGTCGTTTCCATATAATTTTTGAGCATTTTCTAGCAAATTACCCTGTAACACGTTCTGGATGTAATACCTAGTCTTGGTTAATTTTGACACCTCGATCAATAAACAGCAGCGGTAACTTGCCTCTAGGCGATATCGCACCCCATACCATGACAGCTGATGCACTCTGGAACCGTTGTAAGGCTAATTTGTCCACAGGAATATCCTTCAATGAAGCACCATAGACACGATCGTTTTGTTGGTTGTGACTGTCTTGTAACTGGAACATCTTTTCATCGGAAAAAATAATATCATCGCCGTCGTGCCAAGCTAGGAATTCCCTACATTTTTTCACTCTAGTTTTTTTCTGGGCATCTGTTAAGCCATGAATTTTTTGTTTTTTGTAGGCCTTTAGCCCAAGATCATATTTTAAAATACGACTCATTGTTCGACGGGATATTTTCATATCTTTAGCAAGTTTGCTTGCACTTCGAGCTGGATTTCGTCTAATACGCTCACGAATATTTTTAATGATATTTTTGGTGCGAACAGATGGCTTTCTCCCAGGTTTGGGCCTGATTTGTTAAGATCCCGTTTCTTTGAATCGCTTGACGGTCCGCGATATAAACCTTATATTGATATTTAAATGTTTCAGCGTCTTCAATATCTCACACGGTCGGTATTTTTTCTGGTACAAATCGCACACGAGCTGGCGTTTTGCGTCCAATATAAAAACAAAATATATCAAGCTGACGTGTAGAAATCATAAAGAAAGTTAAATTGTCAACAAAAAAAAAACGAAGTGAATAAAAAGTTTAGTTATATTTAAGTAAAAAAACCATACACAACTAGGACACTTAATCTGCCCAACCCTGTACATAACCGCAACACCAAGCAATTAAGAAAATACGAAATAAACGGCCCATTTACAATGACAATGTTTACATGAATGACAGACGCATTGTGTCAATTTTTAATTACCTTTCTTTTATTGCACTGTAGTCTTTTTATTTCACAAAAGTTGATAAACCAATTCATTTTCGCATATTTACGATTTTGATGAATGATAAAATTGATAAATGATATGTCACTGGATTCGTCTCATGCTAGAGAGTTTCATAAAAGTCTTCGTGTTTTATTTTATGTCCCCTTTAAAAAGGGTATACCAATTTAAATATCTGGGGTACTGGCTTACTAGTACCCCAGAGACGATGACGATAATGGAGAGGGAGCGAAGGGCGGTATCAGTGAGGGCTATAGCGCGTAGGTTCACTCGTATTATAAATTTATCAACATACTCTAGAAATACCAATGTTAAATAAGCAAAAGCCTCTAAACTGATATTATTTGAGGAAAAATAAATAAAAATCTTAGTCGTCAGAAAAGGGATTTTAAAAAAAAAATGTTTTCCGTGTTACTTAATCCATAAATGTACATAATGACAGTTATGAAACAATACCTCTCTCATTGCAAATTACCTATAGTATACATACTTAACATTTTTCAAAGAAAATAAGTCGAGTTACGGGTCAACATTGTACAATTTGGTAAGACCGCATCCGAGACATGCCTCTGCACCTGCGCCTGGGCCGCTACAGCTCTCGCCGGTATCGAACGGTGTTGCTTTTGACTCGTCATCGTATTGTCGACGCTACGATAGTTCTTGTTTACTTCACAGTAACAGCCGAAGGGTTATAAACATGTCAGAAGCAAGTCAAAAGCAATATTGTGTTACCTCATAGGATGGAGGTCCTTGCGCTCGCAGTAATAATAATGGCAATACGCGCAGTAGGTAGGTACTTCGTTAGTGCAACACAGGTACCTATGCTTTATAGGTACAAGTGCAGTTCTTTTTTACGTACCTAAAAGGGAAAGTGTCTAATGATATTGTTTCATATATTTAAATCAATTTAAAAACAAAATTATAGCCGATAGCTTCCTTCGAAATTATGATTCCAGTAGGTATAGGATTCCAATAAGTAGTTAACGAACAACACTGTTGCTTATATTATAAATATATTATAGTTATCTACGACTCGTTACAAGGAAAATTCTCGCTTTATAAGCAACGTTTCCGTACCTCATATTTTTTTATAATTGTTATATTAAAATTCCTACTTTGGTAATTTAATATAATTGACGTGAAAAAAAATACAGGGAGGAACACAAAAAAAAAGATTTTATTTTACCACTTTGTTGGCGTGACTAATATGTATATTTATGCCAAATTACAGCTTTTTAGTACTAAGAGTCGCTGAGCTAGGCTGGTTTGACTAAGGAAACCTAAAAAACATGATGTGGACAAGAAGTTAATTTGAAACGCAGCAGCGACAAGACATACATATACTTGTTTACCGCTTACTTACGAATAGTTTTAAATACGAAGGGGTGTTTGTTTGTTGCGTCATCAGTGTCATCAGCATCACTCACCAACATCAGGTCATCACGGTTAATCGTCTCAACCGATCGACGTGAATCTTAGTAAGTTTATTAACCGGAGACCTATATTTTCAAAAACTTTTTATTTTTTGTTAAGTTGTATTCACAAGCACTGCGTTAGTTCATTATGCTCGTAAAGTTGCAACATAAATAAGAATACAGCTATAACTATAAATATTTAGTATGTACGTTGCCTAAGTAGTCATGGTACCTAACCCGATGGAAAAATCCCGTAAAATAAAATTAAAACCGTCAATACTTACTCGTACAACTGCAATGTGGTTAGTCGACTCAAACGTGGAAACGACTCCAGTGTTTTGTCCTATTTCCAAACGGCAGGAAAAGTTTTCAGGTGCACGTTACGCGACGCATTCTCGCGAATTATAATATAACGTTAATCTAAATAGGTCAGACGACCTTTCGGCCGCGCATTCACCTCGGGACTGAAGCGCGCCGGCGCCGGCGGCGGGCGCGGGCGCGGGCGCGGGCGCGGGCGCGGGCGCGGGCGCGGGCGCGGGCGCGGGCGCGGGCGCGGGCTCCGCCGCCGGCTGCCGGCGATACAGCAAAGAAACAGTTACAAAATGTCATCAAACAAAAGGTTTAAAAGGGTAGAGAACCGTTATCGCATTTTGTATAGACATTTTTAATTTCGCAATTCTCTAAGTAAAAATAAAGCTAGTAAATATAAGACTGAAGGATAACCGCCTGTTTCACAATCGGCAAGTAAAGCATATTAGACACATAAATTTAACCCTTTCTCTTTCTTGCACTTGAAAATAGACAAGGAGAGAGCCTTTGAATGGCAGATAAAACTTGTCGATTGTGAAACAGGCCCTTAACGTCATAACATAAAATAAAAACCAGTCATGAGCGAGTTGAACTCGCACGCCGAGGGTTCCGTACTTAAGATATGGTCGGAAAACACAATAGAAAATATTTATTTTGTTATGAACTTTATTATCTATGCATAAGGTCAATTTTTAACTAACCTAAATTTTAATACAGATTTTTATTTTTGTGATATTTTTTCAAAAAGCGTTAACTTTATTTTATTTTCGAGTCAGATATAAGTAATCCATACTAATATTATAAATGCAAAAGTGTGTATGTCTGTCTGTCTATTACCTCGTCACGCTTAAACCGCTGAACCGATTTAGGTTAAATTTGGTGCAAAGATAGTTTGAATCCTGGGAAAGAACATCGGTTTTTTTTCCCGAAATGTATTCCCTAAGGAGGTGAAATGGGGGCTTAAAATTTGTATGGACTAAATATATATAATAATAACCGCTGAGCCGATTTAGATGAAACTAATATTATAAATCCGAAAGTGTGTCCGTCTGTCTGTCTGTCTGTCTGTCTGTTACCTCTTCACGCTTAAACCGCTGAACCGATTTAGGTGAAATTTGGTTCAAAGATAGTTTGAATTCTGGGAAAGGACATAGGATAGTTTTTCCCGAAATGTATTCATATGTTAAAATTTGTATGGAGATACTTAAACCGCTGAGCCGATTTATATGAAATTTGATATTGGGATATTTATACTTATGTAGTTCCGAGGAGGGGCATACGATATTTCCTCGACTAGTCCCAGTAGTTCGGTTGATTAGTCCGGGGCCGAACTACTGCCACACTTTTCTTCCCATTAGTTCGGTTAAGACGTCAAACCGAACTATTGAGAATTAAAACGACTCAAAAGTACGGTTAAGAATGCAGCTAAATAAAAAATCAAAGAGGCATTTAGGTATTTCATTACATTTTTTTATAAAAAAAAAACAAAAGGTAAAGTAACTTCTTCGTATTAGATCGCTCACGCTTTAAAAGTTGTAACATGAACCATGAATGAACCATGTGGAGCTATCGACTTTTAAAACGCGAGTGAACCGTAAAAATATATTAAGTTTAACTTCTTCGTCTTATAAATATTCAGTATTTTCTTAATGGCTAGGCATACATACATACATACATAAACTCACGCCTTCATTCCCAGAGTGGGGTAGGCAGAGCTACAGAATTACCAACAGGTCAAAAAATATGTTAATAATTCTGTAATTTTATTTATTTACAGCAGTAATATATTTTTGCCAGAATTCCATATATGCATGTTGCGGAGTATTTAGTAGAAGTTTGCGGAGGTTTGTTTCTGGCATACTTTTGCAAACAAGGCATTCTCCAATATTATCTGTAAGTAGTGAGTACATAGATTAATTAAAACTTTTTTACTGTTTTGCCTGATTGATAAAAATCTACAGTCACTCAATGCACCAATAATAATAATCATGAGTTTTCTGGTTATTAGTGATGTTACCCTAATTCAGAAATAATTGATTTTGCCACGTTCCTATCATAATAATTTGGTAATGAAGTACGGACTTACCCTTAATTTCCACCGTTGATATATATATGAACCTAGAATCATGAAGTTTGACTAGAAGCAATGTCTTATAGCACAAGTAAAGTAATAAAATCCGAAAATGGTAATTTTGTAGTTACATCACAATAAAAATAGTTTAGTTTGTAATTACAAACTAAATTGCAGTTTATAAAATAACCATGACCTATATCGATGTATACAGTGTGTGGCCCAAAACCGGGGATAATATTAAAAACAAGGGCTCTATAGGGGTCGTTCTAAAAAAAGTGGCACCGTAACCTGTCAATGAGTTTTTGAATACAAAGTTTGTTAAATGTTTGTTTTTCAGAAAAACTAAAAACGTTCATAGATAAGCACCGACCATGTGCATAGAGGCCAAGGCACTTTTAAAAAAAAAAAACATTAAATTTGTTAAAAAAAAATGGTAGGCACCATTTTTTACTATAACCTGTCTTGTCCAAATGCGACTTGCTTCCAGTTTTTAAGGTCTTTGAACTATTTGTGTATATTTTATTATATATGTTTTATAATATATTTCAAGAAGAATATTATGACATTCAATAGTTATGATATGGTTTTAAAAATATATGCATATCCATCAATTTTAACACACGACTGTTTGTCCAGTGATATTTTAACTGTAACCTGTGTGTCGGTGATATTGTATCTCACTCACATACGAAAAATAATAGGCACACCATATTTCTCGGTAAACATTCGGCCTGTGTTTGGCTCTCCACTATACGAAACGGTTGGAGGCTATCTGTCATAGTTTTGTGGAAATTATTGATCAAATGCGGTAATCTGGAGTTTGTAACGGGTATGTTAACTTTATCTTGTCTCGATTATTTAATGTTAACGGTATGGGACATAATTAAATAATCATTTGAACGTGGTATTCTGATGTATCTACTTATATTACTAAGAGTGGAACATTCATATTTTCGTCGGTTTAAGAGTAAATGTCTTGTAAACATACTTTTAACTCTAACCTGTGTAACTTTTACCTGTAACTTGGTTAGATAAGGTTAGGCACAGGTTAATGTAACTCTTGACAGGTTAAAGAGACATTGTGCAGGTTAGTGTGACTATTGGCAAGCTAAAGTGAATGAATATTTTAAATATTTTTAATTTAATAACTTACATATAATTTCCCTGAAAAACTGTACAGATGCTTTATGAAGCAGTACCCATTAACAGTGCTCTACCAAAGTAAATGTAGGGAATTTATTTTTTATAGTAATTTGTATTTTAATATAACTCTGTTTAACCTGGAACCTTTTCTCTTCTAACCTGTCTAATAACACTTTCACCTGCATCTCCATATTTCAACAAGCCATAATTCTTTTATTTTCATGAATATTCCGTTCCCTTTTATAAATATGTAACAATTGGAACACCAAGAAGCTTATTCTAAGCAAAGAAGGTAAAAAACCACTACTTTTTTTTTTGGAGAAACTTTAACCTGTCTGTGCCACTTTTATTAGAATTACCCATAGATCACCGGTAATTAGTGTAATTACATTATAATGGTCTTACCTATAAAATCAAAACTTAACTTTCAGTTTTTTCTAACAAACTTAATCGCATATTCAATGTAATGCAAACACCGCTCAATTCTCTTCAATTTAAAACCGCTTAGACAAGGAGACTAGGTATCATGTAAAAAGAGTTTCTAAAGAAAAACGTGAAAAACAAATATGGAAACTTCTTTAAAGTAGGTACATGTCGCAAAAAGTCTAAATCTACCGCGTGTTGTCAATGGCACCCTGCACTCAGACATACCTCGTACCAAGTGACCAAGCGACGATATCGCGACGGGAAAATACATTACCTACAATTTTTAACTTTGTAGGCTGTTTTCTCCAAAATTATAGACTTTGTAATATTAGATTCTTGTGATAGTTAATTGAAATGGTCTAAAGAATCCCCATTTAATTTTTTCGCCCCGGTTTTGGGCCACACACTGTATTGTAGGTATAGGGACAATATTTTTTCAATGGCGAAGGTAAGTTTGTCCCTCAATCCAAAATACAGATTTTTTGGCGTATCGGATTCGCACTTGGCCGGTTTTTTTTATAATAAAAGTTGTTTGCACATCATTAACCGAACTACACACCACTTCCCGATAGTTCGGTTTGACGTCATAACCGAACTAATGGGAAGAAAAGTGTGGCAGTAGTTCGGCCCCGGACTAATCAAACGAACTACTGGGACTAGAGGCGATATTTTTTTAATTACGAATATCATCCCCTTACTGGTGAGTAATTTGGTTATTTTATTTTTCATGGTCTACTTTTTTCGATTTACTTTCATGAAATTTGGTATAGAGATAGTTTGTGGCCCATGGAAGATGATAGGGCAGTCTTTATCCGGGAAATCACCATTCCCTATAAAATTAAAACAAAATTTGGTCTAGAGATATTTTGAACCCGTAATGCCGTTTTCACCCCTTATTGGAAGTTTTTAAGATGGAATCAACATTTTAAATATGTACCCCCTTATTCATAAATGTCCATCAAACCTACGAGGGTAATATTTATTCAAGCTGGCTACTACTACACAGAAGAGGATTTTTACTTATGTTTTTTTACCCTATATCTACTTTCGTTAAAGTGCTACTTAATTGTCAGCTTTTCGATTCTTAAAATGATCATTGATGAGCATTGGCTATGACAATAAATAAGGCACAAGGACAAACACTGAAAGTTAGTTAATAGTATTTTTCACAATCGTGTTATAATAGAGAGCTTTTTAGTCGAGTACCGTGTTTAGGCCACGAAGCTTGCTGAGTGGCCTAAGTAAGGTACGAGATTAAAAAGCTTAATTATGACACTATTGTGAACAATACTTTTTGTACGAGTTCATTAAAATTAATAATTTAAGTCATTAATACGAGTATACAAGAAATCTAAATATCGTAAGTGTTCTACTATCCGACTTCTTTGACACAAGATAATTGAATAGTAGATTTTTGACAGATGCCGCGACGCTGCTACGTTGCGAAACGCCACAGATTGGCAATTTTGTATCGGATCGAGTCTCCTTAAACAAGGACACATATATGGATATCCGAAGTTCTATTTTCAAATTTTTTTCGGTTGTCTAGAGCGTATCGAAATAGTTATTTCGATTGTTTCGGAAGTAACAACGATGAAAAGAGTGACGTTGCAGTATTCTCTATGAAATCTTAATACACAGATTTTAATCGACGAGTATAAAAAAACTGTTTTTCCCATGGACAACTATATGTAAAGAATAGAATAGAACAGAAATCGTTTATTCGGTGCTAAAATAAAATGAACATAAACAACAACAAAAACAAAAACATTTTAAAAGTAGAGTAATACCAACTTAGAGTACCTTAATCTAAAATTAACACCGAAAAGGTTGCCACTCAGCATGGTGTCAGGTGTCAGCCTTACTAGCCTTGACGCTGGTTTTCAGGGCCACTCAATTGAAGTACTATTTATTAAGAGTACCTACCTATTTTTTTTATTTCTTTTATGGAATAGGATGGCAATCGAGCACACAGACCCCCTGATGGTAAGTGGAAACTGTGACCTATAGACATTCGCATTCACAAGACTGCAAATGCACTGCCAACCCTGAGGACTAAGATGGAATGCCTCTATGCTAGTTATTTCACCGGCTGTCTTATCCCCAAACCTGAACGCAACAATGCAAACACTGCTGTTTGGTTAATGGATAAGATGGTGGCACCACCCGGACGGACCCTGCACCAGTAAATAATGCCTCCCACCTAATGATTAAAATAAATTAGGTATTGACAATTTTTCTGAACATGTGACTTCTGAATTATTGCGTGTGTGTGTGTGTTTGTGTGTGCGTGCAGGCGTGTGAGTGTGTATGTTTACATTATTTTTAAATAGTAAATACATAATTTGTATGACAAAGAAAAAAATGCAATGAATATAGCACGTCTGCTAAGTGTTTGGCCAATTGGATATTTAATAAATATTGTATTGGCGCATGAATGATATCCGGCACGTCAGAGGGGATGAGGAGAGGGGGTAGTCGTTTAGCCTATAAAAGTGACAACGAGCTCATTCCTGATCCATCTTACGGTTGAATACACTTGGCTGGCGGAAGCTATGCCCGTCTGAAGTCATTTCCTAATTCTGTCCATTTATTTGAGTGTTTAATTGTTGTCTGAGTTTGGTTTGTTTGAGTAAAATCAGTTGAATCTATAACAGTGTAATTTAAAAGATCTGTGTTAAAGAAATAAAATCTTGTTGTTAATATAGTCCATCTTAGTTATTTATACTTCTAGTTTTCCAATAATTGTTTAATTTTATATTTTAAGTTTGTAACGTTTTTAGAGTTTCTGATTGGCGGTGGCAGATTATTCCAACATTTCGTGGCAGCGTAGCGAAAGCTGCCACGAAAAGCCGTCGTCCTGTGCTGGGTACCAATTAAGAGTGAGGCAAACCTCACCTGACGTTGTGATTGTTTCAGTTTTTCATACAGATAAGATGGCTCACCACTATTTATAATGACAAAGATTAAAGCAGCTAGATGTAAGTTACCTTGATTTGCCAGATTTAATATCTTGTTAATATTTAAAAATGGAGTTATCGACGGGGCACATCAAAACAAAATCGAATACAAGCATTTTGAATGCGTTGCATTAATCTACTGGTACGCCCTAGTAAACAACCTCCAAAAACAGAATCAGCATAGTTTTGACAACATCAGTGACTCACGCACGCAGTTTAATTCGCAAATTAGCACTTATATACCTAGTCACGGACACGATATCATATTTTTTTCACTTCTCATGCTCTTAAAATGCTACTTAAATCTCTGCGAATCGGGACTAAAGCTCCTTATTAATCTCTAGGGATTAAAGTTTTTTTTTTATTTACTTTGGAAACCCCTAAACAACCAATCAAGGTGTTTGTGAATGGAGGATATCGCCATTTTTAGTGATTGTGTAAGGACAATATTTTTGGGTGTCGAAATAACCTCAAAATGACAACTGTGCAAATATATAAAAAAATAGGATTTAATTTCGTGAAACACGATTAATAATTATAATAATTATTATTACAAATATGAATCTATTTAATCATATTAAGGCCGAACTCTTTTATTATGCGTGGTCCAATTACTTTTAAAATGGTTTCCAAGTTTGAATCTGTTGGCTAAATATGCAAGCATTTAAAACATCACTTTAAAAAAAAACTTTTTTTCCTATTTGTATTTTGAATAGATGTTCATAACTTGTATTGAGCGTACGTTGTTAAAAAATAATATTTCACCAATTAATTGTGCAACTTTAGAAATTACGGACCAGAAATGTCATCATCATCATCCAGTGAAGAAGAATTAATAGTTAGGGAGGCGAATATCGGTAATACTCGAGCGTGGCAGTTTAAGATATGAGAGATACCTTAGACCTAATAGAACAACCTTGTAAAGTATTTAGCTCTATATGTAGTGACGCGCGCCTAGGATAGACGATCAGATTAGTAAAAAAAAAACGATAGTCTGAAATACTCGAGCGCGTCAGATTAAGATATTGGGGGTTGATTTTAGTGTTTTAAGACTAAATTTAACTAATCTGACGATAAGTCCTTGACGCCGCCGAGTTATAGGGTCGCGAACTTGTAAAAAAAAACGTTAAACCGGCATTCTCGAGCGCGATTTTTTTTTTTTCTTTTTGAAGAATATAATCTAAAACTTACTAAAAATACAAAATCTGCCGGTTTCCGCATGACCGGAAGTGTGGAGGAGCCAGCAGGAGTCTTCCGACAAACGCGTTGCGGCATATAAGTCGCGAACGATACATTTTACAAAAAAAAAGTTTAAATAAACAAAAAAGGTAATGTCTATCGCTTTATTGTCATTCTTAAATTCCACGTTTTATCAAGGAGAAAGAAAGGAAAAAAAAGAAACCAAAAAACCTTTTTCGGTCAGATTAAGAGAACCCACCCAACATTTTTGTCAGATTAAGAAAATATGCTTTCAGGATACCGAGATAAACCTCCCCTATGAAAATCTGACGCGCTCGAGTATTTCAAAAAAACTTTTTTTTTTGCATTTTCAAAAATTCTTCGTAAGTTATCGTCACGCCGAAATCGTCAGTTTTTTTAAAGGGAGCTTCCTTGGGGCCTACTTAACACCCCTTCCGAAAATCTGACGCGCTCGAGTAATTTTTTTTTTTTTGCATTTTTGACTACTTTATATGCCTACCCCACGCAAACCGGCAGATTAGTATACCGTTGTTATCAGAGGCACTTGGGGCATACGTAGTATGAATATCTGACGCGCTCGAGAATGCCCAAGTAACTGTTTTTTTTTAACATTTTTGAAAAACCGTACACGCCAAACCCACCGCTAAAATGGTTTTTACCATACGAGCTTTTCTTTTCGAAATTATTTCATCTTTCAATTTTGATAGGTCTCGACGGCGCCGTTGAATTACGTCATTTAGCTACCTCGCCTCCCTAACTAAACGCCTAACTCCAGAATGGAGAAGCAAGCAAAAGAGGTGATACGAAATCTTTTGCCGCCAAAATCTAGTGGCATTTATTCAAAAACATACCAAACTTTTATTGATTGGAAATGTGGGAAACAAATAACATCATTTTATGAATCCGTATTTCTCACTTATTTTGATGAAATATAAAAAAAATATAAGCCGTCATCACTTTGGAGTATTTATTCCATGCTCAACACCACCCTGCAGATAAACCATGATGTTAACTTGAAAAAGTTTACAAACTTAACGTGTTTGTTAAAGAGACTATCAAGTGGACATAATTCTAAAAAATCAAGAGTTTTTACGTCGCAGAATATTTAAACTTTTTTAAATGACGCACCTGACGAGATATACTTGGCAACGAAGGTATGTTAATGTTAAACTTTAAAATTACCTATCTTGAATATTACTTATTTTATTATGTTACTAGCGACCCGCCCGCGGCTTCGCCCGCGTGGAATGTATTATACATATAAACCTTCCTTAAGAATCACTCTATCTATTAAAAAAAAACGCATCAAAATCCGTTGCGTACTTTTAAAGATTTAAGCATACATAGGGACAGACAGCGCCAGCGACTTTGTTTTATACTATGTAGTGATTAATGTCGGTCTTAACAATTGTGCTATTTCACGTTTGTGATAAATGTCGTTTTTAGGGTTCCATACCCAAAGAGTAAAAGCGGGACCCTATTACTAAGACTCCACTGTCCGTCTGTCTGTCTGTCTGTCACCAGGCTGTATCGCATGAACCGTGATAGCTAGTTGAAATTTTCACAGATGATGTACATATTTCTGTTGCCGCTATAACAAGAAATATTAAAAACAGAATTAAAATAAACATTTAAGTGGGGATCCCGTACAACAAACGTGTCTTTTTGCGGTTTATCGCTCGATATTATATAATAACGGCAACAGGTATAGTCTAATGTTGTATAGATAATGGTACTGAACCCTTCGTGTGCGACATCGCACTTGGCCGGTTTTTATTATTGTTATGATTTAGATTTCAGGTTCCAAGGAATTTTATATTTAGTTTTTATTTTATAATAATAGACCTAATTGTTTGCCGGTCGCACTCATATTCGGTATCAGCGGAGCGTGCAGAGGAATAGAGCTCACAAATATAACATTACAAGATGTGGAAACTGAGACGAGATTACAGGCCATAAATATACCCAATACAAAAACTAATAAAGAGAGAACATTCGTTATAAGTGGAGTCTTACTTAAATATTGTAAAAAAATATCAGAGACTTCCCCGGCCGTGACTACTAATCGTTTTTTTTTAAATTACCAGTATGGAAAATGCACTAAGCAAGTTATCGGAAAAAACAAATTCGGTAGTATGCCGAAGATAATAGCCACATACCTAAATTTGCCAAACCCAGAACTTTATACCGGACACTGCTTCCGCAGAACATCTGCGACCCTTTTGGCAGACTCAAGTGCGAATATCACGACGTTAAAACGCCATGGGAGATGGAAATCCGATCAGGTAGTTGAAGGATACATAGAGGAGTCAATTCAAAACAAATACAATATCAGTAAACGTATTACTGATGGAATTAATATATCCTCAAAGCAGGAACCACAACCATCCACTTCACGTGCAACATTTGAGCCACGCCCATCAACATCGCGAGATGAGAATGAGCCTAATGATTCTAATGAAATAACCGTCGGCAACCGTTTTGAAGATAGCTCTACGTCTCTACTATACTCTCAAACTTTTACTGCAAGTGAAGATATTGAACATACTTCTCAAATACAAACCACGGAGACCCACCCACTGTACTAATTGCACTTTTAGGTACTATATCGTAGATTTGGTTAGCTACTTTTATTTTATTAATGTTAGATTAACGATAGTAATAATAAGATACCTAATTGTTAGTTTTAATTGTTAGAAACTTTTTTATAATAAATGTTGTAATTTTGTTTAGAACGTCGTTTTTTTCCTCGCATTCAAAGTGAAAAGTAGAGTGTTTACCGCGAGACTAAACAACCGCGTGGGAACTATGGCCCAAGCCCTCTTGTTCTGAGAGGAGGCCTGTGCCCAGCAGTGGGACATAGGTATATAGGCTGGGATGTATTATTAATAAATACATAAATAAATATATTCTTTCATTTTTTTCCTGGTATGGCTTGAAGCGCACTTGGCCGGTTTTCATTTCTTGTTATCATATTTTAGAAGGTAATAAAAATTATATTTAACAACTCACATTAATACAGGGTGACTGGAAATTCGCCGTATTCCTTGAAATGGGGTTATTCTACAGCTCATTTGTAACGATTTAAGTCCAGTCAACCAGGGGTCAAAACTCATTGGTTATCGAGTTATTCACGTTTTTAGATATTTTTTTTAAAACCCGCCTTTCGACCTAAAACTAGTCATTGTGTAAAAACTTCGTCATTTAGAAATAAAAAAAGCATTTTTCAAATAGCCAATGAATTACTGATTACGAATAATAATAAAAAATGCATAAGAAATGCAAAGTTTTGCAAATAAAAGGATTTGAAGTTAAAAGTTCTAGTAAATTATTTTCCAAATTTTGTAACATTTTAACCCACTTAGCCCGACTAGGTGTTATAACACCGCTCAAATTGATTAAACTTTCTTAGCCCGACTAGGTGTGCTCCGTGATTGTTTATTATTTATTAAAGTTTAAAATAAACAAAAGTGACAGAAAATTAGTAAATATTGATATATTAAGAAAACCGTACATAGTGGGATAAATTCATCGAATTACAATGGCACCATCAAAGGCGAAATCGACTACAACAAATGCAGCGGCGGTTACCAGGTTGGTGGACGTCATTTCAAATTTAAAAACTGAGATATCGGAGATGAGAGACGATATTAAATGCTGTCATGATGTTATACGTGAACAAAAGAGGCTACTTACACATCAAAATAGGTGCATAGACACAATCCTTGGCATTCTCACGAACCAAAACCTAGCGCCACAAAAGCCACAAAACTTGTCACTCAACGAGTCCGGCCCTCACGGAATGGTCTTCATAAGTGATGTGCAGGGAGCATCCTTGCCGGTAGCCAGCACTGCCGCACCGTTGTCGACTCCTGCGCCGCCGGTACCGGCAGAGACGGAGAATTGCGTGGCACCCAGAAGGCATCCGTCTCGTTTGCGCTGTGTGGAGACAGCCGGGGCCACCAGGGATGGGTACCATGGAGGAGACAACACTACGAGGGTCGTGTCTGCACCTGACAACAATGCCGCGGCACCGTCGCCGCCGGCTCTTCCAGGGACATTTCAACCACGAGCCCGCGGCCCCGTGGGACTCCGCGCGGCTGCCCCGCGATTCATCAGCCTGCACGTCTTCAACCTGAGCGCCGACACCACTGCTGAGGACGTTGTTCATCACGTGCAGACTCAGATGGGCGTCACGGCGCCAGTGTGCGAGCAACTGGTGGTCACGCGAGGCAATTACTCGTCGTTTCGCCTGGACGTCCCGTCCGCAAAGTTGAAGATTATCAGAAATAGTCAGAACTGGCCAGAAGGAGTGTCCGTACGGCCATTCAATGTTGTGCAGGCAAAAAACTTAGAAGCGAAACGAGTAACATCAAAACTAAGGCAATCACAAAATTTATAGTAATTCACCAAAATGTAAGATCACTATGCGGTAAAACATCACTATTAGAGGTATTATGTAGCACAGAAAATCCGGATGTACTTGGTTTGAGCGAAATTTGGTGCAAGAAAAGTGAAATTGAACGAGTGAGGTTATGTGGGTACGCGCTGGCTAATTCATACTGCCGCACAAACATCGCGCACGGCGGAGTCGCGCTATACGTACGCGAAGGAATAGGGTATAAAAAGCGAAACGACCTGCAAAATTTCTCCGTTCAGTATCACTTCGAATGCACAGCAATTGAAATTATGAATAGTAAATTGATTATTGTTACAGTTTATAGGACCGGAAATGGTACATTTGACACTTATTTAAATAAATTGGAATTGTTACTGCGTAAATTAACTGACGAAAACAAAAGATTTCTTATAGTTGGTGACCAAAACGTGGATTATTTATCAGACAACAGTCTGCGGGCCTAATATGCGGGCCTAAAATCGACATGACAAACCGTTTTTATCTCGAGATGAGTGATAAATTGGCACTGTCGACGATTGCTAACATGGTGGCGTCGATTATTTTGAATTATCCATTATCCAACGATATAGATGGTTAAACGACCTATTTATCGTTTTGCCTAACATGCATGGCCACTAATACCCACTTCTGACAACTGTGTTTGAATAAACTTATTTGAGTGGCATGTAGGTGACGACAAGCAATCGATAACATATTAAAACGAGAAAATACAAAATATTAAGCGTAAGTAATAGTTTTTTAATATTCTACTTGCCCAAAATGGCTTACTTACGGGCAAAAAATAAGTTTTATGTGTATTAAGTGGTAAATATTACTTGTAGGATGTCAAGATATTATTACTATAGAATCTGGCTCCAAGAAGAGAAGGACAATAGAAAAATCCAAAGAAAAATGATAAGGGACGCCAGCAACCCATTTGAACTCCCAGAGGTTGAGTTTCGGCACATTTACAGAGTGTGCAAGGAGATGGCACTTTATTTATGTGCCGAACTGGGGTCTGACCTCCAGCCACACAATAATGATGGATTGCCCGTGTACATAAAGGTAATATTTTATTTTACTACTTACAAAGTAATATAGACCTTATCGTTCAAGTGGCAATGCAACTCGTTAAGCTGCTCATTTTTTCAGGTTCTTACAGCATTACATTTTTTGGCGGACGGCAATTATCAACGCGGAACGGGACAGGACCACGGCTTATGCGTTGCGCAGACCACTGTCAGCAGTTACCTGGCTCAGTTCACAGATGCTGTTTACAGAAGGTACCTATGTAACGCGAGAAAATACTTACATTATCCATCTATTACCTACTCATTGTATAAGACAAAACAACCCGTTGACCTAGAACTATGAAATTTGGCAAGTAATACCGTCTTTTACAAGTATAGGAATCAATCTGAAATCTGTAAATTTTTAATTACTTAAATCACATAAAACAGGGTCTTTATGCAAGGAACGGCGGTCCAAAATTGAATTGACTTAACTGTGTAGTGCGGAACCCTCGGTGGGCGAATCCGACTCGCTCTTGACCGGATTTTTTATCCAATAATAGACTTAAATGTAGGTTACGATCATTTCGTTATGTATTTACTACTCTTTGTATATTTACTGCAACTTCGGTGACCCAGAAATTATCCTCTATTCCCTTCAGAATGGTTAAACTTTTCGGATGAAATAGTAGGTACTTACTCTATTCTCTATTTCCATAGCTCTTTTGAAGTATCTCTGTACCGAATTTCACATTTTATCAATACTAAATTGTGAAAAGTAAACAAACAAACCAATTGGATAGAAACTTTTCGTCCACATCTTGATATGACTACTTGGTAGCTAATACGACGATAGCTTTGTGACTACATCTCAAAAGCTCGCATGGCGGGGTTCCTATTCCTGGGCAATTTGCCCTTAGGGCATTTGAAGTTATCTAACAAACTTAACCTATCTAGTAACATAAACGAAGTGTTCATTTTGCAACTCGGACATTTTTGGGATGCAGTCGCAAAGCGATCTGTGGCCTGTTTCACAAAGCTACAAGTTACACATTACAATTCATGACATGACTTATCTTTCATAGGTACTAAATGGTGCGGTAGCGAAATTAAAACAAGTGTAAACGTTATTTACAGGCTCAGAGGGAGATGGGTGGTTTTCCCAGGAACCGACCAGGGCCGACGTATGGTTGCGGGTCAGTTCCGAGAAGTTCATGGCATCCCGAATATTCTAGGCACAATAGACTGCACACATGTCAAAATTTTTCCGCCGCCGCTACCATACAGCGTGCAATACTTGAATAGGAAGGGGTCACATTCAATCAATGTGCAGTTAGTAAGTAAATACATTAATAGAGAAAACTCTTATAATTTGCACCATTTCTAGGCGTTTAAACCCAAATCGTATGTGACCTTATGGTATTGTTTTTAACTCGGTCGCCAAACGATATCGTTTTTACCGTGTTGAATATCATCACGTGTTGAGTATCAGTTGTTACAACCTAATAATGTGGTTTTTAGGTAGCGGATGTGAACTGCAAGATCTTAGCAGTCAACGCCAGATACCCTGGAAGGACACATGACTCCTTCATTTTCAATAATTCGGAGATTAAAACCGAGCTGAAAAGGCTGTATAACAATCACATCGGTGAATACTTTCTTCTCGGTATGTAACAATAATTGTACATAGCAAAGTCAGTGCTTTGTCTAATTACGTTTATTAATGTTATCCTATGTGTTTCGTTAACTTGGTACCCATAGAAATATTCTATAAATAAAATACAATTACGATTTCTTTGACTAAATGTTTACTTTAAAATTAAATGAAATACTGTACAAAAACTTTACATTAAATTGTTGTTTCTTCCTCCTCAAGAATTTGCGTGTCCTCTAGTCTGAAAAATAAGAATAAATTAATAAATTCATATCATAATATTTTTTTTTTAATCAATGTATATTTTTACAGGCGACTCAGGATACGCATTAGAGCCATGGCTTATGACGCCCATTTTAAACGCCACCCCTAACAGTCCCGAAAAGAGGTACACCAATTGGCATTGTCGTGTACGTAACAGTATAGAGCGTACCAACGGTTACATCAAGAACGTGTTCCGGTGCCTGGGACATGACCGCGCTCTGCATTATAGCCCGCACAGGGCATCAGCAATAATAAACTGTTGCTGTGTATTATATAATATGATGCATCATTACAGGTAACACTATTTTTTGAGATACCAACTTAAGTAGCTACTGTACAATACTTATATACTAAGGTACTGTCTCACAATCACAATTGCCTGATATATGTTATGTGCCAAAAACAGGCCCTGAGAGAGTTCAGAGTTTGTTTTTAATGTACCTATAATTTTCAGAACAATTGACACCAATGCAGACCTTGAAAGTACACAGTATGCTGATGATGCCGAGAGTACTACCCAGCAGTTCCCGGAAAACGGGCTGCTATTAAGAGTGGCACAAGAAAAAAGAGCCAATATTGTGAATAATTACTTTTCATGAATTGTAAATAATATTGTTAATAATTATAAATACTGTAAATAATTACTTTTCATGAATTTAAAACCAAATGTATTTTTCTTTATTTGAAATGGTAGTAACAGATCGTGCAGCATTTCTAGGTTTAAAAGTCAAAGCACAAAAGTTTTTTTCTTTATAAAGAATAAATGGAGCGTCTATCTATATATATCTATCGTCTATCTATGCTTATACCAAATTTAAAAGGTCAGCAGGTTAGCTCGAAATTGAAATAAACGCACAGACAGGGTTACTTTTATTACAATGTTTACCTACTAGAGTTTTATTCTAAATAACAATGTATCAAAACTCACTGGTTCCTTAATAGAATGACATTGTGCTCCCGCCTGAGATCATTTGATCGCCTTAGTTCTTCCAGCATACTCTGTATAATTAAAATACTACATTAAACAACTTTTATTTAGAGTGATTGGTATACAATTGTGAAATCAAAAGAGAAATTAGCAAATTGTTAGATGTCGTTGCAAATAGATATATGAAAATTATTGGTTTATTTAGCTTTATTGCACAGTACAAAAAGCAAATACAAATCACTGACTGCCTTAAGGCATTCTCAACCAGTCGACCACTAGGCTAAACGGAGGATAGATGAGGTTGGTAAAAAACCTGAGCAAACCTTGAGGCATTCGTTTTGATCTACCAGCAACTGCTCAAATCGCGAGGTGGAGCGGAGGCGACGTCTCCTTCGTGGGCCGGGAGCCGGGCGAGTGGGGGGGAGGTGTGCGGGGGCCGGGGGGGAGGCTGCAAGCGACTCTGGTACAGGTGGGGGCATGATGTCGGGTATGATGATCTAAAGGTACATGTGAGTTTAAAGTTTTAAAGGTAAGGTAAAGGTTCCATTATCATAGTAAAACAATAGTATAAGTATATTTACATCACCAATTGAAGATTCCGGCAGGCCTACCCCTATTGATGAATCCGTGCCAATTATAGACAGCACCATTTGCTCGGATTCACCAACAGGGGGAATCTCCGAATTGTTGCCCGTGGTGACCGCGGCTCGGTGAAAGGCTGCGTTATCCCCACGAGCCTTTCTTTTGAGGTCCCTCCAAGTCTGTAAGCAATATTTAGAAAATATATACTATTCGTTCTGGGCAAGTTAGAGTAGCAGATGAATTTGGTTGGCATCTACTTAGATTTTGCAGAACTAACTCGCCTTGCCCTCATCTCGCACTTGGTCAGGATCGACGCGCAAGTTTATGGATTAAGTACGGAAAGAACTTCGCACCGGTTAGCTATATTATCAAATTAAATACTTACAATTTTCCATGCGGCCACTGACTTTTCAGGACCAAACTGCCTCAGCTCCGTTGCGAGATTCTGCCACTCGGACTCGTGCCTTTGAGCTCCCAGTGGTCCACCAAATTCACCATTGGCAAAAAGCGGGTGGCTGCTCATGTACTCAATGAGCTTTTTCTTTTGCACTGTTGTACAGCGGCTGTAACAACGTGATTATTTTAATGAACACCTAAAACTAGAAGACGACTGTGAAACTTATCTTACTAACTCACTGTTTTATATCTCATACATAACATAATTATAATACTTACACTTTTTTTGTTGTGTTCATATTCAATTCTTCAACTTTGAGGCTTTTGCAAAGTTTTGAAGTTTTGAAGTTTGAACATCGCACCATAGACAATTTACCGCCATACCAGAGATTACCATAGCAAGTTGTAAAGATAACCCGTACATTTTAAAAAGTATGTCACGTCCGTTCACTCAATACCGATTGCAAACGATTTATTTCAGGAGCATTACATAAAGCCCGCTATGCAATATCAAACATGTCAAAGGAATGATTGATTTTATTACACTGGCAACTTATTTGTTAAATAGTAGTTTAAATTAGTAATTTTTGCCACACTGCGCTTATCGTAGCCTTATCGACGCGATGTCTTTACCAACGTTGTCAACCATGTTAGAGTATTCGTTAAAATAGATGTGTTTGATAAAATTTTATGCTTATCCACGCGATAAAACGGTGTCATCCATATTAGGCCCGCTGAGACGGCGGGTCGACGACGTACTAACTAGTTATGGTTGCATTAACACGGTATCCTTTCCTACTCGCGTGACTGGAGATTGCGCATCTTCCATTGACTGCGGCATAGCGAATAACGTTTGCGAGTGCCTTACGGTGTCACCGTTGGACACCGCAATAAGCGATCACAGCGCGCAGCTATTTGAACTCGCCGTAGGACAGGATGACGGACGTGACAACAAAACAGCTGATTTTATTGAAAGACGTTTGTTCTATGACGAATCTATTCATTTATTTTATTCTGACATTTTACATTATGATTTTAGTTTTATTTACGATAACACCACCATTAACATTAATACTAAATTTGACAAATTATTTAACATTTTGACGTACTATATTGACATACATTTCCCAATTAAATCCATAAAATTAAAGAATAACAAAAATACCGTGCCATGGTTGACTGATGAACTTATTGAATATATACAAAAACATAGAGATCTACATGAAATTCGACGTCAATATCCAGATAATCCAATAATATCAGAGTGTATTAACAGATATTATAATTTAATTAAGTCAACAACGTTGCGCGCTAAGCAGACCCACATTGAAAATAGGTTGTTATGGAGTAAAAATCCATCTAGGGAAATTTGGAAAGTGGTCAATGAGGAGATAGGCACCCAAACAAGGTCGCATGACTTTTGCCTCAAAGATCCTGTGACGCGGACAAATATTGAAGATGGTGACGTTCCAAATATGCTCAATTCTCATTTTTTAAATGTCGTGTTTAATTATGTAATTCAAAGTGACAAGGCCCAGTGCCGCCGCTACCTGCACCACCACCTGCGGGAGCTGGATGTGCCCGCGCTCGCGCTGCCGACTGTCACGCGCAATATGTTGAACGAAGTGTTTCATTCCATGATGAAATCACGCACCACTGCTGACATATATGACATATCGCCAAACATACTTATTTTTATATGGCCAGTAATCTCTGACATATTAATTGTTTTAATCAATATCATTTTCGACACCGGTGTTTACCCTGACGTGCTTAAGAGTACTAGGGTGTGTCCTGTCTTCAAGGGGAAGGGTGACAAATTTGACGTTAATTATTACAGGCCAATAACAAAAGTTCCCACAGTTTCTAAAATAGTTGAATCCATCCTATCGTCTCATATAATGAGCCACCTTGAAGGCAATGACTTGCTGACGGACTACCAATTCGCATATAGGCAAAAGATGTCCACTACTGCAGCGGCGCGCCAAGTATTCGACTGTATCGTTTCCGGTCTTGACGATAAAAATAAGATGGCAGGTATATTTTGTGACTTATCCAAAGCCTTTGACGTAATAAACCACGAACTGCTTTTGGATAAGTTGCACTATTACGGTATACAGGACACCTCCCACCGTCCACTTACGTCATTTCTGTGCGACCGGAAACAAGTAGTTAAATTGTCTGCGGGCGGCAAGAGACTCGAATCTGATGTTGGTACCGTGAGAATAGGGATCCCCCAAGGATCCGCCTTAGGAAATACCCTATTTCTGGCTTACGTCAATGATCTGCCGACCAGCATCACAGCCGGTGTTTCTGTGCAGTTCGCAGACGACACGACGGTCATAGTTGGCGCGCGCACGTATGAACGGCTCGCTGAGAAAATTCATGACGCATGTGATCAACTGCAGAAGTGGTTTAAGTGTAACGGTTTGCTCCTAAATATTACAAAATCAAGCGTCATGATTTTCTCGGGGCGTAGTGTTCCTGTTCCTCCGTGCGTCGCAAACAGTCCGATGCCTGTGTGCGATCAGTGTAGGTTTCTCGGATTCACTCTGGACTCGAATCTTAATTGGAAGTGCCATGTTGACCTATTGTGTGGAAGATTGAGTAGTGCGGTGTTTGCGTTGCGTAAGCTGAAATTGCTTATATCTGACGATGCTCTAAGACGGGTCTATTATGCACATTTTCACTCACTGATGTCGTACGGCACACTCTTATGGGGAAACTCTACGGATGCCAACAGGGTAATGCTGATGCAGAAACGTGCCGTACGTACGCTGGTCGGGGCGAAGCCAAGACATACTTGTCGGGGCATTTTCACAACGCAACGCATAATGACGCACTATTCACTTTACATATTCGAAATTATTATGTTTGTCCGATCGAATATATCTTCGTTTCCAACAGTAAACGTCGTCGGCAAACAACTCCGCCACACAGGGCGTTTGAGAACTGTTCCTCGTCGCATGGCACTTGCAGGTAAGAACCCGCGCGTCATCGGTCCCACCTACTACGAGCGTCTACCCGCCAAATTCAAACGCGAACCATCTGACGACATGTTTAGGCGCCGGCTTAAGAATCTTTTGTTGGATAACCCAGTCTATTCCGTGGATGAGTATATGGAACTTGACTTATAAATAGGATTGACTTTTAATTTTTTTAATTTTTTATTATTATTATTTTTTAATGTACTCTGTATTTGTGTTGACTTTCTATTATTATCATTTAATTCTATTTCTGACGACCTCAATGTAACTGCATATAATTTGACATGCCATGTAATTTATACTGTGTTATATTGAGTAATAAAATCTGAATCTGAATCTGAATATATGTATAAATAAAAATAAATTGCAACTACTGAACTTTCCTCGTTCACCGGCAAAGAGAAAAACGTTTCCTTTTTATTATTTTTGGTTCTCTTGTGTAAACACCCACTCACACAGCAATAATGAGTCATTTTTTTAAATTATACATTCACCAAAATAATTCAAAGAAACAACAACACACCACACACATCTAACCGAACTTGACGTAATGACTAGAATGTACCTACTACCACAGTATAAGAACAGTAGAACGTCTTCAAACAAAGTACATCGCGCGGCTCGCGGCGGTTGGCGGGGCTAAACTCCCACTTTATACTAAATCTCAGGATACTACGAGTGTACATTAGTCGGGGCTGCGGCGTCCTTGCGCTCGGTTACGTTTTGTTGGTAGTGCGCGTACTTACCTATCGCTATCGAGCGACAATACAATGTCGCTGCCGAAAAGACGTAAATATTGTTCTGTATACGGATGTCTAAATAATAGTAAACATAATCCGGAGCTATCGTTTTTCAACATACCTATAAATATATAATTTAGTGTCAACAGATAAAATTATATAAGTAAAATAATTTAAATTTGGTACTTAGGTACAGTCACCCAATAAAAATGTTGAGCATACTTAGAACCTTGTCATTGTGAATGTCATAGTCATTGTCATGTGTGTCATTTGATGTTCTGTTTGAAATTTACTATGACAACGCACTAAAGTGCTTAACATTTTCGTTGGGGTACTGTACCTAAAAATATTTATACTTACTTACTTTAAGTTTGTGTAATTTATGAAAATTAATATTCTTATAAATCATAGAAAGTATGGCCAAGTAGGTGACTTAAATTGAAAAACAAGTTTGGACAACCCTGACGCCCGAGCGGCAATTGTTATCAGAATCTCCTAAAGGGCCGGAGTCGAGCTACTTTTCTATATTTATACTATGCTACTACCACAGATTAAGTAAGAGTGTACTACTCGCCTACTTGCATCTCGCTTGACGTGTCTCGACCATGTCTCGACACTCAAAAACCGGTCGAGCGAGTTGACATCGCAGCGCGCGGGCATCCTTGATGTATTAGCATCGGCAACTATGTTCCGTCAGGCGGTGATTATCGGACGTACCTCGCTCAGATAAATATCTGTTACGTACATTGATTTAGTATATACAAGATGCACAATCCCGCACAAAACTTTATTATAAACTGTCCCAAATGACATTGATAGCTGTATTCAGATACATGCTAACATCGCTATTTTTTACCTTAAACATTCATGCAAAAAGAAACTCAATATACTAGCAGTCAAGTGTCAAATTTGCAAACTAATGTTTTAAAATATTTAAAACTCTTTAGTGAAATCGCCATTATCATACTATTTATGACAAAAGTGGACATCGAATGAATGGAGACGAATTTCTCTATTTATATTGTATTAGTTTTAACGAAATTACAAATTACAAAAAAAAAACTTTTGAGATGTTTTATAAATGCTGTCATTGTATTACACAACTTAAGCTATATATATACAATAATAATAATGAATAAATTAATGTAAAGCAAGGTTTAAAAACCCGTCCCGTCGATTGTTTTTATTCAAATTTTAACGTTTAGGTATCCTTTGTCACCTGGAATGGTGAAATGATTCTAACGATACCACACACATATAAATTGGCTCAGGTGTTTAGAAGTTATGTTGGAATAAAGAATTATACATACATACATAAATGAACCATTAAAACATTACACTTTACTCCAAACAAGACAATATCTTATCCTATCATTACCAACCTAGCCTAACCGGTTACGTATCATAATAATGTATATAAAGTTCAAAATACATAATGGGTCATAATTCATAATGGTCATTATATATAATGGTTTTTTTTTTGAAACCCTGAATTTTTCAAGATTGTTATACAACAAACCTAACCTAACCTAATGGGTTCTATACAATGGGCTTTTAAAAATACTGAAAAGTTTACTTATTATGACCATTATATTATGTAATATGACCCATTATGTATTTTGAACTTTATATATTATGATGCGATCCCAACCTAACGTAACCTAACCTAATTTCCTTGAAATAAGTTTAATTTATTATATAATTGTCTTTTAGACCTACATTTACTTAAGATACTTTCTTTTTTTGCAATGTAATGCAAACGGACGGTTAAATATCGATCGGTAATAGATTTAATCAACAGAATTCTATGACTATTATTGTGGTCTTCTTCCACACAACAGACGACTTATTTGCCTTGAATAGTTGATCACCCCTATCTCGTCCTAATATTGCGACCCATTTTGCACGTCGTAGAGGATTTCGTGGAAAGCTTTAATTTAAAAACATCTTAGCCTAATTGTGCAAATTGTGGTTACAGAGTTATCAACAAGTTTTTGGAGTTGTTGGTAATTCTGTAGCTCTGCCTACCCCACGCTGGGAATGAAGGCGTGAAGGTATGTATGTACTCGTATGTAAAAATAAAAAATATTAAAATTTTAAAAAGTAATAGCTACTCCATAATATTTTTGTTCCTTGGTAAGTCATAATTTGTTTGCACAAAATAAATTCCTAAAAATCATGAAAACATTATAATTTTAGCTAGAAACTGTTTATAAATAAATAGAACTAACGTAAAATAAGACATTCCATCCTTTTTATTTGCTTTTTTGTTATTATTTTTGCAGTTTTTACCACACATTTTGTCATGATTGACAACTGCCACTGTCTGTGGTCGGAACAAGACTAATAGCAAAACTACTGCCCAAGTCGATTCGGCAGTAGTTTTGACTTGCCATTTTTTCGTGCTGATTGTGTATCTAGTATATACTAAATCAATGGTTACGTAGTAACTCTTACTTAATCTGTGCTTTTAGTCAAACAGTTCTTACCTTGAGAGCATGGCCTCCCAACTCGAACAACGTATAATTATTACTTTAATAAACTCATAGATGGCGCCACAGGTATCGAGCGAAACATTTGAATCAGTAATCGTGAAGATTGAATGATTTTTGCACCTTAATAAATTCAACGTACCTTAATTACATCAAAAACATCCTTCTCTACATAAAGTAGGGTATATTTTATAAGTTTAATAAATGCAATAAATTTTATATTAACTCCATCTAACTCATAAAAAACTTATAAGCTTTCAAGCTTGCTACGCCTTATTAGGTACTGTCACTAGATGGTGCCATCACGGATCGCGAAACTACTATCACAGTATATAAATAAACCAGTAAAGAAACTAGGCCTACTTTTCAAGATAAATACCTACGCTCCAATTGAAAAAAAATCTTGTTAATGTATCTCAGCTAGTTAGTGCAAAATCGATACGTGTGACCTGCGACAAAAAATCCGTTGCAGATTGAGAAAAAGTAGCCGCCATCTTTATTTTTTTAGTTATTCAACCGATTGCTTCCAAAATCGATATCTAGGGATGTGCGTGGTTTCCGACAACGAATTTCTTGGCAGAATGAGAAAAAGTAGCCGCCATCTTGAACTTTTTTATTATTCGACAGGCAGCTTCCAAAATCGATATCTGGAGATCTGTGTGATGTCCGATAACGAATCCGTTAACATAATCAGTAAAAGTAGCCCCTGCAGATAAAATTGGGTAGGTAATAAACATAACTTTAGCATTTCAAGAAGTCTTTATTCTTCGTTAGTTTTACATTTCAGATTAACTAGCGACTGCACTACCACAATATCAAATAAAACTGAAGAATAAACAAACCTAATTTATTTATTGGCTGCTTTTAAACTTTATTACACATTACTCACTGAAAAATACTTTCGTCTGCTACGACATGTTCGGAACGCTTTATTGTTTAATTTTATTGTGTAAAAAATCCCCAGATATTGATTTTGGAAGCAATCGGTTGAATAACTAAAGAGTTCTCATTCTGCCAACAGATTAGTTGTCGGAGACCATACACATCCTCAGATATCGATTTTGGAAGCAATCGGTTGAATAACTAAAGAGTTCAAGATGGCGGCTACTTTTTCTCATTCTGCCAACAGATTAGTTGTCGAAGACCATACACATCCCCAGATATCGATTTTGCAAACAATTTTTAATTTTTTACTTTTGCAACACGTCATCGTATTATAAAAAGCTCTTTATTTAAAAATATTTTATTTATTCTTACCTTTCAACACCAGCAGGGAGTTTAAAAAATGATAGTTCCGGGTTTGAAGAAGCCGAATTCAAACAACCGTATACCACGCAATACTTTTGTGGAATCTTTCTCAAGAACAAGCGTAAAATGCAAAGGAGCCCATTCGTCTCGACGCGACACACGCGACTGACAGCACCGCCAAATCCTCTTAGCGGTCTCGTAGAGGCGTGCGTCTGTGTGAGTGCGTCGTTTCGAGCGTTTGTTCGTAGCTTCTTTACTGGTTTATTTATATACTGTGCTACTATGCACTCACAGGCCCCAAGCGTTTCGTTTTTACAAATTCTTGTTTGATGCGTAAAATCAATACTCAAAATACTTCTTTTATATTAAAAACAAAAAAAAACAATAGAGAAAATAATGTCTTGACGAATATAAATGAATATTACAAAATACTGTTTTGGCGGTTTCGGTGTATTAAAATGTTAGTACAAACACGGAACGAACAACGTGCTATCTTTAACCATTGAAGTATCAAAACGCGCTGACAGTTTGTGTACAAACATTTAAACTACACTCGGCGTAAAAACTGAATGGAATATTATAAACAGAGAAACGGGAATATCTAAAACTCGTGATAATCAGGTCACCCTAAACACAGGTGACAAACAAATCAAGTCAAATAAAGAAGTTGCCTTAGCATTCGAATAGAGGGGGCCATTTGCAACGTTAAAAGATGGCGGACGTGTAATTTGTTTTAGACTTTAATTTTTGGGTAATTAGGTGTTCAAAGTTCTTTTCTGATAGTGATTTGTACTTTTTATGCCTCTGTGTCGCACAGTGATTGAAGACTTGGACTTATTTCGTGTATCTGGCATCTTTCTTCTCGTTTCAAGTGGACTCGCAGTGGTGCAGAGGTTAAAACTATCTTGACCTCTGACCTACAAATCACCGTACAACGTTGCCCCCAATCTTCCTAGAGAAGATTGGATTGTTTTATTGCTATATTGATTTATACAATATATATACTTGACACTGGCGAAATCACTCAACGTGGAAACGCCATTATCCCCGCGGTAGTAGCTGTTCAAGTCGCCGCGGGGGCAAAAGAAGAAGAAGAAGTAGCATTCGAATATTATTTTTCCAACACAGCCATTAAGACCACGAAATGTCTTAAATCATCCGCGGTGCAAGCTCTCATTACTTTGCACTAATGTCAGTAAATCACTACATAGTATAAAACAAAGTCGCTTGCGCTGTCTGTCCCTATGTATGCTTAAATCTTTAAAACTACGCAACGGATTTTGATGCGGTTTTTTAAATATATAGAGTTATTTTTAAGGAAGGTTTATATGTATAATACATTCCACGCGGGCGAAGCCGCGGGCGGGTCGCTAGTGTAATATAAACTTTGAATTCAGCCCTGTAAATTCAGATTCAATAGTCAAAGTATTTAAATCGCTTAGTTTAAAAAAGACTGAGGATTTGTAGGGCACATCAGTTAGTATACTTTTTCATATCATAGATGTAATTGCACCCCATCTAGCATTAATTTACAATAATTCCATTTCAGAAGGGATATTTCCAGATCTCATGAAATATAGTAGTCATACCTCTTTTTAAGTCATTTAAACAGAAAAAAGTCGTACCTACGATAAATAAAATTGAGAAATTGTAATAATCTAGTATTTCGTACTCCTCGTACTAATTACGGAAAAAAAATCTGTATGAAGGTGCAAACTTATATAATAAATAAGCTTCCTGAAAGCATAAAAGATGCTAAGACCATGCAAATTTTCAAAAGATTACTTAAATTCTATGTAACTGAGCAAGTGCGCTCTGATATCCGCAACGCGCTTTAAGCCACATCCATTCAACCTTAATCTGTGTCCACCTTATCGCTGCAACTACGCGGGCGCTCAGCCTCGACTTTGTCTACCTACTAATTTAAGTCTACCCACCTACCACGTAAAAACATAATACATATTGTCTTAGTAGTAAATTAAAATTAAAATCTTATATGTTAAAATGTATGTAATTAATTTAAGGTCCCTACTAACTATTTTTCTTTTTTCTTTTACTTATATTTGTTTTGCGTGAATGTAAATACGCACGCTTAAATACGCTCACCAAACTATTTTTAACTTATTCTTAATTCTCATGTAAGTGAATTGTAAAATTCTTATGAAAAAAGAAATTCTTTAAACCTAATAAACCAGTTATTTTTACCTATTGCTTTTATTTATTGTCAGCAAAAAACTTCCCGAACATGTCATTAAAACATTCCTATTTTGTCCTGGACATCATTAATCAGGGCAGATGTTCCTATGAATGAATAAAACGCTACCACAATGTCACCGGTAGGATTATAGCCATTACATATTAATTTTAAATCAACAATTTTCTTGACGTCTCATTCTTGAAGTCAATGCCATCTGGTGATACGTTACTAAAACTATTAGGTATGCTGCCAGCATCCAGTGGTGGCTCAGATACGGCATCTATTGGTGTAACTACAGGACTAAAATTGCCTACCGAATTGTCTACATTAGGACGGCACGCTTTTGCTCTATGAGATTGGGTATCTGTACTTGTATTCTGTTATCTGTGCTTGAGAGTAACCAATTCGTAAAGGAAACAACTTTTTGGCACAGCGTGACGCACAACCAACTTCTTACGTTTTTCTGGTGTAACTGGTGCCATTAATGTTTAGACTAATCGGCGTGCTCACGAGTCTCAAGTCCACAAAATCTTCACGTGTTAGCAAAGGACGAGGAAACAGAAAACGTAGTTTACAGAAACGTGTTAAACTAAGTAATATGTCGCAGTTAATAATCATTTATTTATCTGTTCATTACATTCTGGTTGTACCTACGCATTATTGATGATTACAAATGAAATCCATCATTTTCTTTTATTATTTAAAAGTAAGCTATGATAAAAAATCCGCTTGGGTAAAAAATAAACTACCCAAATTACTAATTTGATTTTTTTTCAGATTTTTTGGGTCGTTAATTCGGTGGTATCTAAGGGGGAGCCGTCAGTTAGCCCTTTCATGTGACACCCCTTTTGCTATTATCCAATCACTTTCTTTTTTCGATCTTCCATTCTAGACCCCAGCCCAAATATTTAGAAAAATGGTTTCAAATTTTTATACTTTCGGAGAAAACTGCTGTGACATACAGACAGACACCGAAGTCTCTCCATAAGGGTTCCTGTTTTAACACGGAACGGTACGGTATGGAACCGTCGTATTCTTTCATCGCGCCGTCTGAGCATGAGTAATAAAATAATGAGATGATTTTTTTAAGTAGGTATACGATTTGGAAAAACATTACTTCCACCCCTAGTAACTTTATAACATCGGGAAGAATCAAAAATATATAACCCATAAGGTGCGTTGGGGTATGTTCGGACGGATTTTAAGTGTATTTGGAAGATGATGGCAACATTATTTTTTCTCGAGAATTACGCTAGTTAGCAGAATAAATTAAAGTGAAGATTGATCATTATTAAATAAGCTATAGATAGAAATATATTTTATTTAAATATAAACGAGACAACTACTATTTATTGGGTGTTAAAAATATGAATAAAATTTTTAAATTCGTGTAAATATCGGACGTACACGGGTAAAACCGGACTACCTTCTAAAATCGCCATAGTGGCTTAGAACACAAAGTTCATAGACAGAAAATATCCGTTCTTATACGTCCTTCAAGATGATCTATGGAAATTTTTATATTGTTAAATAAATCACCTGGAATAGTCAATTTTTTATTTTTTTTGTATCGGACGTCCGATCTTACCCCACTAGACCAAATCTCAAATCGCTGTGGCTCTCAAACTTACGTGTTCGAAATGTTCCTGATCCTGATATGCTTTTCGTTCAGTCAAATTATTAATCTATAAGCAGATTGATGATTGGATAGGTTATGTGTTGGAATATATGTATGCATAAATAAAACCTTACAATTGATTGCTGATCAAACTTTTATTAAAGTGCGTATTTATATTACTAATTAGGCTATTGAGACCAATTATTTGTCTTTAGACATTAAAATAAACATACAATACCCATATTCCTTGTGCATGGAAGGCCTTTGCCACCAACAACTTTTGTTTTCGTAGGATCTAGACATACCGATGTCTCACCTAGGTTCCAGATTTGCTCAGGTTTGTGTATACCCAATTCCAGTAGTGTCTCTTTCAGTAAAGGCATTATGGCCCCTACAAAAAAAATGCTTTATTGAGTACAGATAGATATTTATAAAACTAGATACTCGTATCTATATAAAATACACATTACATGTCACGCTGGGCCCATAAATTGACATCTTGTAAAATCTATTAACAACAATATTTTCATAAAATATAATTTAGGTATCAAAATATAAATAAGTTCACGTAATAAATAGAATACATATCACCAACTTCATAAGAAATGTTTGTTTATCAACGAGCTCAGCTGCATTAGATTGCAACACCACGAAAAATGGATGTTAAAGTTCGGATTAAACTAAAGTTTGACAACCACATGCATTTTCATTCCAGTTTAAGATCGGATATATTTAGTCCGAACTTCACCTATTAATATCTGCTTGGGGAAAGACCGGATCTCAGCTTACAAGCCTTTTTAGCCTATTTTAAACAGATATATCAAAAGACACCACATACCTAGATTACTTAAACATTTATTATTTGCAAAAATAGCTAATACTCACCGAAAAAGCCAGCGAAAAGTTGCATGGGGTTAATCCGGATCTCGTAAATTATCCGAAAAGACGACACGTCCACTATAACTTGCATAACACACAACTGATGCGTCGGAACGATCAACGTGGACTGGGACGCGGGGCAAGACAAAATGGCGTCTCACGCTTTGTTGCCAGATTCGAAAAATAACTACTAATTTGGAATATATGTAATAAATACGATCTTACCCCATTTACGAACTTACCCCAACGCACCTTATTTGCACCAATTATGCACAATAGGGAATATGCATGGATTTTAAAAATCGCATTTCTCATCAAAATATGAAAATACCGTAAAAGAGATCACCAACAAGGAAATTAAAATTAAAATCGGTCAAGAAATACGGAAGTTATAAGCATTTCAAACTTCTAATTAGACAGAGAGATCCGATGTGCACCGTGACGTCATTGTGCACTGCGGCCATATAAACTCCATGTAAAATTCCGTTTTTCTAGAAAGAGATAGGAACAAATCTTTGTTGGCTTATATCTTGGTTATTTTTATAGTTATTCAAAAAATGATTTTTGTGATCTGTTTGTTACATGAATCAGCTTCAATTGAAGCTGTAAAAAAAAAACATGCATATTCCCTATTCTCTCTTGTTTATACTTCTTATAGACAATTTTATCGTAAAAATATTTATAAAGACCCACAAGTAGGTACCTAACACAAAAAACTCTCTCGAAAAACAACAAGTCTGAACAAATTTTCTATTTAAAGTTACTTACCTATTTGGTGCCGACTTAGATGATTTTTAGTAGGTAGGTATACCCACAGACATTATATAAACTAGCAGACATAACATTACTGCTCAGAATGCGTGGCAGCTTTACACACATAAAAGATTAACTCACACTAATACAAAAACAGGGACGTATTAAGGAAACTGAAACCTGAAAATATTAACAGTATAAATTAATTTATTTATTAATTTATTTTAAGCTATTGCATAGCTTCTATCGCGGGCCTTGAGCGCGGGGACCGAATCCAGAAATTCCGTAACGAAAAAACCTCACGCTCCCCACTCCGACGGGCAAGGTGTGGCTTGAAGGCCGTGCATCGTCTAACGTCGTTTCAGTTCGGCAGTCTTCGACACGGCGTTGTGTGCGTTTGTACGACATGCAATAGCTTTACCGCGGCAGTCCCCGAGTGCCACACGTCTTTTTTTTGCAAAAGATGTGTCATTAAGTCTCATGAAATGAACTTTCCCGCAATTTACTTAGGTAGATAAGATAGCTAACTCATAAACATAAACAATACCAGAACAAGACAAAACAGTAGATACACAGTGCGTAAGTTATGTTATGTTTTGAATTGTTTTCAGGGTAAGTACCTATTACAAAACAATGCAATAATAAATGAGGTCAAGTGCAAACCAATTGATATAAGAGGGAGTGGGAATACTTAAGGTCTTGGAATTAGTCGATATACCCAAGGTAAACAGGTCGAAATTTATACAGATTAATCTTTCCGTACAAAAAAAAATGTACTTTGTTCGAAAATTAATTTTCTTATGGACTATGGTGCTTGAGGAAAGCTGATTGACCAGTTTAGGGACACGGCAGCGGTGTTTGACAGCTCTACATACTTACCATACACAAGCGGGCAGCTGCAGCTAGAGTATTCTTTGGATTGAAAGATACAGTCGCGAACCGGGATTGTTGAGCCACTTACCCATGTTTCTAATTTGGCCGTGTACTGCAAATCGAATAGCTGTCAGCCAGTAGGTGACATCGGCAAGTGGCTCAACAATCCCGGTTCGTGACTGTATCTACTTAGCGAAAAAAATTGAAATAATCTAGTAAAATTTAAAATGTTTTATTAATATATGTAGGCTTCATTGTGGTATGAAAAAAAAGTTGGATGGCACCAGGAGCTAGAACTGTGCGAAAAGCACCACTGGATAATATTTTTTTTTCAAAATGCTCAGAGCAAATCACACTCGATGAATTAGGCTGCCAGTCTTTCCTATTAATGTTCTTGATCCAGGCGTTCCTTAGATATTCATCCTTCGGAAACCTGAAATCCAAACGCGGAGGTCATAATAGAAATGCTGCTGTACACTAGCGTACTTAAATAGGGTCGATCGGTAGTTACGTTGCCATAGCACTTGTCTAGAGAATATTTCGTTAAATGGCGAGGCGAGTAGCGATCACAATTTTGTTAAATCCAATACTGCTTAGAAGCATTATCAAACAAATAATGTCACGCCTTCTTAGGCCTAGTTCGGCCCTGTATAAATTGCACAGTACATTAAGTGTCAAATGAGGTTATTTAATTTAGTAAAACTAAAATATTTCTCGTATTTCTTTAGAAGACCTTATATTGAAAGTTTTATCAGCTTCATGAATATTGCCTTTGTAATTATTTCTAAATATTTGAAGGTCAATCAGCGGTAAACTAAAATAAATCTATGACAAAAATAAATCTAGGGCAAAAGATTAACTTACCGATGGAACGCAATTTCAGGGGTTTTCCTGTATGATGCGTTGTAACAAAAGGGAACACAGCATTTCACCATGATTTTATAACTTTAAATTCACACTTGATTTCAAAATAATATTATTTCCCACAAGATATCCGAGGCTCATTCACCACAACAAAAAATTAACGCCATATTATGTCGCTTAAATGTCTCTTAGCACAGATGGCGACTGCCACGGGTTCAAAATTGTCTATGTGTGCCTTGGTATTGCAATAAATGCAAAAAAGAAATAGGTTTATACGATTTAGTATTAGATGGAAAGGGGTAGTGGCATTTTTTACACTTGTCTATGTTGGCGTGAAATAATGTTATGTCTGCTAGTTTATATAATGTCTGTGGGTATACCTAACAATTTAGTCGCCTGTTTTTCAAGAACCAGTCTACTTAAAGAACTTAGTCGTTACAGTTTTCCTTTTAAATTCGTTATAAATAAGTAAGTAGGGTAGGGGCACAGTATATAAATAAACCAGTAAAGAAGCTACGAACAAACGCTCGAAACGACGCACTCACACAGACGCACGCCTCTACGAGACCGCTAAGAGGATTTGGCGGTGCTGTCAGTCGCGTGTGTCGCGTCGAGACGAATGGGCTCCTTTGCATTTTACGCTTGTTCTTGAGAAAGATGCCAAAAAATTTTGCGTGGTATACGGTTGTTTGAATTCGGCTTCTTCAAACCCGGAACTATCATTTTTTAAACTCCCTGCTGGTGTTGAAAGGTAAGAATAAATAAAATATTTTTAAATAAAGAGCTTTTTATAATACGATGACGTGTTGCAAAAGTAAAAATTTAAAAATTGTTTGCAAAATCGATATCTGGGGATGTGTATGGTCTTCGACAACTAATCTGTTGGCAGAATGAGAAAAAGTAACCGCCATCTTGAACTCTTTAGTTATTCAACCGATTGCTTCCAAAATCGATATCTGAGGATGTGTATGGTCTCCGACAACTAATCTGTTGGCAGAATGAGAAAAAGTAGCCGCCATCTTGAACTCTTTAGTTATTTAACCGATTGCTTCCAAAATCGATATCTGGAGATCTGTGTGATGTCCGATAACGAATCCGTTAACATAACATAATCAGTAAAAAGCAGCAGCCTGTCGAATAATAAAAAAGTTCAAGATGGCGGCAATTTTTTCTCATTCTGCCAAGAAATTCGTTGTCGGAAACCACGCACATCCCTAGATATCGATTTTGGAAGCAATCGGTTGAATAACTAAAAGATTAAAGATGGCGGCTACTTTTTCTCAATCTGCAACGGATTTGTTGTCGCAGGTCACACGTATCGATTTTGCACTAACTAGCTGAGATACAATAAACAAGATTTTTTTTCAATTTTACAAAATGTTAGTGGACAACCCTTACCAGAGGGGGGACAGTCTCCTACATTGTGCTATGTTAAATATATAGTTACGCCATCTACACTTCTGAACAGTAAAAACACCGATTGTTATCATGAGTCTCCGATAGATGTCACTGCATGCATGTTATCATTACATATAAATCAATAAGAAATATCCTGCATTGAAAATAATCACAAAAAATACTTTTATTTTGAAATAATACTCCGAATAATCTAATTTTATTAGATCTGGCCGAGTGAAACATGATTTTTGGAATGGCAACCCTGCCTGCCTACCAGTCATTTAACATGGCCACTGTTGTATTTGATTTGAGTGTGATGTGATTTGAATTGAATTGCATTCCGGTCTGCAAGTGCGATTCTGCCCTGGTTTTTAGGTGTTTTCGTTACCACAAACCTGACAAACCACAATACTTCAGTTCTGAGCTTGCTCCTCCGTTTGGGTATTGACTTACTTCGCGTGTGAAGTTAAATTTCTGTGATATGGACGCTTATTTTAATGTGCGACAGGGACGTTGTTTTTTAGTTTGTGTACTTTTGTATTATATTGTTGATACAATAATAATTACATATACAAATGTAATAATTTACAGCTGGTGTCAATCGGATAATCGGATTTTGTCCGGTAAGTTAACCTATGATGGGGATGACGAAGTAAAAATAGCTACACAAAAATATTACCTACAACAAACGTAAACATTATAAAAATAGAAAATAAAGCTATAAAATAATACTTGTTGTCATTTCATTTCATTATACCCTCCCGCCCAATTAGTTAGGTATTTCCCAGTAACAAACTATTTTGTTCTCGTCTCGTCGTAATTCTTAAATTCAGAATAATATTGATCAATTCTAATTACGACAAGACGAGAGCAAAATAGTTTGTTACTGGAAAGCCAAGCCATTAAATTTTAAGAATACCTGTAGCTGGCTATACGTATATATATGAATGGTACTTGTTCAAAAATGTAGATGGCGCTTCAAATGAGTGCATGAATAACCCGTGAGAGGGCTCTCTTTTCCCAGTATATTATACTACTCTTTGACCCTTACGCTCAATTGGAGCGTAGGTATTTATCTTGAAAAGTAGGCCTAGTTTCTTTACTGGTTTATTTATATACTGTGGTAGGGGCTCCAAAAGATGAACGCCACCCAAAAGCTGAACAGTTGATCGAAATAATCACATAATTAAATCGTCACTTGTGTTACAAAGTTCGTTTTTTTTTTGTCTTAAGCAGCAACTCTTTGTCTACGCCGTAATCCAAACTCACTGACAGTTACGCCACAGCCGCGGCCGTGATCGGTCATCGTTGTGGAGCTTCCCGCTGAAAACGTCGATAGTATGGGAGAATAGATAAGGACAGTGCACTCCAAATTTAAGCTTTTAATTACGTATAAAATTCAATAATTGACAGTCTTAGAAGGATTTGCTTAGTATGTATTCTTGATTAATCACTCTTTTATTGGAGTCATAAATTGTTTTTTTTTTTGTTAGTTAGCGAGTAATATGCCGTTCAAGTAATGGTTTCAAAAATGTATACCCAAGCCAATACTTGAACGGTGTTCAAATACTAGGCAAGGCGTACTTTTTTTAAAGCGTTTTAATAAATCGTCCTGAAATGACAGATGGAATCTTTATAACTTAAAGTGATCGTTCAATGCTCTTGTATATTTAAACATTTACACCAAAAGATGAACATAACTTTTGATGTCTAATCCAAAGATTTTGGAGTTTCAATTACTATGAAAACTATCACTGTTCAATAATAAAATGTGTGCCTAATACTTGAACGAGTTAAATTTACTAGTTCATGTTTTGGATTCTATTCCAATAGGTGAACTCTTAATGGTTTTTGTTAGTTCATTTCACAAATTCTGTGTCCTAAAGTTAAACCAAGTAAATTTAGTCGTTCAACTTTTAGGCATCGTGTTGTAATATGAACACTACTAGTGTTTAAAGGAACGTTTACTAATATTCTAAATTTGAAAGTAACTTTGTTTGTCTGATTATCAGTTTGTTATGTTTTTACCGCTAGACACGAAACCCTGGCTAGAAACGGAACTGTATATGTATACATGTTTATTTGTCTCATTGTAAGATATAATTTTACCAAATATTAACCCTAAAACTATATTATGTCCTCTTGCGAAGAATAAGTAGGTATTTTGGCTCACCTAACTCTAATCCTCATTTTAATTCGTGCAAGGTTGGCTTATTTTTTGGTTCGATTTCGCAGGGGGATATAGGTAAAAGAAGAAACTGACTGGCTGACTGATTGATCAACGCACAGCCAAAACCGCTGACCTACAGACTTGAGGTTCGGAGGGAATATGCCTTGGGATACCTAGGGGTACACTACGAAGGGATTTTTGGAAATTCTTCTCCTACGGGGTTAAAATAGGGGGAGTACCGGGAAACCAATGACTAGGAGTCACGGGCGTCCTCTAATAGGTAAATAATACGAGTTGTATTTTGCAGAAAAGCTTTATTACAAATCTGTAAATTGTTAACCACCTACTGCTCAACTACAAATTAATATTTATTGAAAATGTTGGTTCATAAAATCCATAAAATTTAAGCACTTATACTCTATAAAAAAATGTTAAAGTTTTAGACAGTTAGGTACTTAGCTCGAAATTGGATACCTGTCGGATGTTTATCTAAGTATAGCGATAGGTCTTCGCAGGGTGCTTCGGGTTTGTACTTGTCTCTCACTCGCTCTCATATGCACTTATTGAGAGCGAATGAGAGAGAAGTACAAACCCGAAGCACCTAAGTGCTCACAGACTTTATATGAAATTTTAAAACATAGGAACTTAAATCGAAATCAGTAAGTACCTATCTATTTGTTTCCAATTTGTGAAGTTGGAATTTAAAAAGGTTAGGGCCCACAACACAAGGCCCCGTATAAAGAATATCCCCTCGCAAAACGTAATTTTTTAGCTCCCAGCCTACCTTATACTTGATACCCGTCTATTTTATTTGCAATGTGGACGCCACCGTAGGTACAGTAAGGGAAACTCAAAGACGTAGGTAGTGTATGTACCTTTTGCGCTCTTGTCACAATGTGAATAAGAGATAAAAGGTACGTCTTTCAGTTTTCCTTACTAACATCAGATCTGGCGTATAGTCGGTGCAGTCTTAAAGGGGAGTTGCGCGTTGTTGCTGCTGTTTGGGCGAAATATTTTTGGTGAAATATTACTTTCCAAACAAATTTTAGGAACAGTATTTTTGCCAACATAATTTTTGGCATATATTTATTTAGCATATTTTATTTTAATCGGTTGCCAAATGTTTACAAAGAAATATTAACAAATAATTATTAGTCTAAAAAAAATATCCAAATGAACGATTACAATGCTTTTAATATAGCGAAACATTTATGGTCAAATTTCTCCCGAGCTTGTAAGAGATTATATGAGATTATATGAATTCCCATGATGGTTAGGTATACAACGACGAGCAAGGCGGGAGGTGTGTTACGTTGAATTGCGTTCAAAACAGCAGCCAGAACAGATTTTTTATGGAAATTTGCAGAAGATGATTGTAAAATATATTAGTACTTAACTATCATTTTTAACCGTTTGGCCCGATTGGAAACAACTCCCTTGAAGTAAAACGTTTTAGGCAGAGATCCTTGGAGATTTATTTGGCATATTTTGATTTAGATTTAGTAGGTACATTTACTAATAGAATATATTGACTATATATGTAAATATAGATAGTTGATCTGATACATAAATGACCAAATACTTAAATGACAATACAAAACATTTGGTTTGGGAAAAACATACATGGAGAGAATTAAGTTGCCAAGTGAATGGTTGCCGAAATGAAATTTTGGGATAAAATGGTTGGAAAGTTATAATTGGTGGAAAAAAAAGTTCCTATAAAGGTAACCCGTCTTATAGGCACGTTTAGCTAAATCGAACTTTGGCATTTGATATGTTTTTAACGAATATGATGTTTTACGAAAGGCACGTTTTGAGAAGGGACTTTTTGCGAAACAGACGATTGCGACGAAGCCAGTCACAAATCGTATTTTTAGGTTTAGTCGGCAAGTTACCTCCGCAAATTCCACGCTTCATACTTTGAGTCGGCACATAGCGGAGGTATGCGTTCGAGACGTCAACTTAATCGGCCGACACGTTAGCTAAAATCTCTACATTATATTGACATTTTAAATTATATCGCAACACAGTACATTGCGAAAATATCAAAATATTGTAGGTACATTTTGATGCCTAGACATTTGTGATGTGTGTGTAAGAAACACACCACGGAAATAAATAACAAACTATTTATCACTGACTACGGAGTTACAAAGGTATGGGAATAAAGACTGTTCATTTAAATATACACTGCACCCAAATTTCGACTTAATTAGTTGTATCGTTTTTTTGTTGTTGACGATATTTAGTTTACTTTTCAAAATGATTTCATTCTTGACCCCTTATATTTGAACGTAAATATTAAGTTTTAAAACTAAAATCTGTAACTTGTATATAGTAAGAAATATAATAAAGATTAAAAAGCTAAAACCAGCGTTTTAACATCATTAAAAAAGCAGAATTGATAATAAATACACAACACTTATCCCTTAACATATTAGTTTTATAAAAAACAGAATAAAGTACGTCGAACAATGCAATGTACACACGCGCGATTGTGAAACGGAAGAAATAATTGCGGCAACAGAGCATTGCAATTTTGATTAAAATAGCTATGATCGATTCGCTTCCGTTTCGCTTTCAGGTGCAAAGGAAGCGGGGTTTCTTTAAAATCGATTTGGCCTTAAAAGAGATGTCGGCTTTGAATAAAAGGGTCACCATTAAATCGGTAGTTTTTAAATGTTTTTACCCTATTCAATTATTGTATAATATCCGTAATACGTGCGCCCCGTACGCGCCGCGCCTGCCTAGGTGAATACAGTTGTATTCACCTAGGCAGGCGAATACGACTGTATTCACTATCAACAATTTTGATAGTGAGTAAAAGATACAGATGCAAGACCGGCTCAAACAAATTGGAAAATAGGTCAAGGTGGAACAACAATATTCGAACTACGTAGGTACCTACTACAATAATTAATAATAAACAGAATGTTCAAGTAAAAACATATAATATCGCCTGTTACCATCGAATATTGCTCTATGTTATTAATTACATGACCGCTTTTACTGCGGATGAGCATTACTTTATGAAAGTATCAACTAACGAATAACATATATTGTTTACAATTTACGACGGCGCGCCTCACCATTCAAATTGACGTTGAACGGTTGCGACGTCTTCAAATTAATGAAGTAGTGGGGGGTTAAAACCGCTTGTTATAGATAGGTCAGTATCAGTAACCAATACTCTGAGACATACAATCGTGCATCAAGTGAAACCAGATAAAATGTACCTAATAGCAATTCTAATTTATAAGTACATATTCAACTTACCCAGTTGGGTTATTCCCATCTGTAACCACTCGCACACTTGCTGGCATGTTGCAGAGTAAGAAAGTTCAGTGGCAACAAAATGGCGCTGGTTGGTAACAGTGGGAATAACCCTTCCAGTTAACACATTCAATAACACTAAAATCGGTGATAAAACACCATTGAGCTTTCAGCATTGTTGCTGACACTTGGCAGTTGTAGTGTTTGCAATTTACGTCACGGGCCCCACTTCTATTACGGAGGTGTACCCTTGAAACAAATTACCTTACATTTAGTAGTCAGGAGGTGTCTTCGTGGATTGAACACGTGACGTTTAAGCCCTTCACGTGGCTTACATAGCTTTGTCTCAGCTTGTCAATCAAGCGCATTCTGTTAAGAAAATCGAGACCATGTAGCTGAACTAACAAACGTTAGATAACTTTACTCTTTTCTAGCTAATGCTAATGGTAGGCACACAAACATAGTTAAATCTAAACATTTATATGGTAAGGCTCTAAATGAACACTAAGAGAAGTTATAGCAAACACGCTGACTACAAAAACGTCGCTGCGCTTACGAGGCAGCCCGCAAGCGGGCCGTATTAGAGATTAAGTTAAGTAGTATGCCTCATGTTATGCGCCAATAGATTTGAAATATAGAAGTTTTTGCGGATATAACACAAAAGTCCAGATTAATTTAGAAACAACAATGTTTATATCAATGCATAATTAATTAATAAGACAAGAACTTGATATTCTTCTGTTACTAAGTTTTATTTAAAACCAGCACATAAAAGCATACCGTAAAATGTGCCTACTTTGCTCCCCCATGGGTAACTATGCTCCATAGTGACTTTTTTGTATGTTATAAGTAGAGTTAGGACTTTTGGTGGCAAATCGTGGTTCTAGAATCCATGGAGTCGCTGTTTCCTATTTATTTTAATACATACTTACCACTTTGATTTTGACCTTCAGTATTGTCATATTTCACAACTCAATCTTTCATTAAATCGATTAACGAGTGTAAATTAATTTTGTTACGGAGGATATCTCCGCTGTGAAAGCGTAACAAACTAACAAATATTAGTAGGTATGAGTAAACTGAACTAAAAATGTATTTAGTATATGTAGAAATATGACAAAACGAAAGGCCAAAATCCAAGTGATATGTATAATAATATTTAGGAAATAGCGACTCCATGGATTCTATAACCCAGTTTTGCCACCAAAATCCTAACCCTAGTTATATGACAAGGCCGATGACAAATTTTCTAAAAATAATTGATGTACACATCCAGCTGCCCAGTGAATGAAAGCACTAGAATGATTTACAATACAGAATACCTCAATATAACGATGGAGCAAGATTACCCGTGGGGGAGCAAAGTAGGCACATTTTACGGTACACATATTTTGGTATCGATTAACGGCTGGTATTAGAGTTGTTTAGTTTACTAGCTACGACTGCTTGAAAGACGGTTGAAAGACATACAGCCCTAAATCGTTATGATCAGGGAGCGAAACTTTGGTGCCGATGACAGGCGTATGACGTCAAGCTACGTACAGAGTGTTTTTATCTAGATTGGACATCATGACTAACAACTTATTGGCCTCTATTTACTGTACCAATATTGACACTTGAGGTGAGACGGCCGGTACCTACTTATAAAAAAGATAATTGACTGTCATTGTCATATTAAAAAGAAGATTGTTGAAGACAATAACTAATTTATATTGAATTATATATTTATTTGTAAATTGTAAATATAACCGAAACATTATTGTTTCGCTTGAGCAAAGTCGCCATGTAGTCTATACAGCCGTATTTGCAGAAGTTTCCTTTTCTGGTTGTAAATAATTAAAAAATGTTTTAACAGCAAAAGTAAGCAATTTTGAAAAAATAATTAAAACAACCAAGCACATGGGATGTTATGTTTGAATTTTAAGCGTTCTGCATATTTCGAAATTTTATTTAAGTAATGTCTTTCATTTACTTGTAGAAATAATATTATTAGTAAGAATTACATGCTCCAACAAAATATTTTATTCGTAGTATCTTTGTCATTATCTAAATATTTACATTATCATTATAGCATTATTAAGAATCAGTGCTGTGTCGCAATATTGTTTATATAAAAGCATCCTATATGTGAATTTGCGTCATAATGACGTCACCGGCACCAAAGTTTCGCTCCCTGGTTATGATTATGATTTATTTTGAAAAAATCGGCATCAAGATAAATAATTCTAAACGGTCTTCGAGAGTAAATAATTTAATGTAATATATTGTACAGTCAAGTCTTAAAATATGGTAGAACGCAATATTTAAAAAATATGTCCCAATGCACCTTATTCCAGTGTGATAAGAACTTCGTAAAATATTTATGAGAGGATTCTATTGATACATATTTCTGCACTTGCCTGTACTATAAATAAAAAAAACTAACGTATATTAGCTAAAAAGTAAATTTAAATGGCCATTGTTACGGGCTCCGGGTTAGGCCCTTTATTCAATTTAGTGTAACACAGCCTAGTCTCCAACGTTGATGCCTGAACTCACTGTTTAACATTCCACGGGAAGGTATAATATTAATTGAACATACTCTTGGTCCCGCAACACTTGAAGAGCTCCGGTAAGTAATATACTTCATTATATACTTCACCGTACGAGTATAGGGTCGTATTAATGAACTAGTCATGGCAGAGATGCCTGTGTCAGGGTGTAAGTCAAGCCATATAACACTGACAAACTTGACGCATCTTGAGACGAACATTGAAGTCCAGATCATGCGACCTATAATAATCAATTCGACTTCAAGTGTGAATTTTGATGATAAAATATAAAGGAAAAGATATTAACAAAAATAAAGTTATGTTAGCTAGGACCACCCGTTAGTAAAGATACAGGCAGATGTCTAGTTCCAATGTTCCCTGCAATGTTGCGCGCGCGACGGGTCCCGTGCAGGACCATAAATACATCTTATATTCAACTTTGATTGCTTACACCTAATACACTTTTTTTCTTAACGTTTAACAATTGTACATAATATGATAAATATAAATCCTTGTAGAAGTAAACAAATAAAAATTGATTCGCTTTCCGAGATCCTTATAGGGACTTCTGGGTCCGCACTAATCCCTAGCTTTCATGCGTCGTGCGCGTGGAAGGTTTTAACGATGGTTACCAACCCCAAAACCGACCAAGAGCAGCGCCTCTATTCTAGCCAGTAAAATCCAAATGGTATGTCACCTGTCACGGTGTTGTTGTTGACGCGGCCGCCATCCCTCTCCGGTAAATAAGTGCTGTCAAAACGTTGACGATACGATAACAGCTCAAAAACGATATTGTTTTTACCGTGTTGTGTACGTTAATGTAGTTGTACATTAGGTACCTGATTTGTGCAATATTCTGACATATTTAAATATCAACATCGATTATCTAATGAAACATTACTACCTACTAAACTAACATATTTATCTCCTGAAAGTTTTATTAAGTCTACAACATTGTAAATAAATATTGTATAAAAAAGCATTGAGATTCATTTAATTATAAGCTTATTTCACCTGATTGTGTATTTAATCTAACAGAGATTAAATACACATGAGAAACCTTATTTTCACCCAGTTACAATCAAACCGTATCTACCCGAGCAGGCGACGCCCGACAGCTGCTCGCCTACCGCTGGTTCGCGCCATTACGGTTGCATCCGTTTGAGTTAATCCTACGATTTACCCGAATACGTTGAAAAGTTTAAAGCGGTTACAATTCCATGTTTCTGATTCAGTTTTCTGACGACATTAAAGTGGCCACGTGATTTGCCGCGTGTTTAAAATGTACACCGGTATGTTTACAAACGCTGCCGGAAACTACATCTAGACATGGGTGAACCCGGTTATACTCGTACGGCCAATGAACAAACCGAATATATACAAGTAGGCATAAGTTAAAGAGGTAGGCAGCCATTTGGTATACCACACCACTTGACGACTGCCCTCCACTTGTATGCCACCCGCACTCGGCTGGGCGCAAAACTATCCGTCGAGGGAAATTGGACGGCTTTGGAGTAGGAGGTATGCGTTTTTATCGATTTAAAAACAAATATAATAATATAGTTTTGGCTCAAATCAATTTTCAAACGCTCCGATCAAAATAAGGGCCAAATATTGTTCTATCTCATATAATTACATGATTACAATTAGGTCGCATGTGGTTTTGTTACTTCTCTTCTTGAAAGTTCCTTATTTGTGGCTAAGACTTGCGCACAACTACACTCGCAGTAAACACGAATTTATTAACTAGCATTTCATTATATAAAATGACGTCATACGTTAACAATATTTTTATAAGAACTCTTACTTGACTAATAATAATGAGGAACCAGTGCTCTGCTTTTGTTACCATGTAATATAAATACACTCAGGTATCAGGTATCGGGGAAAGTTAAACGCTCCCCGCGGGTCGCGCGGCGAGGGGGGGGCCGCGAAAACAACTCGAATCCTCCAACAACATTGAATTAACAGGTGACTTACTATTTAACCGCAAAACAGTTTGTTTATAATTTATTGCATGGAAGTTAAGGACTTTGGCAAAATAAATAGTATATTTTAACTCAACAATAATATTAACGCGTATTTTTGGATTATATTAACTACGTAAATAAAAGCTGAGACAGCAAAGGTCTCAAACACAACAAATAGCATATTATGAGATTCAGCGATTTCACGTTAAGGGGTAACGTACCTAAAATAAAGACATACAGCCCCATTTTACTGCGTATATACGTATAACGTGATTAGCACACATCACCTATTATGATCTTTGCGCTCTGGTAACTAATAAATAATGAATGAATGTTAATATTTAGCAAACAGTAAAGCGATGAAGATGAACACAATCGTATGAGTGATGTGATGATCGGCGACGCTCAGAGGTGGGCGGGCGCGGGCGGCGCGAGCACGCGGCGCGCCATGTCGCGGAGGTCCTGCGCGTCGCCGTGCGCCGCCAGGTCGAAGTCCGAGCCCGACAGCGAGGCCGACAGCAACTGCTTCCACGGCGACGCCGCCCCCTCGCACTCCTCTGCTGAACGAGTACACTTTCAGTATGCTAATAAAAAGCTACGTTGTAAACGTCGGGAAGTGAATAAGTAAGACACAACAAATCAAAACAACTGATTGTTGAATTTCATCAAAATGTTCATACTGGTTTCATAGTATATTATTTTCAAGTTTGAAGTATGTGGGATGTTGCTCGAAAAAATACATGGTTTGCTAAATCATGTCCCGCATTTAACACGATATAGGTATCACAAATCATTTTTCAACCGCCCATTCTAGACCTCTCTTTTCAAGTATTTAGAAACATAATTTCAAATTGTCTTCACTAAAAAACGGGCAAACCACTCACAGAACCCAAATTGCAAGTTGATAGCTTTTATAGTTTTAGAAAAAAACTGCTGTGACATACGGAGAGGCCGACACCTTAGTGTCACCATAAGGGTTCCTTTTTTACCATTTTGGTACGGGACCCTAAAAAAGATGGTATCAAATTGATAGCACTGTCATTTTTCATGTTCATAATATTTTAATTAAATTAACATCTTTAGACAGTTACATTACTTTATAAATTATTTCAAAAACAATGACTGGTTCATGGAAACCCGCGTAAGATCAGGATTGACACGTATTCAAGTGTAATATAAATAATGTGGAGTAACAGTGATTAATGGTTTTGTTTACCTGATTTTCGGATTCTATTTAAAGGATCTATAGAGAGATTTATATCAGTAATAAGCAGACAACGATAAAAAAAGACTGTTTTTAAGACAGGTACTCGTACGATGAAAATATTCAAATACAATACGTAATATCTTTGAAAATGAAATATCGAGGAGTGATATTACTGACTCTTACGAATAAAGTCATTTTCTTAAACATGCACTAACTTAAAATTAAAATACTTATGTACTACACCATAGTATAGTAGATACTTCTTCTTAGGTCAAAAATAAAGGTTATAAAATAATTAGAAAGCATGAAAATTACCGTGCGTTAACTTTTACATGTGCTTCAATCTAGAAGTGGCATATGAAGACCCCAACCACTTGTTAAATAAAATATGCTTAAGCTTCACCATAACTGTTAAAAACCGATTATCTTGATATGACATAAGGTTTTCAAATGTTGGTCAAATCTCTTAGAATATGTGTGCATATATCATTTCTATAAACCCCTTATTATGCATACAATCCCGAAAACCTAGATTCACCGAAACCGGCCACAAAACCTACAATGACTAAAAGTGACAACGCCATATTTTTTCCCTATTATTCATCGCCTGACACCCAACGCGATATTCAACAGTTTTCTTCATTCTTCGGGGACACCGGATACGTAAGACCCGTGGCAAATCAGACCTCCTAAAAATGATGACGATGAAAATGAAAATGAAAGCGAAAAAGGTAAAGATTTTACTGTACTATTGTTTTTTTTTTATTGTTCACCAAAATGTAAATACACGCCCCGGCATTAGCACAAAAGAGAGGGCTATCATTTCTGAGTGTGATCATGATCAATGATCAGATCATACTTCTACATTGAGGCACATTGACGTGAAATGCATGCATACATGTCTCATACTTTTGTAATGCGTGCTAAAACTGGACTATTATAAAATCCAGCAATTCAATTGTTAATTAAACCATACATCCCAAGCACATGCAGTTATTTAGTAATAAAATATTCAAAACTCACTCACAGCAAACCGTGTCAGTTTAATATCTCGCACGGGCCGGTTATTTTCTTAAAACTATTTAAAACCACATTTTAGAATATAATTAAATAATATGAAGCTTGCAATTATAAAAAATATAATCGAGCTGTTTGCTACGAACAGCACACACAGTTGAGTCAGCAGCGACCCGTCGCTGCTGACTCATCCGCGGCGTCGCGCAGACAGCTCGACGAAGACTGCACCGCGTGCGCCGGACCCGCGCGCCTCCTCGCCTTCATTGTCGCTCGGTAGTCTCATTGTGGCGAGATCTGAGCGACAAGCGACAAAATACAACCCGTGCTAGCCGCACTGGAGTAACGCTTGCGCGCTTCAAGCGTACAAACAGCTGAAGCCAACAAACGAGTTAAATACAAAATTTCAAACTTCCAAAATAATGAAGTGACTAGGACCAGGTTAATATGTAACATTTTAATCCTCAATTAGGTCTGTTCAAAAAAACGTCTGGTGGTATCTAGCACAAACAACACAGTCTTTTTAACGATTTCAGTTCACTATTCAATTTTAAAATATGACGACAAATCAATGTATAGGATAGCCGTTTGGTATAGTGTAGTATAAAGAGATTTATCCACTTTTGTACCTTTTTGCTTTGTAATACTGTACACAGGTACTTTAGGTTAAAACTACTATTTTTAGCGGTAGTTATTAAGAATATTCTCATTTTGGCCACCTGTTTTCTAAAGTTCAAGAAATATTTTCAAAACATACCAAACATGGTAGGTACTCATATCTAACCTCAAAAATGCGATTTTAAAAATATTATTTTAAACTTTTCTTTTCCACCACCAATTATGGACACTTTTAGCTGACAGGCACCAGTAATGGACACTTCACTCTTAATTAAAATTTCATACGGTCCTAAATTGATTGTTGCAAAACAAATGAATAACCCTTATCTTCTGTAAAATAAGAATCAAGTGTCCATTATAGGTGCCTTGTCCATTACTGGTTCCACCACCCTAATATTTTCAAATTTCAGTATTTTTTTTAACTTATTGATCTGTTCAGTATTTCTTAAAATTGAAAGAGGAAATTAAATGTCTCCCTCTTCGTCTTCTTTATAATTTTTGCTGCAAATAAAAGAGCGGTATTAATAAACAAAATGTCATAACCAGGCTTCGGAGTTTTCATGGCACGGTAACACGAAAGAGAGCTGTGGAGTCGACATTAACATTAAAAGTAAATTCTTACCCATACTCATTCTCATTCTTTAATAAATTCCAAAATGCTTTTGCGTAAAAGGGTGGCCTCTTGGGCTGGTTTGGGGCACACCTGCCTGCGCTATAGTGAAGCACTGGAACTCCATTCACATAGAGTCCAGGGCGGCATTTATAAGATATTTTAAATCGTAGGTTATAACCAGTGATCGTAGATTTTCCAGCATTTTTGGTGCAGTGCAAGGGTTGTCAGTAGTGCCCAATATTAAATTATTGGAATCAGGAATCAAATAAAATCTAAAATAAAAATAAAATAGCGTATTAAACAAATCGGAAATACAGAAAATACTCTCAGAACATGTAAAGCCTAACCCTATATGCATAATTAAATAAAGGGTTAATTTACTACGAGTATTTGAGAAAATGTAACACAGTTGCAATAACTTCTTATCTCAGGTTATATAGGTTCATATTTATGATTAGGAATTTATATACTGACTATATATTAGCATAGACAGTATAATGCGTAGGTAATGGCAGTGCATAAATATAGAAGACATTTTGTTTCTTCGCTGACGTCCCGTCAAGTGCTAAATTATAATAAATGATTAAGTAAAAAAATTGTAATTCATTTTCAATGACCACATAATATTACATAATTTTAAACGTCAATCATATTTTATACACGTCTACAACCCTAGGTCGCTGTCGTGTGTCATTTGACGTCATCGCACCAAGAATGCTGGAAAAAGTACGATCACTGGTTATAACTAACATAGGCTAAGTATTTTGTAAGTAACACTATGGACTGTGTCTGAAATAAATGATTTGATTTGATTTGATTTTTAATTAAATTAAACACGAAATTTGAGCTATGTAGTTATAATTATTTCAAAGTTAGGCGCTTTGGTTTGTTTGTAATATAATAGAATTTTTATATTGTTTAATATAAAATTTCATGAGGGGTTAAACAATACGTTGACGAGTATATCTACTTGGGCCAGATAGTATCCTTCGACAACAGGCAGGCTAAGGAAATTGATCGACGGATCCAAAACGCCTGGAAGAGCTTCTGGTCCATGAAGGCGCTAATGAAGGGCAACCTTCCACTTTCACTAAAGCGCAAACTCGTCGACGTTTGTATTCTTCCCATCCTAACCTACGGTGCCCAAACTTGGTCATTGACTGAAGCCCAAAAAACCCGACTCAAGATTTGCCAGCGAGCAATGGAGCGCAGCATACTCGGGGTTCGTAGAACTGACAAGATCAGAAACACCGAACTGCGCTCCAAAACTGGCATTGCTGATGTGGGTGACAAGACCGCTAGGCTTAAGTGGGACTGGGCTGGACACGTCTGCCGAATGCATCCGGAACGGTGGGCCAGGGTTGCCACCGAATGGACTCCGCAAGATGGCCACCGGAGCAGAGGCAGACCAAAAAGGAGATGGCGGGACGACTTGGACGCGTTTCAAAGCGAATGGCGGGAGCATGCACTCAACAGGGACGAATGGAGAAAAGGAGGGGAGGCCTTTGCCCAGCAGTGGGACACCAAAATAGGCTAAAAAATAAATTAAAAAAAATATATAAAATGTTAATCTTTCATTACTTAGCTTAGCTATGAGTATGAGTATGAATAAGAGTTGATTTTTAATGCTAACGTCGACTCCACAGCTCTCTTTCGTCTTACCGTGCTATGAAAACTCCGAACCGTGGTCGTAAGTAAATCAATTCAAATGCCAAAAATTAGAAAGGTAGCACGCTTCATATTGTGACAATCCCCGTGGCAAATTTTGCAGGCCGGAGTACAGGAAAAGTTGTTTTTCCTGTATAAGAATCGGTCAGAATGACATCCAGAAATCCCGTGGTCTTCCCACTCCTCTAAGTAAGGAGGATGAGGTGCCGGCCGGTGTCGGGCTGTGAACGCCCAGGTCCTTGGAGAGCAGCCGGGGCCGAAGGAAATTGGGTAGGGGGGGAAGCGCTGAGTCCAGCTGTTATGCTGCTCGCGAGATCAAGGCAGCGGGGTGGTACCCCGAGTGAGGCCCGGCTAGCACCTACTAGCTGAGCAGGCAGCGTCTTCATGGGTTCGTGTGGGTTTTCGACGTCGTCGCCGAGTCGAGGTCGCGTGGGTATGCCATGCCGTCGGGGAGTCCCGCGTGCTGTGGCGATGATATCCCTCAGGTGGAGGGATCGCGACGCGTCCGCTCGCGGGAACATCGACGTGGCAAGGAGCCCGATGGACTGGACGACTGTCCAGGATATCGATCCTTGGGTCCCTCTGGATCGTAGCTTTTCTCACGGCCACGGCGCGGAAGCACAGGTTTTTCTGCACTCACAGCTTCTTCCTGTGCTTTGCGGTCAGTAGGGTGCGGCGTACGTGAAGCTGGATCTGACGTAGGTACTGTAGACCCCGAACTTCACACGCCCCTCTACGTGTGAGGCTCGACGCTCAAAGCACTGGACGGAGTAGCGCTCGAGCTGTTTTCGCGGAGGCGACGACAGATTTGGCGTTGGGACCCATGGCAAGCCTCTTGTTGATACTGTTCCCCAGGTATTTTACAACCGGAGACCAGGGGATGTCTTGTCTTTGTCGAGAAAATGGTGGGATTGGGTAGGCCTGCGTCTTTGCGACTCCAGACTGCGGCATCCAGACTGACCTCCACACTTATCCAACTCCTTGACTGCTTCCCGTATCATAGTCATTTAGTCTCTTACATCCCCACGGCGGAGGACGGGTGGCTATGTCACTTTCAAGTGCACGGCTCCATATTTCTCCAGCCTGATACTTAGTCCTTTTTATGTGCTCAAGGAGAACAGCAGCAGTGGGGGGAATAAAAGAGAAGGTCTTGTCACCGATGATAAACAAGTGTCGCCGGGTTTCGTTTACATTTATCAAATGGCTGGCGTGGATGGAATCGAAGTCCCGATACGTTTAGGAATAGGAAGCGTGTGAACATCAATTTATCATAGATAATACCATAAAACAGAATGATAGTATGGTACTGTACATTTCGATATCAAACTTTTTAATTTCATTTTTTAAATATCCTTTTTAGGTTAGATATGAGTACATTAAGAGACATTTGACTACCTGGAGCAGCCCAAACTTGGTATGTTTTGTAAATATTGATATATCCACTTTTCACCTTATTGCATTGTAATAAGGTCCAAAAGTGGATACATCTCTATGTAGTCGACCGTTTTTTAAATCGTAGCCCTACCACTATACCTCGTGCCGCCCAGGGCAAAAAAGTTGTTAATCGAAATCAGTACATAGATATATATATAAAAAGTTTAAAATATGATTTTTAGAAGGCCTTTTAAAAGGCCTCTGGGCGGCAGGAGGATAACTCCAATCGATTTATAATGATTCAAAATTTACGTGAAATGTCATAAAATATTGACTAGTGAACACGAAACGTTTGTTAGTTTAAAAACAGATAATAGAATAAGCGTTCAGCCAGATACGATACCGTAACCGTGTGTTAACTAAGTGGGCGTGATGTGCGTACGATGTTGACCTTGGCCTCCGTCCAGGCCGGCGGCGGCGGCGGCGGTGGGCGGCGCGACTAACGAGCGCGCGCGCGTCTCTTCCAGGATGAAGGTGTTGATGACGTACGCCTCGCGCCGGATGCGGTCGCGCAGCTCGCCCGACATGTCCGGGATTGCCCACCGTACGATTATCATCACGAGCGCCACCACGTTCTGTCATCAATTCACATGCGCAACGTTATGATCAAACGATTCGTTAATAAGGGCCTGTAGCGGAGCTAACGCGGGTTACTTGCACGAATGCCGCTGGGGCAATTTTGAAATTGGGATAAAAAAAAGGGTTGATATAACGCAATTTCGCGTTTGGGTGTTATATAAAAGTAATTTCTTCATTTTAATGCATATCAATGAAACCAATTAAAACCTAACTGCAGAGATTGATTCGAGAAGCCTATTCCTCGAAATGATCCTAATTTGCCTCCTTAGGTTGTGATGTGTATAGACAAGCAGGCTAACTAATTGCAAAGTTGCTAGCTAATTCCTAAATTATGAAATTGACTAGTCAGCCATATCATAGAAACGACTATGGTTTCGAATATAATAATCTTACGTCGTTATCGCGGGAGCAAAAACAAATCTATTAAAGAACACATATAAAAGAATGTATATTTAGTATAAATTGAATATTCTGCCTAAACACTCTAAGACTCTAAGAAGTTCTTCATATCTAGCACGAAGTTTTCGCTGGATACCGTCAATCAAACTTGTCTTGCACTGAGTAAACGCGTCAATTTTTTTATTTATTTTTTAATGTCAAATCCTGTACTTTTCTCCAAAAAATGTTTTAACTTTTTAAATATATGTTTTCATTTGTACTCATATATAATTTAGATATATTTTTGTATGTTCCTGTACAGTCGCCATCAGATATATGGTAGCGGTCAAGGTACTCAAATATTTCGGAGCAGCATTAAATTTCAATATATTAATTACGCTAGACACAGACTTAAGGTATATTTTCCATAAATGTTCCGATCTTTATGATCATCCTGGCTGCTTCGATATTTATGACTTCTGTAAGTTCCGATATCTTTACCTAATTGTATGTTACGAATTTATTGAAAAGTCGCTGCTCCTAAATTTATGACGAATTATATGGGCCGATATTATAGACCTTATCTAGCGTAATTAATATATTGAAATTTAATGCTGCTCCGAAATATTTGAGTACCTTGACCGCTACCATATATCTGATGGCGACTGTACATATCAAATCAATCAAGAATAACAAATGTCTAAAGTAGCAGGAAAAGTGACTGAGAGGTTGACGTTAGGATTGCGTAGCTAATCTCTTTAAATATGTACTACTGATCAAGTCAAGTACGGAGGGAAGATATTTGAAAGAAAATTTATACATTTTGAACTCTTAGGTATAAACATTTCTCGATACGAGTGTCACTTCTGTTCTTGCCTATTTGTCATAATCTTTCACTACTGTCAAATCGTTTTTGCTCCCGCGATAACGATGTATGACAATAATATGGTATAGGAACAAGTGAAAAAAATGGTCTTGAACAAATAACATATTTAAATCCAATGAAAGGCAGATCATTTGGTAATATGAAACATTATTTCCGGCCGGTTCTTGCTGTGCCGTAACAATATTCTCGCAGATTTCCTTATCGCCGCCTTATTACCGCCTGCCATGTATTTTTGTCATTATTATTTCTCTGTCCAAGGTTGTCTGGAAGAGATCGCTATTTAGCGGTAAGACCGCCTGCTGTATACCTACAGTTAAAATGTACTGTTCCGTGTTTTGTTTTTTTTGGTGTTCAATAAAGAGTATTTGTATTGTATTGTATTGTATCGTGGCGTCATGGAAGAATAAAAGGTGGATACAAAACACATTGAACTTACCTCGAATATCACCACAAACGCCAGCCTAGCGCCCAGATTGTGCCAGTAGACGTCAGTGAGTACGTAGTGCCCGGCGTCGAACTGCCAGTAGCCCGGGAAGCTAGCAATAGCACATTAAGAACTATTAAGTAACACATCCAATACAGCCGACCGGGAATCTTATGTAATTTAAATATTCTTGGCATGGCGCTAGTCGTAATTGTGTCTAAGTGTACTACTGCAGAAACCAGTGAGGAGCAATGTCTGGAGGAGCATAGGTTAGACTCCAGAGCTGACGCGATTTTCCTACATTTTCGTTTTAATTGACGCAATAAAGCATTTATAAATTTACATACAGAATAAATTCAACTACAACCAAAAAATAAACTACCTATTCCGACACCTGATTAGTTATCTAATGATTTAGTTGAAAGGTGACAAATCGAATTGCGTGACTTAAGACCCATAGAGCTTGTATTCGTGAAATTGGTTCCGATGACATAGATAGCTGTGAAAAAAAAGTACAATTAGCAATTAGTAACAATTTGCCATGAATATACAGTGGTGGCCACATAATTACGAAAGCTTGCGTTTTTTCCATACCATACAGGCGATGTGGAAAAGTGTATAAGCGTGGTGAATGGGTGGGCACCTGCAGGTGGGCTGGTCGTAGGTGGTGTTGGGCGGGTGGCGCAGCACGGTCACGTTGAAGGGCGCCAGAGAGCGCGCCACGTACCCGCGCAGCGAGCCCTCCTCCGCCGCGTACACGAGCCGCGGGATGAACTCTGACGTGAACGCGATGATGAAACCCTGCGCGCGCACCATCAGTATGCAAAATGGAAATTCGTTTACTTATACAATAATGAAAACCGATCATATAGTTAAGGCAATAGCACATTTTGATGCAAGTGCGGAAAGTATGTCATTTTAAACGAGTCCCGAGGTGCAAGGGAGGAACAAGACTCGGAACGAGTGAAAATAACAGTTTCGGTCGTGTACCAAACGACGTTTGTTAATAAATTTGCGAAAAAATTACAATAAAATTAAAAATAAAACAGTAATGAAAAGAGACAAATTTGCGAAGAAAATTAATGTCACATGGTGTTTTAATTATAGTTGAACATCAAAAATTAATAAATACTCATATTACTATTTGAGTTAAGTGCACGTACTCGTACATTTACGAGTATTACTTGAGGCACGGAAGCCAACGGTCGTTCATAATCAGACCTAGGAATATACGGGGCAAAATTAAATGACAGCTAGGGATTGCCTACATCGATAAACTCAATTATCGATGCTTTTCCCATATACTAGTGATCGCCCCCAGCATTGTTTGTATTCGTAATTGGGGCTTATGCCCCAGATACGAATAAATCAAAAAAAGAAAGGGCGGAGTTTTGGGAAAGTTTGCATGAGGTTTCAACAAAATGCAAGGAGAATGAAAGGATTATTTTGCTAGGCGATTTTAATGGTTGGACAGGTGTGCAAAGGGATGGTTATGAATCGGTGCTGGGTAAGTATGGTGATGAGCGAGTGAACGAGAATGGCAAATGTCTTCTCAATGTATGTTTGGCCAAGAATCTCTGCGTGACAAACACTTTGTTTGATCACAAAGAGATTCATCAGTATACGTGGAGACGGCAGAATGAGAAGTCTATGATAGACTTGATGATTGTGGATGAACGGTTGCGTAGCAAAGTTGTAGATACCAGAGCATTTCGAGGAGTTAGCGTAGGTTCAGATCACTACTTAGTGGTAACACGAGTAAGGGGTCTGTTCACACGTTGGCGCCATCGTGTTCCCGTACCTACCACTGCGTTAGAGAGAATAAAAGTAGAGAAACTGAATGACGAAGTTATACAAGATGAGTACGTAAGAAAGCTAAAAGACTGTTTTGAATGTGTTAATAAGATGAATGACAGTGAAGTTGAGAATAATGTAAATAATGTATGGGAGATTATGAAGAATGGTATTGTCAAATCGGCCACTGAAGTATGCGGTGTAGTCAAAAGAAGAAAAAGCAAGACTGAACGTCCGGAATGGTGGGATAGAGAGGTAGATGATGTAGTGAAAGAGAAGAAAAAGTGTTGGTTGGATTTTGTAGCTGTAGATCCAGGACAAGATCTAAGCGACAGAAAGAAAAAAGAGTATAATAGATCAAAGAAAAGAGTGAAAGAAGTTGTGGCTAGAAAGAAAGATTTACTGAATGAAAAGTATGATAGGAGTTTCTCTGACAACTTCCGATCGAATATTAAACTCTTTTGGAGCTTGATTAAATCGGCTCGGGGGAAATCAGAGAAAACTAAATTAAGCGCGGTGAGGGATGAGTCTGGAGACTTAATATGTGAGGAAGAAAAAATGCTTGATAGATGGAAAACTTATTTTCAAAGCTTGTTTGAATGCGAAGATGTTTGTCTTGAGCCAGAAAGCATGAGTAAAGATGCAAGTAGCGAAGATGAAAGTGTGATTAGTATGAGTGAAATCATGAAAGCTTTAAAAAGTATGAAAGCGGGAAAGTCAGCAGGTTGTGATAGAGTGTCGATAGAAATGCTGAGGAGAGGAGATGGCCTGGTGGGTAGTCTGTTGTACCGTCTTTTCAATGCATGTTGGAGTAGCGGCCGAGTCCCGGAAGATTGGGTCAAGGCCGTTATCGTCCCTCTGTATAAAGGAAAGGGGTCACAGCAAGACTGCAAAAACTACCGCGGTATCAGCCTCCTTAGTGTTTTCGGCAAAGTATATGCGAAGATTTTAATTGAAAGAGTACTGAATGTTACGAATGACAAAATCTGGGATGTACAAGCGGGATTTCGAAAGGGAATGGGATGTACGGATCAGGTCTTTTCATTACGGTCCATCACAGAAAAGTTCTTGGCTGTCAACCAAAAGGTTTTCTGTGCTTTTGTGGACCTGGAAAAGGCCTATGATAGAGTAAATAGAAAGGAGTTGTGGACGGTGCTGTCTATGTATGGAGTGAGCAGCAACCTGGTGCAGGCTTTGAGGTCCCTTTATGAGGGCTCCAGAGCCTGTGTCAGGATAAATGGGGCATACTCGGCCTGGTTTAATATCTCTAAAGGTGTTAGACAGGGCTGTGTTGCCTCACCATGGCTGTTCAATCTATTCATGGACAGTTGTATGCGGGATTTGAGAGAGTATGATAAGGGTTTGCGTGTGCAAGAGTTGCTAATCAAATGCCTCTTATATGCCGATGATCAAGTTATACTTGCCTCATCGGTACTTGAGTTGCAGGAGATGGTGACAGTAATGAATGAGGGATTTAAGCAAAAGGGGATGAAAGTAAATGTTGCCAAGACCAAGGTCATGGTGATAGAGAAGGATGAAGAGATGACTGAGTGCGTGATAAATATAAATGGTGAATTAGTAGAACAAGTGAGCGAATTTGTGTACCTGGGAAGTGTGTTTACAAGAGATGGTAAGTGTGAGAAGGATATCGAAAGGAGGGTAAATGCGGGGAATCAAATTAATGGGGCACTGTACTCCTTTGTGAGCAGACAGGGCGTTTCACAAAAAGCCCGGCTGGCTGTTCACAATGGAGTGCTGGCCCCTACCCTGATGTATGGTAGTGAATGTTGGGTGTGGCAGAACAAGCATGTAAGTCGTGTAAATGCAGTTGAAATGCGCTTTTTGCGTAGTATGTGTGGTGTGAAACTGATTGATAGAGTAAGAAATGAAAAAATCAGAGAGAAATGTGGAATAAAAGAAGATGTAGTGACTAAGATTGACAAGGGCATGCTTCGATGGTTCGGTCATTTAGAAAGGATGGATGAAAGAAGATTGACGAAAGAGATATACAGATCGAAAGTGAGTGGAAGGGTCGGAAGGGGCCGCCCTAGGCGTACTTTTTCGAATCAAATCGGAGAAATACTGGAAAAGGGCCGAATCTTAAGTACCCGAAACCGACGTGCGTGCATGACTCGATGTATGAATGTTGAAGAAGCGAAAGAAATTTGTCAAGATCGTAGCAAGTGGAAAGAAGTGGTCTCTGCCTACCCCTCTGGGAAACAGGCGTGATTTAATGTATGTATGTATGTATTATAGCGTTTTTATTACTAAAGCCCGGAATTTCCGGGGAGCTTTTGGCAAGTTGTAGGGAGAGAATACCACTCTTTATCGATGTAATCGACAAATCGATAGATTTTTAATTTGTATATTTACTAAATTTTTTTTTTTAATCTAGCTACAGGGACGGATTTTAGAAGCCTATTCCTCGAAATAGTTTGAAATTTTCATACATTGTAAAAATGGGTGTATCCCAATTGTTTGGGGTATGTAATCACAATAAATTTAGAAAAAACCCTTTAATTCTTTTCATGCGAACGGTACAATCACTACAAATGCAATTTTGCCATCTCAATAATTTATGTATGTATACCTATATGTATAGTTTAAATGCAAATGACGTTAAGTATCAAAAAAGAAATAAAGTGGTTGAACATAGAACCTTTTTGGTTAGATGCGTAGATTGGAACAAAAGTACATTTCAAAAAAAAAAAGTAAAACAGAAGTGCGAAAAGTCGAACTTTCCGCACGATAAATATCTACAAAAGTACAATTTTTGAGCAACTGTATTGAAACATAAATATCCGCGCTAATTGAATAACAAATAAAGTTTTAGATAATTATTTTTTATTTAATTACTACTTTGTCAGGCTCGCGTCCTTATTCGGCCTAAAAACCTTAAAATCCTCAATCTGTCCAGATGTCAAATGATACGCTTACCAACGAACATCAATTTCATTTATTGATTCAAAATCTACAGCACAATATATAACAAAAAAATAAAATTATAGGTTCTCATACATTTTATTATTGTAATAGTTAGATAAGACACCAAACGCACAATACTATGTAGGGAAATAAAGAAACAAATAAGCAAACATTTTAGAAGAAAATAAAAATAAGTAGCAATGACGTAACTAACAGTAATGGTCTATACACATTTCTCCCTACCTTTTATTCCCATTAGTTCCCAATGGGCACAACTGGGAAGAAATCATTCGTAAAGTCCCGTAGGATTATTACTACCATGGTTACCGTCAGTCCGGATATCAGTCTTGGCATTTAGTGAACACGATTAATAAAGCGTTAAAAATATTTTAACACCAACTAAAATTACGTATATTAAACGAAAAAAATGTGTTTTAAACTTAATTTTAATTAGGTTACTAAAAATAGATGATTAATATCCATCGATTTGCTATTTGGTTAGGTACCATGGTTACGTTAAATATGGAAATCAACAAAATGGCGTTTTGTTTGGCATTCCAACTTTTATGATAAACTAGCTTTTGCCCGCGACTCCGTCCGCATTTCATCCCCCCCCTTACAACCCATTTTTCGCAATCGAAAGTAGCCTATGTCCTTTCTCAGGCTCTAGACTATCTGTGTACCGAATTTCATATAAATCGGTTCTTTAGTTTTAGCGTGAAAGCGAGACAGACAGACAGACAGAGTTACTTTCGCATTTATAATATTAAGTTAGGATTAAAAGAACTGGTTCAGTACCTGACTATTAAAATTTGTAATCATTTAGCAACCAAATTCACAAAGTATTAACGCCAATCGGAATAATGAAAATGACTTAGCTGTCAAATAATTTGTTAGCAGAAAAATCGAGGAAAGTATACAAGAAAAGTTAGCGATTGTTATTTTTGTCATTATCATTTTAAGCTTGCAGAAAAAGTTATGTATGCAACAGTTCATAATTAGCTCTTAACCTCGGCACTCGTACCTTAATAAGCTTCATTATGTACCAGTTATATAAATAACTATTACGTTTTGTGACCTTGTGTTGTATACCAAAATAATTTATATTTGCAGTAGACTGTAGTGTGATTTGTACAGCTTCTAACGATCGAGGTACTTTACTAGGCTATAGGTAGATCTGTGTCAAGCAGAACTCAAATTTCTAAACCGCGAGCATTGATATAGTATAAATAGATACACAGTCAGCAGGAAAAAATGCCAAGTCAAAACTACCGCCGTGTCAACTTGGCCAGTAGTTTTGCTATTAGTCTTTTTCCGACCACAGACAGTGGCAGTTGTTAATCATGATGAAATGTGAAGTGAAAAACTGCAAAAATAAAAACAAAAATATAAAATAGAGAACGGAATGTCTTTTTTTACGTAAATTCTATTAATTTATAAACAGATTCTAGTTAAACTTATATTACTTTTATGATTCTTAGTAACTGATTTTATACACACAAATTATGACATATCACGGAACCAAAATATATGGATAATCTATAACTTTTTTAATTTAAATCAATCTAGTTGGTTTATTTTGACCTATATGACAAACAAGTGTTTATATTAATATTTCATATATTGTTCAATTAAAGCTTTTCACGAAATTCTGTACTACTTGTACGACGATCCTGCGAAATGGCTCGTAGTATTAGCACGGGATAGGCGTGGTCAACTTTTCAAGCCAAATATAGTGGTCGGTTGTGTGTTTGACCCGTTTTCGTACCACAGAGAAAGGCTTTAGTAGACTGATTAACCCCTCAGGTGTCCTACGCACAACATGTGTGCGTAGATTTTTTGACATTACGTGACTTATTCATTTGACATAAAGTTTAATTTTGATGTACATCAATTTTGACATATCGCTCGACGGGTTAAATCTGTCTTAAATGTAAGTAAATTAAAAATATCAAACTTAATAACTTTAATAGGAGACCCTTTGCTAAATACCCGCCAGGTGCCAGGAAATTTTCATTGATATTGCATTTCTACTCGCCGGCGGTATATCCGATTTTTTTTGACTCATGCTTGTAGGTCTTTCAAGGGAATCAGGTTTTAATATACGTTTAGCTAATTAGGATAAGACCTTGTTTTTTTATTGTTATTATTGTATACATAGCTTCAGTTGTGTAATACAATTACAGCATTTATAAAACATTTTATAAGTTTGTTTTTATAATTTGTCATTTCGTTAAAAAAAATATAATTTAAAAATGAGAGAGAGAGGTGGAAATGCGACTCCATTCATCCGAAGTCCACTTTTGTCGTAAATTTTATGATAATAAAAAAAAAACAAAAAAAAAAACGAATCGTTAGTTTGCAAATTTCACACTTAAAGGATAGTATATTCAGTTCTGTTTTGCATGAATGTTTAAGGTAAAAATTAGCGATGTTAGCATGTATCTAACTACAGCTGTCAATGTCATTTGGGACAGTTGATATCAACATTTTTGTGCGGGATTGTGTATCTAGTATTATTATTATTGGGGGGGGGTTGAGGTGGGCTTTGTGAGCCACTTCGAACATTGCTGATCTTTTGTGGCAGGTGTATCTAGTATAATATTAAATCAAGGCTAGTTCGAGAAGACATTAAGGCCTGTTTTAGCTTATTAAAAGTAAAGTGCAGGTGCCCGTGTGGTTGCCGGGTTATAATAGTGCTATTCCTTGGATGTCGTAAGAGGCGACTAACGGAATAAAGGCTTGTAGTACTATTAGGCGATGGGCTTGCAACCTGTCGCTAATACGCTGGTAAACATCTTAGCCTATTTGTGCAAAATGTGGTTACAGAATTTTCAACAAGTTTTTAAAGTTGTAGGTAATTCTGTAGCTCTGCCTACCCCACTCTGGGATTACAGGCCTGAAGGTATGTATGTAAGTGCAGGTGAATGTTACAATGGATGACTCACGTTGGTGATGACGCTAAGCTTGCCGATGGAGTCGAGGATGCGGTACCAGACGCCGATGTCGCAGACGCGCTGCGGTACGGGCCGTCGGTAGCACGACAGGAACTTCTTGGCGTCCAGCCGCATCTCCAGCACGTTGTTGATCAGCGCGAATAGCGGCGCCAGCGGGAACGCCGCCACGAAGATGGTCACGAAACCATACTGCAGAACTGCAATTATACGATGCGCTGTTAATGTTCCGTTTTTACCCATATAGTCAAGAATCATTTTTGAAGAATTTGAAAACAAGCGGCCGGTCATGTTACAGGTGGGGTGACAACGTTATCCGAGGCTTTTGACCTTGCAGAATAAGGATCTGCCAGTCGCCATTACGAAATTTGAACCGGAAGTACGCTATACCGGAAAAGGATACATACAATACAAAAAAATCGTCCTAAAGGCCGTAGCAGGATAAGGGAAGAATAAATGCCCTTCATGGTTAAGAGATGGTTTATTTTCTATAGTTACTTACATCTATTAGTACTATTGTGCCAAGTTTATTTTAATAATTCCCATTGGTCCAGCCGGGAAAAAATAAAACCCGAATTCATGAAATATGACTTTTCTCTAAAACTATAAAAATTTAATATACCATTATTTCATTATTTTGTTAGGCTTAATAAAATCTATGTTTTAAGAGAAAATGAACTCTCTATCTTTAACACTTATATAAAAAGCCGGTTTGACCATTTTTTTTTGTACTTGTGTTAGAGCTACCACTCTAATTGTTATTTCTAAATAAGCCTTACTTAACCTTCTGTCACACATATTAATTTGATGGGTTAAATCGGAAAGCAACTGTGTCAAAATTAAATAAATAATTGGGTTGAATTTCATTACATTTTCTGACACCGCCAAAGAACCAAACCATAAATCCTCTTTACAAATAAATAAGATCAAAACAAGTTTGGGCATTTACAGTGACATCAGCCTTTTGATTACTAAAAATGTCACCATTTCAGCTAATGAAATAAAATACGCTTATTCTAATCCTCATCGCTATTATATTTGACAGTAACTTGAATTCCATGATGTGCGCTCAAACTTTCAGCAGGCCGAATGATTTTGGACAAAATTATCTTGCGTGCGATAAATAATAAACAATAGCAGCAATACGAGAACAACACCCTACTGTTCGCATTCCGTTGGCACATTCACAATAATGCCTGCTAAGGACCCAAATCAAATGGTCTTTGGGACATATTCGATGAAGCATCTGTAAATCGTTTTAATATATTAGAATTTTCCTTCACATATTCCAAATTCAATGAACCATCTTCATTTAGTATTTCCGATAGATACGAAATCGCTTGATAATATTGATATGCTACTACAAAAACGCTGATATAAATAATAGGTCCGCGTCCAGGGAGAGAGGGAAACACACAGACAGCGTTCAGGGAGAGAGGGGAGATATATATAGGTATACTTAAATGCTGTATACAGAACGAATAATTTTAATAGATATTTTATTGATTTTTATTAGTATTCCCCACATTTCTTGTCGGACAATCGTAGAATCACGTTTGAAATATTATTTTATTACTGAAAAAATAAAAATTAGGTTGATATCAATCACTTTTTTGTGCTTGTATTTTCGACATTTTTAGAGTGTCGGACTGGCGCATATCCCCATAAATTTTGTCGGACAACGTTACGGTTGTATTATATTAATTTTAATTAACCCATAAAAAAAAAATTAGCCTGATATTAATCACTTTTTTGAGTTGGAATTTCCAACATTTTCAGTATGTCCGACTGGCGCATAGTCCCCATTAATTTTGTCGGACAATCTACTTTTTGACTTTCTCATAAATGAATCTTTAAATTTCAATAAGAATCGGCTTGGTATTAGTAAATTTTTGGCACCCGGACTTACCGACATGTTTCAAGGCCTCTAGCAAAATTAGTCCCCACTACCGAGATTTTTTCAAATATAAAGTTTGTCCGACTCACTGAAATGAAGCGATTTAGAAAGTTTCAGCCTGATATTTATGACCCGACAAAAAGGTCTACGGACGCAGACCTATAACGTTACCTGTTCGAAAAACGGTAATGAATCTTCGAAAAGGTGGGTATGCCTTTATAATAACACTACTCACTTTTACCATTGCGAGGTTATACAATGAGTTGGGTTGTTTTTCAAATATTTTTTTGATAGTATTCGCTTTAGAATTCATTTTTGAAGCTGAGAATTACCTTTATACATGCATAGTGTTCGCAGGGGGGTTGGCAAAAAGCGGGCCGCTGAAAGCCGCCTTGCTACGATGAATGTTTGTGGAGGGATGGAACATAAATTAGATGAGGTATGTATGATGATGAAAGAGAGAAAGCTGGATGTTCTATGTGTGACTGAGACGAAGAAAAAAGGGGTGAGTACGTCCACACACGGAACCTTGACGGCTTTGTGGTCCGGAGTTCCGGTATCCGAGCACGGTCGTCAGGGAGTTGGCATCGTACTCACAGAGCGAATGGCTGAATGTATGCAAGAGCATGAATGTGTGAGCCCAAGACTTCTCTGGGTGAGAGTCAAGGTAGGTCTCACCCGTTTATTCGTAATTGGGGCTTATGCCCCAGATACGAATAAATCTAAAAAAGAAAGGGAGGAGTTTTGGGAAAGTTTGCATGAGGTTTCAACAAAATGCAAGGAGAATGAGAGGATTATTTTGCTAGGCGATTTTAATGGTTGGACAGGCGTGCAAAGGGATGGTTATGAATCGGTACTGGGTAAGTATGGTGATGAGCGAGTGAACGAGAATGGCAAATGCCTTCTCAATGTATGTTTGGCTAAGAATCTCTGCGTGACAAACACTTTGTTTGATCACAAAGAGATTCATCAGTATACGTGGAGACGTCAGAATGAGAAGTCTATGATAGACTTGATGATTGTGGATGAACGGTTGCGTAACAAAGTTGTAGATACCAGAGCATTTCGAGGAGTTAGCGTAGGTTCAGATCACTACTTAGTGGTAACACGAGTAAGGGGTCTGTTCACACGTTGGCGCCATCGTGTTCCCGTACCGACAACTGCGTTAGAGAGGATAAAAGTAGAAAAACTGAATGACGAAGTTATACAAGATGAATACGTAAGAAAGCTGAAAGATCGTTTTGAATGTGTTAATAAAATGAATGACAGTGAAGTCGAGAATAATGTAAATAATGTATGGGAGATTATGAAGAATGGCATGGTCAAATCGGCCACTGAAGTATGCGGTGTAGTAAAAAGAAGAAAAAGTAAGAATGAACGTCCGGAATGGTGGGATAGAGAGGTAGATGATGTCGTGAAAGAGAAGAAAAAGTGTTGGTTGGATTTTGTAGCTGTAGATCCAGGACAAGATCTAAGCGACAGAAAGAAAAAAGAGTATAATAGATCAAAGAAAAGAGTGAAAGAAGTTGTGGCTAGAAAGAAAGATTTACTGAATGAAAAGTATGATAGGAGTTTCTCTGACAACTTCCGGTCGAATATTAAACTCTTTTGGAGCTTGATTAAATCGGCTCGGGGGAAATCAGAGAAAACTAAATTAAGCGCGGTGAGGGATGAGTCTGGAGACTTAATATGTGAGGAAGAAAAAATGCTTGATAGATGGAAAACTTATTTTGAAAGCTTGTTTGAATGCGAAGATATTTGTCGTGAGCCAGAAAGCATGAGTAAAGATGCAAGTAGCGAAGATGAAAGTGTGATTAGTATGAGTGAAATCATGAAAGCTTTAAAAAGTATGAAAGCGGGAAAGTCAGCAGGTTGTGATAGAGTGTCGATAGAAATGCTGAGGAGAGGAGATGGCCTGGTGGGTAGTCTGTTGTACCGTCTTTTCAATGCATGTTGGAATAGCGGCCGAGTCCCAGAAGATTGGGTCAAGGCCGTTATCGTCCCTCTGTATAAAGGAAAGGGGTCACAGCAAGACTGCAAAAACTACCGCGGTATCAGCCTCCTTAGTGTTGTCGGCAAAGTATATGCGAAGATTCTAATAGAAAGGGTATTGAATGTTACGAATGACAAAATCTGGGATGTACAAGCGGGATTTCGAAAGGGAATGGGATGTACGGATCAGGTCTTTTCACTACGGTCCATCACAGAAAAGTTCGTGGCTGTGAACCAAAAGGTTTTCTGTGCTTTTGTGGACCTGGAAAAGGCCTATGATAGGGTAGATAGAAAGGAGTTGTGGACGGTGCTGTCTATGTATGGAGTGAGCAGCAACCTGGTGCAGGCTTTGAGGTCCCTTTATGAGGGCTCCAGAGCCTGTGTCAGGATCAATGGGGCATACTCGGCCTGGTTTAATATCTCTAAAGGTGTTAGACAGGGCTGTGTTGCCTCACCATGGCTGTTCAATCTATTCATGGACAGTTGTATGTGGGATTTGAAAGAGTATGATAAGGGTTTGCGTATGCAAGAGTTGCTAATCAAATGCCTCTTATATGCCGATGATCAAGTTATACTTGCCTCATCGGTACTTGAGTTGCAGGAGATGGTGACAGTAATGAATGAGGGATTTAAGAAAAAGGGGATGAAAGTAAATGTTGCCAAGACCAAGGTCATGGTGATAGAGAAGGATGAGGAGATGACTGAGTGCGTGATAAATATAAATGGTGAATTAGTAGAACAAGTGAGCGAATTTGTGTACCTGGGAAGTATGTTTACAAGAGATGGTAAGTGTGAGAAGGATATCGAGAGGAGGGTGAATGCGGGGAATCAAATTAATGGGGCCCTGCACTCCTTTGTGAGCAGACAGGGCGTTTCACAAAAAGCCCGGCTGGCTGTTCACAATGGAGTGCTAGCCCCTACCCTGATGTATGGTAGTGAATGTTGGGTGTGGCAGGACAAGCATGTTAGTCGTGTAAATGCAGTTGAAATGCGTTCTTTGAGTAGTATGTGTGGTGTGAAACTGATTGATAGAGTTAGAAATGAAAAAATCAGAGAGAAATGTGGAATGAAAGAAGACGTAGTGACTAAGATTGAAAAGGGCATGCTTCGATGGTTCGGTCATTTGGAAAGGATGGATGAAAGTAGATTGACGAAAGAGATATACAGATCGAAAGTGAGTGGAAGGGTCGGAAGGGGCCGCCCTAGGCGTACTTTTTCGAATCAAATCGGATAAATACTGGGAAAGGGCCGAATCTTAAGTACCCGAAACCGACGTGCGTGCATGACTCGATGTATGAATGTTGAAGAAGCGAAAGAAATTTGTCAAGATCGTAGCAAGTGGAAAGAAGTGGTCTCTGCCTACCCCTCTGGGAAACAGGCGTGATTTAATGAATGAATGAATGAGTTCATACATAGAGTTCATTATACATGCATAGAGTTCCGTCCCTTTTCTCGTCGTGTGTGGACGTGTTTTTATTCTTGTGAATCTACCTTAGTCGAAATTACTTTTTACTAATTTGTGATTGGTCAAGAGCTGATTTTCTAATTCCTTGTCACTCTTGAAGTGTTTATATGCCGAACCGGCCCTTGAACAATCTAACAAGGAAGATTTTGAGGTTGCTCAAACTAGAAAGCAGAGGCGGCTGACGTCTATGCGCTGCACTGCTGGTCCCAGCGTAACATCTCTCAAGGCTGTTGAATATCGGAGGTATATCCATTTGTGGAATATGGTGTCTGGGTCCGAGGAGGTTCAAGAGTACCTTCAAACATTATGCCCAAATGGTATCTGCACGGTCGAGGAGCTTAAATCGAGGGGAGACTACAGATCTTATAAATTAGGAGTTCCTGCTGCTGTCTATGAAAAGTGTCTTTCTGCGAATGTGTGGCCGGAGAATGCCAGAGTCAAGGCGTGGTTATTTCGGAGACAAGGTGCCAAAACTCAGTACAGCCAAACCTAATAAACCCCAGACTCGTTCTACAGAGCCGTCCCTCTGTATTACATACCAAAATGTTCGCGGCCTCAATACAAAATTGAAAACATTTAGGAACAACATAATCTCTGCCCTTGAAACGGACATTATTGGTGTTACGGAGACTTGGCTGTCTGAGTCTGTTGAAGACTCGGAACTAGTGGGGGGAGAGTGGAGCGTCTTGCGCCGTGATCGGGCTGCGGGGCGGCAAGGAGGAGGCGTGCTGTTGGCGGCACGGCCAGGGATCGCGATGCGCCGCAGGCCGGAGTTTGAGACGCCTGATGGCGAAGACTTGTGGGCTTCATTCCCAGTAGGGCGAACGACATGCCATGTGTGTGTCGTTTATATCCCTCCCAGAGCCTCGGATGACGTCTACATGGTTTTCTTTCACAAAGTGGAATCGTTTATCGACTCTTTGAACGGGCTAGTGTTAATTATCGGTGATTTGAATATGAACCCTAAGTATTCCTCCGTTAATGTCCTAAGCTATTATTGTTACTTTTCTACAGTAAGTGGTTTGCAAGAGACGAATGAGGTGGTGAATTTGTATGGAGGAGTATTAGATGTTGTACTGGTGCGGGGCCAAACCACCGCGATGAAGACCTGCGAGGTTGACGGAGGGGGCCTTGTGCCATACAGGGACGCGTATCATCCCCCGCTCGAAATCTCCATATCACTCGCGACATCCGGTCTCAGTCCCCCGTTGCTGGAACCTACCAATGTTGAATTGAGCCATGATTGGAACTTTAGCAAGGGTGACTATGACCTTTTGTACCAGTTAATGTCTGAGGTGTCCTGGAATGATGTTTTTAGTTCTTGCAATGTCAAAACTGCTGTCTCTCTCTTTTACAATTTGGTGTATGGTGTTTTTGACGCGTGCATACCGAGGAAAACTAGACCCAATAAACCGAGAAGGCGTTACCCGGTTTGGTTCACGCCTGTCCTCATCAACGACATACAACGAAAAGCTCTTCTGCATCGGAATTGGAAGCGCACGGGAGACTTTGCTGCGTATACCGCCTTTTCCAGTCTTAGGGCCTTTATATTAATTGGCATATTACATATTACAAACCTTAAAACCAAGGGTGGTTTTGAGACACGAGTTACCTATGAGGGAAGCGAGTACGAAGGCTGCGCCGCAGCTCAGGCTTTTGCCGATTTCTTTTCTTCTGTTTTTTTGCCAAACGAGCCTCATCTGGATTTCAGAAGTGTTGTTCACGAAGATCGGACGCATGATGCCAACTATGTCCATATTGACCACATTTCTCGACTTGATGTTGAAGCTTCCATACGTCTCTTAAAACCTAGAAGCTCCCCCGGTCCTGACAACATTCCGGCATTTATTCTGAAGGGTTGTAAAGAGTGGCTTATCCCTCCCTTGCATCATATTTTTAATTTAGCTGTGCGCACGGGCGAATACCCGAATCAATGGAAAATTACGCGAGTGCGACCAATCCCCAAGATTAACAATTCGTCCCGGGTCGAGGACTATAGACCTATAGCCATTCTTTCATCCATTCCTAAGCTGTTTGAGTCCATCATGAATAGACTCGTTGCTTTTCAAATACAGCCGTTCCTCTGTGATTCCCAGCATTGCTTTAGGCCTAAGCGCTCAGTGGAAACGAACCTCCTTACTCTGGTGGATTCAATCTCGGATCATTTGGATGCTGGAATACAGGTTGACGTGTTATACTTCGACTTTAAAAAAGCATTTGATCGCGTAGATAATGACGTGCTGTTGAGCAAGTTGTGTAATATCGGATTTTCCCCTAAACTACTCCAGTTTTTCGCCAGTTATCTGCGCGGCCGGCAACAATATGTGCAACACGGACACTTTGTCTCGAGGGCGTATCCGACTCGCTCGGGTGTCAGCCAGGGTTCCATACTGGGTCCACTCCTTTTTGGCATATTAACCAATGACCTGACTTCAGTTCTTCAGTCGGCCAAGTGCTTACTCTATGCCGATGACTTGAAGCTGATTTATGGGGTACAGGGGATCTCTGATTGTGCTTCACTTCAGAACGACATTGACAGTATATACCAGTGGAGCTGCAATAATAGACTAGCTTTTAATGTGGAAAAATGTGCGGTCATAAGTTTTAGTAGAGCTCGCGATCCACTGCATCATAATTACTTTTTAGGTTCTAAATCGATAGTTCGCGTCAGCTCCATTCGGGATCTCGGTGTCATCCTAGACTCGCACCTAAACTTTCATGAGCACATGAACGCGTTGACTCTAAACAGCCACAAAAGGTTGGGTTTCGTTTTAAGAAACGCTACGGATTTTCGTGATTCCAAAGCCATAAAGCTTCTGTACACGGCTCTGGTCCGAAGTAAACTTGAAGCGGCCTCTGCTATTTGGAACCCCTACGAGGCAACTTATGTGTTGCTCCTCGAGAGAGTTCAAAAAGTATTCTTACGATTTTTGTATACCAAAATGTTTGGTTACTACCCTTTTCTGTACCCTACTAAGTTTCTCCTGGGGACTTTGGGGTTCAACTCCCTGGAGGTCAGGCGTAACTTCCGCCTTCTCATTCTGACCACCGAAATCTTGCGGGGGGAGCCTGGGTGTGCTGAATTGGCAGCACAAATCCTGCGCCTATCGGTTCCTTCACGGACTAAAATCGATTTTCGCCCTCGTGTTCGCTATTTGCTGGCGGTTCCGACGTCTCGTACTGTGTTTCGCAGGAATTCTCCTTTGGTCCGTGCCTTGCACCTATTAAACGGGCTTCTCGCATATGCCCCTGAGCGGGATGTATTTGCTAGCGGATGGGCTGCACTGCGTGATGAATGTTTGAGGTACTGCGAGAGTATGGATGTGCGTGTGTCGTCAATTATTTAATGTGAAATTTATATTGTATTTTTATTGTTTTTTTTATTGTAATTTTCTGTACTTGTAAGTATCTACAATTTCACAGTGCCTTGGTTTTCTAACTGTTATACTGTGCAATTAGTTTTGAATAATAAATAAAAATAAATAAAATAATAAAATTAATTTATTAATTTCGTTAGAAAGAGGATTTATGCGTGACGGAGTAAGAATAGTTTTTAAATAAAATTTCATGAAAAAAGGATTAAAGGTATAAACCCAAAAAGGATTTTACTTTAAAGTTTATAATTACTGACAGAATTTAACCTTTAAATTGTTATATACAAATAGCAACAATGATTAAAATAAGCATGGTTTTTATTTACATACATACATACATACCTTCACGCCTTCATTCCCAGAGTGGGCTAGGCAGAGCTACAGAAAACCACGACGGTAGTTTTTATTTCATTAGCTAAAATAGTGTAATTTTTAGTAGGTAATCATAAAAGGCTAACTTCACTGTAACTGACAGAACTTGTGTTGATCTTATTTATTTGTAAAGAGGATTTATGCTTTGGTTCTTTGGCGGTGTCAGAATAGCTTACTAATAAAATGTGATGAAATCCAACCCAATTATTTATTTAATTTTGACGCAGCTGCTTTCACATTTAATCCATAAAATTAATATGTGTGACAGAACGTTAAGTTAGGCTTATTTAGAAATAACAATTAGAGTGGTAGATCCTTCATAAGTAAAAAATTATAATTAAAATTTTGACTTACCTGTTTTTACATAAGTGTTAAAGATAGAGAGTCCATTTTACTTTAAAACATAGATTTTATTAAGTCTAACAAAATAATAAAATAATAGTACATATTTTTTTTATAGATTTAGAGAAAAACCATATTTCATGACTTCGTATTTTATTTTTTACCGGCTGAACCTGCGGCTGAGCTGGGAATTTTTAAAATAAACTAGCCAAGTATCATAAAAGGGCATTTGCTCTTTTTTTTTATCCTGCTACGGCTAAATTGTTGTTTCAGTACCCTAAAGAAGGTCCGATAGTCATTATTTTTTGATATGTTGTAAAGCACAATATATTATTCATTGTAACCCAATTTCTTTCCCTACAGCTCTATATTTTTTCCCGCCATCTTTGCCTATACTGTCGTTAAAATGAATTCTAGTTCTTCTAATCATAGTTCTGAAATATTGTAGAATGCAAAATTTGCTAAAACTTTTGGTTTCAAAGACTTGTTGCACGACCCCTAGGGACGAAGAAATGGAATCGTCTATGGTGATCTGGCGTTATAAATTGCCGCTTTTTTCTAGTTTTCCTTCCATATTTACGTTTTAGTGCATCAAATGAGCAAACTGTAATATTATAGATCACAAAATTTGCATTAACTATTGGCTTGAAACATTTTTTCCACGACCTCAATCGAATCATCTATGGAGTGCTAGTATAAAATCAATTGCTTATGCGGTACTAAATATATATTTAAAGTTAACGTATGAGAAAATGATCACCATGCCCGACCGGTGGTGATGGAAAATCAATCATATGGCTGGAGACCTCACCAAAACCAATGTATTCCCATTCTAATGAACCTAGAGCCCATCCCCAAAGCCTGCACGGATATTGTATCTTTCAATTGTTCATCCCAGTGCCTGTCTACCATGTGCTCGTGCATGAAGAACGGATTGACATGCACCAAGTTGTGCAACCGTTTTCGCCGATATTGTAATTTTAACTCCATTTTCTAAGATGTGAGGGTATGAAAGTGACAATTTTTACAAGGTTTACGAGCTAAGCCTGAGCATTCCATATTACTATCACTAGGTATCGTAGAAACTTTCAATTTGTAGACCATTTTGTCTTCTAATAGATTGCAGAACTACGATTTGCGCTAAAATGCACTAAAACGTAAACATGGGAATAAAACTGGAAAAGGAAACAATTTTTGAAATCCCTGGATTAACACATAAGCTACACTTCATGCCGGTAATTTTGAAAGTTCCCGAGGGAATAACGATAAACGAAATCTATGCGGACGAAGTCGCGAGCAGAAGCTAGTAAAGGATAATATGTTCGATTAGGGAACAACGAACGTCATCATTTTTAGTATTTAGTCCGTCCGGTCATCCATCTCTCTATCCTCCGGCTGTATCTCATGAACTGTAATAGGTTAATATTAGAAATTCCCTCAGTTTTGTTAATTAACGTTGTAACAAAAAAAATGAGAATTCTTGGGCGTTTTTCCCCTTGATTTATCAATCACTATAACTCTTGAACCGTAATATGAGTAAGTAAACACGTAGTTTTTTTTTAAATAAAGTATAAATTTAAAAGTTAAAAGGGGATCCCATACAGTAAATAAACATGTGGGCTAGTCGAATACACAAAAAAGCTAGAATTTGATGAAAATCGATAGCGAACATTATTTATATGTAAAATGATAGTCCATAATCGACTAAACAGGTAGTTTTTGTCAACGCGCGAAATCATTAAATGCAATCTTACTGCATAGACCAAATACTCAATTACCCGCGGGGACAGCCTACATCGTCGACATTTTTATTTACAACAAATTCAGATTAAATAAATTTACTTATTTTTTAAGTATAAATTTACAATACTAAATAGAAGATTTATCATTATAATAATTAAAAAGAAATATAAGAATACGGAATACAGAGCCTAACTCATAGTTAACTTGAAACATACACAAAGCTTCTACGTCTAACAGATTTTTAATTCAAACTCACAAACTACTTACCCATTTCCAAGTATTCCGGAAAGAGTCCCATATTACCGAAATCAACTAACTTGAAATCTTTAACCCACTGCAATGGACTTTTTATTCTGTAACAATACGTTGATTATTTCATTTTATTTAAGTATAGCAACACACATAAAATAACCTGAAAAAAGTAAAAGTAAACAAAACTTTAATATTGATGTTTAAATTGTAACAAGTAACTTAATAACACGTGTTGCGAAGTGTGGTCTTAGGTCATAGGAACGTACCGGTTCTTCCTGCCGATGGTGCGGATGATGTACCACCACTTAAGCAAGTAGGGCATGAGCATCTCGACGAGCGTGTTTATGAACTGCTTGCCCACCATGATGATGGCCAGCTGGATCGACAGCTCCAGCAGGCAGCCACCGGGCGCGCACTGCTCGACCACGAACCACCAATCAATCATATTGCTAATATACACAATCTTAATCTTTTCTACTACCCGCTCCACATGTTCACCGTCCTAGTTGAGTTAAAGTAACCTACATACATACAAAGCGGTAACATTGGGATTCGCCATGTATGACAGCTATCACTGGCGTGTGAGCGACGTTTTTTTTATTTGGAATAGCGTATAGAAAGGTAAAAGCATCGAATACCTAATCAACGGTTAGTACGTGATATCAAATTCGTTAAGTTCTGAATAAGTTTCAAATTTTAACCAATACGGCTTTCTTTTTCGCGAAAATAGATGTAAATCCAAAGATATACATGGCTGGAAATAATTACTTTATTACTAACGCAATCCCATTTGATTTAAAGTCGAATACTAAAAAAGTTTATCATATTAACACCTAGGTAGGTCTTTAGGGTGTTTCACATTTGTATGGAATAAAATAAGTCTTATTCTTTGCAGACCGCGCCCTAACTCCTTCTATGGTAAAAAAGGAAATGTCTAGTTTCAAGGTTAATGGGCAATATTTAGAGGTTGCACCAATTTACCACTAATGATATTGACAATCATCACCATTTTTTCCGCCTGTTGCGGCTTTGCAGCATTGCATATTCATGAAAATTTACTTTAAAACGAGCCAAAGCACGAATTCAGAGAGAGAGAGAATTCTTCTTGAACATACAAAAAACAGAAAAAACTAAAACGAAGTGGGGAGCAAACCACATGCGCGAAACGAAGAGCTCGAAAATTTTACGACAATCTTTTGTGCCGAAAATTAGCATGTATTATTTATTATTATGGACGATGAGACGTGCATAAAGTTTAATTACAAAATGCTACCGGGTGATCAATTTTATACCGTACGAGAGAGCCAGGAAATCAGTGATGCCCGCAAATCCATTGACACGGAAAAATCTAGAAATCAAAAATGCAATGGCAAGCTATTTGTGAGTGCAGCAAGTTATCTAAGCGGTTTGTCACTATGCAAACAATAAAGGCCGATACTTACATCACCGTGTGCTTAAATCGTCACCTAGTGAACGCAAGCATGATAGACATGTTCTATATTAGCCGGATTTCGTATCCGTGCACTACTCGAAGACCACGTTGGCTTGGTATAAAGACAACATTGTCGAATACGTGCCTAAGGATATGAATCCTCCGAACTGCTCTTCTGACATCTTTATGACATGACATTAGGCCTATTGAAACTTTTTGGGCCCTTACCGTGGCAGATCTTCGGAAAAATACTAAGGCAGTGGATTCCATTGTGACATTTAAAAGAAATTGGTTGAAAGCCTCCAAAGTCGTGGGGAACAGTTTTGTGCTGAAACTTATGTCTAGTGTCAGGTCCAAGGTCCGGTCTTCGGCAGAACATTAAAGGTGTTAAAAAAAATGTGCATCATATCATTAGATAATAACATAATAAGTTAAATGTTTGATTATTAAAAAATAAATAAAATCTAAGCAGTAACATTTTATTTTATATGGAACTCGTGCTTATACTTTCTGGTACACCCGATAGCAAACGATATTTGGAGTGCGTGCTTCTGGTATGTCAAGAGAATAGAGGGCAGCTACATTGAACAAGATCCACAACGGCTCGTGATAAACGTCATGTCCGTCATGTATCATAAGGATCATAACTTTTAATTGGTAGTACACAGCACGCCATAGTTTACCTCCATCATCTTTGGTCGTTACATTATCACAAAGCTTTATAATGATATTAGCATAACTTGCAAATAAAACACTTATTTCTTTTTGGAACATCGGCGCAAGAAGCTTGAGCCCAATGCGACCATAATTGGAAGCACCGCCAGCACCGCAACCAGTCTTCTCCGGGCTTAGACCGTGAATAAAGGTTGGTACACTGTATATGCAAGCACAGTCCTCTTCATCATCACATTAGGAAAATCTTCTTCTTCAAATATTTTTTTGGTAGCTTTGTATTTTCTCTTTGCTTTGGGCTCATTTTTCGATTTTAGTTCTAAAATATACCTATGCCATTTTGTCCGTTATATTATATGTGTATCTCGTTTTGTACGATAGCGATTTAAAAAAATATATGAAAATAAATATAAAGAGAAGTTATTTTATACTTAGATAAATGTTCAAGGAATGACCCAAATGCTATATAATTAGGTACAATAGCAAAAAAATTACCTATTGAACAAAAACTTTGTCGGTATGAAACTCGCGACTTGAGCCTTTGTCGTCCATAACACCAAAACGAATGAAATGGATGCGTTCAAAATTGGGCAAATTATAGAAAGTAGTTCTGACCCCGTAGTCCTGCTGTCAGTTTCGAGTTAAAGCCCGAAAAATTTAATCAACCCACCGGTGTCATTTTGTACATATTTCCCGATAAATTCTTCCCGACAGTAAAGAATAGCACACTACGGCCCGCTTGCACGTAAACGTTAAATTTACGTACAAGCGGGCCTAGATGTCGAGTCGTATTATTACCTCCTCTTGGCGCTGGTCGAAAAAGCGCACGTACGCGCCGGGGCGGCCGATAAACTTGCCCTTGAAGAAGGCGATGTAGAAGATGGACGCGTAGTAGTTGACGAATTGCAGCAGGTAGATCTTGAGCGTGAGCGAGTCGTCGAACTCTGTCTGCGTGCGCAGCAGCTCCTTCTCCGTCAGCCACTCCGCCAGGAACTGGTACATCTGCGCCGAGACCACACCCACCCCGCTTACTAACGCTCACGGTTCTAACTCACACTCGCACCTTATCCCTACATCTATACTTTATCATACGAGTTTCAGTTACTACGCAGTAAAGGTAAGGTGGTGAAATTCAATTCATGTTACTTTGGGAGTAATAAGGTACGTCCGTATTTTAGTTAAATGCATGCGGGTTTATTGTTATTTTTCATAATAGCTAACTCTGTGAAAATTTCAACCAACTAGCCATCGGTCAACAAGTATTGCAAAAGTGTGTGCATTAATACACTATGAGTTTTGAAAAGATAAAGAGATAGAGGGGTAAGGGGGATACTAACGTAGTTGAAAATGCAGATGAGGAAGAGGTTGATGCAGGCGGCGGTGGCGGTGGTGAACAGGATGGGGTTGATGGTGACGAGCGGCGCATCGCTGCGTCGCAGCACGGAGGCGCCCAGTAGCGACATGCGGTACAGCACCACGCCCAGCACAGCCGCCAGCGCCGTCAGCACCAGCAGCGCCACCACGCTAAAGGACATCAGCGTCGCCGGCAGCCGCATGCGCCAGAATGGCACCATCGGCTCGCGTTCGCCCGTCACCACGTTCAACTGCGCACAAACACACACAACTTTTTATTTATACTTACAGAATTACCAGTTTCTTAATAGCAATCAGCATTCTTCGGTTTTCACACGAACACACGAGTGGATTTCTTATTTTTTTTTACAAAATCGTATATTTTTAGTATACTTAAGCAATACCCCATCGCTTATTTTCCGAAATAAGTTTCCACAGTCTGGTCTCCGTCGCGACGGAGACCAGACTGTGGAAACGACTACGCGTATTTTTCTGAAGCATATTTCTACTAACCAAAAATAGTTTTAAATAGTACCGAGCTCCTATTTCTGGGTTCGTTGGCCCTTCGGTCCTGGTGAATACTTACTTGACCTTAACCTTCCAACCTATTTTTACCAAATGATATGTGAGATAATTTGCGACTGTGGGAAATCCGGATCGGAAAATATGCGTCTAGGGAAATTCAAAATAGGAAACATACAAATAGAAAATTCGCGCCAGAGAAACAAGTATTTTGGATAAATAACGTAACAAGCGACATGCCCGGCTTATCTAACGGATGTAGCACCTGCGTGCGCTTGACGTGCGCCAGCCGCGCCAGGTACTGCGGGCGAGGGTGCTCCTCGTACACGTCGAAGCCCGTCAGGTCCCAGCGATGCGTCATCTCCGCTGAGTAGCGCTTCCACATCTCCAAGAAGCACGCCGCTGCAACACAACCGTCCCTTCATACCCAATGCGCGTGGCAGCCGGCACTCGCATTATTTTACTCTAACATCATTAACCGAGCACAGTTCCGATCTCGTTAGTTAATATTCACTACCGCTATCCGATGACTGCGAATGATGGCGATTCCAACATCAAAACAATGCTAGTTGTTCAAAGTATATAACTTCTAACAATACATTTTATTCCGAGAATAAATACTTACTTATGAGTCTAATTTAATTAAACATATCATTGGATGATGGCGATGAATAACTTACCCCAGAAGCTCATGAAGATAGCGAAAAAGACTGTAGTAGGGTTATCAAATAAATGAGTAATCCGCGCCTGGAAACACGTGTTCTTCAGGTCCCAGAAGTCGCATATGTAGTCGCACTGCGGGCACATCTTCACCGGGGAAGTGTAGTTGCACACTTGTTCACTGCCAGTCAACAACCGATTATAAGGCGATCATACTCGCATAAGGGCAAATGTTACTAAAACACAAACATTCTACAAATTGCTCATTTACTCATCACTCCCAATTTAAAGAAAATATCAGTCAATGCATGAACAATACAAAAAAAAATGTTTTTTTTACTACTACCTGTGAGAAGTTTATGCGATTACGTAGCACGAATGAGGTCGCCTCGCCATCGACGACATAAGTATAAATTATTATAAAGATAAAAAACTAACTAAAAATTAGGTGTTTTATTTATTACAACCAATACCAGCAATTACCCATTTTCGTTGAATGGTGTAGTGTAGTACTCGTACTCACTGACTGCGTACTTGCATGAGTTCTTGTTGCTACTATTTATGATCCTTGTTTATACATAACGTCGTCAGGAAAGTTGCTTAAAATGTTAGAAAAAATATTGGAATGAAGCCATAAACTTGCATAAATCGGAACGTGACATGCGCGCGCCTCTCGCGGCGTCTTCCGGTAACAAATGACTGCCATGACTGGCGACTGTTTTTTCATATTGTCAACTGTGTTCACGTACGTTATTAATTAAACTAGTTATCTTATTACAAATCGCTCTTGTTTCATTAGGTTATGGGCAAATGACTCATTAAGTAACTAAACTAAAAGTCATTGTTGAAAAGTGATTCCGGTAATAACAGTAACACTAGTTCCGCGAGTGATTTCTCGATTTTTAAGTTAGCCGTTATTACATTGCAAATTTCGAATTTGTACCGAAGTAAAATGGCTTTGTCTAACGTTCATATAGACAAATTATTGGGAAGAGAGAATTATAACACCTGGAAATTTGCAGTCCAGACGTATTTACAACACGAAGACTTGTGGGAGTGTGTTGAACCTGCCGAAAACCGTTCCGTAAATCCAAAGCACGACGTCAAGGCAAAGTCAAAAATAATTTTGCTAGTCGATCCGATCAATTATATACACGTTCAAGAGGCAAAGACGGCCAGGGATGTTTGGATTAATTTACAAAATGCATTTGAAGATTCAGGTTTAACAAGAAAAGTTGGGTTACTCCGAGATTTGGTTAATACAACATTAGAAAGTTGCACAACTATTGAGGAATATGTTAACAAAATAGTAACCACTGCCCACAAGCTAAGAAATATCGGATTTAATGTTGATGATGAGTGGCTTGGTACCTTAATGTTGGCTGGTTTGCCGGAGAAATACAAACCAATGATTATGGGTCTTGAAAGCTCAGGTGTAAAGATAACTACAGATTCAATAAAAATGAAGTTACTTCAAGAAGTTAAGGAGTCTAATGTATCCGTTCTTTATACAAAGTCAAATAAATATGCTCCCAAGAATTATAAAGGTAACAAGTCACCTGGTCCACGTTGTTTCAATTGTAATCGTTATGGTCATATGAGTAAATTCTGCAATAATAAAAAAAAGAGTAATGACAATGGGAAAGGTTATGCTGCAGTTTTTTCAGCAACTCAGGAACAAATGGACATGGATTCATGGATTGTGGATTCTGGTGCATCTTTACACATGACAAATGTCTCAGATGGGATGTATGATGTCCGGGCACCTCCGATACAACATATAACGGTTGCTAACAATGCATCAGTTGCAGTGCAACATATGGGCAATGTCGATTTAGATCTCCTGGGTGAAGATGGTAAATTAAATCATATACAGGTGAAAGATATTTTATATGTACCACAAATAAGTACCAATTTATCATCAGTTAGCCAGCTGGTAAACAATGGCTGTGTAGTAATATTTAATGGTACTGGCTGTGAAATATTTAATAGACAGAAGCAATTAGTAGCTACAGCAAAACTTATAAATAACATGTATAAGTTAAATACATTTAGTGGGAATGCATTTGTTGCAACTTCAGAAAACCAAAGTTTAAATATTTGGCATAGGGCGAATGGGACATCTGAATTACAATGATGTAAGCAAATTGCCATTATGTACTGAAGGTGTGAAATTATCAGATTGCAAAGAGGCAAATAAGAAATGCATTCCATGTTTGAAAGGTAAACAAATCCGGTTCCCATTCACAAATGTTGGTACAAGGGCAACAGAAGCATTACAAATTGTGCATTCTGACCTGTGTGGTCCCATGGAGTCTCCATCAATGGGCGGAGCAAGATATTTTATTACTTTTATAGATGATTTCTCTAGAACCGTAAAGGTATATTTTCTAAAGAATAAAACCAATATAAAAGAAGTATTTGAAAGCTACAAAAATGAAATGGAAAATCAGTTGAATTGTATGATAAAAATTCTCCGAACAGATAATGGCTTAGAATACAATAATAATCAAATGTCAAAATACTTGGCAAGCTACGGCATCAAGCATCAGACGACAGCACCGTACACTCCAGAGCAAAACGGGTTGGCTGAACGCATGAATCGCACTTTAGTAGAGCGTGCGAAATGTATGCTAGAGGATGCTGGATTACTCAAGAAGTATTGGGCAGAGGCAGTGGAGACAGCTGCTCATATAATTAACCGCTCTCCGACTCGTGTCCTTAACTACATGACACCACTCGAGAAATTAACGGGTAAAACACCAAATGTTTCTCATTTAAGGATTTTTGGGTGTAGAGCCATGGTGCATGTGCCGAAGGAGAAGAGATTAAAGTGGGATCCGAAATCCACAGAAATGATATTTCTTGGATACTGTGAAAATACAAAAGGGTACAGATTGATGGATCCGCACACAAAAAGGATTACAAAGAGCAGGAATGTCATATTTTTAGAGGACTGTGATAAAAATGAAAATGCCATATTGCCAAATGTAAAGACATCTACTATGTTACAGATACCTATGCCATTAGAGGAGACTGCTGAAAACACTCAACCAGAAGACTGTCTCTACCCACGATAATGAGGAAGACTCTACCGCGTCCACAACCTTATGTGACAGTTTCGAGTCTGTAGAGACAGATAAAAATTCAGTGTATGAACCAAGCACCAGTTACATAAACCTGAGGCCTCGAGGCGGGCAACCAAGGTATACAAAAGATGTTAATGAAGATGAAAATGAATATGCATGTTTGGCTTTAAGTAGGGATCCATCATCATTGGAAGAAGCTTTATCTAGCCCTGAGTCTAGTCATTGGCAAAAAGCCATGGAGGAGGAATACAAATCATTAAGGAAAAATAACACTTGGGTGTTATGTGATTTGCCACCAGGGAAGAAAGCTATATCATGCAAATGGGTTTTTAAAACCAAAGTGAATGAGAAAGGTGACATAGCAAAGTATAAGGCTAGACTGGTAATTAAAGGATGCGCACAAAGAAAAGGATATGATTACAATGAAGTTTATTCACCGGTAATTAGATACTCATCCTTGCGATACCTGCTTTCCTTAGCAGTGAAATACAATTTAGATATGCATCAAATGGATGCTGTGTCTGCCTTCCTGCAAGGCGATATAGAAGAAGATATATATATGCTTCAACCTCCGAACTTTAAAGAAAATAATATTCAAGTGTGTTTGCTGAAAAAATCCCTATATGGACTGAAACAAGCCAGCAGGCAGTGGAACCAAAAACTGGATAGTACAATTAAAGAAATTGGTCTGACACAGTCACTACTTGATCCCTGCATTTATTACAGAATAAGGAATGAAGATATAACTTTCTTAGCGGTCTATGTAGACGATATAATTTTGTTTACAAGCTCTGAACAAACTAAAAACTATATTAAAAATTATTTATTTGCCAAATTTGAGATGAAGGATTTGGGTGAATTAAAATATTGTCTGGGTCTGCATGTACAACGAAATAAAAATAATGGGATTCTATGTGTCAATCAGATAAAGTATACAGGGTGTCCCGTAAGTACCACGTCAAACTTAAGGGGGAGGTAGGTGAGCAAGCCACCTACCTAACATGGAAACATCGCCTTAGTAAAAGTCGCACCGTTTTCGAGATATTTGAATTTTTCTGATTTTTAGAAAAATGTACACCCGCACTGAGTTTTTGATCTGTGGTATTCGGAATTTATTATTTTTTAATTTTTATTTTATTGCAAAACAATCTTGAATAGTTGTGTTATCAAATGGTAAAAACCATTGAAAAGTAGCTATTTTAGTTTTTTTTATTTTTTTTATTAAATTTAAAATTGGCCTCTTCCGTTTTATTTTGGTAAAACTTTAGCCCCTCCTATTTAAAGATTTTAATGTGTTCGATTAGTTTTGCATTGCTGCTGAATGAAACTAGAATGGAATTCTGATACAGCTCGCGTCGCAAGTAAGCTTGGGTGGCAGTACTGGCTTAACGTGAATTGCGGTGTATTTTACGCTTTTCTTTAAAAAAAATATTTATTAGTGTTTTGATGATAAAATATTTATCATTTTTAAATGCCCATTAAACGAGTATGTTTTTAATCTAATTGGCTAACCAGTGGTCATGTATTTTTTTTTCACCAGGAGGGGCTAAAGTTTTACCAAAATAAAACAGAAGAGGCCAATTTTAAATTTAATAAAAAAAATAAAAAAAACTACAATAGTTACTTTTCAATGGTTTTTACCATTTGATAACACAACTATTCAAAATTGTTTTACAATAAAATAAAAATTAAGAAATAATAAATTCCGAATACCACAGATCAAAAACTCAGTGCGGGTGTACATTTTTCTAAAAATCAGAAAAATTCCAATATCTCGAAAACGGTGCGACTTTTATTAAGGCGATTTTTCCATGTTAGGTAGGTGGCTTGCTCACCTACCTCCCCCTTAAGTTTGACGTGGTACTTACGGGACACCCTGTATACAGGATATACTGAGCAAGTATGGAATGTCGAATTGTAAGAGTGTAAAAACCCCAATTGATTCGAAAATGAAATTTGATACAAGTGGGAATGAAAAATCAATTGCAGATATATACCCATATCAGGAAATTATTGGTTGTCTTTTGTATTTATCTCAAGGGACTCGCCCTGACATATCCTATGCTGTAAATACACTCAGCAGATTTAATTCTAAGCCTGAAATGCAGCACTGGATTGCATTGAAACGAATATTGAGATATTTGAAATTTACAGAAAACTATTCACTTGTGTATAAAAGAAACCAAGAAGAGATTATACATGGCTATTGTGATGCAGACTGGTGTAGCGATGAAAACGACCGAAGATCATGTACAGGCTATGTTTTTATTAATCAAGGTGGAGCAATAACTTGGAACTCACGTCGGCAACCAACCGTTGCGTTATCCACGACCGAGGCTGAATACATGTCTCTGTCAAGCTGCACACAAGAAGCAATGTGGCTTAACCCCTCAGGTGTCCTACGCACAACATGTGTGCGTAGATTTTTTGACATTACGTGACTTATTCATTTGACATAAAGTTTAATTTTGATGTACATCAATTTTGACATATCGCTCGACGGGTTAAACAGATGCAGGAAGAATTTTGGCCCCAATTAGCCACATTACCTATAACTATTTTATGTGATAATCAAAGTGCTATTAAACTTGCAGGTACTGTAAACTATCATTCCAGAACCAAGCACATAGATATACGGCATCACTTTGTACGCGACAAGGTGCAGTTAAAGAAGATTGTCATCGAGTACGTCCAAACAAACGAAATGGTCGCTGATGCTCTGACAAAAGGCACTCCTCAATTGAAGCTTGATTACTGCTCTTCAAAAATGGGTTTATGCCTTAGGGAGGATATTGGAATGAAGCCATAAACTTGCATAAATCGGAACATGACATGCGCGCGCCTCTCGCGGCGTCTTCCGGTAACAAATGACTGCCATGACTGGCGACTGTTTTTTCATATTGTCAACTGTGTTCACGTACGTTATTAATTAAACTAGTTATCTTATTACAAATCGCTCTTGTTTCATTAAAAAATGTATTCCCACGTTCTTCTACCTATTACCTATACCTACAGGTACAACATTCTTAATATACTATAGGGTAATTTAAATCAAGAACGGCTAACTTGGCACGTAGGGACCTCAACTTGTTACACACGTGTTCTATATGGGATTTCGCTCTAGATTCTTATCAATAATGAGGCCCAAGTAATTATGCTTATCTACTAGTTCGAGTCTCACATATGCACAAAGAAGGTCGGTCGTGTACACATACATGATCATGCGCTTTGATTTAAGGGTAACTAGATATTTTCATGTATGGAGACCGTACGCGTAGGTTGCGCTTTACTCGCGTTTATGACCTAGCCTGCATCATGGGCCCTCTTCCGTAGGTCGAACTTTCGGTCAAATATAAATACTCGCGTGAATTTTATCTAAAATAGCTCCAGCGTAACATACTCGTAGCTTTCAGAAATATTAAAATTTGTCCGCCAAATGAATATTCGTAAAGAATTTAAAGGTGTCCCCATGAAATATCTTCCCGCAGACGGCAGACGGCAATGGTAGCCGTAGCAGACTGCGTTTGACTGCGGAATGACACCTTTTGGTCATCCAATGCAGCTAGGCACCGATCGGCGAGATCTTGCATCCGCGTTAATTATTGTATTTATTTTGTAATTATAACATTATTATTATAATAACAATAATTGGCAACAGTTCCAGAGGGGCTAAGGGTGGAGAAGTACTTCTGAATTTTAAATGACCATAAGGTGGCCACTCGTCACTTACGCAACACATCCGCACTTCGAGCATACAGCTCTTGCGACTCCACTGTGACCGGCCAATAAAGGCAAGAGGTGAGGGTTAGTTCCTCGTCATTGTACCTACACCGCCACAGCCAGCCGGTGAAGGCCAGCGTGAGGTGAGGAACGGGACCTACCCTCGGGAGCACTCAGGTCCGTGATGTCGCCACTCACCAGCAGCTCGCCACTAGCTGCCCTGCGGCCTTATTATTACTAGGTAGTGTAGAATTCGTTTCCCGCTACGCCCCCTATTTGTTCCCGTTGGGGGTCCATTTTCGGAAAATCCTTCCTTAGTGCACCGCTAGACCTCATAAGGATACCTACGTGCCAAATTTCGAATGTTTAGACGCAGCGGTTTGGACTGTGCGCTGATATGTCAATCAGTTTTTTCTTTTATTTATTTAGATTATGTATGACACGATCACTGATTTTAGGGGAAGTTTTCGATATTTGGCCTCGAGGTGCTGGAAAAACATTGTCCGCCTATCAGAGATGATTGTTCAAAACAAGCTTTTAAAAGTATATATAAACTGCATTTGCTGAATCAGCAGAAAGTTCAGGCCAATACCTAATTGTTTCAGTTGAAAAATATTTCGTTACTTTAAAATTAGATTTAATTTAAGTTAATGTAAGTTAAGGTTGTGGATTATATTTTGAATAACGTATGCGGAATGAAATTTGCACAATGTTTGTAACCTTATAAAATAAAAAAAATGTTTGTAATGATAACCTGTCATGTATTTTTATAAACAATCTACTAACAAATTTTAATGTAAAAAGTAATTTGGCCCCATGCGTGCTGCTTTTCGACAATTTGCTGGCACTTTATCCATGGCTGTTGTATAAGTCGAAGTTGGCATTTTTTTCAGTTCTAATTTAATTTTTCGAATTAGAGCCTGTATAGTTTTTGGCCGGAAATTATTCGCGTAAACACGCCTTTTTAGATTGGCCCAAAAATCTTCGATCGGGCGAAGTTGTGGTACGTTAGGCGGATTTGAATCCTTTGGTACATATGGGATTCCTAGCTCCTCCATTTTCGCCAGGGTGTTCTTTGAATAATGGCTAGATGCTAGATCGGGCCAAAACACAACATTAGTTCCTCTGTGATGTGTTTTCATGAAATCACGTACAATCGGCAAACAACCCTGCATGTATCGTTCAGCATTGACTGCTAAACCAGATTCAAAAAACACCGGTTTCGACATACCGCGAGGGCTAATTGCAAGCCATAACAAAACCTTTTTTGGAAACTTAGTGTGCTCCACATATTTTACTGATTCTTCAGCTGGGATATTGGCGTTTTGAAAATAAAAGTTACCCTGCCATTCATTGCCGTCTAAGGTGAAATAGGATTCATCGTCCATAATGCACTCTACGTCGTTTTTTGCATAGAAAATGTTTTTGACCAGAGATGTAAGTCTTTTCTTCTGGGTAAGTTTTTGGTTTTCGGACACGGTGGGTTTTACTTTTCTTGCTCGTTTCACAATGCCCATATCATGTAGATACTTTTTCACTGTTTTGCCATCGCAGTTAAATTTTTTTCCGAGTTCTCTGTAGGATTTAGCTACCCGACCCGCCGTAATTTTTCTCAGTTGGCTTCTTTTCAAAGATTGGCTTAAAGAACACACTTTGCCCGAACCTGGTTTTCTAGTAGTCGTATGTCGAAGAGAATAGGATGATAATATATTATATACCGTCCTTCGACTCTCCCCCATTTCTGTAAAATGTTTAACAATGCTCGACTTCGGCCAATCTGGATGTGTGTCGCGAAAATCACACACGTTTTTTCGACGCATTTCTTCGAGATTTGCCATATTTTTTTACACAAATCCTACAAGCGAATGACTTGTGCATCACTTTGACGGATGATACAGAAAACAAAAGATAATATCAAGTTTTAAATATCTAATCATTTACTCTTATACATTTGTATAAAAACTTTGTGCAAATTTCATTCCGCATACGTTATTATGTCCCAAGTCAATGAGTGAGCAACTCTCTCAGCGCGTCCCCGTGATTTCCGGCAGAATATCGGCGCTGCAGCAGTGCAGCATGACGCCGCAGCGCACGCTGAGCCGGCGCCGTGTCACGGGGATGCCGTAAGCATTCAATTATTGTGGAATATTTATATAAATTAAGAACTTGCACAATATTATATTGTCTTAACTTTTATCTGGTATTTTTGTGACTGTTTTATTTCATGTCCATGGCATAGTTATTAAGGTGAATATTATTATTTTTCTATTCTATTGTAGTATATTTAACATAAATGTCAGCATTTAACTAAATAAATTACTAACTACTTACATGTACATTAAGCATCTAAATAAGAGTATTATAACATATTTAGACATGTGTGGAAATTAGAAGAATTACGTCGAGAGCTAAATCGGGAGTGATGAGTACGCACAATGTTTTATAATGTATTTAATGTTTACCTGGGACTATTAGAAAATATAGTGGCCGCCGAGTATATGAAACAAATGAGTCCAACAATAGCAGCAGGAATCAACATATTCGTGTAGAATCCGAGCCACGCGAAGTACAGACCTGTAATGTAAAAAAGACGAATAAGTTTTTACGCGTGATCGTTTACAAATTATGCCCGGTACATGAAACTGCAGTTTTATTGAGACCGTGAATTTCATCTCTCGGTCTTATAAAACAATCTCCTCCGGAAAGTATTGTTATTGAATAATAGCAATTTTCTATCATTAAATGTTGAAGTGAGTTTACAAAGGTATTTTAATTTTTGATATTTTTTAATGTACTGGGCTGGCAATTTGTTATTAATTTTAATGGACATGACAGGCGTGCTATCTGAGTATACAGGGTGTTTGGTAGCGGGTTCGACAAACGAAAATGGGAAATACCTGGGTCCAATTGGAACACATTTGCCATAGTAACCCCTATGCTAAAGTTGATAGTTTTTTTTTAATATTTTTTTTTCCGTTTTTTTGAAAATATCCCAAAATTTTACCTTTAAACCTTCTTAATTACATACCTAAGCAACTGAAACCGCCCATTTTTTTTTTAAATCATGCTCTGTTAATGGTTTTATTTTAAAACAAAACCAAAACCCATAAGTAGTGCTTTAAAAAAAAAATATGGGCCCTTAAAGCTATGACAAAATGAGAAAAATAAAATGACATTAAAGTTTCGCCAAGTATAAAAAAAAAATCAAAAGTCATAGACGATTTCAAATTGATTAAAAAACTTCTCTGGTTAATACTCTTCACAACGATATGCCATTTAAAAGAAAAAACACAGAAAAAAAAAAAACGCAGTACATTGAAATTTCCTCACGAAGATTTATTAAAGAAATCACTTATACCACGGTTATGAATATTGGTGAATACGTTACAGTTAATAATCGCTGGTAAATTACTATTAATAAAAAACATTTTAAGAGTAATAATAAAATTGAAAACAAAACACATTTTTAAATTTTGATCACAAAATTTAAAAAATTCTTTGAGCTTCACGGGCGTTATTGCGAGCTCGACCATACGCTAAACAAAACACTTTTTTAAATTTTGTGATCACTTGATCAGGAATACATTCCGTACATTTTCGTCGCATTTGCCACATTGATTTGAAAAAAACATTAAGCTAAATAAGCTTTTTAATCTGTGTCTTAAATAGCTTGTAGTTCTTTAAAAGAAAAGTACACTTTTTTTTTTAAAGGCGGCAAATTGTAATTTTTTTTCAAACAGAAAACTTGTAGAAAAACACGTTGATTTGTATTGGTTTTTGAAACTTTCATTACAATGGGTGAACGTACACCATTTACCAATGAAGAGTACGCTGATATTATTTTAGCGTATGGTCGAGCTCGCAATAACGCCCGTGAAGCTCAAATAATTTTTTAAATTTTGTGATCAAAATTTAAAAAAGTGTTTGGTTTTCAATTTTATTATTACTCTTAAAATGTTTTTTATTAATGGTAATTTACCAGCGATTATTAACTCTAACGTATTCACCAATATTCATAACCGTGGTATAAGTGATTTCTTTAATAAATCTTCGTGAGGAAATTTCAATGTACTGCGTATTTTTTTTTTCTGTGTTTTTTATTTTAAATGGCATATCGTTGTGAAGAGTATTAACCAGAGAAGTTTTTTAATTAATTTGAAATCGTCTATGACTTTTGATTTTTTTTTTATACTTTGCGAAACTTTAATGTCATTTTATTTTTCTCATTTTGTCATAGCTTTAAGGGCCCATATTTTTTTTTTAAAGCACTACCTATGGGTTTTGGTTTTGTTTTAAAATAAAACCATTATCAGAGCATGATTTAAAAAAAAATTGGGCGGTTTCAGTTGCTTAGGTATGTAATTAAGAAAGTTTAAAGGTAAAATTTTGGGATATTTTCAAAAAAACGGAAAAAAAATATTAAAAAAAAAACTATCAACTTTAGCATAGGGGTTACTATGGCAAATGTGTTCCAATTGGACCCAGGTATTTCCCATTTTCGTTTGTCGAACCCGCTACCAAACACCCTGTATATAGAGATATCTTTAGATGTTTAAAATGAGGTTTACAGCTGTCTGTGTTCTCAATATTAACAAGAAGACGGGTCTGCGTCCGTAGACCTTTTTGTCGGGTCATAAATATCAGGCTGAAACTTTCTAGATCGCTTCATTTCAGTGAGTCGGACAAACTTTATATTTGACAAAAATCTCGGTAGTGGGGACTAATTTTGCTAGAGGCCTTGAAACATGTCGATAAGTCCGGGTGCCAAAAATTTACTAATACCAAGCCGATTCTTATTGAAATTTAAAGATTAATTTATGAGAAAGTCAAAAAGTAGATTGTCCGACAAAATTAATGGGGACTATGCGCCAGTCGGACATACTGAAAATGTTGGAAATTCCAACTCAAAAAAGTGATTAATATCAGGCTAAATTTTCTTTTATGGGTTAATTAAAATTAATATAATACAACCGTAACGTTGTCCGACCAAATTTATGGGGATATGCGCCAGTCCGACACCCTAAAAATGTCGAAAATACCAGCACAAAAAAGTGATTGATACTTGTCGGACAAACATAAGTAATTGTAGATTAGATCATTTATAACCGAAATATACTGATGTCCGACAAAAATAATGGGTCATATCGCTAGTCCGACAAGAATAATGTATCTGTCGCACTATATAGTATACAAGAGGTTGTAACCTCTCTACCACAATTAGAAGTTTGTGAATAAATGTAGCTGTACTTGGCTCAAGTTTAATGTATTAACTTTTTTTTAAGCTACCCTTTTTGTTTTTAATTAGATAATCTCAGAAAAATAATATAAATTTATGTTGCTTTGATGAATAAAATATTAGTTTTATTATCACACATTTAGAAGTTTTTCATAAGACTTGACTCAAAAAACTTGACAAAAATAAATTACTTCTCAAATTTACAAATTTTAATTGATAATTTTGAAAACTATTAAGTATCAAAGTAGTATATATATAACAAATGGTTAAAGAAGGCTACGCCTTCTACCGCGCGTGGTTTCCACACGCTCAATTTTTTGCTAATACGCTATCTGATGGAGTCAAGCGATAAAAAAATTCTTGTTTTCCTCTAAATCATACATTAGACGTGTCAAAATACGAGCTTACAGATTTTTGTCAGGAGGATTCGTATGAAATTAAAAAAATAGAAGCTAAACAGGCCTTTTAAAATTTAAATTTAAATTGTAGATTCATGAGGAATACATTTTTGGTTACTATTTTATTTTTGTTAAATTCTAATTATAGTAAATTTAAGGAGAGATTAAAGATAGAAGACATGTAAAAAATTATTTGTTTATTTGTTTATGGTTTGAAGCAAAGGTTTTGTATTATGAAAAATAGTTTGTTTTTTTTTGAATTATTACTGTTTCTTATCAAAATTTGAATCTTAAGAAACATCTGCATTTCAATGTCATTTAAAAATAGAACACTTTTTATAACGGCAAATTTTTAATTAGAATACAAGAGAGGATAGAGAAGAAAAGTAAGTAAAAAATTATTTATGTACGTATGTTTAAAAAAAAAAAAAAAATTAATAGTTTTTCTTTAGTAGGTCTCATCGAAATCGTAGTTATCAGTATCTTCATTATCGGATTCTTCATACGCGGCCAGTGTTTGTGTTTGTAACTCTGGGTAGTTGGGTGCGCTCTCTGCCCCATCATCTTTCTCACTCACTCTCATGCAGCCAAACACAGAACAGAAACACACAGACAGCGTTCAGGGAGAGAGGGGAGATATATATAGGTATACTTAAATGCTGTATACAGAACGAATAATTTTAATAGATATTTTATCGATTTTTATTAGAATTCCCCACATTTCTTGTCGGACAATCGTAGAATCACGTTTGAAACATTATTTTATTACTGAAAAAATAAAAATTAGGTTGATATCAATCACTTTTTTGTGCTGGTATTTTCGACATTTTTAGAGTGTCGGACTGGCGCATATCCCCATAAATTTTGTCGGACAACGTTACGGTTGTATTATATTAATTTTAATTAACCCATAAAACAAAATTTAGCCTGATATTAATCACTTTTTTGAGTTGGAATTTCCAACATTTTCAGTATGTCCGACTGGCGCATAGTCCCCATTAATTTTGTCGGACAATCTACTTTTTGACTTTCTCATAAATTAATCTTTAAATTTCAATAAGAGTCGGCTTGGTATTAGTAAATTTTTGGCACCCGGACTTATCGACATGTTTCAAGGCCTCTAGCAAAATTAGTCCCCACTACCGAGATTTTTGTCAAATATAAAGTTTGTCCGACTCACTGAAATGAAGCGATCTAGAAAGTTTCAGCCTGATATTTATGACCCGACAAAAAGGTCTACGGACGCAGACCTATAAGCTTTTCCTGTAGCATAAAAAGTGGAGAGGCATCTGAGCTATGTAAATTAATACTCAATGGAGTTTTGATACGGATGAAAAGACATACTTTTTGTTTCGGTAGAATTTCATTCATTCATTCATACCTTCACACCTGTAATCCCAGAGTGGGGTAGGCAGAGCTACAGAATTACCTACAACTTTAAAAAATTAACGATAATTCTGTAACCACATTTTGCACAAATAGGCTAAGATGTTTACCAGCGTATTAGTGACAGGTTGCAAGCCCATCGCCTAACAGTACTACAAGCCTTAATTTAATTCTAAATTATGTTCTAATAGCCAGTTTCAAGTTTTATCTAATACTGATTTTAGTTTATGATTTATGATACTATTGTTGGGTACGGCTTGTGCAGCTCAGTTTCCCGTAATGGGCACTTTATCTAAATGTACATACACTTGTCCAAGTGGGGCACTTTCTCGAAAGGTGTACTATTTCAAAAAGTTCACTTTTCCAAAACACACACTTTTCCAATAGATACACGTACCTAATTGGGGCACTTTCTCAAAAGATGCACTATTTCCATCTTTACCACAAAGTCCACAAGATTTTTTGTCAGATGAAAATCATGAGTCATGTCATAGTGGCAATGTTAAAGTTTTCTGTCTGATCTCTATTATTGTTTTACCTTTTATCGAATAGTCTATACCAATACGTACTTAAGGTACATTAATACTTCATACTATTTTAGTCTTAGATTACTAGCGACTTTACTTTCAAGTACGGTATTTCCTTTTCAGCTTGTCGTTTTGAATTTCCCCAACTACCGCATTGAGAAAAGTCGAAGAACAAGGTTCGTTCGTAAATGAATACGTTCAAAAATTATATTTTTAAGAAGCTATTTTAAGTTTAAATTTTAATCCTACCTATTGCTCAAACTTCGTACATAATTTTTATAAGTTTAAAAAATGTTAACTTTAAATGACAATTAATGTAAGTAATAAACTTTTTCCTAAATTCTATACCAGTTTTTTTTTTTTTAAATCATAAGTGCCTGAGGACTTAAACAATAGTATTACACTGGCTGATTCTTTTTAAAATTTAGAGATTTATTTTATTACAGTAGATATATTTGAGAAAGTGCACCTTCTAAGAAAATGTATCTTCTGAGAATGTGTTTTATCTGAGAAAATGCACTTTTTGAGAAAGTGTACCCATTGGGAAGTACGCTTTTAGAGACAGCGTACTATCCAAGAAAGTGATCCTTCTGAAGTAGTTCACGTATTTAGGGAGAGTGAGCTGTACAAGCCGCACCCTCTCAAGCCGCAAGCTCTGAAAGAAGGGGTTACCATTATATCGGGGGTTAATTAAAAGTTGATAAATGAAAAATTACTATGACAGCTCAAACGTGCTACGAAAATTCCGGCCTCTGCTTATAAGCTTATTCGATGTCTGTCCGTCTGTTCCAGACGATTTACTTTTTAATATGATGTTATGTTTGCTATTTATACCTATATGGTTTGCACTACATATTTATGATTTTATAATTACATGGATAGCTAATGTAGGGTAATTTTTTACTATCGTAGTAAAATAAATTTCACGGGCCAGAGGGTGAAAGTACCCATAAATATGAACTAATCTTTATTAACCCTTCTGAAACCACAATATATATATATATATATATAGCTAAGCCAGTAAAGAAGCTAGGCATTTTTTCGAGACAAATACCTACTGTCATATTGAGCGTAAGGGTTGTCCTCTATATTTTGCAAAATTGAAAAATCTTTTTGTTTATTGTGTCTCAGCTAGTTTGTGCAACATCGATATCTGGTGTGGTCTGCGATAGCAAATCCGATCACAAGTTGAGAAAAATTAGCCGCCATCATGAACTTTTTAGTTAGACGACTGATTTATGATGGCAGTAAAAAATTTCTCAATCTGGTAACGGATTCGCTGTCGGAGACTACACAGATCCCCAGATATCAATTTTGGAAACAATTAGTCGAATAACTAAAGAAACAAATAATTAGGTGAAATAAATATATATTCTGTATCTCTGCCTACCCCACTCTAGGATTACAGGCGTGAAGGTATGTATGTAATTGTATGTATGTAATAAATATACATCCAATTCAAGAAACCTGACCTAATGAATGATGGTTGAATCTTTCTCTTGCTACTCACTTGCGCCAATTCTCTCTCATAATCCCGTGAACAGTAGAAAAAGCGGCCATTATAAGGCTCAAAACATGAATCGTAGCATGCATAAATTGTATACTGGTGTCAGTGATACGAGTATAGGACATGAATCGTTGCATGCATAAATTGTATACTGGTGTTAGTGATACGAGTATAGGACACGAATCGTTGCATGCATAAATTGTATACTGGTGTCAGTGATACGAGTATACGACATGAATCGTTGCATGCATAAATTGTATACTGGTGTTAGTGATACGAGTATAGGACATGAATCGTTGCATGCATAAATTGTATACTGGTGTTAGTGACACGAGTATAGGACTCGAATCGTTGCATGCATAAATTGTATACTGGTGTCAGTGATACGAGTATACGACATGAATCGTTGCATGCATAAATTGTATACTGGTGTTAGTGATACGAGTATAGGACATGAATCGTTGCATGCATAAATTGTATACTGTTGTTAGTGATACGAGTATAGGACACGAATCGTTGCAAATGCATAAATTGTATACTGGTGTTAGTGATATTTAGTTTCCTATTTCTCTATAATCGATATCCTACTTAAATATTTGTCCGCCCTTTGGGCAAAACATGGATGGTTTACTATGTTTTTTTTTGAAAATCTCATTAATACAGGGTATTTTTTTTATCAGTGCACAAATTTCAACATATGATTTTGAATCGATAATCTATATATATTTTACGCAAGGCCGATTTTTGTACATAGCATCAGATCTACAGTTATGGTCCGATTTTGATAGATGAAATGTCATTGGATTTGTCTCATGTCGGAGAGTAGCATAAAGCTCTTCGTTTGTTTTATGAATTTTAAGATAAAGTACAAAAAAATAATTAAAAAAACTACTGTGTCACATCACCCTATCCCTGCTTTAACTGGCGATGACAATGTAAAATAAATAAACAAGAATACAACACAATCCTGTGGTATCTTATTTTATGTTACCTTACAGATGGGCCCTTTCGGATACACTTCGACCCTTTAGGATCTTTTGTGCAATTACCCTCTTACACACTCAGCTGTTCGAATGTGCTGGTTTCCTCACGATGTTATTCCTTCACCACCGTAAGAGCATCGGGTACTGCACTTAAGTTAGAAAAACTCATTGGTACATGGTGACCGCGGGGGTTCGAACTCGGTACTTTACGATCACGAGTGGACCCCCTAAGCCATTAGGCCACCGACGCTCTTTAATCCTGTGGTAAGTTCCATAGCATGAGAAATTATAAGTATTGAGTCGGCTACTAACCGCAACACTAAGAAAATTAACAAAATTCGAAAATAACGGTGTGTCAATTTTTAATGTACTTGCACTGTAGGGTTTTATTTCAAAAAGGTTGATATATATACAAAATCACTCTAGCATATTTCCGATTTTAATTAATGATACGTCATCGGTTTTGTCTCATTCTGGAGAGTTGCATAAAACTCTTCGTTTTTTAGTTTATTTTATAAAAAAGTACTGAAAAATTATTTTACGAGAGTGCCTCCGCCTAACTAACATGGTGTTCCCTTAAAAAGGGTATACCAATTTAAATATCTAGGGCACTGGCTTACCATCAGGTGGCCTGTGTGCTCGATTGCCTTCCCATGATATAAAAAAAAAAAAAAAAAAAAAAACTAAGGACCTCAAAGACGATTACGGCATGGAGAGGGAGCGAAGGGCGCTATCAGTGAGGGCTATAAACCGCAGGTTCTTGTATTACAGCAATAAAATCTGTTAATTTTTTCAAGTCAAGTATGAGTTTCTAGTAAGAAAATAACTTATTAAAAACCTCTACAGTAAAAAAAAAACCTTTTCGCTGCACGCTCCTCTCCTCGCACCCCTGCATTAGAGGGTTCGTGAATATCGTTAAATTAGCGGAACCATTGAATCGGCAATATCTTTAATGTTCTTTAAGCTAGAGTAAAAATAACACAACATGACATGTGTTATCGATTAACAATAGAGAAGTAAATATTAAAATTTGTGCCCCTATTAAAACATTCCTCGTATATTTATAAAAAAATCCTATTATATTATATTTTAACCTCGTAATTCCCACGAAACAACAAAATTTACCAATGGAGTATAAACCTACTATAAATATTATAGAGTTCATTCTCTTATTAGCATACCTCGAACAAATCATGCGGATGACGTAAAAATGACGTACCTAATTTTGCACACAGGTGATGTCTGTATTACAACATCCGTATGTCATATTGCACGAAGTAACAGATTAACCGCGTATAATTTCAAGAAATCTATACAGAATTATCTGAATGATAGGATGATGTACTTAGTGAATAAAATAAATGTTACGAGATTTGTTTACGTAGTACGATAATTGATAAGAAAAGTCAATATGTTATTAAAAAATATTTAACTATTTCTATGAGTACATATTGACAACAATTCCTCCAACAAGTCTATAATTGTGGTCACACACTTAAAATAAGCTTTAATAAATTTTTCTTCCTCACTTGCTTGACAAGGGAAAAAAAAATTGGCTAACAATTTCGCTGTATCAATGACAATCGCACTACTCGATTGCTCCGTTTGTGTAGATATATCTCTTACATGTTCTTCAGTTTGCGTTCCCACGGATATGAAAATGTCAGGTGTACTGTCGGTACTCCTCAGTTGACTCTCACCCTCCGGTAGCTTCACAAGATACGACATTCTTTTGCGTCTTTTGAAAAAATTGTAAAGAAAAATCTAAATAATTACGAAGTCACTTTATTGTTCAACTGAATGACAATGTCAGTCAAAGATGTTATGTACCTACTCGGCTCATGTTAAGTGGCGATATCGTTTTATTAAAGAGGTTGATAATTGATAAGTAGTAATTGTTTATGAAAATACTTTTTGAAATCATCCTATGAGTGGTTTGACGTCATCCTGCATGATTTGTTCGAGGTATGCTTATTAGACAGTTATAATCTTATTTAGTTGACAGGCCTTGCGAGACTATTTTGGTTAAGTGTAATAACTTATAAGTAATAAGATAAAAATTAGACTTCCCCAAATTATTTTAGATACTTGATTAATTCTTTTAGACTTGAGATATGTCTGTAATTAACGTGTTTTTTTTTTGTTTTATTACTGCTCACTAGATAATTGTTTTTATTTTTAAATAATAACGCCTTGTGCGAGCCACTAAATACTACACCTATTATAAAATTTAGCCCTATAACTTCAGCCATTTCGGTCAGACAAACAACAAAGTTATCTCATAAGGGTTATTTTGTTTTCATCTCTCCTGTTCGGAAAGTTTAATTTGAATGGGTAGATAGCCGGGTGGAAAATTGCGTTTTCCTCTCTAGGGTGGAAAGTTTTTTTTTTTTAATAGTTACGATTGGCATGGAGTCTAAGATAATTGAGCTACGTCATATTAAAATCATTCATATATCTAAACTCGACTATACGTTAAACGACGTATTTATTACGATCTATAGGTTCATATTAAAATCATTTTACGACTGGTCTCTTTTTTTCGCATTTACAAAAAAATCAACATTTAAAATTATTCCTCTTATATTCTGCTGCCCGCCATAATGCCATGATAGCATATCATGACCATTTTTTTTTCACGGTTCAGCATGGCCAGCTTGAAAATACACATACTGCCAACATTAGAAAAAATAATCGAGTTGGTCACGACCAAGGAGCAATACAACACAACACGGAGGATACAACACGGAGGTTGAACGCCGAACATCCGTTCGAAACAAGAAATTTTACATTTATTACGTCACGAATATATTCCATCTCTTTCTTTAGTTAGGGTAAGAATGAGGTGGAAGGTATTTGTGAAATATGAAAGAAAGAGATGGAATATTTAAATACGTAATAAAGGTAAAACTTTTTCGTTCGGCGCGGCGTTCAACCTCCTTGCTGGCTCCTTGGTTGTGACCGGGATTAAACTTTTCTAATGTTGGCAGTATGAGTATTTTAACTTTTTTCAAATTGTTCTAATTTTACTTTAAATTTTAACTGATTATTTTGAGTATACCTCTTTTATAAAATGTGCGTGTAGTATTTTACTTTCCTCACAGTCGAAATGAAAAGTAGAGTGTCTAACTCGGGTGAAATTGCCCATTTCCCCTCGAACTATTGGCGCTCTCACTTCGTTCGAGCGCCAGAAATATCTCGGGTGAAATGGGTCACTTTCCACCCTTGGTTATCAATCTACTATTAGTATTTGGTACGGAACCTTATAAACCAGTACCTACCTATTTTAACACCGAAGTAGTCCTTTACGTAATCTAATGGTTGGTATTTGAGGCACTTCGAAACCGCCGCCCACTCCGTGTACAACAGATGTCGCATGGAGCCCGGCGTTTTGAGATCGCCCTGTGGAAAATAGTAGTCTGTGTTTTAGGTTAATAACCCATTATATTAATACCGTATATTAATTGCTTGACAACAATTTTGGTGTATCAAGAAATAAGTAAAGAACGTACATCGTGAAGGGGATAGGCGGCGCTGTAGGTGGTGTTGGAGATGAGGCGCGCGATGCCGAACGCGAACTCGTCGTGCGCCGCGTCCGAGAACTTCTTGCGGTCCAGGATGAACTGCACGATGCGCGAGCGGATCGACGGCGTCCAGAAGCACTCCGCGCCCGTGTCGAACCTGCACGCAGCGTACACTCGTCCGTTACCCCGCAACCTCGACCACTCCACATGTTACAATTATGTAATGGGCATGGATGTACTTACAAATACTCCTTGTCTTTTGAATAAATGGCTGTGAGTCGATGTTTTCGCTCGGGAAATTTGCTAGGGTCAACCCGGATCTTTTCCATAAAGCCATCCCACAGCGCCTCTACGTGGTCAACGCAAGTATTTGCTTTCTCGGATACATCTTTAAGAGCTGAAAACTGTTGCACAAAATAAATATATTAGTAGAGGTGAACGAGACCTATCAAACCAAATAGATTAGTCATGCTGGTTTAAGTTAGAGAAACAGTTGCGGTTATGCTCGGGGCTGGTGAGTTCTAGGTTTATTCAGAAAATTAACATCGAAAGTTGCTCGATTAAGTTAGTGCACCGAAAACTTCAGTACCTGGGCGCGTCTTGAAGTATTAAAAACACCCTACCTAAACATCAAACTTCCGTGAGACTCAGACATATTAAGGACATCATACTGGGTTACTCACGTTAATATTGTCATAAGCCGGGCTGACAGAGCGCGGGCCCGCAGTGCTCGTCGTGCTGCGGCCGCGGCTGCTCGAGACTAGGCACTCCGGGCGACCACGAAACATGTCGAGCGTATTTCGACAATATTTACGTGAGTAACTCGGTGTGATCTCCTTAATAACACTATACCTATGAGCGAGCGCAGACCAAACCACTCCCCGCTCAAGAACGTACGTAACTTTCAGGAAAACGATAAGCAAAAGCAATGGCAAAACAGTAAAGTAATAAATTATTCATTATTATATGACCTTAACATTGGTTTGGTTATGTTGATGATATAGTTCTACAATTTTTTAATATTTGTTTCTATACAAGTTCTGTAGAAACACGAACACCACAGAATTGTTTTAAATATTTTTGTACATCAAATACCCTACACCAAGTTCTGTAATTAACTGTCACAATTATATATTAATTATCCAGTTTCTATGGACGATGTATCTTGTTTTCTAGTGCCCATATTTTTGTTCTCCGGTGAGCTAGGTATTTGCGGCATTATTAAGAAATGATGCTATAACTAATTCCTTTTTAATGATATAGGTTTCAATTCTGTTGGTAGCACACCCAATTTGCCCACGATCCTTTAAAGCTTGATTAAAGTTGCTGCTATCACTTTAGCGTTGTCCAAAACTAATCATAGAAATTAATTATAAATAAATTAGAAATTATCGATGTCGTCTTTAATCATAAATTGTTATTTATTATTAATTCTGTAGCTCTGCCTACCACACTCTGGGAATGAAGTCGTGAAGGTATGTATGTACAGTCAAGGTCAAAGATATATTATATGCAACTAATGTGATAAAAAACAGGTAATCGTAAAAAGTTCAAAAGATATGTACTCATACAAATACTAATAAATATGTAAATTTCAAAGGCCACGTAAATATGTATAAGGCTAGTTCAAAAACTTGTATACCATGAAAGTTACATAATTAGTATCCAGCAAATGATGCAATATATTGTACTTATATTTATGTCATTAAATATAGATTCAGTAACTGCTACAGAAATATGTATACAAAATATAAACGTGCTAAAAACAACTTTACGGTCTTGTTGACACGAAACAAATTTGAATAGAATGTTTTGACAATTCACGAAAACAGTGCAGACTTGTCATTGTATATGTTTGTCTCATGTTTTGACCTGTCACGTCGTTATTGGAATTACGTGTTTAACAGATTTTGCAATATTGAAGCTGCCAACTTAAAGTAGGTAATGCGTTTCAATATTTCGTCCATGCAATCGTCAGTTACCGTGGTCCTGTGGCTCGGCAATAGGTGTAACTGTCGAGTCACGTGCTGCCCCGCGTTCCAATCCTGCTGCTAGATGTTTTTTTCGTATTTTTATTTTATATTGATTACAGATTATGATGTTACATTATATTACAATAGCTACTTATATAATATATATTTTTAAATACTCCCAAGGCTTTATTACGATGATTAAAAAAAAAATTCCTCAAAAGGATTTCCCACATCTAGGGTTCGGAAATTCGGAGACATATTTACGTAAACTTGGCAAATCCCAGAAGAAGTTAAGGAAATATGGAAGACCATAAGAAACGGTAAGTCAATTGGAATTAAAAATCCAAAAGTGACACATTATTTTAAATAGAGTAATTTGCTAAAGAGTTTGGAATAGCAATTGTTATACGACTTGAAGCGTCAAGTGGCTGGCTGATTACATCAAGATTATGGAGTTCGATATAACGCAAATACGTTCATACGCCGCTGACAATAGAGTCGTGTTTAAGTAATTTTGATTGTTTACATAATTTTGATTATCATGTTGGATATATAATTATGGTTAATAGTGTATACATATTTTTGAACTTTATGTTGTTTCTAAGTCTATGGTTTAATAGATATATATAGACTCCTTAAGTGTATGAAGAAATTGGGTCATAATGAAAAAACTATTTGTAATGAATTTGCAGCTACATTTACTGATGAAATTCAAAATATAAAACATTCATGTAACGATAAATGGTTGATTAGGGAGAACTATGTAATAAAGTCTGACATGTGCATGCGATGGCAACCGGTTTCTAAAGACTATGTAAAACAAATAATAAATAATATGAACAGCAAAAAGTCTCCAGGGAGCGACCAAATACGCATGTCTGACTTAAAGGTTATTGTTGATAAAATAAGCCCAGTTATAGCTAATTTTATTAACCTAACGGTATCCAATGCTAGATTCCCTAAAAAACTAAAAGAATCTGTTGTCCGTCCAATCCACAAAAGAGGGAATCTTAAAGAGTTCTCGAATTACAGACCTATATCAATTTTGTCTAGTGTAGATAAAATAGTTGAAAAATGTATAATTGAGCAGTTAGGAAATTATTTGCAAAAGAATAACATATTAAGTCGATGCCAGCATGGTTTTCAGAAAGGTAAAAGCACGAATACACTGCTGTCGGGATTTACAGATGAAATAAATAACTACTTAGCTGACAAAAAAATAGTAGTAGCTATATTTTTCGATTTTAAAAAAGCATTCGATACTCTTGAGACTGAGACACTCTTAACGGCTATGAGGGAGTGCGGCGTGGGGCAACCGTTGAACGATTGGTTCAGCGACTACCTCACGGCGCGGTCTTTCCGTGTGAAAGTTGGTGAGAGTATTAGCGACGAACAATGCGTTCGATGCGGCGTGCCCCAAGGTTCAGGATGTGGACCGGTCTGCTACTTGATGCACGTGAACAGCCTGTGCGGCGCGCTGCAGCACTGCTCGGCGCACATGTTCGCGGACGACCTGTGCGCGCTGCGCGCCGGCACCGACCTCGCGGACACGTGCTCGCGCGTGCAGCAAGATGTGAATGCGGTTGTTAAATGGTCTCACGATAACGGAATAGTGTTAAATGCTGATAAAACTAAATTAATGGTCATCCACTCACCCTATTTACATCTCAAAGAACAACCCTTACCTATTTTTACCCATAGTTTTGCCTGTATGCATAATAATACAGATCCGGTCACTTGTAAATGTCAACCAATAGAAAGAGTCAATAATGTCACATATATTGGCATGAAAATCGATGAAAACTTTTCCTGGTCAACGCATGTAGATTACATTTGTAACAAATTAAGAATACTGTTAGGGAAATTTTACCATTTAAGCTTTAGAGTTCCTACTAGTACCCTAAAATGTCTGTATATGTCTTTGGTAGATTCTATAATTGGTTATGCTCTTGACTGCTATGGTCTCACATTTAAAACAAACTTAGATAAACTAGAGTCATTACAATTAAGATTCTTGAAGCTTCTTGTTAATAATAAAACCAAAAACAACTGTAAAAATGACCCTAAAAAATTATTCAAAATTTGTAAAATCTTACCAGTAGGAGTCAAACAAAATTATCTCTTAGCAGTTAATAGTCATGGCAGTCAGGAACACACGCGTCTAGTCACTCACTGTCATAGTACGAGAGCAATATCTGCTGGTAAGTTTGCAGTTCCTAGAGTGTCCAATTTCTACGGAGACAGGACACTTAAAAAACGTCTACCTTATCTCCTGAACAGATTACCGGCCGATATTGTTCTCGAATCAAACAAACATAGATTTAAAGCTAGGTTACATAGGCATCTACTGAAGTCATTATAAATGCGATGCTCACCTTTGTATTATCTAATTATTAATTAAGTACTTTTTATGTAGTGATCAACAAGCTGGACCGAAGATTCCGCAGTCAAACTGTGCAAACAGTTTTGTGGAACAATTAATAATATATTAACTTTGTGTATGTTATAATAAATAAATAATAAATAATAATAATAAGATGAGGACATATTATTATTGCAACTGTTGTATACATAGTTATCTCTCAAACTATGTAAACTTATTTATGTATATTTTTATGTAGCCGAATTTATGATCATTAAGATGACTATGCTTTTTGTCACTCTGTGGTGTATACATATCTTTGACCTTGACTGTACGTATGTCATTAATCATCACAATGTATGAAAAATACATTTTTCGGGTCTTATTTTATTTTATGTGAAGAAGAAGGCAGACAGACGAGCAAGCGAGCTTCCTGATGGTAAGTGATCATCGCGACCCATAAACACCCGCAACACTAGAGGAACTGCAGCAGGTGCGCTGCCGGCCTTTGAGAAAAGAGTAGGCTCGTTTTTTGACGGCCCCCAAGACATATTGGTTCGGAAATACGGACGCCGAATGCTGATTCCACATAGATAAGGTGCGTGGCAAGAAGGCCCCCGAAAAACGCACGGTAGTGGATTTTCAACTATCAAGATGATGTTGATGCAATGATAGTTTGGTACGAGTTGTACGATGGTGGAATCCAGCAGCTGGTATCAATCCGTATAATTCCTCGGAGCACTCCCCGTCATAAATGCGGTAAAAGACACACAGGGAAGCAACATCCCTCCGCAGGGCCAGTGGATCCAGACTTTTGAGAAGCCCACGGTTGTTGACACAGTTCTGTTTTGTATTCGGTCAAGTGGAAGAAGTTGATGTTGGGGAGCTCCGGCCCAAATATGGAAGCAGTATTGCATGTGAGGCCGTATTTGTGCAAAGTTGAAGGCGATGAGCCGGCGTGTAATACCGCCCCGCTCTCCAGAGCACACCGAGATTATTCGAGGCTAACTGAACATTGCTCGATATATCAACACCGAGAATTCTATTCCTTGACGTTGAATTAATGGAAGTATCCTCGAAACAAGGAGATAGGCTAAAAGGTTGCTTTTAGCGGTAAAGGCGCAGACTTGTGTCTCCTGAGGGTTAAATTGAACCAAGTTTAGGTAACCCCAGCTCAAGACCTGCTCCAATACAGACTCGACTTCAGACACAAGTGCATTTCGACTCTTAATGTCCTGCTCCCAGGAAATGTTTGCCCAGCCGGTATAAAATGCATCCCCCGTATTGTCGACTGCATTCTGCGTTGCTATTCTGCACCAAATCGTTGATAGGCAGAAGAAACAAAGTGGGGGATATAACACAGCCTTGTGGGACACCATCATTCACAGGTTTAGTCAGAGCGGACACAGTGGACCAGTTCCAATGATTTTCTTATACGACGCTGACTACGATCACTAAGATTACCGTACTGGTTAGAAGTTGAAGGAGCCTCTTAAGACTCGATGATTTCTTCTGAGGTTGAGTGGATTATTTATACAGAGCTAGTTGTAGTTTCCTGCTCAAAATTTCGGTTTTCTTGTCTATTGGGGTTTATTTGTGTTCTGTTTCTTTTGATGAAATGTAAGAGTTGAATTTGGAAGAAAGCCATTTTTTTTTTGCCTTGAAGCTTTTGCGATTTAAATCAATGGATTTGTAAAGTTGTTCGCATTTACAAATAAACCTTGTATTTTTTTGCTATAAATCGAAGTCGCTGTGAATGTAGTCAGGAATACTGTAGGGGTAAATTGCATTCAAGACTCTTGTTGTTCTTCTATTTTCGGGAATGTCCAGAGGTTTTGATTTCGGTCCTCGTAAAGGGGGAACTATTTTCCAATAATTTTGACTTGGATCAACAATACCAATAAGTGCGTGAGTGTGTGTGTGAGGTGTCTCTCTCACTCGCTCTACGAGTCCAACGTCAGTTGAAACAAACATTACGTCCAAGTTAATTGTAAGTTAACTGTGGGATAATTGAGCTATTTTTGATACATTGCGTGGCGTCAACATAAGTACAACTTATGTTGACGATACACATGTTTTTATGTTAATTATTAATTAATTAGTATCAACTGTTGTCAAAATATACGTTCGTATGGAAGACACACACATTGAGGAGTGTCTTTTCAAAAGGGGTTCATCCCATTTTTCTTTTCGGTTAACTATGAAAGCAAAAAAAGTTCATAGTGGAAATAAACCCTTTTGAAAAGACACTCCTCAATTACGTAATCTATCATTAAAATAATAATGTCATATATTTAAAAAATATCATAGTCATCGTGTCAAAGAATGCAAAGAAAATAAAAACTTAACGAACAATTTAGTGAAGTAAGTAGAAAAAATTAATAGGGTAAGTACCCTATTAATTGTATGTTATTAGTAATTTTAATATTTTGTAACCAACACCGCATCTTCCCTTCATGCATTCGTGTATCAAAACGTAGATCAACAGCTTGTTACATTTATAATTGCACATTAAGCTTGACTGAATTTGAAATATGTGCAATATTAAAAAAGAGACAGGCACATCAAGCAACATACGTATACGTACAGTCAACGTCAAAAGTAAGTGATCAAAAATAACATTTCAAAACATGTTCAAGCATGACGGCCCAGATAAAACAGATTATAACAAAGTGTCATTTTCAACTGAATATTTAATTAGTCAAAAGAAAATGATCATAAACGATGCCACAACTGTCTCTTTACAGAAAATTTCAATAAAGAATAAATTTTTTTTTACCAAAGTGTCAAGTGTCCAACAAGATAAAGTCAAAATGACAAAATATCCAAATGAAAACTAGGGTAATTACGGCAGTTAAAAAGGATTTATTTTAAATGTTGCAAAAAAAAACAATGCGAAGTAGTAGGAACTTTTTTTAACCCTTGACGGAAATGAGAGGTGTTATAGTTGTTTCGCGTGTTTGTCTTACGAGTATAACCGACATTAACCGAACGTCTGACTTGTATTCCGAGGTGGTCTTGAGAAGACATGAAGGCCCAAACATTCATATTCACTTACATGTGATAGTTTGGTAGTATTACTGACTATTGCTATTCTAGAAAATCAGTTTAATTTTAAACACTCAGTAATGACTTTAACTGTTTAAATGGCATGTCACTTACTTATGACACATTACGAGCTAATTTACTTATGCTAAACTACAATAATCAGAGACATCTGTCTTAATTTATTGCATATACTATTTTGAGACCCTATTTCATCAGTTTTTTTTGCTGTTGACTGTACCCCCCTCGCCAGTTTAAATAAAATACGATTGAATGTTAGAGAAATATGAAGACCCACATCCGAAAATGTAACGTGCACATATTCAGATGTGGGTATTCATATGTCTTGGGTCTTTATATTAATGTGGTTAGTTGGGTAAAACTACATTTCATTAAAAAGACAGTGCACGAATTGTTTACTTAATTTGTGACCGATTCTGAAGTAATATTTACTTCTAATTATATTCTAAATATAGACGCCACAGCGCACTGAAGGATCTAGTACGAGTAAGTCGTTTATTGTAAATAGTTTGAAAATCTGTAAGTGTTCGATACTAAAATCATAAATAGGTAAAAAAAAATGGTGTGATTGTTTGCATGTTTGTATGTACTCTCAGAAACTACTGAAACGATTTCTACAAATCTTTCATTAATAAATAAATAGAAAGCTACATTATCCCTGACTAGTAAAGGCTTTTTCGTATTTTGTTTAAAACGGAGCTAAGCTAGGGGCGGATCGCTGGATTTTAGTGGCATATAAATATTTTTGTGTTAATGTTTGTTGCTTATAAACTTTCGAAGCGCCTAATACTTTTGTGAACCCTGTTAAAAGTTATTTTAATGGTAATCTGCCTGTTTGTCAGCAGATTATGTAGATAATTAACATATGTATGTATACTGTTTTTTCTGTCCTTCATGTGAGCTCTTCCCGAAATAATGAAAGTAATCAAAATAGCTTTAAAAAATATCGTTGACAGTACTTGAAAGACTTTCGATAGGTTTGTGAGAGTTGTTTAGTCCTATCAAGTAAAAATATTTTTCTCAAATATCTTCAAAAATGGTGCCTATAATCTTTGCAAAGAGGATACGCGAAGAGACTCGTGTTCTTCGTAGGAGTAAAAAACGTTTTAAGTTCCATTTTTGACACTAGAGATTATTTTCTATTCGGTCAGTTGCATAAACAATCGACAATAATGTAACTAGCCTTTATGATAGGAGGAGGAGCATGTGTAAGGAGCAAGCTTATAGAGGCCAAGGCAAGCGCCGGGTTAGTTCAGTTAGCCGAGCTAGCGCGCCGCGCGCAACGTCTGCATACCTTAGACATAAACACTGCAGCATTCAGTATCGCATTCGTCTTCCCACTTTTTTGTATCTTACTGCATTCCTACGGATTTACAGTATACACTTCAGACAATGGATAACATTCAGTGTAGTAATGAACGATCTAACTTTTGCACTATCAAACACATACGAAAAAATTAATCCCTACACACAATTTTGTCTTCAGTCCAGAAATGCCCAATGTATGAATTCGGTGATTAAAATTTCACGTACCCCGTTCCTTTGTTAAATATATTTCATTTAGAAACACTGCTGCACACCGCAGTCAATTTTTAAAACGCCATAGATACATTTATTTGCGATCTTCATGTAAAAACCTCATACGCTTATCTCATTTTATCGTTTAATTATTAATCAATAAATCAACAGTTGCCAGTGAGCTAGCGTTTACTCGGACCCCGATATACAGTCCACAATTTGATTCATACCCCACAATCAATGGAACTATGTCAATGTGACGTTATAAATCAAATATTTTAGTCTCTTAAGCACGAATTAGAAAAGCAATAAAAAAATCTCAATTTTGCTGTCTTGCTTCACTTTAGTTTTATAGAATGGACCATTGTGTCTTTTTTCCACTTTAAAAGTAGAGTAAGACAGCAGTCAACTTCTACACTTTTTATTGCTAGTCTAAACCCAAATCCGCAATCGAATTATAATAAGTATGGAAGCGTAACTGAAGCTCAAAATCGGCCCCACGGACTTAGTGCCGGCCGGGGTAGAGCTAATTCTTAGTACCGAACCGTCTATCAGTCGACTTCCTGACGCAGTATAAAAGAGTTTATAAATAGAATTACAACAAAAAAAAAATAAGGTAATCTTATAAGTTTAAAAAAAATGTAAATCGCCGTCTGGCTTGGGTGGATGCTTTTCGTCGCGAATTGCGTAGCGAAAATTGGATGCAAAGCAAACATTGCAGGATTTGCGGTACCCATTTTGATGAATCGGATTATGTCATCTTAAAAACAGGAAGACATTTTTTAAAAGTCACAGCAGTCCCAAGAATGTATGAGTACCTACGTTGTCAACATTTATTTACAATAATATTAATAATAATTTAATGAATATTAGACGTCGAGTGGTTCATCACTAATCATCACTCATCTTACTTTTCTGCTTAACTTATGATAGATATGCATATGCATGCATGCCTAGGTTTAATCTTATTCTCGCAAAAACTTAATAAACTATGATAATCTTACGGCCCGTTGTTTGATGTTTGTTTGAAAGATATTCTTTTTTTTTAAATATAATTCATTATTTAATAACAGTGTTATTTTTGTATTAAATCATCCAAGTCAAATGTTGAATTACTTAGAAGCGTCCAAGCGAACTTTATGAAAAAAAGATGTAAAAAAAAACTTGTGTCACAGAGCTGGTAACCAATTGCAGATTTTTGTCTTTATAAAACCTTACTGAAATTACTGTCTACTCAAACGTTATATCAATACATAACATAAATAACTTCAAACCTTAACTCAATTAATATTTAGTTGATTATCGAAACCACTCGATACATAAGATCTTGTCATTTCAAAAGGTGGGTGTTTTGGAGCGGATTTGGAAGTCGTTTTTGTTTGAGGTTACTCTTCCATACTTATTATATTTCGATATCTAAACCTCGGTTTACGGCTTGATTGATTACGTCACTCTGACTAAGTTCCATCCTATTATGATTCAAATTGGTGGACTGTACTTTAACCAAGTTAAGATCTAAGAAGTTAAAGTAGTGTTACTTTAACTTCTTTGTGTAGTGTTAATTTAAGCCGAAAAACTCAATAGTAACAACTATTATTTCTACCATATAAACCACCATCATAATTCGTACCTTTTAGGCGGAAAGTAAAATGATATTGAATTAAAACAGTCTAAACTACTCAATCACAATCACATTATCGTGGGTAAATTATTGAAAAATGCGATAAAAGTTCTTGGTTATCTGTAATTTTATCGCGTGGTATGGCAGTGGCAGTATAAAAAGCTTTTGAGTACCATTTCCATGAGTTAATGTATGAATATGTAATAAAATTGTTTGAATGAATTACATATCATAAGTATAACTATAATGATTACAACATAAAACATTCGTATAGCTAAGCTGTAAGCCGCCGACATTCTAATCTACTAAATATTATCGTTAGGAAAAACCACATAATATTTCTTTAATTTATTACGAACCTTCATGGGCATCCTCAGTTTTAGTATCTCACTGTAGTCCCTCAGAACCGATGTTGGTGCGTGAATCTAAAATAAACCAAAATCCATACTGAATAGCTATTAGTGTAGCATTATCCGAATACTTCACGTATTTTAAGGTTTAGTGCGTTATTTTATTATATTATCAACCGAAAACCGTCCATTCGTCAGTTCTTCTCCATTTAGGTACTACCGAAATAGGATACGTAAACTATTCAAAATTCAATAAAACATTTGTTGTCGTTGAGGATATCCTAACAAATAATAATGACAAAAGGTAAAAACAAGGAACCTCTTCAAAACGATGTTCTTCTTAAGACTGCACCGAGCAAACGTCGAGCGTCCAGTGGCGCCCTCGTGACCATTGTGTTTTCTAATTAACTTTAGAATTTTCTTTGAATCTGACGATGCTCTTTTGTAATGCAACAAGTAAATACACAACTTATGGGATACGTAACATACTTTAATAACAATTAAATTTGTTAACTCATTTACCGTGTAATTGTTAAACTAAGGAATGAGTAGCAAAACTAATGGAAACCTATCATTTTATACACTAAAATTATTTCAATTTCAACCTTTGAGTAGAGCTTCACGGGAAAAGGTGGCCACTTTTTTCCGTGAAGTTGACAACTCGAAGGTCAATTGTTATTCAACTATGTGGTCCTATATAGGTTGTATTTTTACTTGCACAACAAAAATTCACCGTCAGATTTCAAGAAAATACTTTAGTTTATTAGAAAACACAATGATATTAATGAGGGCGCCATTTTACCTACATCCGGCATTTTCTCGGTGCAGTATTAAGGCTGTATTCTAAATCTGGCAGCTTATTTGTGCAGGTAATGAAGATTAAAAATAGTTTTTACCTCATAATTAAACAACAAATGTCATGAAAGTGTAAGGCTGCAATAAGTACAAAAATACATGAAGATTACACGGAAATAATGTTGTAACTTACAACATTATTTTCCTGTAGTCTAGTGACACTCACTACATCTAACTGCTGTGGGAGATTTTAAGCAAGTGACATTTTTTATTTTTGCTACGATTGGTTACGAAACGAAACTACATCCAAAACTCTATTCTACACTTTCAGTGTTTTTGAAATCAAATCATCTCGAACCACCATAATATTGACAATAGTACTGATATCTACCCAGTTTTAGGCAGATCTCCCACCTAAGGCGGAAGGAACAGGGGGTTGACGATATTGTAATGCAAGGAGACTACTAATGTCATATAATGTCATTACAACAAAACAATAAAAACAGTTGATCGCTGACTGTTAACACCATAAGCTAAGACTGTTATAGCTCTTAAAACGCCCTGATACGCTCTTACGATTATCTAACCGCTTAACTCCAACCCAAAAGAGTTCTTGAGAGTTATTGCAATATACTATAGTTTAATAAACCGCTTTGAAACCGGGGAATTTGTGTTTCGAGGTAAAATAACGCATTTGATTGAAGGTTAGGCTTTTAGTAATCGGGACACCTTAAAATGTCTTACTATACCTACTCCGTGAACTAACAAATAGCGTGTGTTGGTGTTATATGTACGTGCACGCGAGACTCGGCGACCATGAGCGATGCATCGCGCAGCGTTAAACTATATTTGGTCGTTTGTTCGTCGTATACCTCGAAATCAAAAAATCTTTGTAGCTTTTCACCTATTCGCATTTCGCCGCGATCTCAAAATTTCTGAATAGATTTTTATTCTTGTAGTATGATTTTTGATCGCTAATTACAATTGTCTACAAAATTCATAGTAGATTTACTTTCCTGCCTGTCTTCACTGTAGTCGCTTTTCACCTCGATAGATATTTGTTTGTAATGCGTTATTACATATCGCGATATTTCCTTTAAGCACTATACCTCTATAGTTTTGTTTTGTAAATGCATTTCGCACTTGTAGCTTATCTCCTGATTATATGTAACCTCGTTGTGCATATATACTCCAGTGGTATAACCAATTTACGGTTATTACAATACACTACAACAATATGCGACCCAAATAAGATGCGACTAAAAATACTTGCGGCTAACTAAATAGGCTATTGATAATACATGCTACATCGAAATTTGCTACTGTTGTAAAAATCTATTCAAAATATATGCGGCTTAATAAATAGGCTATTGATAATACATGCTATTTCGAAATTTGCTACTGTTGTAAAAATCTGTTAAAAATATATGCTAGTAACAAAATATACTACCGATATTACACGCTACAACAAAAAACGCTATCACGGTGAAATGCGAATAGGTGAAAAGCTACAAGGATTTTTGATTTCGAGGTATACGACTAACAAACGTATTTGGTAAGTTATTAAAACAAGACTGAGAAATGTCAATGATCCTGGTTAGGTACTTTAATAAAGTGCAATCCGTGCAGGTGGTCGGGCGCGTCGCGCTCGAGCTGCAGCCCCTCCCGCTCGAGGTTGTCCTCGAAGACCCGGCGCTGCTGGCGGGCCGCCGGCGAGGACGCGTGCTCCTTCCCCGCCTCCCACACGAGCACGAAGTCCACCGACCGCACGCCGTCGTTGAACGTAAGGGACGGGTTGTTCATTATTCCCTCCATCACAATCCTGCAGTAGGGAATCCCATTTACCAGATCATTTGAGATATACGCCACGCCACACTGCTTGATGAAGAAGAAATGAAAATTAAATTAATAATATAACAGTTCCATAACTATCAATATAACAATGCGCATATTTCGACGAACTAGTGTGACGCATCTAGTGTTGCCCGTATACAATTTAATAGTGATGGATGACGAACTGACGATGTCAGTATACTATATCCATTACCATAAGAAATGCTAGATTAAATAAAGTTATAAATGTTGTTAATGTTATTATATTATAATACAAATCGAATTGTCTGAATACAAATCTTTTGAATCTAAATCATCATCTAAATCATCATAAATATCAATAAGTAAAGTACTACGCATAACTACTGTGGTTACTTTTGTGCAGTTTTGACCCCTAATCAAATTAAGATTTCATATTGTTGTTACTAAAAACAGATGTGGGCACGGGCAAGCAAGTTATACAACTACGCCAGATTTCAAGTTGATAGGTTCTATAGTTTCAAAGAAAAACTGCTGTGACATACAAACAGACAGACACCGATGTCTCACAATAAGGGTTCCTTACAGGATGTCCGGGATATTTTTTTTCCTACGTTCTATCTAACATGAATAATTGGTTTGTTCTGAAATGGTACCTATGTTCGTGACACAATATTGATGGTTTCATTGATTTATTAAATGAATTAAATAAGTTGCCCAGTATATTTGATTTACATTAAGCCCTTGTTCTTCTGACCCCGTCAATAACCTTTTCGTCACTATTATCGTGGGTATGTTATTGTTGAGGATGTTGTAAACATATCCGAGTGCGGCGGGAATGTTGTTTGAGTGATGGGTGACGTGACGTATGCGCACTGTGCGCAGTACTCACGCGCAATGATTGGCTCGATGCTTCCCGTTACCGGCGCCGACGCCGACGCCGACGCCGACGCCGGCGGGCGGCGCGGCGCCCTCCCCGCACCCGCACTCCTCCGCCGCGCGCGTAGAAGCTTCGCTACCGTTGTCTCTGGAATAGTGTGCCAAACGCAAATTAAGCACACACATTTACAACCAACTTCACCGGTTTGCAATCGGTAAAGCCCGGTGTCGAGTGACTTATAATAATAACAACAAATATGCCGATTGTTAGCTCATCTTTAGGGTTCCGTACCCGGAGGGTAGCCTATCGGTACCCTCGTAATGCGCCCACGCTCTCCATCCGTCGCCCTAACTTTAAAGAGCTTCATCTTTTAAACCTAAATAGGTTGTATTTTTTTTCAAAATATGTATAACAACGGATTTACTAACAAATGTTTTTTTTTCAAAAGATAGTGAAATAATAAAGTTATTTCACCGTAGGTATTTAAAAAAAAATGTAAGTTCCGTAATAAAGGTAAAATATGCAAGCCTCAAAATCGGTATGTTTATAGTATAAAACCTAAAGAAAAACAAAAACAAAAAAAAAACAAGTGAGATTTGGGCTCGAAATCGAATTAAAATCAAAATATAATAATACAAACAGCGCTTGACCGGTTTTTTACTTAAATAACAACCATATCCATTTACTTATCAAACATAGGTACCGTAAAATGCTGCAACTTCGACATTTAAGCTCAATTTTGCCTATTTCGTTTCAATTACGACATCTCGCATTTGCTTAGTTTTTCTTGTTTTTTACCATTTGATAGTAATTTTCATTATTCTGGCAACACATATTTCATTTACTCGTAACTCCATTGTTACTCCACCAGTTCAGCATCATAAGTTGGAGTGAGTGGCGCTTAGGGTTCATTAAAACAAAATTGCATAATGCCTTATTAACCAATTTGACTAAATTTCAAATGGCCATGATGCCATAATGGCTAAATATCAAATTGACGCATTATTAAAATGAACGAAATTCATAATGACTTTGACCGAAAACGTCCATTCCCGAAATGACTAAATATTGATTAAATATTGATACATTTCCTTTAAACACCGGAAAGGCAAAATGTCACAAACTCAAAATAGGGTAAAGTCGCCAGTGGTCAGCCAGAGATCAGTAGTCCACTTTATATGAGTGCGAAAGAAAGAGTGGAAAATATATATTTTGTACTCTTCCCACTCATACAAAATAAAGACAGAGGCCGACTTCAGGTCTCTGGCTGACCACTGGTGACTTTACCCTACCATTTTTTTTATCTAGTTTTACAGTTGTGATAAGTGTATGGGGGTGTACCTATAAGATTTAAAAAATCTTCCTTGTTGCATAGGGTAGACTGGGGACAATCGAATGACAATTAAAGCTAAATGTATGCCCATTAGTATGCAAAACTGCACGGCCGCCTTTTTGATTTGTTATAAAAACCAGATTCTTAGTTAGAATTATATTCACTAGTAATGCAAATTTAATTGCAATGACAATAACAATAATGTTTGCCTGATGTCATTTTATAATCTTTATAGTAATACATTAGTTTCAAGTGGCCAGCGGTAAACAAGTAAACCATATGTGAAGGTGTAACCTGTTAATACTCGGTTATTTTGGGATTTGGTTGTTTTGCGATGAAGGTGTTGTGATGTTTAGTTATTATGAGACAATGATATTTTAAAATTCAGCCGTATTAAAAATTTATTTACATTTTGGGATTCAGCCATTTTGACACAATATAGTACATTACTGCACAGACCAGGAAGTAGGCCGTTGCGGGACGAGTAGAGTTATACGCTATATACGAGTCCAGCAACCGCCCTTCCTGGTCGAGGCTTGTATAGTGCTTTTCTCTAACAATGCGAGGAAATTAAACAAAATTTCAGTTTTGATATAATATGTATTCAAATGTATTAAAAAAATGAAGTCAAATACGATGTGATAATATGACGAAGGCAAATGGCAGTAAGTACTTAACCGACTATGCTTCTTCTTTACACTCTGGTGGTGTGCCGATAAACACATCTTCATCACTGGAACTCATTTTACTTTTATATTTTCGCGAAACAAAAATAATACGTACTGTACTTAAACTTCCCTAAGAAAAAAGTATTCCCGATTCCCGCCTTAATTTTATTAATTCTAAACGCAGAATGTTTTAAAAAAAGTAAAACTATTTGACACTTTGGTAAATACGCTGTAAACGCGATAAACGGCGTTTACCTTTTTAGTCTATGACATTTAAAAAGTAAATAAACATGGAAGAATTTGAAAGTGTTTGGCTGTTTGGAGTTAGTTATCATAGTCCAAATATGGTTTTAAAAAGTAAAAAACCGGGTACGTTATGAAATTTGTATACATTTTCGCGGCCGCTGCCGCTGGTAAATAATAACTTTTTTTTTTTTTTTTGCCTGGGCCTGGAACTCGGAACTTCGCGGGCTGATTTTACAACAGTAAGGTTAACATTTCCGAGCATGTGGGAGAAAAAGTTATTTTATCTACACTCATATCATAAATCCTCTACAGTGTGTCTCTGACCTTGGGGCTTTAATTTCAACGATCGATTCTACTCGCTAAACTGAACTACTTTTGTTCTGCAACATGAAAAAATAACTTAAATTTAGATAACTAATTGATGTTAAAGTCTAATTGTAAAATCAGTGTATTACATACTGGCCATGTAATCACTATCTCATGGTACGGGGGCGACATTACCTTGGTACGAGGGCTAAAGGAAAATGGAGAATTGGATCGCGTACATTGAAAATTAGATTTAACTTGTATGATAAAAAATAAATTTAAACTGAACATATTTTTAACAACTTACAGAACCAAATAAGTTTAGTTTCAGGAGTAGAATTGATCTATGCATTTAAAGCCCCAAGGTCAGAGGCACCCTGTATAATGCGTTCAGAATCCGTAGACAATGACCATCATTACAAGATACAATTTTACTATGATATATTTTTTTATCTGTAGCTGTAACTTTTGATAAAGTAATGTTGTTCAAATTTGGAACATCTTCCAATACCAACACAATTCAAACAGGGGGTCAATTCTAGTATCTATTAAACGTCGACTCGGTATATTTTAAGTAAAGTGTCGTACGCCGTTTTGATGTCGAATGACATTAGAATAGGGACTTTGTTAGCTTGTCTATGATTTAAAAAAAAAACATTCATATTCGTGACACAGGTTAGCTTTGCCGCCATTTGTTTACTCTGCCGCCTGTTTTTAAAATCCGACAAAGTATATTTGAAGTGAAATATGAGTAGTGATACTAAAATAAATACTTCTTTTCTCTGATTTGATTTATTTCTTATTTCAGTTCATACATTAGCTTAACACCTACCTATAGATTATATTTCAGGTAGCAGTAGCACTGGTAGCTATGAAGGTTATTTGCCTTCGGCTACTGAACGCATCTTAGAGTACTTATAATATGTGTGTAGATAAAGTAATGTATGCAACTGTACATAATTAGGCCTTAAAAAACTCGTGTGATGTTATTATGAAACTCGCCTTCGGCTCGTTTCACAAAACCACACTCGTGTTTTAAGGACCCTCTTTATGTACCAGTTACATAAAATACTATTGAGATCTAGGTATGTTGGTAATAGGGTATAACGAAATCAAGGTAAAATGAGACCAAAACTATGTCTCGCAACTTATGAATTTAGATCTACAAAAAAAAGGTGTTATTTCGGAAGTAGTAACGTCCCAGGGTAAGTAAATACTGTCTATTTTCCGTAAGTTTAATATTTTCAAGCAAAGGACACAATTTCATCATAATAACGTAGTAAGCAATATTGGACAGTATTTTGAAAACTTGAGTGACGAAACGCCAAATAACATAATCCAACCAGTACAACGACTACAGAACACTAAGCGTGCTAAATTGCACTAGTTGAGTCTCATAAAATACAATAATAACACAAATTATTAACAAAACCTTTGAACAAACACGGTATAAAAATCGCGAAACTAATAGCGTAATGTGAAAAAAGGATGCAAAATAATTATATTAGAGGTTGTGTGCGACAGCGACTGCGCTATTTTGAAAATTAATGCATGCATTATAAGTTTAAAATTGGATGAAATAAGCCGGAGTGCGACGGTTGGACTTGCGAGCTTTCTCACTCGGGTTTTTATGGTAACATTCTGCCGCTGTGTCTATGAGTGCGAGTTTGAAGCGCTAGGAGATTGTTTGAATGTGCTAGTGCAAGTCCAGCGCCGAGTCACCGGATTGTATGGCGGTTTTAATTGTGGGTTTATGTTCGAGAACGAAATGTAACTACTATTTTTTTAAACAATAATCTTTTTTGGGAACATCCCTGCAGTTAACGATATATTTGTATAGACAGTTTGTGGAACCTGCTACAACTTTGCCTATTGTCTGTGAAAAAAAAGTATTAAGCTTATGGCAATAATTTGTCTGCCAGGGACCAAAGCACAGTGTCTCATGTACACGTGTAAATATTATTACAAATTACAACACATTATTTATTGAGATATCCGTCTAGTCAAAGTTACGTCTTGAGCCTACAATGTTGCCTGCCACTTTGATTGCTTGTAATTCGGAAATACTGCGTGATTACATTGATTACCTAATGAGATTTGAGTCCTATCTGGCAAAGCTATGGTTTGTTTTCCGGTTAATACTCATTAAACGATAAAATAAGGTTACAGATTTAAGAAAATAACGTCAAAATCCAGGCAAAGTTTCAGCATTTTTTTTCTTTTGTTCCTTTCATTATTTATTTGTATAACGCCAACTAAAAACTAAACTAAACGTAAACTTTGTGTTATTTGTACTTTTAACTTGTGGTAACTTTAGTAGTTGATGTTGTAATATTTTTCTAACTATTAGTTATACTTGTACCGTTTGTTACCCTAATAAACATAAAAACATTATAATATTTTACGGTACAAGTGTTGAACGTAGATGACGTATCACAATATTCACCACGTTCCGAACATAGCAATTATTATTTTTAGTTCATAATTATTTACTTCTATTTAAATTAATAAAGTAATACATGCTTTTCAGATTATTGGCAGGTTATATTTCCTATTTTTAGCATAAGAAATTCGGTAAACAAAGAAGCAGGTATCGTTAACATTTTTCTTCAGAAGATAATAATGTATTAATACGATAATAACAATAACAACAAACTTTAACGGACAAAAAAGGTCTTTAAGGTGTGGTTGCCGGGTTAGAATAGTGCCACTCCATGTCTTCCCGTGGATGTCGTAAGAGGCGACTAAGGGAATAAAGGCTTGTAGTACTATTAGGCGATGGGCTTGCAACCTGTCACTAATACGCTGGTAAACATCTTAGCCTATTTGTGCAGAATGTGGTTTCAGAATTATCAACAAGTTTTTAAAGTTGTAGGTAATTCTGTAGCTCTGCCTACCCCACTCTGGGATTACAGGCGTGAAGGTATGTATGTATGTATGTATGTTTAACGGACAATGGAAATCAACAACTCAAAAAAAATTAAAGATTCTGGGACAACCAGGTAGGTACCAAGAATGTATCGCGCTCGCAAAACATACGACATAAGAGTGAAGTTTAAAAACAAAGATGAACAAACAAGATCAATTGAAATTTCAAAATGCCCAATGCGTATTGTTACGAGGCCATTATGTGAACCGTAAACCGTAAACGTGTAGATGAGGGTAGGTTAGTTAGGTTGGCTTTATAAAAACCTTGAAAAAGTAACAGTTACAGATTATGACATTTATAACTTAAAACACTTTATGAGCAAAAATAAATATGAGAGTCAGTATAGATCATGTTGCGGGGCGTGACTTATGAACGGGCGGACAAATTTCAAAGTCAATAAGCCAGAAAAAAGCCGGAATAATTTATTTGTTCCATCATGTGACAACCATAGGAATAAACAATACCCATTAAATTAAAATTAACCAACTTTTGAGTTAGACGGTAGTTATAGTGTGTTAAAATTAGATTCTAATGTGCTGGTTTGGCAGAAAATTTTAAAATAATAATAATTAAAAATATCTTTTTACACAACAAATACGCAAGTTTTTTTTTAAATACACTTAACACCTCTTATTGATGCACAAATCACTTTCAATAAATATAATAGATTTTATGAATTCTGACTATTTTCATACGTTCACATTTTTTTACCTAAACTTTAGTAGGTACCTATTTTTACATAAATTAAGAACTTATGCTACGCTGGAATTGTAGTCATGCAATCGGGATGGTAACTACTGTCTTGTTTTCGAATCTAGCAGGGTTGTCCGATTTTGGATTGCACTCCGTGCAGCGACTCGACGACTTCAAAAAACAATTGAAACCGAACCATCGCTTTTTTTCCATGTGGCCAGTGTGTTAAGATAATGAAACTTTAGAGATTATAAAAAGGTATCATTTGTGAGATTATAAAAAGGTATCAGGTGTTTGTAAGTATTAGATTCCCGAAACTTTCAGTGCAGCCCTCGTAAACCCTAACCCAAAGAAGCAATGTCACAAACACTACGGAACGTTTTAAGCTTATATCCGACTAAATTATAGCCTGACTATAGTTCATTTATTTTAGGATGAGAAAAAAAAAAAGAAAAAGAACCAGTAGTCGTCAACTCTAATACTCGCTGGCAGAATCAATAAGAATCTATGCACTCAATATATTGTAACTGTGCATGTGTCATTAATGTTTTTGTGTTGGACAAAACATTGGGTCTCGATATTATATAAAAAATTAACTATAAAACTATTTGAATATGTATAAATTGGTTTCTAACTGCTATACTTAATTGATTTACCTAATTTAAGACTGACTGTTCCGGTTGAAGTGTCATCGTTTCTCCGCTAAAAAGTGCGGTAGTAGTGTAGAGATTAAAGATGTAGACTTAACGAGCAGCTGCCAACTTTAACAAGGAAATGAACAACAAACAACTCACAACAAAAACAACTATGGAACAATATCAACGCTCACGCTCTCGAACTCTGGAGAAAATGACATAACATAACATGGGACATATCACATAAGGGCGTTGTGACGTTCAATCTGTCAAAAAATGCAAACTATGGCGTTATTAATGATCAATTTAAAATTCACTAATTTCGCTATATTTGACAGGTGACAGGATAGTATTTGATTTAGTCGAGTTATATGCTCAGACGTTTCGTTATTTTGTTAACACAGGTTTGTAACCCCTGCTTCTTTAGGTCTTTTATAGACCACGTTTCTAATTGAAGTAAATTTAATCAACACAAATAAAAAACGCAATGTAAAAGTAACGAATATGACTTAAAGTACTACTGCAATAGATTATAACGTTCATTTAATATTTACTGTCAAATAATAGCAGTCAAAAAAGACGTTTTGGAGCAATATTTTTGTATAATTATTATGTTGCGTGTAACGTGCCCAATAAAATACCTTTATTTCTTTCCGTATCATGCTAAAATAAATGGACTATAGAAAAATGAAAACCTCTAATGGCGTCGCCACTAACACTTTTAGTATCTGTTTTTCGTAAATTGCAATATAAATGTCAGTTCATATAATTTCCGCAATATGGCGAAGTTTTTTATTTTTCTGGTCAATCTTTAAAGAGATCGTGTCGTAAAAAACAAAAACCCGGGCAAGAGCATGTCATGTGCACAATAAACCGTGACATAGTCGTGATGGTTTTTCTTTAAAATTCGTTGTGCATATTACTACCTATATGCATGCCAAAGAACAGCTTTCTACTCGTAGAACTAAGTATCTGAGCTAAGTTGCGGACGGATGGACGGACATGGCGAAACTCTATAAAGGTTTCTAGTTTGACTAAGGAACCCTAAAAATGAGTGGAAAGCCTTGGACTGCCTGTCACACAACAAGCAGTTAATAACAAAGGGGAAGACCATAAAAGAAACAGTAAATTAATGTAGTACGAGTAGGATGTCTTGACTTAATCCTATATTGTAATAGTAGTTTATGAAATTGTTGCATAATGAGGGGTATTAAAACACGAGTGTGTGTTTAAGAACCGAGCCGCTAGGCGAGGTTTTTAATACTATCACAAGAGTTTTTTAATACCTAGTTATGTGCAGTTTCATACACTACTTTATCTACAGGGTTGGGCAGATTAAGTGTCCTAGTTAAAAAGAGCCATAAAATTAAAACAAGACAGATTTTTTTTAAATTTATCACGTTTTTATTTTTAACGTACTCTATACTTAAAAAAACTAATTCATAAGTTCAAATCGCTCGCCATCAGCTTTAATAACTTGACGCATTCTTCCATAGAATGCATTGCACGCGGCACGCACTACCTCGTCTGGTATTTCATCCCATATCTTGACTAATCGATGCTTGAATGAGTTTAGATTCATGCCCTGTGTGCTCCCAATCTTGCTCAGCATGTAACCCATATCGAAAAGTCCAAAGCATTCAAATCCGGCGATGATACAGGCCATTCTTGCCAAGGTATAAAATCTGTCAAATTTGTTCTACACCAATCTTGAGTGCGTTTAGCTTTGTGAGATGGGGCACTATCTTGTTGGAAGCAGTAATAGTCGTTTCCATATAATTTTTGAGCATTTTCTAGCAAATGACCCTGTAACACGTTCTGGATGTAATAGCCTTGGTTAATTTTGACACCTCGATCAATAAACAGCAGCGGTAACTTGCCTCTAGGCGATATCGCACCCCATACCATGACAGCTGATGCACTCTGGAACCCGTTGTACGGCTAATTTGTCCACAGGAATATCCTTCAATGAAGCACCATAGACACGATCGTTTTGTTGGTTGTGACTGTCTTGTAACTGGAACATCTTTTCATCGGAAAAAATAATATATCGCCGTCGTGCCAAGCTAGCTATTCCCTACATTTTTTCACTTTAGCTTTTTTCTGGGCATCTGTTAAGCCATGTTTTTTTTTGTTTTTTGTAGGCCTTTAGCCCAAGATCATATTTTAAGATACGACTCATTATTCGACGGGATATTTTCATATCTTTAGCAAGTTTGCTTGCACTTCGAGCTGGATTTCGTCTAATACGCTCACGAATATTTTTAATGATGTTTTTGGTGCGAACAGATGGCTTTCTCCCAGGTTTGGGCCTGATTTGTGCAGATCCCGTTTCTTTGAATCGCTTGACGGTCCGCGATATAAACCTTATATTGATATTTAAATGTTTCAGCGTCTTCAATATCTCACACGGTCGGTATTTTTTCTGGTACAAATCGCACACGAGCTGGCGTTTCGCGTCCATTGTTGAAAACAATATAAAAACAAAATATATCAAGCTGACGTGTAGAAATCATAAAGAAGATTAAATTATCAACAAAAAAAAAACGAAGTGAATAAGAAGTTAAGTTATATTTAAGTAAAAAAGCCATACACAACTAGGACACTTAATCTGCCCAACCCTGTACTCTCATACATTGCGATTCAACCTACTAAATAAAAGCAGGAATCGGATACCGGTATTTTTATTCAAACCGGTTTTGGCTCTACACTCCAAACCGAAATTAATAGCGTTTTTGGTTTCGGTTACCGGTTTTAAAACCGTTATTCAGCAGGTTTCGTTTCTGTTGAACAAAATTAACCGGTTTTCTGCGACCTTCGTTCCCATTTGTATATAAAATACATGGTTTACATGGTATAAGATCAGATAAGCGGATTATATCTAACTTGTATTGTTATTTAATCTTTAGGTAGATCTCGCGACAACCCTTTAGGTAGGTACTTAATTAAAATTATGTAATGTAAAAAATGTACTTATTTGTATTAATTTATACTTATCTTATTTCTTATTTTTAGGTGTATGCTTATTGAGCCAGGGGCCAAAAATGTTTGAAGACTATCTATAATCATAATCAAGCACTTTAATAACAAACATTAACATGATGCTTTATGAACTCCTAATTTCGAGCTTAGAAATGGGGTGAAATGGGCTAATTTTTAAAACAATATATTTTTCTCATAAGCAAATGCTCTTGCTTCAACCTGCAAACACGACGTGCTTTTGGAAAAATAATTTAAGTTAATTAAACTGCATATAATTGTTACATTTAGATGTACTTTTTATTTTATAATTTACAAAAGTCAGTTGCTTATTAATTCATTAGGTGAGCATTTCTGAAAAAGTTTGTACATTTCATTTACGACTTCGATTTGCAAAAAAAATTGCAGGTTGGTAGGGTGAATGAAGCTGAACCTAAATAACATAGTCTCCCAAAATGTCCTCATACACTTGTATGAAACTTTCCTTTTTTGTTACTAACTTTCTTTGGTTCATGGTAACAAAAAAGGAAAGTTTCATACAAATGTATGAGGACATTTTGGGAGACTATGTTATTTAGGCTCAGCTTCATTCACTCTACCAACCTGCAATTTTTTTTGCAAATTGAAGTCGTGAATGAAATGTACAAACTTTTTTAAAAATGCTCAGGTACTATTTCATGCGATAGGAGTGCATTGCTGGTTGAAGAGACTATTATAGATAAGTAAATTAATTGACAAAGTATGTCATCTCATTTACCAGTTCAATGACGTTACACGGAACGTTTTAAATTCCGTTCCTCTTGAATAACGATAACCGAAATGATTTCGTTCTTTATGAAAACGTTACTGAAGTATACCGGTTTATAAATGAACGAAAATTTGAACAGTTTACGAGCAATATTAAACGGTATTTTTAAACCGGTTCCGATCCCTGAATAAAAGATCAAAGTTAATAAAGTAAGAAATAGATTATTGCTTATAATAATTATTTAAGTTTTGTATGTTGCAATTATGAAATTGAATATTGATTGCTGGGCAGGCGTTGGTTTATATTAATATTAATTTCGTTCTTTTTGTTTTCTATGGTGTTTAGAAAGGAATTTGAAACTAAGATTTTGTTAGTCATAGAAACGTCTATGTAACCTTTTTTTTTTTTTTTTTTTGCCCCCGCGGCGACTTGAACAGCTACTACCGCAGGGATATTATGGCGTTTCCACGTGAAGTGATTTCGCCAGTGTCAAGGTTTATATGAGTATAAATCAATATAGCAATAAAACACAATCCAATCTTCTCTAGGAAGATTGGGGGCAACGTTGTACGGTGATTTGTAGGTCAGAGGTCAAGATAGTTTTAACTTCTGCACCACTGTGAGTCCACTTGAAACGAGAAGAAAGATGCCAGATACACGAAATAAGTCCAAGTCTTCAATCACTGTGCGACACAAAGGCATAAAAAGTACAAATCACTATCAGAAAAGAACTTTGAACACCTAATTACCCAAAAATTAAAGTCTAAAACAAATTACACGTCCGCCATCTTTTAACGTTGCAAATGGCCCATCCTATGTAACCTTCTGCCAAACCAAAACCTAGCACATCACCGCGCATGCGTTAAGAGGCCGTACACGAAATTTCGCCGATATCGCTGATTTATGTGATTTTCCAGACGTGATTTTACAGTTGAAATACTGTATTTCTACAAGTTTTAATACACAACACGAAAGATAAATTCTAATTTTATCGAATGTATGAGCTACTTTTCTGTTTTCATTATTTTATTTTGATTAATCGACCTGACACTGGCGACTGTTATGTGAATTTTGCTGGAAGAGGTTTAGAATGTCACATATTCATGAACCGTTTTGACGTCTAAACGGTATGAAAAATTTACAATGTACTGCTGTAAAAGTCGTCTAAAGAATGTATGAATTACTTTTTACCACTTTCAAATAAATTTTTCGAGTAAAAAAATAAATAAACTTGGTAATTTTTTATAGAAAACGGGCAAAAAAAAATTTTTATTTCGGCTACTCATAACCCTCGTTTATAAAATTAAAACAATAGAAATAAACTTTAGTTCATAATCAATGCATTACCTAAAAAAAATATCCAAAAAGTGCAAAAGAATTGGCAATAAATAATGTTTTAAAACCACCTACATCTCGCATTTTGATACTCGACAAAAATAAAAAAGTGGCTCATTTATTCGTAGCTCATTTATTCGATCATAACTTAAATGATATTTAATGTTGAGCATTAAAACTTATAGAAAAGCAGTATTTTAACTGTTAAATCACAAAAATAAGCAAAACGGTCAAAAAATCGTGTACGGCCTCTTAAAGCGGGCGCTGTCACAGACAATTAAAAGTTGGAATGAAAACTTTTTGTAATTCTGTAAAAATGAAGCGAACCGCATGTGCGTTCCATTATAAAAAAAATGATATGGAACCTCGTTGGTGACATTAACTTTTTGGATTAACTTGTATTGTAATGGTAAAAAAATTACTTTATAACATTATTTTACTAAAGAAATAATGTTATAAAGTGTTTTTTTTATTTATTTCGGTATTGTGTTTATAAAGTATGCCAAAATAAATTCGTTTTGAAGTTTACAATTTGAACTTTACGATATGAGAGTAGATAACAGTAGTTTATGTAACTGGTACATAATGAATGAAGCATCTTAAGGTACGAGAGCCGAGGTTAGAGCGCGAGCTGCGAGTCGAAAACTGGTAAATCTGGATTTTGGCTTCATTCTTTTTATGGTTCCGTACCCAAGGTCAAAAAACGGGACCCTATTACTAAGACTCCGCTGTCCGTCTGTCTCTCACCAGGCTGTATCTCACGAACCGAAATAGCTAGACAGTTGAAATTTACACAGGTTATGTACTTCTGTTGCCGCTATAACAACAAATACTAAAAACATAATGTAAATAAATAAGTGGGGCTCCCATACAACAAACGTGATTTTTTCTATATACCTAATGGTACGGAACCCTCCGTGCGCGAGTCCAACTTGGCCGGTTGTATGATTGTTCCTAGATCTAAAAAAACATTAATATTAAATAGATTATATAACGAGTATATCTATATTGTTTTCAATCAGTCATTCATATAAAATCAATTCGCTTTCTGTCTGAATTTGACAACTCCACTAATCGGTCAAAAATTGGAGAAAAGGCTGTATTCGCGATTGAGCATTAATTGTTATTAAAATACTCGTTTCAATGCCAACCATTATGCAAATACAACATTAGACATAGACTGCTATCAAATGGTAAATATGAAGTTACTGCAATGGCAAAAGAGCCTTGCAGTATTCGGAGTATATCATTGGGAATAAATGAATGCGCCACGAAACAAAAGGACGCATTTCCTTAAGAAATTAAACATGTTTCGATATAGAGCCGCCCATTATCACGTCTCGGGGGACGCTGCGAACAGGGACTGAGGTTGACTGTATTTTGAATACATAAACAAGGTATTAATTACCTTATTCATGTATTTTTAATAAACATAATATATTTCCTTTACTCCGCAATTAGGGTAAACCGACTTATTGGACATCCATTAGTAACAGGCCAATGAGGATTACGTCAACAATGATCATTTACAACTAAATGGAATTAAATGTGATTAAATAATGAGTACTTACTTTATTACATAGCGATCATTTCGTTACATCATTAATGAAGGGTGGCAATATAAATAATAGGTTTACGTAATTATTTATACCACTATTTTTTAATAATATCTCTGGCCAAAAAACATAAAATAAAAATAAAATTTCCTTAGGAATATTTAAGAGGTATCTCTTTTAAATATTTAAATGATCTTCACATCATTATAGTTAGTTACACGATGTATCTTTGACCTCGACTGAACCATTACATCGATGTGCACGTAACCGTAGTTACAACACAAAGTGATTGAATTCACATTCATTAGGATCCGTGGTAAGCAGATCTAAGGATACGCACACGTAACTCGAAGGTAAAATGTAATTGCCAATTGCCAAACACTGATATAATATTTTTAGGGTTCCGGACAAAATACTCTAATGAACACATATTAGATGACTTTGTTGTTTTTCTGTTTATTCAGACCCTTTTTCTCTCAAACGGGTTAAGCAGGTTATATGGAATATTAATTTCGTGAAACAAATATTAATGATTACGAATATGAATCTATTTTATATATTTAGGATAAATTCATTTTATTATGCATGGTCCAACTGGTTTTTTCAAGTTTGAATTTGTTGGCTAATTATGCAAGCATTTAAAGCGACACTTTACAAAAAACCGCGGAACAATATCATAACAACATTTATTATAATTTATAATAAATATTGTAATTTTGCTGCATAGCACGACGTTTTATTTCTCGCATTCAAAGTTAAAAGTAGTGTTTAACGCGAGACTGAACAACCATAACGAAACTGAACTACAGCCACCCTCGCTCGGCTTGGGTGGCTAAACATCTTATGTCATGTGTTGGTATCGTTACCTCGCATTTTAGTGAAAAGCATTATACAGGGTGTCCCAGAAACCGACGTCAACCCGCCTAGGGCTGATAGAGCAGCTAGTAAGCTATCGATTTATGTTCCCATGTATGTTCAGCAATTGACAACATTTCATTTTGGTGACACCTGCAAATTACTATACGAATCGAAATGGTTTTGCCTCCTGAACACGGCAAAATATTTATTTAGATTTATTTTTCAGTATTGACAAAATTACAAGTAAGTTAAAAAAAAATTGAGTTTTACCAATACTATGCCTGAATAGATATAATACCATTGCCTTTTTCACGAGAAAAATAGCTGTCATACTTCAAGTTTGACATTGATACTATTGACAGATGGATAGATACTTGAGATCGCTTGACCGCCATTATTAAAAAGAAAAACTTTTTTTTTATACAGATTGGACTAACGTAATATGTCCATTGTGACGTAGAAATGAAGTTACGCCCTTTTAGAATAAGAACATCTTAATAAATTAATAATAAAATAATTATACATCCTAGGGAAAAAATAAAACTATTAGTGTCTTCCTCCTTCCAAACAGTATCTATAAAACGAATAAAATTAAAGTCTTGAAAATATGAAATCTTGTCAATTGTTATTAGTTTCGGAGATATTGATCATTTCAATCGGAATTTTTGCCATTTTTCCTTATGCCCGTGATACGAATAACCCTTAGGTATATTCATGTATTAATTCATATTTTTTTCAGTGTTTTCTTACATGATTAGAATCACTGTGAAATAAGTAAGTTTTTAAAGCTACATGCCAATTACGACTACTGGTGACTTTACCCTACTATCCGCAAAACTATCTGGCCGGTCAGGTCATAAATCATCGGAATTATGCTATCTCTTTCACACCTGCACGGCTTATGGAGCGGGCCGAGCAGCAATAGGGCAGGTAGCGTTACGCATAAAAAGGAATGTCGATAAAGTAATGAAACAATAGTAGTTTATGCAACAGTTGTATAAGAGAGGTCAAAAAAGACGAGTGGTGTGGTTACGATGTGAGCCGCAGGCGAACATCGTAAAGCAAGACGCCACGAGTATTTTTTGACCTCTCTTATACACCGTTGCATACAATACTTTTTCTACGACTAGGTTTCAAATAAAATGATAAATTAAATTAATATACCTAGGTTAGAATACGAACGAACGAAGCACAGAACAACAAACGAGCGAGAAACATTCGAAAACAACAAAATACGTGTCTATGGTTAACTTTGTTTTTAAATTGATGTGCACTTGCCAGGTTTCATTTTTTTTTTTAAAGTTGCACAATCGATTTAACTTGTGAAATAGGAACTAAAAAACACCAATGATTTGAGAAATGAATTATTTTACCTGATTGGTCGATTTTAATATAGCTGCGTTCTGGTTGGTTGATACCAAATAAAATGTTTTTTTAAAGAGTTAAATTAGTAAAAGAGTTTACATACCAAAAAGAACCTAACGTTCCGATTGACAGTCAATGTGTATTGTGATTGGTGGTTTAATTTGGTGAAGTATTTTGATTGGTCAAATTAACCTAGGTGTAAGCTTTGGCAGCTAGGCATATCGTTTTGGCTCAAAAAAGCACAAGTGCTGTTAAGGGGAATAGACTAGATAGACTTTTCTACGGAATGTTCTGCGGACATATTATCTATATTCTTATATTAGTGTTCGTGACTATATAAATGACAGATAAAAGTACAGGAGTAGGAAAATAATATAAATTACGTGGTGTTTTATATAACAGTATTGTAGTTACTATCGAAATATAAATAGGTATATAGAACTATTGACATAAAGTATTACAATAAAATAATAAGGAGGTATAACAAAATAAATAACTAAACCAGGAAAATACTAGTACTAATATTACTAAATATTACTATTACTAGTAATACTATTCTTCTTCGTCTTCAGTGTCACTATCGCCTTGTAGGTTAATAACAAGACGGTTGGTGTCAATAAAAAGTGCTTTAGCTAGGTCTTGGTTCTGGAGATTTTCAGCGTGGCCCACACATTGCCCACATTGTGGCGTGGACATTTGACCCAGTCGTCGATTGTAACATGATCGATCGCTTCATTTAACAATTTCTCAACCTCTGCCATTTTAAACGTGGTATTTTTCGTCGCAACTTCTCCTTTAACTTGAGCCCATATCAACTCAATCGGGTTATACTGACAGTGATAAGGTGGAAGCCGAATTACTTCGTGACGTGACGTATATTTTTTTTGGATGACTTCCTTTCACTCTCATTAATAATTTCTCTATTATATCCGTTGGCAGGTATGGTATGTTATTTTTAGTCAGCCACCCTTGAATATCTTTTTTTAACCAATTTGTATTAGGAATCGGATTTAATACCTTAATAACTAGCATCATCTATAATTATTAGTGATGGTTCTTCTAATGATATTAAAAATTGTTCAAACCACTTCATATAAACTTCTGCGTTCATTTCCGAATGGTAATCAGTAGGGTTAGAACTTTTGGTGGCATATCGTGGTTCTAGAATCCATGGAGTCGCTATTTCCTATTTATTATAATACATACCACTTTGATTTTGACCTTCGGTATTTTAATATTTCAAAATTAATTATGTCATTAAACCGCTAAACCTATTTACACCGTGTCCAATAAGTTCGAATACACATCTTTTTGCACTAACCCTAAAGACATACAGACTACAGGCCATCGAATTCTTATTTTAATTAATAAAGTATGGTGTCGTTAACAAAATACAATCGTTTCAAACATCAAGCATTTGTAGTTTTCTTTTAATCCACGATGAAACAGTTTCGTGAAACGATTATCAGAAAATTTAGCAATGGCGACAGTCCAGGTGCTACTTTAAGGCCTAAAAACCCCTTGGAATTAAACGCAATCTAGTTTACACCACAATCAAAAGGTATAAAGAGACCTCCTCAGTAGAAGACAGGAAAAGATCCGGTCGGCCACGTTCAGCTAGAACCGATAGAGTAGTAAAGATTGTGAGAGAGTGACTTCGGCGGAAAAAATACCGTTCTATCCGAAAATTGGCTGCCGAGCTGAAAATTTCAAAAGGATCGGTACACAATATTTTGAGGGTGGATCTTGGATGCCATGCCTACAAAAAACGAAAAGTTCATGGCATTTCCGAAGCGACCAAGAAAAAGAGAGTACAAACATCCAACATAATACTTTCTTGGCACGCAGGGGATGAGTTTGTATTTTCTGACGAGAAACTGTTCGTGTTAGAACAGGCTCATAACGCCCAAAATGATCGATTGTGGGCACCAATGATAGAAGACATTCCGGACAACCAGAAAAATGTTCCTAGATTCCAGAGCTCACCATCGGTGATAGGGTGGGGTGCAGTTTGTAAGCGAGGTAAACTACCTCTAGTATTTATCGATAAAGGCGTTAAAATCAATGCTCAATACTATAAATCCGAGGTTTTGGAGAAAATTGTTGCTCCAAATTTGAAAAAGATGTTTGAGACCGAATATTATGTTTTCCAACAAGACGGAGCTCCTTCACACACGGCAAACGCTGTTCAAGCTTGGTGTCAGGCTAATTTGACCGATTTTCTGCCGAAACATGAATGGCAGGCGGACTTGAATGTATTAGATTATTACGTGTGGTCGTACATGCTCTCGAAACTACATGATTATAAAATCGCAAACCTGGATCATTTCAAAAAGGTTATCCAGCATATTTGGGACCAAATACCAATGGAAGCGGTGCGTGCCGCGTGTGATTCATTTGAGAAACGTTTGAAGCTAGTAAAAAAAGTTAAAGGTGGAGTTATTCCGAAACATTTGTTGTAAATATTATACATACGTGTGCCATTAATAAAATATACATTTGATTGTATTAACTGTTTGTACATTTATTTTATTGAGAATCTAAACTGTATGCAAACTTATTGGACACGGTGTAAATGAATTTTGGTATGGAGAATGTATCTTTGCTCTGTGAAAGCGTTACAAACAAGCAAATATTAGTAGGTATGGATAAACTGAACTAACAATATTATTAAGTTCATTTTGAAATATTACCATACTGAAGGTCATAATCAAAGTGTCTTGTTTTATAATTATTAGGAAATATCGACTCCATGGATTCTAGAACCTCGATATGCCACCAAAAGTCCTAACCCTAGTAATCAGCATTCGCCGATTTAACGGCTCTGAATATAAATTTTGCCTCTGGAACAAATCCTGTGTTGGCTGAGCCACCGTGACAAATAATTAGCCTGGCACCTTTTCCAACTGGGCTTTTAAACCCTCCGTTATCTTCACTGTCCAACCACATTCGTTTACGTGAATGATTTTGATTCACCCAAGTCTCGTCTAAATAAAAACGTGGTCTTTTGTCCCCAGAGACTCGTAACTGATCCATTTTTTGTAAAAAGTCCACCCTGGCAGCAACTATATCTTTTCGCTCCATTAACGGCTTTCTTCCGTCCATTGTTTTCTTGAATTTATACCCTAAGCGTTTAATAATAGTAATCATTGATGATCCCGAACACTTTAGATTGGGTAGTTTTTCCTTAACTGCGTCTAATATTTTTTTGCACTGTCGGGTACTCTCCATTTGCATACAGCGACGTTATAGTTCTTTTTATAACTGATTTATCAAAGTCATCAAGGTCGATAACCGTAGAAGGTTTCTTGTACATCTGTCTAGGTGAATTCGGCACCCCTGCTTCCGAAACATTCTTCTGAATACGATATAGAGTTCGTTCGCTCGTTCCGCAAACCAATGCTGTCAGTTTTTTTGCGGGTTGAAAATCAATTTTTCTTATGACATCAGGGTCTTCTTTCAACTCTTGAAACCATTTATAAACGTTAAGAATAACCTGCCGAGCTTGTTGGTTAACATCACCTGTTAACTTGGTCAATTTGGTTTTGCAAAAATCTTCCATTACGACGTAGGTTCACAGACAAAGTTCGTATAACGAATGAGTTAGGCATATCATATATGCCCTTATATGCTATAGAATATTTTGTTATCAATTATTCCTAAAGACTTAAATAAAACTATCAATCATACGAACTATAATTACTAATGCATTTCTCATTATCTACTTACCTAATCACGTATTTAGCTAATTATTTAAGAAATATCTTAAACATGTAATTATCTTAAACATTTAGTATTATTCATTAGATAACTTTAAAAACAATATCAATAACATTTCAAAATATAATGATTATATCAACGTTTACATTATAAGTTATCGACATGTTACACCCCTAACGGTAGCCGACGTTTATTGCCCTACCGGCCAGATAGTTTTGCGGATAGTATACCTTTAATTTTACCTTTAATACAACGTCACTACGATAAAATGTAAGTTATTACCTTTTATCGTAGTGTCGTTGTATTTTAAATTAATGTAAATTGACTTTAAAAACATTTAAAACCAGCCAACTTGATTTTAAACGGAAGCTAAAGTCGTTTTTTAAATTCGATAGTTTGATAAAAATCAGTCTTTGTTGGTTAAACTTAATAATAACTTCGCTGTTGTAATCTATAAACTCAATTGTTATATCATTAAACAGGCCAATTTTTAGGATAGCGGCACTACAGGTCTTAGTAATTTATTTTTACACCGTGCGATGTTAAACTTGCTGCAAGAAAAACTCAGATTCCTAAACTTTAAATTTGATTTGATTTTTTTAAACTACTAAACTTTTATTGATTTCGTTGATAAGGGTCTTAAAGCAAATTTAATCAGCTATCTTTCACAGCAAACAAAATTGAAAATTTCTAATAAATGTCGCCGTGGCATTGAAAAGGGTGAACCAGGGTACCGCACTTCCAAAATTTTGAAAAGTTGGGATATCTCGTTTTTGGTGCGACTTTTACTAAACATGATTTATCATATTTTGGCCACTCCTAAGCTGAGCTATCCAGCCCTGTAAGGTTGGCCACTATTTACCGGACACCCTGTATATACTTTTTCAGTTCTGTTACATTTTTGCCTGAACCATTATCTGAGATTTTTTGATATCTCTGAAAGTCACATCAGTTTAATTTTCTTTGTTAGTTAAATATATGAAAAAAAAAACCACTTAGCTTTTTTGTCCTATTAAATTATAAGATATTTAATGCTGTTTTTAATTCAGGCAAGGTTGGTCTATTTTTCGATCTAATCACCCCGGCCTATATAAGTATGTATACTTGTGTGCTCTCTAACCAGTGACCATGACTCTTTCCTATCGGCAGTGCAGATCAGGCCATCGATTGTTGCGACATGCACTGTGTATGTTAAAATATCACAAAGATAACGAAAGAAGTCTCACAAATAAAGCAATACGGTGGAAATATTCGCTAAGTTGTTAATAATAGAATATTGATCAACATTTATAAATACCATTTACAGAAAACAATTAGCTGAAATCAACGTTCAAAGAAACAAATATATAAGTAAGTAACTACGGTAGCAAATAAATATATAAAATACCATTCCTAAACCAACGGCAAAAAGTGACGCCTGGCGCCTACGAAATGGTAATGGCACGCCGAGTGAACAAGCAAGCCGCGTGGGTCGACTCACCGGTCGGTGTTCATGTCTTGCGACATGTCGTCGGGGTAGGTGCTCAGAACCGACATCGCCCGCAGGTCTGCCATCTTCTGTTGCGCCCCCTTCTCCGTCTGACGCCAACAGAAAGTGACTCAGTCAGCAGACAAAAAATATAGCAAACCAGTCTACGGAACCCGAAAAAGCATGTTTAATTGTATAAAAATACGTAATATTAGATTAACGGGTTGGCTTAAAGTAATGAAAATGAATTCAATTAACAATAGCAGGCAATAAAAAAATACAAAAAGGATTTTGACAGATATAATTAATAGAGAATACGTAAATGTTGTTAATAAGGCAAAAAAAGATTAACTGGTTTCATAAAAAATGTCCGCCAGGAAGTTATGACGTGAACGTGTCTATCGCCTACTTGGACGGCGTGAAAAATCTGAAGTGGTCTCTCATCACAAATTTGAAAATGTACCTCCTTCTACAATTTAAAGTTTGATCCAGCGGTGGGAACTTGGTATTAGGACTAAAGATTTACCAAAAACGGGAAGACCTCCCATTCTTAATGATCGAGACCGCAAGTAGGTGGCAACGTTTGTACAAAACAAAGTGGGTCAGTCCCAGATAAGTTAGCTGTAAAATATGATGTTTTTCGTGGGCGAATAAGGAATATTTTAGAGAAATACAATGTTGAACAGTTAAAGTGTCAAAAATACCCAAATATTCCAACAAACAGCTTGAAGATATTCCAAAGAAGTGCAGGAAGTTGCGGAGAAAGTATCACTATGCAGGGAGCACCCAGAATTGACTAAAAGAGCGTGACGTTCACTTCGTACCGAAGGATTCAAACCATCCGAACGTCCCTATAGCTCGTCCAATAGAGGATTATTTGGTAATTCTCAGTAGACTAGTTTACAGTGATGGGCGGGAAGCAAAATTACAGACTCAGTTGAAGCGCAAGGTACAAAAACAACTAATTAACTAAAAAATGTAAAAATAGATGTTGTCCAACGTATGATGAAAACGGTAAGAAGAAAGCTACGAAAAGTTTAAGATGCGGGACTTTTTGCTGTATAGGAATGATTGATTATCATATTGGTTTTAGTTCGTTTTTATGTAATAAAAAGCTATATAACCCTAACAAGTGAAAAAATAAAAATAAAAACAGTTTTTGTAATTCTCATTACTTTAAGCCAACCCGTTAGACGCCCGGATATCAGTTAATTGCCAGAAAGATAAAAAAATGAAATATTAAACAAATTTGAAGCGTAAAAACAGTGTTATTTTTTGAATGAACTTATTCTAAATTAATGTACATAGGTATCAATACAATATTAATAATAATAATGTACATGGACGCGTCAATAAACGTACATAAGAGTACATACATAAACTCACGCCTCCATTCCCAGTGGGGTAGGCAGAGCTACAGAATTACCAACTCTTAAAGCTTGTTGTTGATTCTGTAACCACATTCTTCACAGTCAGTCTAATACCACCAGTGTATTAGTGACAGGTTGGAAACCCCGCGCCTAACAGCACTATAAGCCTTTGTTATAATACGAGGGCTACTACTAATGTACCCGGAATAGAAAAAATAAACAAACGTACACATGGTACTACATATCGCACTGCTAGATCAAAACAGGAGCAACTCAAAATACAACTGTATTTCAAAATGAACTTTAATACAACTTCTATGAACTTGAAACAAAACTAGCAAGGATTTTGAGTTGATGCTGTTTTGATCTAGCAGTGCGATATGGTTTTATTGTTTTTCGAAATATTCTCCGTGATGATCGACGTACTTTTGCATTCGTTGAAACCAATTTATAATGCACTTTTTCCACTCTGACTGAGGTATCTACAACACGTGCTGTTTGAACGCGTCGCCGTCATCTTCACGGGTCGAAAATCGTTGACCACGTAATTTATTCTTTATATTTGGAAATAAATGAACATCATTGGGTGCCAAATCAGGGCTGTACGGTGGATGACCCGTTAATTCTATATTTTGACCTTCCAAAAATCATGGTGAAGAATGATTTTACGTCGCTGGTTGTTTTAACGTATTTCTTCAAATACTTCCGGCAAATAAATGGTCGTGTACCAATCCGAATTAACCGTTTTACGATTCTCTAGTGGCACTATAGCCACATTGACATTAATACTACAAAAACAGGCCACCATTTGCTTCAAGGTGCTTTTTGCACGAATTACTTTCGTAGGGTTCGGCTCATTTTGAAACACCCACACTGTGGATTGTTGTTTAGTTTCGGGATCATACGCATAGATCCAGGATTCATCACCTGTGTAGATATTATAAAAAGCTTTTGAGTCACCTCGGTTATATTTTTTCAACATATTATTTTGCACCATTCGACGCGAGCCTCTTTTTGATCCTTAGTTTAGTTGTACGGGATCCAACGCGAAGAAATTGTTTTTACAGCTACTTGTTCATGTAATATCTTATTAATGCTCGTCATACATATGCCCAGAGTCGCTTCTATCTCGCGATACGTAACATGACGGTCATGCATTATAAGTTTTCGTACAGCTTCAATATTTTGTGGTCCAACGACCGATTTCGGGCGACCTTCCTTAACTTCGTCTGTGAGCATACTACGTCCACGATTGAACTCACTAAATGTTTTCGATGGAGCTTCATCACCAAAAGTTGAAGTTAATTGATCTAAGCACAGCTGTTGCGTTAAACCACGCCGAAAATCGTAATAAATCATAGCACGAACATTTTCACGAGTGAGTTCCGTTCTTGCAGCAAGATGACATTTTAAATCCGCCAAAAACAAAAAACTAGCGAACATGAGAAAAACATATATAACGGACTTTTTTGTTCGAATTTTACCATTGAGGTTAGATATAGCGTTTAAAAATGTTGGAATCCCGGATTCCGGTTATATAAGTAGCAGCCCTCGTATTATAAGAACTTAAACCTTAGTTGCTGACGTGACGCGTCCATACATAACATACAACTTTGTATAGACGCCAAAGACCGAGATAAATTGTAAGTACATTATTATATATGTTAGTTCATTAGTTAAATATAGGAGTAAGTAACCAACAATAAAATCGGTATATAACTTATTGATTGGTTGTCAAAATTGATAAGTCATATTTGTAGGCAATTGTTTGGAAAAAACGCAAGTATATGTAAAGAGAGAGAGGAGAGATTGGTTATTCAATACATTCCTTTACGGCTTTACGACCACAACACAAGACCGCCTTTGATGCAGTTGGGTTTTACTGTGCCCCCATACAGGACTAAAATGTCCACTACAAGTACCACTAGAATATATACATACATACATACATACCTTCACGCCTTCATTCCCAGAGTGGGGTAGGCAGAGCTACAGAATTACCAACAACTCTAAAAACTTGTTGATAACTAGAATATATTTAAGACAAATAACCGTTATCACGTTAATGGATCTTAAATTCATAATATTTTTACAGTATTCCGATATTAGAATGTAGGTTTCATTTAAAAATAAAGGCTTGAACCATGATTACCTACTATTAGGCACAGACCTACCTTACTTGCTTACATTTCAAACTTAAAACGACGTAAGCGTCAAATGACTATATTGAACAATCTCTTTATTCTATTAAACCAATCTAACAGAGTTAACGTGATCTAGATAACTTTAATACACGAATTAAATAGCGTACAACAGAAAAATTATATAACACTACCACAGACGTTGCCCCTGCAGCTGTGTGAAGTTCGAGCTTGAGTCACCTTTGTTTGATAAGTGATCATGCATCTCACGCTATATATGTTTATATTCTTATCTATTCCACCTTCACTATCAATTATGTGTGTGTACCCCGTGAAACATTTCCGTATATCTTTTTTTTTCTACAATTTTGATAGAAGATGAGGGAGTTAACACTGAACTTTCTAATATCTGACGGTTAAAAATATTAGGAAACGGGTATTTTGAACACAGACAAACGAATTATTGTTTTAAATTCCGTAATGTCGAGGACGGACGCGAAGGAGAAACGATATGACTGAGTGCACGGCGGCGCCGGCGCGGCCGTTAGTGAGCAAATACCCATTACCCTTATTACCTGACTCCGGGGATTTGCATGTCAAACCCATTACATCAGCGCCCGGTCCCCGGTCGCGGTAGCGGTCAGGGCCCAGGCCCCGTAGACGCCGCCGCAATGTGGATCGAAAATGGCCTCTCCATAGAAATAGGGACTTAATTTTCTAAGTACCTACTTTTTTAATTGAAATCGAATCAATTCCTCATGATTAGGTAATAGAATAGAATAGAATAGAATCATTTATTCGGCTATTAAATAAACACAAAAAAACACACATTTGAGAAAATAAAAATAAAATTACAAAATCTTTTTAACCCTTAATTTGGCAAAAATATAAAAAGTCGGGAATTCAAACCCTTTTTGATTTTGAATCAGCAAAAAAATAAAAAATAAAATCCAAACATTAAAAGTGAACATTATAGTATGTTGACTGTGGCATACACTGCCAAATTAAGGGTTAACTAATTAAAAATAAAATAGCCGAAACGGAGTCACACAGCAACACACCTAACTGACCATTGAAGGCAAAGCAGAGAGAAAATATCAATGCTTGACAGGGATGTACATATATTTTTCATATCAAATATATTTACATCCCTTTCAAGCATTGATACTTTCTCTCAGCTCCGTCTTTAATGGTTAGTTAAGTGTGTGGGCGACTGTACCAGCTCAGCGTGGTGCTGTGGCACGGAGCCGCAGCGCTGATTTTCAGCTGGACCCGCATGAGAAAGATGGCAAAAAAAAGAAAAGAAATAGAACATTTAAAAGAAACACAGAATAAAAGTTAGTCTGCAAATAATAAAAATACTACAATTTAAATAAACAATTATAAAATATTAAACATAACAACAAAGTGAGATCTAGCGTCTTAAGCGCGTAAAAAAATGAATATGGGTCAATTTGGCTGGAAAACCGCCGAGTAATAATTTTTTTACGAAAATTTTGTATGGAGCATGTATGAAAAAACGGAATATCTCCAAAAGTGCACAATTTCCCGTAATATCCTTCCGCATGATTTTAGTACCAATTATTTATGATTTTTTGGCGTACTCAAAATGTCCCGGCCAGGTGCACTTTTAAAAAAAAACAAAAACGTTTTATATAAGGAAAACTTGGTTTTTAGTAGGTGTTTAAGTTTGCAAGACACTTTTAATCATAGAATAAAATTAAATAATGGCATTAGATGAGATGGTTTTTCAAAAATGAGTTCGTTTGAATAATGACATTTATCTTACTTTTTGGCCCTTTATCTCCCTGCCCCCTATTGAGCACATTCAGTGCTCATTAGGCGTATGATTAAAAATTAAATAAATTACTCTTAATTATTCCTAATGAGTTGGTATTAAGTAAAAGTATAAATTAAATATTATCTTATTATCATTAAGGATGATAATTACCCAGATTTCAATGAGAACCTCATTCATTAGTAATATGCAATAAATAGGTTGCAGTTTAATTTTATTGTTTATTCCTTCTGGAACATATCAACTGCTAACATCACTAACAGCAAGCAATGGAGTATTTAACGACCAATTTAGATTTGTACGTGATTTTGAGAAATCAGGAGCCTTCGTTTAACCACGAAGCCTTGCTGGAAGAAGTGGTTACTAAAATCAATGGACAACTATCTGAAGAAGACTATGATACCCTCAAGGAATTTTGCCGAAGATTTTCAAGATCTGCTTCGTAAAGATGGCAGAAGTTCCGAAGAGATACGAAAAAGTTTAGAAGTACCTATGAAAATTTGGCTTATGGAAAATGTTGATTGGCCAAGCTTCGTAGTTTGGCGAACCGATTCACCCAACCAAGAATCAGGTGATTTAAACTATGAAGAACCTTCGACTTCATCGGTTGGAACAATGACTAAAACAAAACGTAAACCATTCGAAGATCTGGGAACCAAACAGAAGAAACAAAGATCGAGTGACTTACAATCCGAAAACGCCGAAGAATTGGCATAAGCTGCAGCAGAACGTTTTAAGCAGGATGGCCGCGATGATATTGCGGCCGTAATTGAATATATGCTGAAAAACCCAGAAGCAGCATCTAAATTAAGAGAAGTGACAATCTCTACCAAGAAACCCGCAACATCTACAATATACAGGGTGTCCCAGAAATAGCACGTCACAGTGACACTGGAGATTCCCCAGCCTCAGACGAACCAAACCAGCCTAACATGACCTCAGTAAAAGTTGCACCATTTTCGAGTTATACCAATTTAAAGATTTTTCCAATTTTTCACCTCTTTTGACATTGTAAGTGCTCGCATTTACTGGGATAGCTTTAGAATTTAGTTTTTTTTATTTGTGCGCGTTTATGAATAGTTTATTAAGGTGATAGAAGCATTATTATGTCAATAACTAATGTAAAAGTTGGAAAAATACTGTAATGAACTTGACTTAAATTATCATCAACATAGTAATTTAAACTTTGAGCACCTGCCATTACTTTTTTCTACTATAAACAAAATGAGCAAACTGAACTTTAAAAACATGCGTATTTTATGCCAATTCTAAAATGGTATGACACATGATATCTTAATGCATAAAAGTAGGAATTCGTATGACATTTGCCAATATGGATCCTCGGAAATCAATGCTAATCATCTAAAAAAATATCTTGTACTCTACGATATCTCATTTGTTTGTGCTCTTTTGAAGAATATGATTGATTTTTGGTTGACCTTGGTTCAAAGATAATAGAAAACGGGTTTAATTTTCATTAGTTTTTACAGTAAATGTTCGAATTGTTTCCCTCCGACTCTAAGGCACAAATGGCGTCTTCGAATAAAATTTCGGTTTAATTTTCGTAAACTGGTTTCCGATATGTATCGGGCTGCATTGAAGACACGTCGCCGTAGTTCCTCTTCGTTACTTATTGGTTTTGAATAAATATTGTCTTTCAAACATCACCAAAAAAAAAACATTTTACAAAGCGAAATCAACTTCCGTTAAGAGTGCCGAGTAGTCGTTTAAGTTCCACAAACAAAATCAGAGTGACAAATGATATCTTATTGCAAAAAAGTAGGAATTCGTATCACATAACTACCTAACTTCGTACCTAACTAAAAAGTCGGCTATTAAAACGAGGTTTAATATTAATCAACGAGTATAGCACGAAACGCATGGTAACGAACTATGAGTAGTTTGGGTCACAGGGCTACAACTGCAATAAATTAATAACTATCCTACAATTATTTACATGATAAACTTGCAAAGCGGCTAAACGCGTTTCATTTGTTAGTTTGGTTGCCGGGATCCTTATTGGCAAATGTGATACTTCTGTCATCGGATCCCAAACTTACCGCAATGAGGCCAACACTAAATAAAAGGAACAGACAAACCTTATTTACTGAGACCTTGGACCTTCTAATCAATTCCGACTCGCAAAATGATTCGGAATTGGATGCCGAAATAAGTGACGCAGAATAATAAATAATAAAATTAAACTGCTACCTATTAATTGCACATTACTAATGAAATCTGGATAATTATCATCCTTAATGAATGATAATTAGATAATATTTAATTTTTACTTTTACTTACCGGGTGTTTCAGAAAGTATAAGCACAAATTTGCAGTGCTACCTTTTTGGACGTAATAATGATTAGTTTTTTTTTTATCTAGTATTGTTGTTTCCTTACTTACCAACAAATATTTCCATTCGTCACCGTGTCTTTGTGCGAAATACGCGAAATGCGAGGCATTTCTCCAGAAAAACGAAAACTGATCGTGCACAAATGGTTTACAATCCCTAACATCACGCTCAAAGAGTTGGCGATATCTGTGGGAGTTAGCATCGGAGCCGTACGTACAGCTATTCGAAAGTATGGTGAGGAATGTACTATTTACGATTCACCAAAAAGCGGTCGAAAAAGGGGGCCTTTGGATCGAAACTTGGACCGGAAGATTGCACAAGTATTAAGCAGAAAAAAGGACTCATCTGTCAGGGACGTAGCCAAAAAACTACGAACATCGGCTAGCAATGTCCAACGGGCCAAGGCAAGAATTGGTTTAAAGACATTTAAAAAGCATAAGAAACCTAAACGGAGCACTAAACAGGCCGCATGCGTGAAACCGAGTGCAAGAAAGTAATAATTATTGTTTTAATATTGAGAAATAACCAGTGATTAAACGTTTTTGTAAATCAGAAAAAAAATAAGATTTAAATTGATACTTTTTTTGTAATAAAATTTTCAAATTGAATTTCTGACTAATTTAAAAAAATACTAAAAAACGCGATAAGTAACTCAAAAATGGTTCACTTTTGCATAATGCATATAAGGGTCAAAATTATCGCAAATAGTCACCCCTATCACCTCCTAACGGGAATAGGTCGACTTACCAATAACCCTGTATAACTCATGCTTATACTTTCTGAAACACCCGATAATTTTTACCCTTAATCATACGCTTAAAGAGCATGAGCACTGAATGTGCTCATTAGGGGACAGGGAGATAAAGGGCCAAAAAGTGAGATATGTCATTATTGCAATGAACTCATTTTTGAAAATCCATCTCATCTAAAGCTGTTATTTAATTTTATTCCATGATTAAACGTGTCTTGCAAACTTATATACCTACTAAAAATCTAGTTTTCCCTATATAAAACGTTTTTTTTTTTTTTTTTAAAGCCCCTCCCTCCCTGGCTGGGAGATTTTGAGTACGCCAAGAAATCATAAATAATTGGTACTAAATTCGTGCGGAAGGATATTACGGGAAATTGTGCACTTTCTGAGATATTCCGTTTTTTCATATACGGTCATACAAAATTTTCGTAAAAAAAATATTACTCTGCGGTTTTCCAGCCAAATACACCCATATTAATTTTTTTACCTAATTATGAGGAGTAGATTCGATTTCAATTAAAAAAACAGGCACTTAGAAAATTAAGTCCCTATTTCTATGGAGAGGGCATTTTCGATCCACAGTGCGCCGCGTTAACTATTGCAAACCGGAGCAGGCCTTCCTGGAGCGCGCTGGTAGCTTGCGATATGTTCTAAATAATTACTTGTATCTTGGTTCCAGTGGCGTAACTATACCATCCGGGGCCCGTGGCAAATTCTTTTGATGGGGATCAAGTAAAATAAAACACTCAAGTACGATGTTAAAAAAAATATTGCTGAGCTAGCGACCTCTTAAGCCGGGGGCCCTCTTGGGCCGGGGGCCCGTGGCATTTTGCCAGCCCTGCCACCCTATAGTTACGCCACTGCTTGGTTCTATCACCTATCCAAGACATTTGCATGATGTCATCGATGTAATGATGTTTTTGTTCAGAAGTGGACCCACTGCTCGGAGAGGATATACTAACTAAATAATAATAAACTTACAAAAAAAAACTACGATATAGTGACGACACAGCGTGTGGCGTAACGGGTTGACAGTTACTACACTAACATCTAAAACTACAAACTAAACTAAAGCTAACAAGAGTGCTCAGATTTGGCGTTACTTACGTATCGTATAGGGCATGCTCCCGGGAATTTCCGGTACTGAAAAAACCGGGAAATCCCGGGAATTATCATTTCAACTGGTACCGGTACTGGCGAAAAAAAAACCCGGTTCTTCGGTTCCTTCGGCACTGAGTTTGTGACTAGACTAATTGTCATCAAAACTACGTGCGGGCCTGGTCACGCTTTCCCCCGGCGGATTCGCACAAGCTCGGTTTTATTCGGATGCGATATGAGATCGGCATCGCTCGGCCGCCCCAGTCGCCCCACCCTTCGACCCGACGCCTCGACCCAATCCAAGGCCAACCGGTCGGGCCGACCGACAGGTAGTCAGAAAGATAGCTGTTCTGATTTGGTAAACTCGTGTTCTGGATTAAATTATACAATAATTATCACTTAACTGGTTCGTTTATGGAATAGCCTTCCAACTGATATCAGGCAATCACAATCTGTTGCTTCACTTAGATCTAGGCTGAAGAGGTACTGGCTTGACTCTTGTTCCTGATCTAAGACTGTATGTCCTTTCTTCCTTTCATACTTATATATATTATTTATATATGTATATATATATATATATATGTATACATACAATACCTGTAATATCTGTATCTTTAATACATTGTACGTTTAGCCATCCGTTGTTTTTATTCTTCTCTCAATCGCTCAAAGGTTAACTGGAAGAGATCCCTTATAGGGATAAGTTCGCCTTTGTACATACCTTTCTTGTTTCTGTTTTATTTTTGATCTGTTATTTTCTGTTTGTACAATAAAGAGTTTACATACATACATACATACATAATTTACTCGGTACCGAAAAGTACCGAAATCCCGGGAATTCCCGGTTCTGACTCAGTACCGGAAATCTTAGTCCCGGTTCCGGGAATGGTACCGGTACCGCATGCCCTAATCGTATCTACGACGTGTCCGCCATTATTAGGTTTCAAATTGAACAGGATTTTAGACGGATTCTTATACAGGGTGGAGAAAACGAACGCTACAGGGACGTATATTATATACTAAGTATAAGATTTTTGCCAATACAATTTACATTTTAGATAAAACTCATTAAACTTGGTGAAAGTAGGAAAGTGATTTTTTGTGAGTCAGGCCTGGTCATTGATGGAAATCTTAGTGACGGAAACCGGCTATTCCCAGTTGTCCGCACTGCCGACAACTGGGTTTTTTTTCCTCTTGCCCGCATTGTGGACAACTGGGAATAAAAAATAATTTTGATGTGGGTTACTGTACTGGGAATAAAAATTCCCTACTAGGTGCGGCAGCTGCGAATAGTCGACGGTAACGAATATTTCATGGGAGTGGAATGGCGTGGTAAACACTTCAGAAGCCGACGCAGGCATCTCCAACAAATCAATACTTAAAGGTTGGGCGGAGTGGAGACGTCTCTTCCCAAAGTCTATGCAGTATTTAGTACGCTGATGGTGATGGGAATGTGCTTGAGAAGCCGGGCCGTTAACAATAGCTGGAACCTTAGTTCCTTAGGAATACCCGCATTCCTAATGCAGCAGGAACCGGTGTTTTTAATTTTTAAATTATATTCACCATTATTTTTACACTTAACCAATGAGAGAATTACGTAAAATTGTAAGTAACAACCTTTGATACACTATTTAGTTAATACAGCGCATCCACACAACAATTGACAACATTTCAAAAAAAAAAAGCGTTATTTATTTTTCGCTTTTATAATAGCTGGTTAAAAATTAGACTACCCGTATTTCTCAGTTTTTCTTTATTTAACTTAAATTAGTCGTTAATAATTTATTATGGAAATAGTCATTAAAAAGACCGTATACCTATCCAAAGTTAGGAATACTGTTGTCGTGATCTTAGCATGACATAAAATAAAAATAAAAACTTTATACAGATACAGAACTGACTGTCATGTCATGTCACTCACTTGTCAATCATTCGCTGCCGTTCGTTCACAAATTTGTTATTTTGCGTAATTTAATTAATTACATAATTTGTAGACGCCATTAAAATAAATAAACTATTTTGCGTTTACTGCTTTGCATCTGCTTTGAGTTTCATTCGTCAGACAGATAAAAAATGAACATGACAGTTGTATTTTTTTTTTTGTAGTATATGGACTAAGGGCACTATAAATGTGTTCCTAACATTCACAATCCAACTTTTTTTTCCTTTTTTCCTAAATATCAAAAAAACTACTGCATAAAAAAATCCAAAGATATTTTTACTGTAATCAGCAGTGTAAAATCTAGAAACGGTATTTTATTTTACTACCTTAGCACATAATTAATTGTTGTCAATTAACAAGTGTACAAATCAATAACATTGTCAACTATTTCTATGGGACATTTATAGGTACCTATTCAATGTCCGAAATTGTACACTTATAAAGTTTTGTGGAATAGGCTTGTCATAAAAACATAAGAGCCCTGAGTGAGAGGATGTACGCGGCTGCATACTCAACTACTGTAGATCATGATTTGCACCAGAAAGGCGACGGCTTCCGGAAGCCGGATCCATATACCTACCTACCTACCCACTGCTTTGCCTAATTCAACTTCAGTTTGATTTTATTCTTTAAAAACCGGTCATGTTGGACCGGACGGACTCGCGCACCGAGGGTAGGAAAATGCAAAAGATTTTTTTTTTTTTTTTTTTTAAAGTTGAAAATCTATCGCTTTGCTAAAACAATTTATATGCTAAACACAGTTAACACGTAACGACAGGAATATCAGTAAAATGATAGTGCCTTAATTAAGAAAAGGAATAAAATGCAAATTACAAGGCGTTATAACTAGTGTTTTATACGTTTTGAGTTCTGCGAGTCCTTTTTATTACGATTTGGAACTCAAATGAAGAGACTCGACTCAGTACACAAGAAACTCTTTATTGCAGAACTTCCAACCAAGCAAGTCTCGAACAGGACTCGAGTCCTTTGGTGTAACAAGTCGGAGTCGAGCCGTATTATTGTTTGCGCCCGCATTATAGTTCTGTTTCGATTTACCAATTTCAATTGTTTTTTGCTGTGGTAATGTAATAGTACATTGTTGCAGAGGATAGAAAGTACGAGATTATTGGACGAGTCATATACGAGGGTGGATTGAAAAGTTCTGAGCCTGGTAAAAAAAAGTAACGGGCTCACTTTTTATAACAATTTTATTTTTCGACATATTCTCCATGAAGGTCAATGCACTTAGTCCACCTCGCCTCCGACTTCATTATCCCATCAAAAAAAAAAGAATCGCTGAGGTCGTTAAAATATGAGTCTACTGCTTCTTGTACCTCCATATTTGTCGAAAATATTTGTCCTCCCAAGTGTTTTTTGAGGTTTGGGAAGAGATGATAATCGGGAGGAGCTAGATCCGGCGAGTAAGGGTCATGCGGCAGCACTACAAATCCACAATCATATATTTGTGCCATTGATTTCGCCGAAGTGTGAACGCGAGCGTTGTCTTGGTGAAACAGTACTTTTTTCGACAGCATTCCAGGTCTCTTTATTTTAATTTCCTCACGCAGACGACGTAAAAGAGCACAATAGTAGTCCGAATTTATTGCTTTGCCCTTTTAAACTGAGGCCATTACCTTATTAGCTGACAAAATGACCTTGGCTTTTTTGGGTGGTGGTGAACCTGGTCTTTTCCATTGCCTGGATTGTTCTTTCGATTCTGGTGTACTGTGGTGGACCCATGTCTCGTCCATAGTTATAAAACGATTGAAAAAATCGTCGGAGTCACGTTGAAACATACATAAACAATCTTGGGAAATTGTAACACGTACTCGTTTGTTCTCGACTGAAAGCAGTCTAGGCACCCACCTGGTTGACACCTTAGAAAATCCAAGAACATCGGTGATGATGTTCTGTGCCCGCTCATAAGAAATACCCATTGCTTCCGCTATTTCCACAATCTTCAATCGCCTATCCTTCATTATCGCATCTAATATATTATTGACATTTTCGTCCGTAGTAGCCGTCAACGGCCGCCCACTCCTAGGCTCGTCTTGAACAGTCTCCCGGCCACGTTTGAAACCAGCTACCCATCTTTTTATGGTAGCATACGATGGAGCAGATTGCCCTTATGTTTGATTCATATCTTCAAATATTTGTTTTGGTGTTAACCCCTTCTTTTGCAAACATTTTATGACAGACCGGTGCTCAATTTTATCAATTACTTGAAAAATCAGTGACCTTATGTAGCAGTTCAAGCATAAAATGCAAAATTGTGACAGGAAAAAAACAAAAGATAGTGCATAATGGCGACTAAATATGGCACTTTGACCTGCCAGTATTTATTTGTTTTTTTTTTATTATATTCAACCTTAGGCTCAGAACTTTTCAATGCACTCTCGTAGAGGGCCGAAACGTAGTTGAGGCCCTATAGTGTACGAGTCCATAAATAGCACTTTCTACCGAGGCAGACATAGTGCTTTTCACAACTACTGAGAGAAAATAAAATAAAATTGTATGTATTATCGCCAATTTTACCAAAAATAACTTTTTTTAAATCTGGACCCCTATTCTCGTTTCGAGATTAATAAACTAACATTCGAGATGAAGATGTCAACTCCATATAAAATTGTATTTGTTTCGCCTTATCTCCCATGTAATTTTATCTCTAGTGGTTCGAGATTAGGGGCCAAGTTTGAATTACATTAAAAAAAAGCAGTGACATAGTTTTTAGTCTGTGTATCTTTTAGCAAAAATACACCTAATATTTTACGACACAAAATGTTGTGTTATGATTGGTCGATTCCAATTTTTCATTTTAAGGAGCTATGACACAAAAATTGATTGATTGATTTTCATTGGTTATTAAAGTTGGACAACAATGTTCTCGACCAATCAGCAAATGCCGACAAAAACATTCTTGGTCTGTCCTTATAAGTGAAGTTTTGTGACCCCAAACAAGAGCATCTATGGCCATATTTCCGAGCAGTGTTGTGAAATAGTACATTGTGTATTAAGGTCGGTAAGTAAGGAATTACGATCGAGGCTCTAGTAGTTTACTAGTACATTTTATATTTGAAGACAAGTAAAAAAGTTATAAGAAATGTCGTCGTCATCGTCCGATGAGTGTAATTTAAATGCAACACCGCCAGATATTATCCATGCAGCTAAAACAATGAATGAAATTTTATTTATTTACTCGCAAATGTGATGAAAAACATTGTATGTTTCACGGGCGGTACGGGAATTACGAACCTCGACTCAGAAAGCCCTCAGTCTTCGACTTCGGGCTTCTACTAGAGCCTCGATCCTAATTCCTTACTTACCGACCTTAATACACAATGTACTATTACATAACATTCTTAAAATTTCAGTATAATAAATTTTCGCATCTAGACTCGGGACTCGTATTGTGAATCTAGCCGCGAGTCTAATTTGGAAACTAATAGTCGCAGTGAAAGATTCCAAGTTTTTTCGAAGACTCTCTCTATAGAGAAAACTCGTATCGCTGGACTCACACTCGATAGTTCACCCACGCTCGACACAATTCTGACCTCGGAGTATTCGAGTTCACCGAGTCGTCTATTAAGTGTGTTGAGTCTACAAAATTAAGAATCCAGAACTCAAGTCCTTTTCAACACTAGTTGTAACGTATTTATAAACTGATAATATAATATTACATAAGGCATATCCTTCTCATGGTATGTACGATATCTACTCCAAATGAATGATATACAAAATTAATCATTCTATCTTTTTTTGTTAGTAAAAAGGTAGATAAGTACATTTATATTTATAATGTTCCTTTAGCTGTGGGGGGCAGTGAAAAAAAATCGCACCTTCTGTAAACAACAGCATAATTGCTCCACTTGTCATATAGTACATTGTGCCCTTGTTCTACCAAAGGTACAAATATTTTTGCGAAGAGGGTGGTTAGCTAAAAAAAGATTGAGAACCTATGGCTAACCTTACCTAATTTATGTAATAAGCCCAGTATTATTCAAATTCAAAATTTATTTCAGAAATTAATTTCCATAATGCACAACCATTTAAAATAAACATTAAAATTTAAAATCAAAATTAAAGTTATGTATCATATAATCGTTTAAGTCCAAATACGTTTTTAATAAATTAATATGTTTGTTAAACATACTTTTGCTCAAACTTCTGACACCTTTTGTACCCTAAAAAGTTTGTGTTATCAATTTGGTATACAAAGATATATTTTTTTAAACTAGTTTTTACTCACTGAACTAAAATTATAAATGAAACTTGCTGAGTGCATTATTTAACTACTTAAAAAAATATCTATCTATCAGATTTTACACAAAAAATCCACATATTCACACATTTAGATACACTAATTAAATGTTAATTTGGATGACCCCTAACCATTTGCATCTGATGCCAAGATCACAATTGAAAACCACTGATGAGTTTTGACGAATCTGACGTTAACTAACCCGATTTAGTGTTCCCAGCCCAAACCCAGAGTTAAATTTTTGGTGCAATTGGCCCTAAATACATAAATCAATTTACCTTAGATTCGTTAATATAATCTATCAACACTTTACTTCCAATCTAGACACTGAAAGAATTCTCCCACCTTGAGCTTGAGGTGGAAAGAGCAATAGATAAAAGCACAAATGAAATGTTGCAGTTAACTGGCAATACCCTCAAAGTGAATTGGGTAAGAGGTAGGTCACAAAATGAGATCACAAAACAAAATTTAAATAACAACATAAAATTGCTAATTGCCTTTACAAAATAACTCAAAGTAAAACCAATAAAGTAGATGTTTTAAAAAAAAAACAATTATTAGCATGTGACTGTATAATTATCAGAGCCCGGATTTTTCATGGCAAAACAAAACACTATCGTGATCTGGCTAGTGATAGAAACATCATTTTATCGATATCGAGTATTATTTATAAAAGTAATTTAATCAATAATATTAATAAAATAAACTTTCCTTTCAGCTTTGCCATACTCAGGCAACAAAGAGGAAGGTCCAAGTTTGAACGAAGTGATTATCTATACCACCTCATTGAAAATAATAAACACTTCAGTTAATAATAGATACTCACTACTCCATAAGACATTAGATGTCATTTCATTACGTATGACAGTGATAAAATATAAATTGCGTCTAGTTAGATATTATTTATTACCGAAATCGCCTTGAAATCGACGTGTTTGAAAGTTTAATATTGCAGTTTTGAATTAAAGTAAGAATGAGTAATGTGCAAGATCGAATCAAAACGTGGGTAGTGAATCATCCTGAATTAGTCTATAATGAAGTGACCTCTACTATACAGGGTTATTGGTAAGTCGACCTATTCCCGTTAGCAGGTGATAGGGGTGACTATTTGCGATAATTTTGACCCTCATATGCATTATGCAAAAGTGAACCATTTTTGAGTTATCGCGTTTTTTAGTTTTTTTTTAAATTAGTCGGAAATTCAACTTGAAAAATTTATTACAATAAAAGTATCAATTTAAACCGTATTTTTTTTCTGATTTACAAAAACGATTAAACACTGGTTATTTCTCAATATTAAAACAGTAATTATCGGTCCAAATTTAAAAAATCGAGACGGAAATTTTTCAATATTTTTTTGCGATCGCTTTCCACTAAAATACCTTAATAACAAAAAAAAACGTTATGTAACTTGGCTTGCAGATTATTTTAAAACCTTAACTGTTTTCTTAGCTCTCCAAAAATGCATAACAACTAGGAACTTATTTAAAAAAAATGAAAAAATATGATCATAAAGGAAGCAGGCGGAAATTCGTATTCGAACTAAACTAAAGTCAGAAATACAACTTCAAAAATTAAAATTAAAAAATACCAAATTTAAATCAACTTTTTTTATTTGCTTTTGTACAAGATGAAATTGTTGTTCTTATGCAATATTAAAAAAAATATTATCTGTACACGTTTGAGAATGCGAGGCCGAAAACTAAAAAATACATGTTTTTTCATCAAACTCCTAAATTTGTTACTTTTTACATAACTTATTGTTGTTCTTTGTGTTTACGAGTATAACAGTTATTTTTGATAAATTTATTAAGTTAATTTTAAGTTATGTTCGGACGTGACTTCCTTGTTGCTTCCTTTGTGATCGATCAATTTTTTCAAGCAATCTTTAACAAAATTCATATTAGTTTTAATAGCTCGTTAGAAAGCTGGAAAAACGTCAATGTTTTATGTGTAATCTGCACGCCAAATGTATTGGTAAATTTTTCTGTTTTTGTATAATTTATGTTAGAGTTTGATAAAAAACATGTATTTTTTAGTTTTCGGCCTCGCATTCTCAAACGTGTACAGTTTTTTTTTTTTTAATATTGCATAAGAACAACAATTTCATCTTGTACATAAGCAAATACAAAAAGTTGATTTAAATTTGGAATATTTTTTAATTTTAATTTTTGAAGTTGCATTTCTGACTTTAGTTCGGATACGAATTTCCGCCCGCTTCCTTTGTGATCATTTTTTTGCTAAGAGAGCTAAGAAAACATTTAAGTTTTTAAAATAATCTGCAAGCCAAGTTCCATAACGTTTTTTAAGGTATTTTAGTGGAAGGCGATCGCAAAAAAATATTGAAAAATTTTCGTTTTACGTCTCGCTTTTTTAAATTTGGACCGATAATTACTGTTTTAATATTGAGAAATAACCAGTGTTTAATCGTTTTTGTAAATCAGAAAAAAAAATACGATTTAAATTGATACTTTTTTTGTAATAAATTTTTCAAGTTGAATTTCTGACTAATTTAAAAAAAAACTAATAAAACGCGATAACTCAAAAATGGTTCATACATACATACATAAACTCACGCCTTCATTCCCAAAGTGGGGTAGGCAGAGCTAATTGTGCAAAGTGTGGTTATAGAATTATCAAAATGGTTCACTTTTGCATAATGCATATGAGGGTCAAAATTATCGCAAATAGTCACCCCTATCACTTCCTAACGGGAATAGGTCGACTTACCAATAACCCTGTATACTGCTCTATGTGCGATATACGTCTGAAACTACAGAAATGCAATATTGACACTCATCTGAAAAGCAACCGCCACAATATACATTCTGGACAACCAAATCCGAAACATCAATTTTATTTCGTTTTACTTATTTTTCTTATTTCATGCAACATACCGTGGACAACAGTTAACAACAATAACTTCCGTAATTTTTTCAACAAATATTTATGTTGTGACTGCACAAAAGCGCCCCTACCGGATGAATTGACACTGCGGAAAAGCTGGTCGTATTTTGAAATCAATCTTTCCACGTATGAAACACATTACATGTTTAGCTCATGGTCTGCATAGAGTTGCAGAAGAGGTGCGAGATAATTTCAAAGGTGTGGATGTGTTGATATCGAATGTCAAAAAGATATTCCTCAAATCTCCAGAGCTTTTTAAGGCAAAGTATCCATCCATCCGCTACCTCCTGAGCCGATAATCACCAGATGGGGAACATGGATAAATGCTGCTGTATATTATGCACAATACTATAAGCAAGTACGGGACATTGTTTCCACACTTGCTAATGAATTGGCTGCTATAAGAACTGCAAAAAAATGTTTTCAAAAGAGCAAATTACAACAGGAGTTAAATTTCATTAGAGATAACTACGAAGTAATAGCCTCTTCGATAGAACAACTGCAATGTACAAATTTGTCCATTGCGGAATCCTTCCTTATTTTGGACACTGTTCGTTGTTACCTAAATTGGAGTAAAGTGTTACCAGTGATACCTACGTAAATTTGAAGCTGTGCTCGAACGAAATCCTGATTATGAAAGTTTACGAGATAATCTGAAAATTTTACTCAAACTGAAAATTATACCAATTACAATGGATTTTATAAATTTGCTCCCTTGATGTCAAGTGAAGTTGAACATATATTTAGTATACATAAATGGCTTTATAGTGATAAACAAAACTGTTTGCTCCCAGAGAATGTTGAAAAACTAATGATTATCTACTCCTATGACCATTGCACAAATAAAACGCCATGTGCTGCTGTGTGTACTAACGTGGGTTACGACAAGGAAATTGAATATGTTTCTGGGTGAATCAACTTCTAAGGTACTCCCCATTTTTCGACATGTTTCACAAATTATATGTTTTTAGAAAAACTATATATTTGCCAATGACGTAGCTTACACGCTTATTAAATCAGACAATTAGGCTAGCATTTGAAATGATTTGATTTAAAAATAGTACAGTTTGAAATAATAATATAGTTGGTAACGCAGCGGACGATGTTGTCCCTACGTTTTGTATGGAAAATATGCATTTTCCCCTGAGTTACCAGGTTTTTTCGAAGATTAAATAATATTTGAGGTGTTTAACGTGTAAGCTCTGTAAATTTGGTGGTCTGATATTAATATTCATACATTATTATTAATGATAAGTCACCAGGAAAGTTTTGATACCGCAAAAGAAAAGGAGTACCTTATAAGTTGATTCACCCTTCTATATAACTTCATACAAACTATGTATGATTTTTTATGTTGTATAAGTAGGTATGTTATTTTATTTGGTCACGTCTTTATACTATTACACAATTATCAATATCAATAAAATGATGTTTCTATCACTAGCCAGATTACGATAGTGTTTTGTTTTGCCATGAAAAATCCAGGCTCTGATAATTATCATTTGAGATGTCATTGTCCCCCGATACTTATATATTTATTTACGTATACTCTTGAAATTGTGAAGGTAAATTAAATTGTTTTATGTTGTACAAAATTAAATCTGTTGTGCGTCAAAAGAATGTGCGTCAAAAGAATAATATGCATCGCAAAGGGAGGTTACCTCGTTAAAGTCTTCAATTCCATCCTGGAAAAGCTGTTGGAGCGCGAGGTCATTTCGCTGGGCGTCCGTCAGGAAGGACTCCGACTCTGCCGCGTCAGATCTTTTGTGGTGCAATTTAACGCTTCCCGCGTAAATAGGAGTTGCTATCTTTGGCGTAAAAACATTATCCTCCACCCTCTCCAGTAGAGGCTTCGGGATATCCTCTTCGAGCGACGGGTCGCCGTCGGACATTACATATAACACCTATGCTTCTAACCTTTTAAATAATAGGTGTCTTCACGGAGACAGACATGCCAACGCAAAGCGAAGATGACTTAAGAGATTAGTCACCGTGCTCACCGCTGCTTTGTTCAAATGAGGTAATGTAATCCACAATTTTGAGAACTAAACGGCAAGAAGGCCACAAATGGTGTAAAAATCTTGAAAAGTACGTAATCAGAAATAACAGACAAATAACGCACCTATTAATACTACAAAAACTATGTACCTACTACCCCACACACCCTTGTCTTCCAATAGATGTAGGTACGTCAAATGACCGATCTGTCTGACTGACAGTCATTTGACAGTCACAGTCACTAAAATGTTTTTTTTTTTTTTTGGCTGTCAACCACTACTATATAGTCATACTTAAACGAAGGATTCCGGTTCATTACAGGCAAATATAATAATGCCGTTTTACATATTTTACTAAATATCAAATTGTCTTAGTTCCAAAATGCCTAAATTCCCAAATTGACTAATTTTCAATACAATAAAATGTCATAATAACATTTACGCATCACATCCGATATCCAAATTGTATAGTTGGTAAAATGAACAATAACTTCAAATACCGAATTATTATTAAGACTGAAAGTGAAAATGCATTCGTTTCAAAACTACCAAAACTCAAAAATGCCTTTTGTTGTCAGGCCCAAAGACCAAAATGACACTGACACATAATTTTAACCACGCATTATTTTTAGTACATCATCATCAGTACTCGAACCTCCAAGCAGTCTTACTAATGAATTCTCGATTGTACAGAATAAAAATAGTAAAAAGATGAAAATTGGGATGCCGTTGATAATTAGTTTAATGAGGGTTTCCGCGCATCAGTTTTTTCACTAGATGGCGCTTCTGGGAAGTAAGGTCTTTTTGACAGTTGATGTTAAAATATATGCCTAGAAGAAGACCAAACTATAGTTCATTTATTTTAGGTTGAGAAAAAAAAAGAAAAAGAACCAGTAGTCGTCAACTCTAATACTCGCTGGCAGAATCAATAAGAATCTATGCACTCAATATATTGTAACTGTGCATGTGTCATTAATGTTTTTGTGTTGGACAAAACATTGGGTCTCGATATTATATAAAAAATTAACTATAAAACTATTTGAATATGTATAAATTGGTTTCTAACTGCTATACTTAATTGATTTACCTAATTTAAGACTGACTGTTCCGGTTGAAGTGTCATCGTTTCTCCGCTAAAAAGTGCGGTAGTAGTGTAGAGATTAAAGATGTAGACTAAACGAGCAGCTGCCAACTTTAACAAGGAAATGAACAACAAACAACTCACAACAAAAACAACTATGGAACAATATCAACGCTCACGCTCTCGAATCGAACTCTGGAGAAAATGACATAACATAACATGGGACATATCACATAAGGGCGTTGTGACGTTCAATCTGTCAAAAAATGCAAACTGTGGCGTTATTAATGATCAATTTAAAATTCACTAGTTTCGCTATATTTGACAGGTGACAGGATAGTATTTGATTTAGTCAAGTTATATGCTTAAACGTTACGTTATGTTGTTAACACAGGTTTGTAACCCCTCCTTCTTTAGGTCTTTTATAGACCACGTTTCTAATTGAAGTAAATTTAATCAACACAAATAAAAAATGCAATGTAAATATTAACGAATATGACTTAAAGTACTACTGCAATAGATTATAACGTTCATTTAATATTTACTTTCAAATAATAGCAGTCAAAAAAGACGTTTTGGAGCAATATTTTTGTATAATTATTATGTTGCGTGTAACGTGCCCAATAAAATACCTTTATTTCTTTCTGTATCATGCTAAAATAAATGAACTATAGTGACAATTTACTTTTTCACTTGATATATACACATTTCAAATAAAAAGGTTCAATTTATATTTTTTACGTAATTATCAACTCTCAAAAAGACCTTACTTTCACAGAGGCGCCATCTAGTGAAAAAACTAATGCGCGGAAACCCTCATTACTCATTGGTTAAAAACTGTAAACTTCAACATAATTTCCAATATTTTCCATATTGAGTTTTAGACATTTTGGGAAATGGTATATTTGAAAATTCATCAAAACATGATCAAGACAAGTTTTAGACATTTTGGGAAATGGTAGAATTGGAAATTTATCAAAACGAGATAGAGTCTAAATGAATTATAGTCATATTAAGAATACGTATTATGTGTTGAGAATCATTGTTATAAGCAAAGTTATCTATAAAAATGCCGTGTTGTAAGTTTCAAAATTAAAATATGAAATTACGATTTTAAAAATAGGTGAAACGAAACGTATTCTGTAATGGAGGTGGAAGTTTTTGCACACAATGTTCCATCCATAAACTGTCACAGAACCAAATCAGTCCACCCTGAGACCCTGACTCCACGTGGTCTTGTCTGCCCTACTCCAGAGTGTATATGAAAGCCCGGAGGCGCGGAGGGAGAGCAGCCCCCGCCCGCTGTAAGAAAGTGCGAGCACCGAGTAAGTCGGAGCGAGCAAAGGCGAGCGTTGGTGCCGCATTATCTTACGCCAGGGCGAGGGGGTTGCTCATCCCGCAGCGCCGGAGCAGATCGGTTCCACAGTACTCCTATACTATACTAGTTCCATACTCCCACATCCCACCGGGTCCCGAATGTTTGTTCTTCAAATAAAAGAATCAAATTCAAATATTGAAAACTCTATCGTGTTTCTCGCAGCCCAAACGGAAGAATTAAAGAAAAAAGTTGAGCAGCTGGAGATAGAAAAACAGAAGGACAGAGAGGCCATTTTGATACTTGAGGACAAAGTTGAGGACCTGCTGCGAGACAAGAGGAAAAATAATATAGAGATAAAAAATGTTCCGAAAGCTGAAAGGGAGACAAGAGGAGACCTAGTGCAGATGGTGACTCACCTATCGACATCTATTGGCTACACGATCTCGCCTACGGACATAGCAGATATAATTAGAGTGCGCACTAAGCAGCAGGACAAGCCAAACACACCAATAATTGTGGAGCTGGTCTCCACCATAGTAAAATCGGATTTTCTACAAAAATCTAAGGAACACAATCTTAACAAACCTACAGATAAACTTTGTGCCAAGCACCTCGGACTGAGGAGGCATGAGAACACCCCTATCTACGTCTCGGAGCAACTGACTGCTAAAGCTGCCCGCCTTCGCTTCTTAGCAAAGGACCTGGCGAAGTCTAAAGGATATGTGTTCTGCTGGACTAGCTTCGGGAAAGTATTTTTAAGGAAAGATCCTACCGCTCGCATAATCCACGTCACAAGCGAATCGCAGCTCCAGAAGCTGTTCCAGGAAACCTGACTAGATTTATGGTTATCTCTGTATGTATACTTGACTCTCTCTCTCACAATTTTACTAGATCTGCCAGACTGTTCTTATGTACCAATTTTACTCTACTATACCATATATGAAAATCCCACTAACAACTTACCAATACTCACACACAAATACACACATTATAAACATACTTTAAAAAAACCCATACATCCATACCCTTACTATATTCTATATATAAGTTATATCAAACAACACACTCACAACTCTATCTTACTTATAATATTCAATCGCCACTTACAATACTATCTAAAACCCCAATCAATATACGATATTGATATAAATATAAATTACCTCACTCTCTCACGAAAAACTAGTTGCATAACAAGTACGCACCTGCTCAGTACCCCATTTGCCTTTAATGTATCTAACTATGGATGATACGCTCTCTGCAATCAATCGTTTGGATAACCTGAGCATTGCACGTTCCATGGTGTGTGGTAGTGCCGATATTGATAAACACCTAATTGTTAACGGATCTGACCTCACGATTGTTTCTCAAAATATAAGGAGTGTTTATAGCAATTTAAATGACTTTACATTGGCACTAACGCAGTTCAGTTTCAAGGTGGACATTATCATCCTAAGTGAATGTAGATTACACCCAGATAAGCCAGTCCCACCGTTTGAAAATTACCTGACTTACTTTACTACACATCATATAAACCAAAATGACGGAGTGGTAGCATACATAAGAAACACCCTTAGAGTCAAAGTTCGGGAAATCTTACTGACACATGCGTCCTGCCTTGAAATCATTACGCCTTACAATAAAATATTAGGCATTTATAGATCCCCCTCCAATTATAAAGCTGAAAATTTTGTATCGTCCTTAAGCACACATCTGGACTCCCTTAATGCATCTCAAAATATCATAATCTGTGGCGATATTAATATAAATATTATCCAAAAAATCAATGAACAAAACTGGGAACAAACCAATAGATTGAGCTATTTAAATATGCTAGCGATGCATGGTGTACTACCAGGGCACCTTCTACCAACTCGGGAAAATACCTGTTTGGATCATTTCATGCTCAGACTGACAAAAACGAACACCAGGGCCAGTATACTAGTATTGGACACCACTATCACGGATCATGCTATGATACTGCTTAAAATCGAAAACATTAACTCCCCAAAAATCGTTAGCAAAACAAAAACTCATATTAACTTTGAAAAAGCACTTAGCTGTCTGTCTAAGGGAGATTTTTCAATGCCTTGGGATATTACTGATCCAAACACCCTCATGGACTTGTTAATAAATACTTTAAAAAAGTGCCTTCTAGAAAATACTATTACCACCTTAATCCCAAGAAGCAACCGTATCATAAAACCATGGATTACACTGGGAATTCTTCGTTGTATTAGGAATAGGAACTATATGCAAAAAAGGCTGCGTTTTGAACCAAATAATAATACACTTAAAATCACTTATCGTAGATACCGTAATTTCTGTAATGGACTTATTAAAAAACTTAAACGTAATTATGATAGAGAAAAATTAGCGAAGGCCGCTGGTAACCCGAAATCTCTCTGGAAAGCTGTAAACAATATTACTAGTCGTAAATCAATAAAAACGTATAACTTGGAACTTCTGGACACTGGGAATTCGCCGGTAGAGTCGGTAAACATGGTAAACCAATTCTTCGCAGGAATTGGTAAGTCACTAGCTGAGCACATCCTATCTAATAGCTACTACCGTGACTATAAATTTGGCTGTACATACACCAATACTACATCCTTTACTCTCTTTGAGACCGACCCTGATGAAGTCTTCCTTGTTCTGGCTAGTCTCAAATCATCTAGTGCCCCTGGGATAGACAATATTCCAACCAAATTTCTAAAAATGGCTAGTGGCTTGCTCGTACCTATTATTTGTCGCTTGGCTAATCTCTGTTTTGAGCGTGGTGTTTTCCCTGAGTCCCTTAAACAAGCCATTATCACCCCGGTGTACAAAGGGGGCAAGAAGGATAACATGTCCGATTACAGGCCTATATCGGTATTGACATCGATTTCGAAAATATTAGAAAAACTTATAAATAACAGAATCATAAATTATCTCAATAAATACAAAATTTTATCGTCATCTCAATTTGGATTCAGACAAGGACACTCTACTGAAGATGCTGTGGTCGCACTTTCATCTTTAATTGTCAAATCAGTAGACGAAAACAAAAAATGTCTCACAGCATTTCTTGACCTCAGTAAGGCTTTTGACACAGTCTCAGTTCCCATCCTCTTAAATTCCCTTGAACACATAGGAATCAGAGGAATCGCTCTTAAACTACTCAGTGATTATCTCCTAAATCGTAAACAAAGGGTCAAAATCGGTAACCACACCAGCGACGAGTGTCTTGTTACTTTTGGGGTACCACAAGGGAGTGTCCTTGGCCCAACACTATTTTTAATATATATTGATCAACTATGCCACATGAAAATCGAAAATGGTACCATCTTTGCCTATGCTGATGATACTGCTGTTGTCTTCACGGGGAATACTTGGGATGAAGTCCAGAGGTCTGCTGAGCTGGGACTTGCTAAGATGGCTTTATGGTTACAAGCCAACTTACTTACCTTAAATACAAATAAAACAAATTACATGTGTTTCACTAAATATAGCCATACACAACCTGATAGTAACTATCGTATCAAAATACACACTTGTAATAACCTAGAACAACGTAACTGCTCTTGTTCCACTATAGCCAAGGTCGAACATACTAAATACCTAGGAGTTATGATCGACCAACGTCTGACATGGCATGTCCACTCTGAACTAATCATGTCTAGGACGCGTAAACTAATCTGGGTCTTTAAAAATCTAAGATACGTAGCGACAAAAACACTTCTTATTCAAATGTATGTGACTCTGGCACAGTCCGTCATAGCTTACTGTATACCGGCCTGGGGTGGGGCTACAAAAACAAAATTTCTTGAACTGGAGAGAGCTCAAAGGTCCCTTCTTAAGGTAATGCTCTTCAAGCCATTCACATTTCCAACTAGTGACCTATACGCTGCCTGCGACCTACTCAGTGTCAGGAAGTTATATATATTGTACGTAGTCTTGAGAAGACACAAAACCACACCATACAAACCCGTTACTGCTGTTGCTAGAAGAAAACCCAGTGTAATCAAAACTCCGAGGGCGAGGTCAGCCTTTGCGAAAATTCAATATGTAGTACAATCAGCCATGCTTTTCAATCGCATTGATAAAAACCTAAATATCTACTCTTTTAGTTTTCGTGAGTGTAAATGTGTAGTTACGAAATGGCTAAATTCCCTAAACTACAGTGACACTGAACTTTTATTAAAATAACTTCATTCTAAACGCATAGAATACAATCAGGTCTAAATGGCTATGATGAGAAATAATCACAAAAGTGCTCGCCCACAACGGGAATGGAACCCGGGACTGCTAGCTTTGTTATGTATATAGGGGAATTGTTAATATTCGGACACACACACACACACACACACACACACACACACACACACACAAACACACACACACACACGCACACACACACACACACACACACACACACACACACACACAACAGTCATAAAAAAGTTTCTTTTAAAGTTATATTATCTAAAAAAAAAAAAAAAAAACTAATAAATTCTAAATAATTGTACAATATAGTATAAAATAGTACCTACTATTTGTCATGTTTTGAGCCAACTGCACTTGGAAGAGCGATGTTCTCTTAACACAAGTACATTTTTTACTTAAAAAGAGCCATCTACCATTATTGTAACCTAGTTTTTAGTTACTGAATAAAGCATTATTATTATTATTATTATTATTATTACTTGCGATTGCTATTGCATAGTATGGGGTTCAAATACAAAAAGTGCAGAAACCAACGGTACATATTGAAGGAGCGTTCGGATATTGTGGTTTGGCGGGAAAGTTATTTAGACGAAATAAAAGAAGCAAGGGACAAAAATATACCTCTTGTTTATTTAGATGAGACTTACATCCATACTTCTCTTAACCACGCAAAATGCTGGCAAAGCGAAAATGAACCCGGTGTGTCGAAATCCGTTTCAACCGGCAAACGATATATTATAGTTCATGCCGGCGGACCATCGGGATTTGTTCCCAATGCACTCCTAATATATAATGATAAGGAAAAGAAAGCCGATTATCATGACTCCATGAACAGGAACAATTTTAAGAAATGGGTTTTGCAGAGATTAATTCCCAATCTCAGTGAACCCACGTGTGTTATAATGGATAATGCCCGGTACCATTCTTTCCAAATTAACAAAGCTCCAACATCTGGCGATAGAAAACACGTCATTGCTGAGTGGCTACGTTTAAATAACATCTCATTTCCCCAAAATGAATGTAAAGATAAATTGGTCACAATTTTGAGACGTCATAAACCCGAGCCAGTATACGAAATAGATACGATTCTCTCAAATCATGGTCACAAGGTGATAAGGTTACCGCCCTATCACTGTGATTTAAATCCCATCGAGATGATTTGGGGCATCATGAAAGCAAAAGTGGCAACTAAAAATGTTTCCATCACGAATGATGCCTTCCTAAAGCTCGTTGAAGATAGTTTTCAGGTATTTACATTTATCAATGAATTTTATTGAACAGTTAAAAATATAGCTTACTTTTACACTTCGTTATTACTTAGGAAGTGACTATAGAAAATTGGAGTAAATGCTGCGAACACGTAAAAAAAATAGAAGACGGATATAGGACAAAAGGTCCTATAATCGAATCACAGACCGAAAGATTTATAATCGAGGTTGGTGGTCCTGAAAGTGACTCTTCAACGGACGAAAGTGAAAATACATCGGAGCCAGAATCTGATGAATATATGGATGTCGAATATTTAGAATCGGATTTTGACGGATAGGTAATTATTCATATTTAATTATCAACTAGACATGCTCTTCCGATTACATGAAAACATAGTTTCACAATCTACAAGTACTTAATAAAATTGTATATCTCACTCGTTCTTGCACGATGCCAATACTCACTGTCCCGACTATTCATGACGTACACGTATAATTGCCATATGTAAGCTGTTTGTAGCGACACTACATCAGGGCTAAATAGGAACTTGTCAGGCTATAGATTGCTTGAATAGGCTCTGTATATTGATTTGATTACCGTTTGTGTGTATACGTTTGCTGTTAAGTTTTGTATGAAATTTTCGTTTGTAAATATATTTTCAATTGATATTAAAAACAAAGGTGAAGTCACGGTATTTGCAGTTTCATTTCATATTGACATTTCGACGAATCAGGAATTCGACGATACAGGAATACGACAAAACAGGAATACGACGAATCAGGAACAAACCGGTGATGCTCGTCGCACCTCAGTAATATTTAGAGCGATGCTTTGAGCATCACCGGTGGGATCAGTAAATATATGTATGGGGTGTGGGAGCAATATTCTAGGTGTAGTAGGGTGGGCACCCAACGTTTTAATGTTATCGATTATCGAGCTTACATTTGTAATGATTTTATTTGTGTTTTAATATAATTATTTATTATTTTATTACCTTATAATAAAACTCACTTTGAATTATTATTGAATTTTATGATTGGAAAAAAAATCCTTCAACTGGAGTTTCTTGCGGCGTTTCTTCTCCGCAATGATGGTCTTGTCCGAAGCGCTAGTGGATTCACGCCATATTACCGACGTGTAAAAGAGCCCTAGCCCTCATGTGGCCAATTTACTCAATAAATATTTTGATTTTGATTTTGATGCTGTACTTGAGCTGTATAGTCTGATGGATGCCAAATTGGAATTTGCATAGTGAGAGCGCTGTCTGGAGCGAAAATGGCTACATGATCAGATTTTTATTTAACCCGAAGCCGAGTGAGATTAGTTTGAATTTGAGATTATTGTATTTTCACCTGCGATGGCGACGCCATCGTGGCGTCCAACTCTTTTATACACTACGTTGATTGATACACGTCAGTGTTATAAATGTTATAATTTACCTAATCAATAGCTGGCAACAATATCTGCCACGCCGCCCGGGATCTGTCAATTTGCGTCGGTCGGTGCTTGCTTTCAAAGTGGCAAAGCTATAGGTTGCCGGCAAATTATTATCTAATTATCTAAAGTCAACTATATTGGCGTCCTTAACGAGAAATACATCGTTTTTAAGCTTGACGACTAGAATTTAGAGAAGATGACTGCGGAGGCGCAACTTAAGGCAAAGCTGCCTCAGCTTTCCTCTGAGAAGCAGCTCACCTTTATAAAATTGGCTGTTTTGTCAATGGCAGCTATTTTATGTAAGCCTCTCTCGTTACATCCTCTTATTTACTATAAGCCTGCCAATTAACCTGTAGGTGATCTGTTGTATACATATATGGTATACATGGTTAGTTATAGAACACGTAAGTTATAAAACATGGATGCCAGGTAGACACCCCTAGTTTAACGAAGGCTAGTGGCATGTGATTACTGTTTTTCTTAGGATACCTGTGTTAGAAGAAGAATACACAATGAACAATAAACTTCAGAACTGCACAATACATCTTATCGAAATTTAAGAACAGTGCGTATTTATATTTTATTGTGCTTAGTATCAGTTTTAGGGTAGGGCACGGTTGGGCGACCGCCCAGGGCGCCAGATTTAAAGGGGCGCCTGCGGTTAGTTATTTCATTCCATCCATTGTCTTTTTCATATGGGTTGATTTGAATAGCAGCTTGGGGGTGCCTTAGAAATCTAGCCGAGGTCGCTGGTAGTTCTGAAATCCGTTCAGATTATGCTGTGCTATCTACTTGGAAGTAAAAATGAACGCAATTTTATTTAAATTTTTAGCTTTTGCCACACGTCTGTTCTCCGTGCTGCGTTTTGAAAGTGTTATCCATGAGTTTGATCCATACTTCAACTACAGAACAACAAGATATCTGACTGAAGAAGGTTTCTACAAATTCCACAACTGGTTTGATGACAGAGCATGGTATCCGTTGGGGCGGATCATTGGTGGTGAGTTAATTTAATGACCAGAGGGTAGAATTTTCATATCAAAAATTAAACATGAATAGAGTTGGAATGTTCAATTTTATCAAATTTTTATATTTATGAAGCGTATAGCCAAAATAGACCTCTAATCAGCATTTCAGCAAAAAACTAATAACATTACGATATACTGTAAGAAAATCAAAATTCGCAAATAGAATGAATTAACTTCATGTGAACCTATTGTTTAATAATAATTAACAGCAGTAAATAAAGCAGTAATGCAATTTAAATAACAGACATCAAATCATTAAAGTTTAAAACTACTTAACTTTAACTTAGTATTGCATTTTTTTAAATATCTATAGTTTTAATAATGCAACCTAAGGACTTGAAACACCTGAGAACTAATTTTCATTAGAAAAATCAGTATCGTAATCTAAGAACATTCTTTAAATTCTCATCATATGAATTTTGCCAAAGAAATTGAAGTTATTTGTTGATCAATTCAATTTATTCCATTGAATTAGCATCGACTTTACCTAGAATTTTACTTCCAATGAGGTAAAATTTACAACAGGTGTTCTTGGCCTTTCTTAAAATTACATTTGCTACACATTTTCCTATAATGTTAACTTTTTCATTGACTTCTATCCATAAGTATTTTCCTGCCACATTATCGCGTTTTTTTAACTGTTTGATTGTACTAAATATCCTAATAAACTTTCCTCAAAAACCTATTTTTTGAAGTTTTTTGATGAACAGGAACTACAATAATATTTTTCAAAAAAATATGGAACTGTGCGTTGTTAATTCTTTTCCATGTGATGTTGCAAGAAACTAGAAATACTTAAAATCAAATCTAGACAATTAATGTACATTTCTAGGAACTAATCATCATACCACATAGTCGCCTCGATTTCCGATACGATCTTTTAACATTCACGGCCGGAACTGATTAAAATACGCACACGCTTTCTAAACATAATTTTTTTTGAAAACGTCTTAAAGGTTAGTCCTTGTTAATCGGGAAACTTTTTTATTTAATATTGTGAAGCTTCTCATCTCTGGGTATGTTCAGGGACCAGCATTACTTTCTTAACGATACTCAAAAACCAGCTTATGAAACAAGGCATTTGGTGTGTTTTCGTATTTCTGCAAATTGATGTGAAATCATAAGGTCGATTTAATGAGACATGAAGATTAACCGGTGTATAAGCAGATCTTTAGTTGCTTTTAATACATAAATACATAAATTAGTATCAGTAAATAAAATAGTAGTCTCGTCAATATGTCATGCAAATTTCAACTCAATACGAGAACTCTTACATTTTTTCCATGAAAACTCCTCTGTTAATGACATTACCTTTAGTGGCCTTTTCTGTATAGTTGGATGTTTGAATAATGTTTGTATCATTATTTGCAGGTACCATCTACCCTGGCCTGATGGTCACTTCCACCACCTTGTATAACATCATGCAGTACATGAATATCACTATTGACATAAGGAATGTGTGCGTGTTCCTGGCACCATTTTTTTCTTCCCTTACAACTATTGTCACTTATCTTTTAACTAAAGAACTGAAGGTATATTCTTAGTGTTAATACTTTCCCCAAATATGGTTGTTTGCATCTCTACTGTTTTATTAAAATAAATTATTACTTTTCAGGATGAAGGTGCTGGTTTGGTGGCGGCCACTATGATTGCTATTGTCCCCGGCTACATTAGTCGCTCTGTGGCCGGTAGCTATGACAATGAAGGCATTGCCATATTCTGCATGCTGCTCACATACTACTTCTGGATTAAAGCAGTCAACACGGGCACCTTGCTGTGGGCTACTATGACTGCCCTTGCATACTTTTACATGGTAAATTTGACAATACTTATAAATGATTGAACATTATTCAAATTTATTTCCTTAATTGGTTTGGGAAATTTAAATGCAAGATAAAAATCATTAAGCATTTAGAACAGGATTGTGTTCTTGTGATATCCTGGCAAATGTCTTACTCATTAAAGAACCATGTGGCCCAGACAGAACGGACAGAGCCAAATGATACGTCATTAAATAAATCTTACGTACCTCATTATCTATCATGGGCACCAACCTGAATTCCCCTGTAGACACATGTTATACTTGTAAGGGAAAATGGAGCTACACCTGTGGAACTACACTATAAATATATGGTGTAACCCCGTTTTCTAATTGAACACAAAAAACTGCAATACATCTGGGTGGGTGCCCATAATAGACAGGTTTTATTTGGACTGCCAATGATAATAACAAGTATACCTGACCTTAATTGTCTTTAGATAGAGGATGAAATAATGATGGGTGTAATGTTTAATTCAATAATTAATTTAAAAGATATTATAGTATTAAAAGAAACCATTACTGATGTGTTGAAAAAAACAAATCTCGTAGATTTAGTATGAAAGCTTCGGCAATGGTTTTTTAAATACTATACGTTTTAAATCTACGATAGGTATGTGCAAACATTTATTACAACCCATTTTGAACCTTATTAAATCAGCTAACAAATTGAATAATAGCAATACAATTGGTCAACTAGCTCTTGATTGGTTGTCAATTTTGGTAAGTAATTTTCGTAGGTAATCACTTGAGATAATAATAATAATAAATAATAATAAATAAATATCAGGGGACAATGTCACACAAATTGACCTAGTCCCAATTTAAGCTCTAGGCTTGTATTATGGGTACTAGACAACGATATAAATACTTATATAGAGAAATATATACTTAAATACATAGTAAACATCCATGACTCAGGAACAAATATTCGCGCTCATCACACAAATATCTGCCCTTACCGGGATTTGAACCCAGGACCGCTAGCTTCGTAGGCAGGGTCACTACCAACTAGGCCAGCGCGTCGTGAGATGTAAGTACAAAGGTGATATATAATTTGCCGGTACTGAATATTCATCATCATTATCTTATTATATGTCTGAACTGTAATTTTGAAGGTACTTTTACTCATAATTAGCCTACAAGTAAATTATTTTTACATCACAAAATACAAACTTTGTTAACCGGATGGTCAAGTCGTCGTTTCGCAATATCTCGCCAGCCAGTACGTCAATGTGCATGACACTTCCGTTAAACGCACCAGAACCCACCTGTTACTCTGAAACACCAAACTTTGAAAGCCATTATTTGACCTGATCTTAAGAAAGGGACACGTTAATAGTACATTATTGCCTAGGCAGTGAAGCAGGCAATTGCGGGCCAAGTATTGGTTTAAACGGACGAGCTTACGAGTTGTTGTTACTTAAACGTTTATTCAGTCTTTGACGCACTGCTGGGTAAAATCCCCTTTTGTTTAATTAATAAATCAAATCTATCAATACATCACTACACTGCCGTGCTAAAAAACAAAGCTGTTAACTGCATATTAATAGTGTAAGTATTTTAAATGTAATGTGGTTACCAATAGATATAGAATGGTTCGACTCCAACATTGCAGTTAGCCTTATTTGGCAGGACAGCAGTTCATTTTCAAAGTCAAAAATATTTCTTAAATTAAATTATTATGGCAACTATTGGTCAGCTCTCAATATATTTTCACTGAAACTGTATTTTATAATTACATAAAAAAAGAGATTGCTACCTCAATATAAACATGAAGACGATGATAAATACTATTATGATTATGGAATAATAGTGGTAAACTGATTTTTTGTAAGAATGATGAAACAAAATGGTACTAACAATAAAAATAACTATTTAACGACGTATCATCCAGCTCTGTTGGTTCTGGCCCCAGACTTCATACAATGTTAGGTGCCCATGGCCTTTTAAATGAATACAAGTTAGAGCAAATCATTTAAAGATATACTGATTGGCCTAGTAAACAAAATCTTACTAAAGATCATTGCTAAAGCAAGCACGTCTAAATAACCAATCACAGATCACTAAAATGAATGTTTCACACTGGTTATGTGCCAATGCACTTTTCAGTTTTTGCTCATTCATACAATATCCTTACTGATATTATAAATTCGAACTGTTTGTTTGTTCTGTTTATGTTAAATTTGGTACAGAGGTAGTTTATAGGTTGGAGACGGGCACAGGGGACTTTTGATCCTGGAATATAGGATAGCGCCTCAGGAAATGCCTGTGAGGGAAACAACTCGCAGGCAAAAGCTAGTATGTTTTAAAATAAAATGTTAATATTGTTGGTTCCAGTGGTCGAGTGGCTTAGTTGTTGTTATTCCAAAGATAATCTAGATCTATTTTGGCTGACTGTTAGTCTGTAATTGACCTATACATTTTAAAATACTACATTTTATATTATCCTCTACATTTTGGTCAGTTGGCCACAATCATGGTCATAACCCCTGCACTGCCTGGCCTTGTGATACCTGACTGAATTAATATTTGACGGTACTACAATTCCTTTTTCTTCTTTAGTCAAAAATTTAGGTATCATAATGGATCAGACCCTTTGTTGGTCGGCTCGGCTAACTGCGGTAAGTCGTAAGTTCTATGGATCCGTCCTTTCGCTGAGGCGCTTGCAGAACTAACCTTCCTCTTCACACCAAGATTACTCTTGCTGATTCCCTTCTCATCCCTCTCATCGACTACGGTATTATAGCGTGTCTGGATTTAAATGAAAATCTGCTCACCAAACTGGAACGCCACCTGAACTTGTGCAATTCGCTACATTTTTGGGTTGCGAAAATTTTACCACATGTCTCATTTTCGTGCATAACTCGAGTAGTTACCGATTTGCATGTTCACGTCCTATCGTTGTTTTTTAACATCCTTTTCTATCCTCATTCCCCACCCTACCTTTCTGAATGTTTTAGCTTCTTGGCCACTGGTTATCAAAATCGCCTGCGTTCGAGTGACAATCTTTACATTACTTTCCCATCGAATAAATCCAAACTTATTCAATATCCTTTGCGGTTCACGCCGTGCGGTTGTGGAATCTATTACCTACTGAAATTAGGCAGTCTCAGTCTTCAGCTTCTTTAAAACCTAGACTAAAGAAGTTCTGGCTTGAACTCGTTCTTAAAACTTTTATCTATTGTATTCGTTATATTGTATATGTGTTTTATTGATATATAAATTACTTTTGTTTTCTATAGGTACTTATTTGGCTACTTGTTGTCATTAATTATTTCTCAATCGCTCAAAGTTCAACTGGAAGAGATCTTTGAAGGGACAAGTTTGCCTTTGTACATCCCATTGTTATGTTTTTGTCTATCTACCGGCTATCTATTACTGTTTAAAAGAAGGTAGGACAGACGGACGGCGTCGACCTAATAGGGTTCCGGTTGGTACCCTTTGTTTACCGACTGTTGATGAAAACGTCGGGAGTTTTATGAAAGTAACATGTTTATATAAACACTGCCAGTTTCTTAATAGCAATCGGCAATATTCGTTTTCCCTACGACTCACTTGTGACAAATATACCTACTGACAGATGCGAGATCGAGTGTGATAGGGATAGCCAGCTGACTATTAATACTCTAATATAAATTGTACTTTCTCGCTTGTCGCGCAGTGCAGTTTCGTTGCAGACTTCATAGAAAGTGAGATCCGAGCGACAAACAAGTCGCGGCCAAGTTGTTCTAGCCCTCCTGGTATAACTGTATATAAGTGCAGATTGCATTTAACTTGGCTATCTTCTGAAATTAGGACACTGCTTTGCTTTGGCTCACCACCACAGGGGACAAGGGAAAGCCCCTTGTTCCTTGGAGGTAACCGTGGCCAGGTAACTGGTTATCTGTGAAGTTTTTTTTCTTCCAGTATAACTAGTTATCTCCGAGGATGGATTTTATTTTCCTTGCAGATAAGATAACTGTTAAAAAGAACAGTTATTTGTAAAGAAAATCTATTTCTTTGAGATAACAAGTTATCACCGAGGATTTTATTTTCCTCATAGATAACTGTTCTTTTTAATAGTTATGTGTAAAGAAAAGTGTAAGTGTCCTTACAGACAACTGTTATAAAGATCAGTAATCTGCGAGGAAAATAAAATCCTTGGAGATAACATTTTCTTTACACATAACTATTAAAAAGTACAGTTACATAACTTGTTATCTCCAAGGAATATATTTTCTTTACGAAATAGTTATACTGGAGGAAAAACAATCTTCACAGATAAGCAGTTTTCTGGCCATGGTTACCTTGAGGAACAAGGGGGTCAGGCTCGGGTACGACGTGTGTTCTGGCTGAATGTTAGTGCATCTCTAATGTCAAGTATTTAAGGTGGCTTCTGCCCCAATGTAAGTGGTGCACACGTGTCGACTCGCGACCTACCTGCGTAGTGAGCAATATACGGACGAAAATGGTGGGGGCGGGCGGCGGGGCCGCGTAAACCGCTCCGGTTTGCTGCCACGCTATTGGTTTGTCATTAGACAAAATGCGCAAACATATCCCCTTTACTAGCCGCTCGGAGCTCTTTTTACCCGACTGCCGAAGAAGGAGGTAATGTGTTTGTCAGCCTATACATGTATGTCTGTTCCTTTGTGGTACTTTAGAAACTAAAAGCAAGAACCAATTTTAATGATTCTTAAATCAAACGATTTGTCTTAATCTTGTGAATGTCACTAAAGATATAACAGTAATTTAAATTCAATATGGCGGTAACAAGACATCACATTGTTAAAAAATAAAAAATAAATACAGTCGACAATTGGGGTATAATTGACTACATATACATACATAAACTCTCGCCTTTATTCCCAGAGTGGGGTAGGCAGAGCTACAGAATTACCAACAACTCTAAGAACTTGTTGATAATTCTGTAACCACATTTTGCACAATTTGGTTACGATGTTTAATTTTAAGATGTATAATTGAATAGGTATTTAAAATTCATGTTTAGGTTTGTTTCATCATTTTCCATTTTGAACCATAATTTAGGATTTACAAAGATTTAAAGTTGGCTAGCAACAACACTCGGGATTTTTAAAGCTTGCTTTCTGTTGTCATTATTACGTGTGTTCATCTTTAGCAATCGTTAATCCACAGGACTTGTCGGAGCCATATTCATTTGGATCATTCATAAATTAATATGAATATGACCCATATGGACTAAGCCTGTTTTTACGTCTTATTGTTTGTCATATTCAAAAATTTTTTAGCGAGTTTGCATGGCTATTGCGATGGTTTAGCAAGATATTGTGCAGTTGCGATTTAATTTATTAGTTATACCACGCATTACCAGTTCATCATTCGCATTACATATGTGCTAAAAGCTTTGCGAAACTTCTACGTTATTTGTTTTTCATTAATTTTGTAGGATGTAAAGTCTGATACGGTAAACGAAGTTTGTACACATTTAAATTAATAATTAAGTAACGTCGCTCGGGTTGAAACTGAGTTTTCCTGAGGATGACTAATTGACAGATCTATTTCCTTACCCCAAACATATTCCGGTATTTTCATAAAATGTTGCAGCCGTTTTCGAGATATGAGTACATTAAATAAAACTGCTGCAGGTGCAGGATCATGGTGAAGGTATTAGCTGCGGCTCCACTGAGGCGGAATGAGCGGAGTGGAGCGGAGCTGTGCCAATATTAACCAATAGAAGGCGCATGCGGTCACGTCTAGCGCGCCTTGCGCACGTTAGTTTAGAGTCTATTGGTTAATATTGGCACAGCTCCGCTCCACTCCGCTCATTCCGCCTCAGTGCAGCCGCAGCCTTATAGCTGAGGGTTTTGTATGTATGTTCACCGATTTCTCTGTCTATTGTGAACCGATTTTATAAATTATTATTTATTTAATACGGTATACTTCCGAGGTGGTCTCATTGTCACTAAATCTGAATCTGATGAGGGGATCCATCACGGAACTCAAGTTAAATATTACAGGCAGACATATACTTATTTAAGTTATTTTATTATTTTTAATTACAAGTCCAGTACTTTCATTCAGAAAGTGTCATTTGGTGAAGTGGAACTGATGATGATAACCGAAAACTGAAAATGGCCACGGGAACTCCTGAACGCTACCTATTTCAAGGGTCACGATATCTCAGTCAAGATAGTTGAGCGACTATAACGAATAATATTTAATTGTTTAATTACGATTGTTTAGGCGATGGGCTTGCAACCTGTCACTAATACGCTGGTAAACATCTTAGCCTATTTGTGCAGAATGTGGTTACAGAATTATCAACAAGTTTTTAAAGTTGTAGGTAATTCTGTAGCTCTTCCTACCCTATCCCTACTCTAAGAGCGTTATCGGACATGCTCTGTTTCATGTTTAGTCGGAGTTGAAGTCGGAGAATTTCAAGAAATATTAAGGCTAAATTTCAAACAAAATTAGTTGTTAAGGAATCCTATAAAATATCAATAAAATCAGTGTTCTGGAGTAAGCTATAATAAAAACATAATGAAGCTCGCAAGTCGCGCTCTAACTTCGGCACTCGTTTCTTAAGAGCTTATTTTGTACGGTTACATACGAGTACATAACTTTTTCTACAAGTTTAAAAAGGAACGTACAAAGTTGGTCGTAATTAGTTTAATTTCTTTTTTCTGGTGGTTTCAATATGGTATATCGTTAAATATTAAATATATTACTCACTGTTAATCTTATTAATATAATATTTTGGAGATTCTGACCCATTATTTTTGGTGCGGTGCGTGTGCAGGTGTCGTCGTGGGGCGGCTACGTGTTCTTGATAAACCTGATCCCGCTGCACGTGCTGGCGCTGCTGCTGCTCGGCCGGTTCTCGGCGCGCGTGTACGTCGCCTACAGTGCGCTCTACTGCGTCGGCACCATCCTCTCCATGCAGATCTCCTTCGTCGGCTTCCAGCCCGTCCAAAGCTCGGAGCACATGCTGGTAACTACTCACTTTCATTTCCGTTAGCCACACAGAATGAGGGGAAACAATCCTTCTGTTGGCACCCTAATTATAATTCGAAAAAAAAAATTAGCTGTTATTTCAGATACCAATGAAGTGTTCTACCCTTATACATAATATGAGCACGGTTACATTCACTTGAGTTTTAATCTTGTAGCCAGATCACCATTGATATCGAAAACTAAACTTTTTTTTGTTCGACAGGTGGGAAAATACCGTTAATTTAGTGTTATTTTTAAAGTTGGAAAACAAAGCCGTGTGCCAAAGATATCACGTAAGGATTTAATGGTTTTGTCATTGGTTGAATATGGATTTATTGATCCTCATCGTGACCATCTGGGTCTAAAGTTAGTAAATTGTTAGAAAGGTCGGTTTATGCCCGGTTCCAATATTCAAGAAGCGTTATGACTAGGGTTAGGAATTTTGGTGGCATATCGTGGTTCTAAAATCTATGGAGTCGCTTTTTCCTAATTATTATAATACATGACACTTTGATTTTGACCTTCAGTGTGGTTATATTTTAAAATGAACCAAATACATTTTTAGTTCGGTAATTCCATACCTACTAATATTTGCTTGTTTGTAACGCTTTCACAGAAGAGATATCCTTCATACCAAATTGCATTGAAATTGGTTTAGTGGTTTAATGCATAAACGAAATTTGAATATTAAAAAATTAAAGGTCAAAATCAAAATGGTATTTATTATAAAAAGTAAGAAATAGCGACTCATTGGATTTTAGAACCACGATATGAAACCAAAATTCCTAACCCTAGTTATGACATTTGCTACGTACAAAATGTGTCAATTTTTAACGAGAAGTCACAATTTTACCAACGGTTTTGAATATAAGAACGCACCAGTAGTGAAACAACAAAAACAAAAAGCACCTGATATTGTTTTATACGAGGGCAGAGTGAAAAGTCTGGAAAAAATTAAACATTTTTTTTTTTTTTGTCCAAGTAAATATTTATTTTTCAACGTAGTCCCCATGTAACTCAATACACTTGGTCCATCGCTTCTCTAGCTTTTCGATTCCCTCCGTATAGTACGATTTCTCCAACCCTTCAAAATACGCATTGGTTTCTGCTATGATTTCTTCGTTGGAACCAAATCTTTTTCCACCAAGCCATTTCTTTAAGTTTGGGAAAAGAAAATAGTCGCAGGGGGCTAAATCTGGAGAATAAGGCGGATGCGGTAGCAATTCGTAACGCAACTCGTGGATTTTAGCCATAGCAACTGCACAAGTGTGGACCCGTGCGTTGTCTTGGTGAAAAATGATTTTCTTTTTCGCCAAATAGGGTCGTTTTTCCATTAAAACTTCATGAAATCGCTGTAACAAGTTGGCATAATATTTGCCGTTAATCTTTTTACCTTTCTGAAGGTAATCAACATATATTACACCACGAGCATCCCAGAAGACAGTAGCCATAACTTTATTCGCCCATAAAACTGCTTTGGCCTTCTTTGGTGCAGGTTCACCTGAAGCAATCCATTGTTTTGACTGCTCCTTGGTTTCTGGTGTATGATGATGAATCCAGGTTTCGTGAACAGTTATGAAACGACGCAAGAAGTCCTTCTCATTACACCTAAACTTCGCCAAACATGCCTCTGACAGGGTCACCCTAGTGCGTTTTTGATCTACTGTGAGCAATCGCGGCACCCAACGGGCGGAGAGCTTCTTCATATCCAAATAAGTGTGAAGGATATTACGAACCCGTTCGTCTGAAATGCTTACAATATCAGCTATCTCACGGACCTTTATTTTTCGGTTTTCGATTTTCGGATTTTGGTGATCATCTCTGGTGTAGTGACCTCAACTGGGCGTCCCGGGTCGGTCGGCGTCAGCAGTGCTTGTACGGCCACAACGAAAATCCGTAAACCACTTGTGGATCATTTTAATCGATGGAGCAGAGTCCCCGTAATATTTGTCTAATTTTTTTTTTGTATCTGTAATGGTTTTTTTTCGCAAAAAATAATGATTAATCAGAACACGAAACTCACTTTTCTCCATGTTTGCAAACACCGAAGTGATTGTTTCTTTTTCATAGCTGCCAAAAAAAAACTAGTCGTGTGAACTGGCTGAAAATATACGATTTACCTCCAAAAAGGCTGCATTACAAATTGACATTAATGAATTTGTGAACAAAATACCTTTAATATGATTTTTACCAGACTTCTCACTCTGCCCTCGTATCATGTCATGACTCATATTTCATATATTATGTTATGGCGAACTAAAAGCTGCGTTTTGTGATGGAAGTAGTCGCTTTGCACAGTGTTACTTAGAGATCAAAATAAGTTATTTTAACCGTAGCACCAAAACTTACACCCCTTAGGAACGCAGATGGCGCCCCTTCCGTTTACCATTTTTCAAAAAATTCTACAATATACGGCTGCAAGGTACGGCTACCCATTTCCATAATTTGGGTGTAGATCAAAACAAAATTAAAAAGCGAATTATACAGGATGGAAAAAACGAACGCCACATCAACGGCGACTACCATAAATATTGGAAATAGCAAATTCTACGCAAAGGAGACACTTTTATTTTCGAATTAATTTAATTCTGAATTTATGGATTTTTGGAAATTCGTCTGCCTTAACCGGGAATCGAACCGGTCGAATTTGTTAAAATAATAAAGTAGGGTTTTTAACGTTCTTTATTTCATTTCAAGGTGTGTGTGTTGTAGATATTAGGGTGAATCAACTTTTAAGGTACTCCCCATTTTTCGATATGTTTCACCAATTGTATGTTTTTAGAAATACTATATTTTTGTTAATGACGAGGCTTACACGCTTATTAAATCAGACAAATAGGCTCACATTTGAAGTTATTTCATTTAAAATAGTACATTTTGAAATAATAATATACGAGATGTGCATTTGTCCCTGAGTTACCAGGTTTTTTCGCGGATAATTATATTCGAGCAGTTAGATTCCCGGTTAAGAAGAAGTTTTTTTTTAAACAACAATAATGCAGTATTTATTGATTTAAAAAAAAAATAGTTTCGTTTGCGTAACATTTGCTGTTTCCAATATTTAAGGTAGTTGCCGTCCATGTGGCATTCCAGGTTTTTTCCAGCCCGAATAGTAGATTGTTCAACCAGCGACTAAAACAAACCCTAATGACACAAGATGTTTAGCCACGCGAGCGAGTGTCATTATGATTGTTTAGTCTCGCGTTAAACACTCCACTTTTCCACGAGATAAAAAATTATGTACTATACAAAATTACCGCGATAATTTAAATTAATTACTCCGCGGTTTTTTCCGTAAAGTGACGCTTTAAATGCTTGCATAATTAGCTAACAGATTCAAACTTGAAAATCATTTTAATTCTTAACCATGCATAATAAAATGAAATCATCCTTAATATAATTAAATAGATTCATATTTGGATTCATACTAATCATTAATCGTGTTTTACAAATTGCACAGTTGTCATTTTGAGGTAAATTCCAAGCCGTAAAAATTATCTATACACAATCACTGAAAATGGCAAAGTCCTCCAATCACAAATTGGGGTTTCCAAAGTAAATAAAAAAAAAAGTAGTAGTTTCTACATAAGGAGCCTTAGTCCCGATGTGCAGAGACTAAAGTAACATTTTACGAGCAAGTGAAAAAAAAAAGCAGTATCTAAAAAAAACCCGCATTTTTGTAAGCGACGTCAATTTATTTCCTTTCGATTGACACTCTAATTATGGAATACGGTGCAGGCGCTAGTATTTCATTTTGAAAAATGAAGAACTGAAGTATTCCTTATCTGTTTTCCTAAAAGGTGAAAGTGTAGCTGCTGCGGGTAAAATCTCTTATTTCCATCTCTAGTATAGTCTGACCGGCGGCGTAAACAATATAATTTTTTGTTTTGAATGGTCATAAGCATAAGTCGCAATGCGTACGAGTCAATTTCAACATTAATGCTGCTCTTTTAAAGCTAAAATGCATTGTGTTCGCAAACAAAGATAATCTCTACGCATGCAAAGGGTTGTCAAAACTGTAAAATATAAGTAGGGTAAAGAATAAAACATAATTATGGATGTATATAAACAGTTTATTGTACAAACAAAAGAACAATTATAAAATAGACAAAAATATAACAGGGTTGTACAAAGGATTAAGATTATTGTGTTAATCATATATTTATTTCCTATACTTATATTTAAAAAGATTATGGCGATTCAATAGTAACATCCTTATCATCAATTTCACTGTCTGAACTCTCTGTAATATTGATCATGAATTGTTGTTGGTCTCGGGTAATGTACTGTCTTCGATGTCTTCATCATGTTTATAACATGAACTCCAAATACTATCCGCAAATTGGTTTGTCTCATCGCGAATCAATTCGACCACTCTCGAGTCTCGAGTTCAACTGTGGTCGAGTAATTGTATCGTCGTATTCTTTGTTTCACTTCACTCCAAATTAACTCAATGGGGTTGAGTTGGCGGTAATCTTAAAACCGTGTGACCTCTCTCCTTTGCCAATACATCAATAATCATCTTTTTGGCAGGGTTTAAGCGTTTGATACAATCTAATAGGTAGGGTTTTTTCACCTTCTGAGCAATTGGTTGTCCTCGATCTTGTAATTATTTTATTAAATCTGCCTTTATTGTTGAATTGTTAGGAATTTTGGTGTGATAAGAGGCATTATCCAGTATAATAACACTATTTGGCGGCAAGTTGGGTAACAGCTGTTCTTGAAACCACTTTTCGTACAGATTCGCTGTTATATCTTCGTGGTAATCTGGGGTTTACCAGTTTTTAATGTTATTAGCAGACAAAAGAAGATACCCTGGTACACTTCCATGTTTAGACCCAGCAAGGAGTATTATAACGCGGTGACCTCTGGAACAAGGGCCGTTAAGGCAGCATTTCCCGGACGTATCAACCCAACCTTTCTTGGCAACATGTCTCATCTGTTGCTACTATATTTCGACCTTCAGATCGAAACTGACGAATTTTTTATATATATTATTTTCTTAACTCCACTATAATCTATTCAGGATAGGATGGGTACGGCGACACATTACAGTTTTACATTTTACGCAAAAACCGTTTTAACCAATCCAGCTGTCAACATATGTAAAAAAAAATATTTCAAAGAAATTATTTCCAATAAATTACATTTATCGTTTTTCGTAATATAAAAGTCAATTTCTATTAAATTACGTATTTATGTAGTGAAAATAGGTCAATAAAATAAATACACTGCAACTTCCGATACGTGAATGGAACCGTTAATAGAGATTGGCAACACATCTGTCATCGACCGAATCGAACCGCCATATTAACAAATCGCTTCACTCGCGCCACCTCTGCCTGCTCTGTCAGTACGAGTGCTTCTGCCTTGTATGCGTTTTGAGTGCTTTGTGTGGTGTTGCGACTTTGTTATTAACTTTTGTGTTTGTTACAATCTTGTTGTCTGTTACTGTTATTGTTGTTTTGTTATTATTACCTATTTGTTACTGTTATTGCTGTTTGTTTTTGATATAATGTCAATAACGACGAAAAAGGCTGTTTTAAATAGTCAAGCTCGGGAGTTTGTAGTTTGCTTGCGAAACTACTTTGAATGAGAACGAGAAAAAGGAGGCCCATTGGAACCTATAACAAATGTAATAGACAGAGTTGCACTGGCTTTGGTTGGACATAGGTCGAAATAGGTAATAAGCACATCTAGTGCTTTATTTCAATTTCCGTGTATATTATTGTCTTCTGACATTTATTTAATTACTGAATTCACCATTTATAATTTGTATGTGCAATATAGTTTTAAGAAATAAAAAATATTGGCAAGTGATAAAGAATCGATTATTTTCCCTTAGCAAACGTAATCGATAATCGTCAATAATCCTTTCAATTTCACAAGGCCACAACACTTTATCTGTCAAGTGTCATGTGTTACCGTACCCATCCTATCTTGAATAGATTATAGACGGGCAGATTCCATAATTGTTTGACGTTTGTCAAGTGTTTTGTAGGTGAAACCAACATGTTTTAAATATTCACACGGTGTCGTTTTACCATAGGGAAAATTATTATCAGTGGCTTCATATAATTTTTTAAGAAGGCAACCAAGTTATTTAAAAATTTAGTCTGTAACTGTCATAAATCATTCGACTAATTAGATCTCTTGTGAAATTGTAAATTTTGAGGCCGATTCTCGATGTTCACTGTTAACCCTTAATTTGCAGCAACACGTATTATTATTTTTACTGTTCCGTATTGCACTTGAGTAAGTTCAGCAGTCTTCTTTAATGCTATGGGTCCCCATCGTCTGAAGAGTCCGTTGTACACATTTTTCACTATATTTGTTGACTCTCTGTACTTAAATTAATCCGAAAACTATTACGACAGCTTTTCTTGCGTCCTCCCACGGGCGAAACATAGTTATTTTTTATGTCAGTAAATTTAAATGTGAATTTACTGGTGTAAATGCGTGGTTATGTTATCAGTTCTGAAGAAAGACTAGTTGAGAATACCCGGTGATGCAACCCTGCCGGCAAATATTTGTTATTGCACAATTTTTAATCACGTTATTTGAAATTAAACCCTAGGGCAAACCAATACGTAAGCTTTTTCTATGAGTCAGAAATGATTTACTATCTTTTAAAATAGATTAGCTAATTAGCTTATCTTTATGGCTCTTAGCCCTTACGCCGCCGGTCAGACTATAACTCTGTGCAAAGCGGCTTGCTTCCATCACAAAATGCCGCTTTTTAATCGTAACAATTATGACTTGTGGGTACTTACTATAAACTTGTCACAATAAATTGACCGGTAAGTTGTGTTGATTTATTGTTTCTAGAAATTAAGTATTAAGATTTTTAAATTACATATATAATAGTACCTATCGTGGAACAAGATAATCAAACAAAGATATTTTTTTAGGGTTCCGTATCAAAATGGTGAAAAAGAAACTTCGGTGTCTGTTTGTATGTTTTTCTCTGAAACTTTAGAAGCTATCAACTTTAAATTTGCCATTGTTTTATTACTAGCTTGCCCGCATTTGTTTATAAATATTTGAAAGGGGGATTGATAAATTAAAGTTATTTATTTAATAGCAAACGGAATGACATAAGGCTTTGTAATTTCCTTTTACGTACTTTTTGATTAATAGCCAAAAATATATGAAAAATGACCGTTATCCCTATTATCTCCGTAGTTTATAAACTGAAAAACTCTTGATTTAAGATTAAATTTTGACGAAAAATAATAATAATAATAGTAATATCAAATACTTTAAAAATGTAACACGGAACCTTCGGTGCGCAAGTCCGAGTCGCACTTGGCCGGTTTATTTTTACTGTAAAGGTTAAGTCTCCGTCGTTGTTTTCGCATTAGAAATTCGATAAACAAAGAAACAGGTGTCGTAAACCTGTTTTTCAGAAGTTAATAATTACTAATATACAGAGGTCGCACTTTTGGTGCCGATGACGTCTAAATGACGAAATTTTACAACCTGGCCCCTATTTCACCAAGTTACAATTGTCAATGACATATGTCTGCTGACAATACGACATATCCCGCTGACAATTGATCAAGCGACAGGTGACAACTGACAATTTCGTAAATTATTTTGTATAGAAATGCGACGTATGCGTATAAAAATTACCATACATCGTTATCGCGGGAGCAAAAACGATTTGACAGTAGTCAAAGATTATGACAAATAGGCAATAACAGAAGTGACACTCGTATCGAGAAACGTTTATACCTACGAGTTCAAAATGTATCAATTTATTTCGAATGTCTTACCTCCGTATTTGACTTAATTAGTAGTACATATTTTAAGAGATAAGATACGCAATCCTAACCTCAACCTCTTCAGTCACTTTTCCTGCTACTTTAGACATTTGTCATTCTTGATTGATTTGATATGTACAAAAAGATACAAAAATATATCTAAATTAAATATGAAATATATTTAAAGAAATTAAACTAGTTCTGGACAAAAATATTTGTTTTTTTTTTATTAAAGCTGACACGTTACGTTGACTTATAAAAGCGTTTACTCAGCGTAAGACAAGTTTAATTGACTGTTTCCAGCGAAAATTTCGTGCAAGATATGAAGAACTTCTTAGAGGCTTAGAGTGTATAGGCAGAATATTCCGTTTATACTGAACAGACATTCTGTTATACGTGTTCTTTAATAGATTTGTTTTTGCTCCCGCGATAACGATGTATGAACATTACTAACATTTTGTTAAAATTGTCATAATCTTAATAAAATGACAATTATCTTATGAAACAAGAATAATTTTTCCGACTCGACATATTTGTAGATTTGTCGGTAATTATTGACACGAGATCGAGGCTGTGTCAGCCTAGCGTTACAATTGTAATTTACCTCTCACCCCAAAGGCAAAAAAATATTATAACGTTTCACTTAATCGCATTTCACCCCAACTGTATAATTATTAAAAGTATCACTTTTGGCCTCTTTCGTTTTTTTTGCCGCTAATAATTTAGTCACATTTGTCTTTTATATTAGTAACAAAGACAATATTTCAATATTAAAAAGAGATGAATTTGATATCCCAAAGAAAAAAAAAGGAACAGTAACTTCAATATCTCGCGGTCATTACAAATATGACATGTTTTAATGTTGTGTGTGTGGCCTCAACGCTGCTACCGATACCTACAGAGTTTTACTGCAAACGTCAATTAATACATCAAATATAATAGCGTGGTACTATTTATACTAGGTGTCATTCAAAAAAAAGTAGATAATTCTGTAGCTCTGCCTACCCCACTCTGGGATTACAGGCGTGAAGGTATCTATGTATGTATGTATATAATAGCGTTCCAAACATACATCGATCGCGATGAAATGCAACTAACTAAAACACTATACGGAAATTTAATGTATATGGGTGGATCAACGTTTTACCCGACTGCGTCAGAAGGAGGGTTATGTTTTTCGATCGTATGTATGTATGTATGTCTATTTCTGGGCACGCTCTGCAGCCTAAACGGCTTGACCGATTTTAACATACTAGGTGTCATTCGATTCGTCTTAATTGCCGAAGTGACATAGGGTATATAATATTTCAAAATGGCGTCTGCAAAAAAAAAGAGGGGGTTTTTAAAAGAAAAGTTTTGTTTTTGTTGTTGTTATTCTGTCCCGTAAGCCAGGAGGCAACAGTGATAGAGTTTCTTAGAAAAAATATTATAATACATACTTCCAGCACACTCAGGAGAAAGACCATAAAAGAATGGGTGTGTAATTGCCAATAAAACAGTTTTTTAGTGGAATTATATCCTTTGAAATCATAGTTTTAAAGAGTGACCCAGGAGACGTCACCATGGCAACGAGCTACAAAGAAAAGTTGATTGACCCATATGCTACAAAATTCTAAAGTACTAATTACAAATTAACTCAACAATTGACAACATTTCAAAAAAAAAGCATTATTGTTTTTTTTGCGTTTATAATAGCTGGTTAAAAATTAGACTACCCGTATTTCTTGGTTTTTCTTTATTTAACTTAAATTCGTCGTTATTTTTTTTTTAAAGAAAGAGTCATAAAAAAGACCGTATATACAAAGTTAGGAATACTGATGTCGTGATCTTAGCATGATATAAAATAAAAAAAGTAACTTTAAACATAAACAGACCTGACTGTCATGTCATGTCACTCACTTGTCAATCATTCGTTCACAAATTTGTTATTTTGCGTAATTTAATTAATTACATAATTTGTAGACGCCATTAAAATAAATAAACTATTTTGCGTAGAATCGAAAGCGTGTCGTTAGAATCAAGTAATCCGTCAGACAGATAAAAAATGAACATGACAGTTTTATATTTTTTTGAATTCCTTTGGTAATAAATGGACTAAGGGCACTATAAGTGTATTCCTAACATTCACAATCCAACTTTTACTTTTACTGTTTTTGCTAAATATAAAAAAACTACTGCATGAAAAAATCCAAAGATATTTTTACTGTAATCAGCAGTGTAAAATCTAGAAACGGTATTTTATTTTACTACCTTAGCACATAATGAATTGTTGTCAATTGCTAGGGGGTATTTTTTTTTTTAACTCGGTACTTACTATTGTCCTCTTTCGCCAATTTTGCCATGTGATATATCTTAAGTACTTTATATAGAGAGATATATATCGTATGTCTACTTGTGATTTCTGAGCAATTTCCTTCCAGTTTTTGATCTTCCTATCAAATGTTACGTTATTTTCCGAAATTAATTTCAATATCGTAATTTCTTGGTCATATCCACTGATATTGTTTTAAAATCGAAACGCTCGCTTGTGTGTTGTCTTTATTGGTGGAAGGAATTAAAAATGATTTGTGTTTAAAACGCGGTAAATAATTGAGTAGTTTTAAATAAGTTAAAGGATAATCCTATTTAGCCAGTGATACCTACATTTACAGGCAAAATAATAAAAAAAAAGTTATTTCCTTTATTCATGTCTTCATACAATGCTTAAGTAAGTACTAGTCAAATTCAATTTTTTCATAAATAATCGATTAACTAATACCGGCGATAAATAGGCTTCTTAAAAACAACACGATAATTACCTCCTTTTTTTTCGTTGTAAATGTAAAATTTTAAAAATACTTACGTTTGGAGCCACGCAAAGAGAATTAACATTATAATAAGTAGGTACATTTGGTGTGGAGCCAACCAATAATTATTTATTTTTAAATCAAAGGTTTAAAAAAAAAAAAAAAAACGGTGCCCGTGAGCATTGCGAGAGATTTTAACCACGCATTCCTGAGGTCATAATGAGTAATAAATGTTGGATGAACCTAGGTCCAATTCAAACTATAAGTTTTCGATTTTTCATACAAAATAAATCAACTATTTTCGCTTCTCTAGTGAAACAATGCTTTAGGACGAGCTGGCAACGCTTTTTCCTCCATTTCTTATGTATTATGGGGATTACCCTTGACATTGAATGAATGTTATTTTGTTTCCTTTTCCAACCAGTAATGTTAGAAAAGTCAAGTGGAAGAAAGAGACAAACCCCTGCCATGAGTGAGAAGATATTTGCGTAATAGCCATAAATTATTACCAAGCAGAATCTATTCAAAACCGTTACTAGTAACCTTTTTAACAGAATGATTAATCATAAGGCTTGTCCCTTAAGCAACGGTTGGCTGTTTTTCAGAAAAAAGTTTTATCATTACTAAATTAAATAAACAATAGCCCAAAAGTAAATGTGATGGTGAGCCCTGCCTAAGGCATCGAACCCTGGGATAGTTAATGAAATGAGACACTGATTTTGGGCTTTTATTGACCAGTTGGTTACACAAAATACAATAACAACAACAACAACACCACACAATACCACTTTGAATGTAATAAAATAAAAATAAATACTTCTTTGGCTTAAAACAAAAGTGTAAAAAATTATCTACAATAACTTCATCAATTTAAAAAAAAAACAAACTGGGATCCATCCTTTTCAAGACATAAATTTAACCGTCTACGTATCTGGTTGGTAAGTAGGGCGGGCCTATTTTTTAAGTGTTGTGCCGCTTGCATAATTTTTTCAACCAATTCTTCTCTGGAACGAATGGGTTTTGAATAAACCATATTTTTTAAGGTACCCCAAAGATAAAAATCCAGTGGAGTAAGATCCGGAGACCTCGCGGGCCATTGGATTGCTGGAGACGCTCTACCAATCCATCGATTTGGAAACTCTCGGTCTAGATGGTTCCTAACAATGTGACCATAGTGTGGAGGTGCTCCATCATGTTGGTACCACATAGACCGTCTAGTTTCCAAATCGATGTCTTCCAAGAGAACATTTAAATCATCACGCAAAAATTTTAGATAAAGTTCCGAATTTAGTCTAGCCGGAAACTCTACCGGCCCTATCAACTGGTCGTTAATAATGCCTGCCCACATGTTTACCGAAAACTGGTGTTGGTGCGAGAATTCCCAGGCTTTGTGTGGATTTTCTTCCATCCAGTTGTGGGAATTGTGGGAATTAAATACCCCCGTTCTTGTGAATTGAGCTTCATCGGTCCATAATATTTTTCTTAGAAAATTTTGATCCTGATCTAGTTTTTCGTTCATTCGTTGACAAAACACTACCCTAGAAAACCCGTCATTATCTATTAGCCCCTGCACCTTCCTATAATGGAAAGGATGGAGGTTATGTCTTTTCCAACATCTCCAAACAGCTTTACTGTCGACGCCGCAAGTAATGCCTACACCACGTGTTGATAGTGTAGGATCCTCGGTGATTAGGTTAAGTTTTCTGTTTTCCGTCTCGGTGTTTATTCCTATAGCTCGCTCGGAGTTGTTCGCTTGAATTCCCCTTTCTCGTAACTGTCTAAACATACCCACAAACGTGGTATGATGGGGTACAGGTCGATTTGGAAATTTATGTCGATACTCTTCAACAGCTTGCATGGAGTTGCCATTACACAGACCATAAGTAAAAATTATATCTGCCACGTGTTCCGGTGGATATGTACGCGGACGCGGCATTTTTGTTGTAGTATTATGATACTCTTGTCGAATGAAAATTCTATGACACGAAATGTCAATGGACATAGACTAGCTGAAGAAATAACACACCATTTTCAAAAAAGATCAATCACATAACAATAAGACTTAAGTCACCTTATGTGTTAAAATCCTACAGTTACCAATCCATAGGAGACATTTTTTTTCGTTTGTATCTATCAAATGTCTAAAAGTAATTTATTTCTATTCAATTTTCCCACTTGTAAGAATAGTACTAGTCAACAAAGAATGTTTTAAAGAGTATCGTTATCATCGGTACTCCTTAGAATAGGTAAGTACGATAATTGACTCGCCACTTGGAAATTTCCTACTTCGTTCCTCCGATTTGTTAGATCATTCTCCCGAACTCATTATTTCTTCGTAGTAATTTTTTCATTCGCATTTTTCCCCGAACGCGATATTACCAGTCGCCTTTTTTCCTGCGGCAGTTTATATTCACAGTCGTGTTTTTCCGCTTGCGAGTTTTATCCAGTCGCTTCTTTTCCTACCACCATATTTTCACGGTCGTGTTTTTCCCGTTCCAATTTGTCGAAGATACAGAGTCAACGGAGCTCCGCTACCGCGGAGCTCCTATTTCTGGGTGGTTTGGCCCTCCGGGCCTGATGCAAAACTAACATAATCTAAACCTACCTACGAATTACGATGTAAATACTTTTGGGAAAAGTGCGACTGAGATAGAAATCGAACGGGAAAAAAACCGACTGGGAAAAAAGTCGAACAACAAAAAAAGCGACTGTAATAAAATCGAATGGTGAAAAATAAAATTAGGTAATATCGCGTTCGGGGAAAAATGCGAACGGAAAATTTAATACAAAGAAATAATGAGTTCGGGAGAATGATTTAACAAACCCCTCATACTACGTTTTGCTGATTTTTTAAATTCTAAATGTAGGCACTGGAACTTCAAAATAATACGTCCTATTTTTTTTACAAACTGTAATCGGTTGGTTATTTTTCCAAAGAATTTAGACAAAGGAACTTCTAAATAATACAGCCACATTTTTTTTAAAATTGGTGATGTTGATTTTTTAAACCACATTTAGACTATGGAACTGATGGACAATACTGCCTATATTTATTGACCTATTCTACTCGGTAAAACCATATTGGTTTTGACATGTTGTCGTATTGTTTTTAAACCTGCCGGCTTTATTGTCAAGCAGAATAGAGCCCCTGCTAGAATACTACAGTCCGTGAGCACTTAAAATACCATTCGGTTTGTACTTCTCTCCCTCTCGTTCTCAATAAGAGCGTATGAGACCGAGTGAGAGACAAGTACAAACCGAATGTTTTTCTTAGTGCTCACCAACCGATGTTGTTTACGCCGCCCATACGTGATTCGGCGTATAGACACCAACACGAATATTCACCGAATCTCGCAGTGTGGCCCCGGCCTGAGAAAATAAAACCAATCTAATGTTATAAACATGTATACTTATTAAAAAAGTCACAATTAAAATGCATATAATTTAAAACAATTATGATGTCGTGGATTTTGCAGTGAAGAGTCTGGGACCTGCCTTGACCAGGGTAGCTGCCATTCCAGTAGTCTGTTATAGACACCTCCGGGATCTCACACCTGGAGCTTACCTCTTCTAAAACATAAATCTAACTATACAGAAAGATAATGGTGCCAGCGCCATGTATCTATACCATGCGGTGAACCTAATGAAGCCGGTGCATATTTTATAATTTTGTATTAGGCCAGTTCTAGACAGTCCTTAATATTAAAATAAAGACAGATATGTTTCACTTCACAGAAGACCCACGTAAAAAATATAAAGAACAAAAGACCAATATTACAGAATGTGTGTAATTGCGGCAGTGAAACAAAAGATACCTTTCTCACTCTTGAAGAAGTTATAAAAAGCAAGACATATAAAAGTATCTCTTCGAATTGAATGAATGGAATAGAAAAACTAAATTATCGAATCAAATATTATACGTCAATGAATACGTGGATCGTAATGACTCACTCGTTTTTATAGCTTGGCAAAAAAGTTCAAGTTTTGGTCGAATGAGGCCACTGTTTGGTATGAAATCGGCAACATGATTAAATTTTTAACCCCTGTTCTACGTATCCTACCTGGGGACGTTTTACAAAGCTACAAGTAACCATTTTACAGGTCTAAACTGGAAACACTGCTCAAATGACTGGTCGTCATTGGTCCAGGTTGTGTCAAATGGAAACTTGTAACCTGTAAATTGTAATTTGTAGCTTTATAGAACAGGCCCCTAGCCATCCCACCTAGGCCCTCCCAGTGGTGGTGTTTTTCCACTCTTTACACCCAGGTGGGATAAGAGGAACATTTTAATTCCACTCTTCCTACACCGGGAAGGATTTTTTTTCACTGTTCATAATAAGAGTTTTTCATTTTCATAACCAGAACATCTTAATCATGTACTTCTGGTAACTACTTTTAACGGAATAAGGGATGGGTGGAACAGGGTCTAGGTAGGTTAAGAGGTCTGTGGGCTCATATGACCACAAAGGGCTATTTAGGTTATTTTTAGAGACTTATATGTGATAAGGCTAATGGTGACATCATTGCATTTTACGCTGCTGTGAAATAATAAAACGGATTATAAATCATACCTGCTGGCCGAGGTTTTTAGCTTGATTTGCTTTACAACTGGGAATAGCCGGTCAAAATACGTGTACGATGATTTAGGCTGTTTTTTTTTTTATCTTCTGTTACATGTATTGAGTGCCCCCCAAAGAAATATTATTATTTTTGTTATTTAACAACTAAACTAAGTAACGGTTTCTACAAGACACCTAAACTCCAAATTTCATTAATATACCTCTTGCAGCCTTTTGAGCCGTGTGGTTGCCGGCTTTGAGCCGTGTGGTTGCCGGCTTTTGAGCCGTGTGGTTGCCGGCTTAGAATTGTGCCACTCCATGTCTTCCCGTGGAAGTCGTAAGAGGCGACTAAGGGAATAAAGGCTTGTAGTACTGTTAGGCGATGGGCTTGCTACTTGTCACTAATATACACTGCTAAACATCTTAGCCTAATTGTGCAAATTGTGGTTACAGAGTTATCAACAAGTTTTTGGAGTTGTTGGTAATTCTGTAGCTCTGCCTACCCCACTCTGGGAATAAAGGCGTGAAGGTATGTATGTATGTACCTCTTGCAGTTCAATATTATCAGCTCTTACTTTCATCTGGCTATTGTCATGCGTAATAAAAAGTACCTAACTCTCAAGTGTGTCTCTCGCAAAATCCTCTAGTAATCTACTTGATCTGTTCGGTACTTGCCCCCTTTCTGCTTTTGCCTACTAGATAACTAGCATAGAGGTATTAGAGGTGTTATAGTCATTCAGCTTTAGGTACTCCGCAGGGTTGGAAACGCGTTTGCAATCTTAGGTTTGCAGTTTTGTGATTGTAGTCTTGAAAATACAAAATGTCTATGGGAGTCATGTCCCACAAACCATCAGGTGGCCCATGTGGTCATTTTCCACTAAAAAACCGGGCAAGAGCATGTCGGACCATGCTCAGTGTAGGGTTACGAAGCCGTTACTACAAACAAATTAAACCTCGCGACAAACCCGCAATATTTTTGAAATAACTATCCATCGACACCACACTCTATGGGGTAGACGAGAAAAAAAACTGTGTGTGTGACTCATATTTATATTTATGCTAAATTACAGCTTTTTAGCAGGGATGTTACGGAGCTTCGACTCCGGTTCCGTTAAGTCGGAACTTCCGATTATTATTACACCTTCGGTTCCGACGTCGGCTCCGACACTTTTAAATCGAAGGTTTTAGTCGGAGTTTGGCTACGGAACCCTAAAAACGGCTAAGTGCGCGTCGGACTCGCGCACGAAGGGTTTCGTACCATTAGGGGAGCAACCTTTTTAAAAAATATTTTTATTCCGTTTTTAGTATTTTTTGTTATAGCGGCAACAGAAATGCATCATCTGTGAAAATTTCAATTTTGACAGACATACAGACAGACAGACAGACAGACAGACAGACAGACAGACAGACAGACAGACAGACGGACAGACGGATAGACGGACGGACGGACGGACGGACGGACGGATGGACGGACGGACGGACAAACAGACAGACAGACGGACGGACGGACGGACGGTAATAGGGCTCCGTTTATGGGTGAATCAACTTCTAAGGTACTCCCCATTTTTCGACATGCTTCACAAATTATATGTTTTTAGAAAAACTATATATTTGCCAACGACGTAGCTTACACGCTTATTAAATCAGACAATTAGGCTAGCATTTGAAATGATTTGATTTAAAAATAGTACAGTTTGAAATAATAATATAGTTGGTAACGCAGCGGACGATGTTGTCCCTAGGTTTTGTATGGAAAATGTGCATTTTCCCCTGAGTTACCAGGTTTTTTCGAAGATTAAATAATATTTGAGGTGTTTAACGTGTACGGTCTGTAAATTTGGTGGTCTGATATTAATATTCAAACATTATTTATTATTAATGATAAGTCACCAGGAAAGTTTTGATACCGCAAAAGAAAAGGAGTACCTTAAAAGTTGATTCACCCTTATAACCTTTTGGTACGAAACCCTAAACACATGTACCGTTTTAATGATGGACCCAGGATTATTTCCTTTCTTTCAAGCACTGGATAGCTATCTTATAGCCGTCCAGTCATTATTGATGCGGATTAGAGGACGTATCTACTTATGTAGTTATGTATTTGTACAATTAATTTTAAAATTATTTTCATGCCTGTGGACATAATATATTATTTAGGCAACATAGGTGAGCTTTCTATAACGAACCCGCTTTATTAGACCTGTAGGTGTGATAGGATCCCTCGACGATACTAAAGGACGTTGGTTCGGGCTAGCATCGATGATATTTATAAGAAAGAATAATGTCTCATTTCATTCGTAAGTACCTACCGTAACTATTGTTACATTTTGTTTACATCTCGACATTTTGTTTAATTTGCACCGGCGTCACCGTCACCTGTGAAATGTAAGATACACAATTAGATATTGCATGAGTGCGATAAAGACGGGTAGCTACATGGCGGCCGTGAGCGGCACTTGACTTGGAGAGAATGGCGAGCAATTTGAAACAACTATTTATCTCTTTCTAACAATAGCGTTCGCTATGGATTGCCGTCTTTGTCTGTAGCAATATAGTAACGCAGCAACTGTCACCAATTGGTGACGGGTTTTAAATGCGTTTAGTATGATCGTAACGTATCTAAATATAAAATATCATTGGCTAGCATCAGGAAAAGTTATCTCCAGGAAGGATGAAGTTATTTTGAGAAATCATTATCTTTCATTAGAGACTAGCTGTACTGTCTTCGTCCGCGTAAAAGTCGTTTATCGCTATTCCCTCGGTAACTGTCATATTTTCCTAGTACCGTGGTGCTAAATCGTTACAAAGCTTACTATTTTATAAAGCTTCCTATTTAACAAAGAATGACAGACAGCACCGAAGTCTCATCATATGGGTTCCTTTTTACAATATTGGCAACCAACCCTACACAGGGGACCACCTTGCACAAGTGGACTCTTTCTGAACTAAGCTCTAAGTTTATAGGTTATATGCACACTGTTCAGATAAACATACTTACCTACACAGATAAACTGATAAGTAGGTACGTAAATACATAGACAACCACCAAATACTAAAATATAATCCTTATGCTCATCCTACAATTTTTTTGGACTTAACGGGGATCGAACCCTGTTATACCTACTACCGATAGTTTCGTAAGTATGCACCTTGATTACAGCAGCAGCTTAATCCTTAATATTAAAACTGAATGCTTTGATTTACCGGTGTCCAATTCTGGTATGTCGCTGGAAAAATTGTATGCATTAAAAAACATTTGGTGGGTTTTGCACACAAGCTGCATTTTTTATCTCATGTCTAACCACGGTTTGATCACCATTCTTTTCACGAAAACACTGCAACTGTAACCATTTCTTTAATATTTCTTCATTTGATATTTACGACATGTCGCATCTTGTCACGTGGTATTATACCAGAGATTACACGCACATGAAATAAGACATAATATGGTTTAAATACCTGGAATAAACAAGCAAGAATAGCAATAAAAATTTGCCCGGCTTGCAAATATGCAGTTTTCAATTTTGTATATCAAAAGGATGAGAGCATTACAAACATTAGCCTAATAAAGGTTTAAAGAGTAATTATTGATCAGAACAGCCAAAACATTTCATTATTTCACATAGCTGATAATCACGTACACTAAAACAAATAGAACCACATACCTACAAGGAGGATAATATCTTATATTTAATCAATACACATACGCAGACACTATTAAACTGCAAAAAACAACATTGTTTTTAGCAATGTCAATAAAAAAGTTAAGTAGGTATATAGCTAAAGGGGTTTTCACGGGCTCTCCCATAATGATAAACCCATGAGAGGAAAACACGAAAATTTCAAAATAAGTTGTAACAAAGTTGTTAAGGGTTGCTACACTCACTGTAAACAACAAAGTCGATAAAACTAAGTGATCTGTTATAATATAACTCAGTCGCAAAACTCGCAAACAAGTATAGGTACCAACTATGTGAAGTTAAATAACATACATACATACATACCTTCACGCCTGTAATCCCAGAGAGTGGGGTAGGCAGAGCTATAGAATTACAACTTCAAAAAGTGGTTGACAATTCAGTAACCACAATTTGCACAAATAGGCTAAGATGTTTACTAGCGTATTAGTGACAGGTTGCAAGCCCATCGCCTAACAGTTCTGCAAGCCTTTATTCCCTTAGTCGCCTCTTACGACATCCACGGGAAGACATGGAGTGGCACTATTCTAACCCGGCAACCACACGGTAAGTTAAATAAAAACCTAAAAAAAATAATGAAGAATAAAGCGCCCTTTCACACACAGTCAACCGTCGTCCTATTGCGAGTAGTAAATACTGCCGTACACTAACACATACCCTATAGGTACTATTAAACTGTTATAACAATAATGAACCTAGTAATAAAAATGTTAGGTCACATAGCCTCACATACATAGCACATACCAATTAATTTTTTCCAATAATGGTTTCATATGATCATCTTTACCAAGGTCAGGGTTTGAGGCTTAGGTGATCGATTCTTTACAGTATCAGACACGCAGCCTTTATTAAAATGTATTATAAAAATACCAGTTCTGTTTTTCACCTTTTCTCGAAACAAAATGATGACAAGATTGACTTGACATGACATGACAATCAGAAACTGACTTAACAGCTCAACAGCCACTTGGTGCCAATTTATTTATGGCGGTGGCCAGTGACGAAAGGTTGGTTAACTCCGAAAATTGATAGCTGTTTGTCAGTCCGTAAGCTTAGTTTTTTTCTATGAAGTTATAGGGCCGTGGTCATTAATGTCATTATGAAGGAGGAACGGTTTGTTAAATAATTCTCCCGAACTCATTATTTCTTTGTATTAAATTTTTCGTTCGCATTTTTCCCCGAACGCGATATTACCTAATTTTATTTTTCATCATTCGATTTTATTACAGTCGCTTTTTTTGTTGTTCGACTTTTTTTCCAGTCGGTTTTTTTCCCGTTCGATTTCTATCTCAGTCGCACTTTTCCCAAAAGTATTTACATCGTAATTCGTAGGTAGGTTTAGGTTATGTTAGTTTTGCATCAGGCCCGGAGGGCCAAACCACCCAGAAATAGGAGCTCCGCGGTAGCGGAGCTCCGTCGACTCTGTATCTTCGACAAATTGGAACGGGAAAAACACGACCATGAAAATATGGTGGTAGGAAAAGAAGCGACTGGATAAAACTCGCAAGCGGAAAAACACGACTGTGAATATAAACTGCCGCAGGAAAAAAGGCGACTGGTAATATCGCGTTCGGGGAAAAATGCGAATGGAAAAATTACTACGAAGAAATAATGAGTTCGGGAGAATGATCTAACAAATCTCCCTTAGTAGTCTGTGTTAATGACTTTCATATGGGTCATCGATTTTGTTGTTATTTATGTTAGCGTTGATTGAAACTGTAGTCTACCATTTAAAAGAGAAGAAGAAGATGAACTATAATCTAAAAATAACAATCGTACTAAACATATTTCATTGTTCTGAAGTGTCACCGAAACCAAAATCTTAACATCAAGAAATTGAGGGCCAGTGGCAACATCAGTGTGCCTTAAGTATTTAATGCTGCAGACGACGGGAATCGCATCAACTCAACCAATCAATGCACGAACGAGCGATTCACAATTTATCAATAACATGCTAGTCGCATTAATTGCTATGTTTTGATTGGGTTGTGAACCCTTAGATTATTCATATTAATTAATGGAAAAGCTATTAAGCAGGGGCAGACTCGTGGTCACACCAGGTTGTCACACCACTGCTACTCGCTTTGGTCGGAAATTCGACAGAAATCATTTTTATTCCGCAAAAGTAGGTAGGTTAGGTTCGTTAGGTATCTTTAGATGCCCGAAGGGCAAATCGCTCAGAAATAGGAACCCTGCATCAGGCAGGGCTCCGTCGAATAGTAGTGGTGTGACAACCTGGTGTGACCACGAGTCTGCACCCTATTAAGCTATTTAAGTAGTTTCATGTGTAATTTTTTTTTATTTATAAGACGTTAGGTACTTAACTTTTACCTTCATTTATGTATATGCAATTAAGAGACCTCATAATATCAGCATAACTTAGGTACAAAATCAATTGAGTACAGTCAGCTGTAGAGAAACGTGACCCCCTATGTATACAAACTTTGGATGGGGTCGCACTGCGTCTGACTGTAAATGAGACTTTGATGAATTTCTTGCTGGGCATACATAGATTACCTGCAATATTTATGGTGTTCCAATATGAATGGGGTCTTGATAAAAGTTAATCTTTATTAACTTTAGATTTCTCAAAAAGTAACAAAAGATACATAATGTTACAATATTACGTTTATTAGTCCAGTAATTACATGCAAAATAGAATTTACTAGTAGCCATATCTCACGGCGGCGTCTTCTACAATATCCTCTGAAGAACAAGACCGAACATAGTTTCTAACGTTCGGTTGCCAGAGTCCAGGGTGCCTACCGCGAAAACCGAAATTCACAAATTACGGGAATCTCTTTTACTCCAATGAAAGCGGAATTAGAGTGACAGAAAGATGCCCGCAATTGTTACTTAGTCCAATTACTTAGCAGGAGTAATATGCGTGTGAAACAAACGTTCGGTGAACTGAACAGTGCACAAACCCATCACTCTTTCGTCCCTTGCCCCCTGGCATCAGTGTTGGCTCTCAGTAGTAAACACGTAAAACGATGAATATTTCATCCACAAAATTGCAAAAAAAACGATCACTATTCTTAGCCATAGGCCTATCGGTATATTTGCATTGGGTATGTTTAGATTGACTCGTAAATTCTTGGATTCTTTCTTCATTGTTATTTATTAAAAAATTATACGCTGATATTTCTGTTGATTGACACGTAAACAATGTCATGCTAAACACTCATAGTGACAGAACTGGATTTGACTTTTACAGTCAAATTATAGTCGAGTCCAGAATTAGGCGAACTAACTTGACAGCCGAAAATGTTGCCAGACATAGGAAAAAATAAATAGTGATAGGTTTATGTCGACACAAATATGTCGATATAACCTTGTGCCTTCTATAAATCTTATTATATTTATATTTTATCAAGTAATTGTCGTCGAAACTTTCACACTCATACATACTTGCCAAATAGGGAAAAACTACAGCAATTTTTACTATATAATATGATCTGAAGGATGTACGGTTTAAAGCGGATATTTACGATACTTACTCCTCAAATTAGGAATAAAATACAAAAATAATGCTGACATTACAACAGGCCATTGTGATCCTTTTATTTAGGTGGCTTCGGGCTAGTACGGTACATTTCATGTACCATACATATAGCATTAATTCCTTTCTTGCTGGCAAATATGAAAGTGCGATAGAAACAAACTATATCGTCGTAATTTTTATTATTATTATTTTGCTTAGTAAAATTATTAGTTAGATTCCAAACACAATAATAATGATAAACTAGACTTTTTAAAAATCGATATTAACAGCACTAGCCAAACTGTGGCAACATTAGTGTACAATGAACTGTCAAGTTAGTTCGCCTAATTCCGGACTCGACTTTAGATGGTGAAGTCTTGCAACGTCGCAATCATAAAGGTGTTTCATACTGGAGATTTCATAATAACATTTTTACACAAAAATCGAAATATCTCTAAAACCAAGCCGAATTCAGCAGACGTTAATTAACATTTTTAACTTAAAATGTGGTCAGGAATATGCTGTTAAAATGTCTCGCAATGCTCACGGGCACCGTGTATATAGGTTTGCTGAATATTACTTAATACGCGACGTGTGTGTGAATGAATAAATGGTAAGATACTGTCGGCCTTATTTGTAAGTCGTCTTGTCCTTCCCGCAAAAGGTACAGTCAACCAATTTGATCAACAAGCCACTGTGGACTATGTCAACTAGACGTTGCAAAGCAAATGAAAAGAAGTATCTTATGTTTTGGCTTAGGAATCGAATTGGTTGATCATAGGTATTATAAATCTTGCAATGGTGGACGCCTGTCAACAACCGAGATACGGTGAAAAAGATAAGAAACAACAATTGTCCTGACATATTTACAATAGTCATCTTATTTCGATAATGCCTGTTTCACAATTTACAATTGTCATGTGTTCTTGACAATTGTAGCACTTGTCAAGCTTGGTGAAATAGGGGCCTGGGTGTTCTGCTTTCATTTAGCAGATGTTTCGGTATTAATTGGTACAAATAAGTAAATAATGCCAAATAAAAAGCGGTAAAATTATTAGTTAAATACAGCTTAATCGCAATCAAAATACGGATAACGTCAGCACCATATTTTTTTCACCATTTATTGCAAAAATGGCAAATTGAGTCAATTTTCTTTTATGAATGTCAATACCAGAATAGTATTAATGATAAAATAATAAATAAATATCGGGGGTCCATCTCACACCGATTGACCCAGCCCCAAACTAAGCTCTAGGCTTGTACTACGGGTGAAGGTGCGACCCCACCGCTGCGTAAAATACGGTGTCGTGGCGAAAACAAAAGACGGGGTCATGGTAACAACATGCCGCCGTTTTGACGCACCGTAATATACGCACCGTTAAGTAGCGGTGACAGAGACAACGATATAAACACTTAAATACATAGAAAATATCCAAAACTCACATTAGGTTAACGTGTCGCCGTAACTTAATCATAATCATAATTTAATCATACTGATTATTATCACTACATACAAAGTTTTTGTATGATACTGTTACTCGGAAAGTTTAATAATGGTTTATGCAAAACTTGATTGGCGATACTCTACCCAAATTAAAACCTTTCAATACTAGTCTTTCATTTTTAATCAAATAATATAAATAATTTTCCTTTTTTTTTTTGTTAGTCGTAAATTATGAATAAGGTTAACCCACGGATTATAATAACCACTTGAGAGAATAATTATGACCTCACGCAGTTTAATTTGTTAACGATTTTGCATAGATACCTAATAGTTACATATTATATGCTGAGAAGAAGTAAATATTTGTAAACCAACTGCAAATGGCACATTTATGAAATCCCTTTCACTACACTGAATTTTGGATGGTTATTATTAGTATTACCTGTATATGTAATGTATGCAATTATGCACAGGGTTTAAAAAGCATCCCACTGAAATAAGTACAACCTAATTCAGTTTAATTTGAAGTATTGTTGACTCATCTCCATCACACACTGGTGCGGTATAGCCTTGTAGGGTACGCACTCGAATTAATACGACATGAGAGTGCCGTTTTAAATCATTAACAAGGGAATGGCTTGCATATTATGCGGCCGATTAAAATTCCAGCATGGCAAACGCGTATTGTTGCCGGACGCGATCTCTTAATACGCGGTCGCATTATACGCTTAAAACGTTCCGTGTGTTTAAGACATTTGCTTCTTTGGGATTTTTAATGTGCAATAACTTTATTACAGTATGGCGTATGTGTAAATCTGTACTGTAATGTGATGTCAAACATACGAAGAAAGTTAAATAAAAGCTGGTAAGAATAAGGAGGAGTGAGTTTATGAATTTTACCGGAGTATCCATTACATTGTCACGTCCTACCGGGTGGCAAGTATTTAAAAACTCAGGGAAATTAAAATAATTTATTGAAAAAACTCCGGTAGTGTCAGCAGAAGAGGGTAGGTAGGTAGGTCCGTAGAGTGTTGTTTGGTTCCGCGATGCGCAGAGCACTTCTCACGCAGTTTAGTGCGGGGTACCCGATTTGTCTGTACGTACAGCTGTAAAAGGCTCATTTCCTTAAAAATTTGAGCGTTGGGTCCCTATGTCAGTAACTTGTTTGTTTACGGCAGGCGTTGGGCGTGTTCGGGCTGTGCCAGCTGTACGCGTTCGCGCAGTACCTGCGCGCGCGGCTCAGCCCGTCGCACTTCGAGCTGCTGTTCCGGTCGCTGCTCGTGGCGCTGCTCGCCACGCTCGGCAGTGCCGCCCTCGCGCTCACGCTCACCGGTACAACACACACATACACACACACACCCACCCACACACACACACACACACACACACACACACACACACACACACACACACACACACACACACACACACACACACACACACACACACACACACACACACACACACACACACACACACACACACACACACACACACCCACACCCACACACACACACATCCCACACCCACACAACGCACACCGCACAGTGCACCCTACACCCCACACCACACCCCACCCCACACCCCACATTGAATCCACGATGTGTCTTTGCACACTATTTATCCGCTTACTTATACACTTCTAATTAACACAATAGAATAATGACGTTGTCATGATATTTCACTCAGAGAGAATATGGCATCCTTAAACAGATTTATTGCCTATCTGAAGAGGATTGATATCATATGATATATCACTTGATTAACCTTCATAGTATATATATATATTTTCTAAGGAAGTTTGCTTTAATACTAGTTGAAACTGTTTTCCCACTTAAGCGAAAAGCTGTGGAAAATACATAAAACACATTCCGTAGGTTCTAATAAAATAAATTTCTTTTGATGGCGACGTAAAGCTCGCAGCAGAAAAGCAGCCTACATAAAATAATTTCATTCTTTTCGTATAATTATTACTAGGCATCGGAGTTTTTGTCGCACGGTAAGACTAATAGCAAGCTATGGAGTCGTCATTTGCCTTAAATCTAAACTCTTATTCATATTCATACTCATTTATTTAATTTATCTTAAAATGCCTCTATAGTGGTCGGTCGTGTTGTAAAAAACATTGGGTTTCGATATTATATCATAATTTAATTATAAAAATATTTGAATACGTATATATTGGTTTCTAACTGCTATACTTCATTGATTTACTTAATTTAAGACTGACTGCAGTGTCATCGTTTCTCCGCTAAAGAGTGCGGTAGAGGGTAGAGATTAGAGGTGTAGACTAAACGAGCAGCTGCCAACTTTAACGAGGAAATGAACAACAAACAACCCACAACAAAACCAACTATGGAACAATATCAACGCACACGCTCTCGAATTCGGGAGAAAATGTGGATGACATAAGGTCGTTGTGACGTTCAATCTATAAAAAAATGCAAAATTGTAGGGTTAATGATCAATTTAAAATTCACTAGGTTCGCTATATTTGACAGGTGACAGGATAGTATTTGATTTAGTCGAGTTATATGCTTAAACGTTACGTTATGTTGTTAACACAGGTTTGTAACCCCTCCTTCTTTAGGTCTTTTATAGACCACGTTTCTAATTGAAGTAAATTTAATCAACACAAATAAAAAACGCAATGTAAATATTCACGAATATGACTTAAAGTACTACTGCAATAGATTATAACGTTATTTTAATATTTATTGTGAAATAATAAAATTCAGTAGGTATACTCGTATACAGTTAGAAAAAAACATTTCATAATATACGTCCAGCTGTTTTGCCATTAGGCCTACAAATATAAATGTTAACTTTATATATTTTTAGACACGTAAGATAGCATTGAGATTAAGTAGGTCATAATTAGGTTAATACTGTGGGGGTCGTATAAGTGAAGCTCTTCTTTAGTAGTAAATTTTAATAAGGAAATTATAATTAGGCAATTACACAGCGTCTTGTACAGTGTCGAGCTCTCGAATAGCCATCTTGGAGCCATTCAAAAGTAAAACAGGCATCTCTTTCACTCTCGTTCACACGTCTATCATACTGTCTTTGTCTCACTGTCATACGTCATCTATCAGTCCGTTTCACGCATTCCTACAGTCGGCCGTCCTGAAAATCAAGTCTGGCCTCAGACTTCAACTCTACAGCCTTCGCTCTTATAACTACTACATCGTAACAACTTAATCTAAAGAGTTAGTACATCATCATCTTATCTAACTTACTAAACTAAATGGATACAACACATGTAGTAATGGCAGATCCTCGGAACATCTTTAAACACAAATTATAAAATAACATAAAATAATACAATAGCGTAACGAGGTAGAGCACACTCAGTTGATAAATTGCTGCTGCTACGTACCTCATTCCTCAACGCCGGAGGGCCACCTCTTCATATGGTCACATGAGCTTGATGTGTTTCGGGGACCCTCAGTGGAGTCGTCAAGCTTTTGAATATCATACCGATCCTTTCCTTTAACCTTCACTACACGGTATGGACCGAGATATTTTGGTTTTATCTTCATCCCCACGCCGAATTGGGTTCTTTTGATTGCGACTATATCGCCCTCTTGGTACTTAGTGCTTACTTTTCTTTTGTTGTTGAAAGTTTTCCTATTTTCCTCTTGAATCTTTAGGATTTGTTCCTTGGCTTTTTTCCTATGTTCTTCTCTGTCTAATATGTAGCTGTCTCGACGCTCCTGGTCCAGCAACTCGTATATTTCGGTGTCGTCCTTGAGTTTCATTTTCACCCCTATGAGTAGTTCAAATGGTGAGGTGTTGACGCTTCTTTGGAATGTACTGTTTAAGCATCGTTATACATGAGTGATATGTTTGTACCACTGGGTGGGATTGTCAATACACAGCTTTGTCAGTACCGATATGATGGTTCTATGCATGCGTTCTACTTGCCCGTTTGCCCTAGGCACGAATGTGGTTGTTTTTATATGCTCAATACCTTCATCCTTACAGTATTCTTCAAACTCCTTGCTGGTGAATGCTATTCCTCGATCGGTTACCAATCTGGACGGATTTCCAAAGCATTGCTGATGTATTCTTAGCTTGTCCAGTGTTTCTTTACTGGTAGTACTTTTCACCGGGAACAACCATGTGAACTTTGTGAACCCATCTACCATGGTCAATATATGGTTGTAGAGCTTCTTTGTCTCTGTCATAGGACCTATGTGATCCAGATGTAATGTATACAAGGGACTTTCGTCTTTATGTATGGGGTTCAAGAACCCTTCTTGCTTGCCCTTTTTTCGTTCAGCTAACAAGCATGGTATACATGCATTTATGTAATCATCTACCTTCTTGGAGAGGTTCGTTATGAAATAGTCTTTGTTGATGAGCTGCAACATCTTGGTTTTCGAAAAATGGCCATTATCGTGTGCTCTCTTTATAATCTCGCTGTCCATACAGGATGGAACAACCAGATGCCTCTCAGTGCCTTTGTAGAGCAAACCATTTTCCAAATGGTAATCTTGATATTCAGACCCATTGTGCAATAGCTGGATGATAGCTTTAAGCCCTACATCATTAGCTTGTGCAATCTTCATTCTTTCTTGAATAGGAGTGTTTCCTAGTATGGCCACATATGGACAGCGGCTTAACGCATCGACATGTTGCATCTTACTACCTTCTCTATGCTCTATCTCGAAGTCGTATTCTTGAAGTAACAGGATCCATCTCGCCACCCGCGTTGACATGACCAGGTCCTTCTTGTTCAACGTCAGCTGAAAAGCTTTACAGTCAGTTATTATTTTAAAATGCCTACCATAAAGATAGCAACGAAACTTCTTAACTCCTTCTATTATCGCCAATGCCTCTAGTTCGTAACTTGTGTACCTACTTTCTGCTTCACTAGTCTTTCGGCTTAGGTAATGGACAGGGTGGAGCATCCCATCATCCATACTTCTTTGCAATAAAATAGCAGAATATGCTTTACTAGATGCATCAGTGTGCATTTCAGTTTGCAGTCTGGGGTTAAATATCTTAAGAACAGGCTGACTTGCTAACTTTTTCTTTAATTCATTAAATGCCCACTTACATCGATCATTAAAGTCAAAAGCATTATCTTTCTTTAATAAGTCTGTCAAAGGTTTCGCTATCAACGCATAATCTTGTATATACTTGCGAAAATATGAGGTTAGTCCTATAAAACTATGCAATTGTTTTATATTAATAGGTTCTGGGAATCTTACCACAGCATCCGTCTTTTCGTGTGTTGGGCGTATTTCTCCATCTTGAATAATATGCCCTAGGTACTCAACTCGTCTTTGCACCAGCTGTGACTTTTTCCAGTTGATGTCGAGACCATACTGGGACGCCACATACAATACTTCCTCTAGTCTTGAGACTGCTTCGTCTTCCGTGATAGCTGGAATGATCAAGTCATCAATAATAATGATTACAACACCTCGTGCCACCAGATCCCTGTAGATAATGTTAATGAATCGTGTAAAAACTTTAGGACAAATTGACAGTCCAAACGGGGCTCGAAGAAACTCATACTGCCCTGACTGTGTCACAAACGCAGTGTACTTTACAGATTCTTCCGCCATAGGTAAATGGAAATAGCCATTTTTCAAATCCAGCATACTAAAAATCTTAGCTCCTGTCAGCTTATCGATGTGATCATCAATCACAGGTAAAGGGTATTCATCCTTGACAATTTTGTTATTCAGCCTTCGGTAGTCCACACAAACCCGAATGCTTCCATCTTTCTTTTTCACTAGCACCAACGGAGAGGCATAATCAGAGTAGCTTACCTGGATAATCTTCTCTTCTAACCATTGGATTACCTGCTTGTCTACTGCCGCTTGTTCACTTTGAGCCAAACGTCTAGGTCGTTGGGCCACTGGTTGCTCATCCTTTAGTACAATATTAAGCTTGATTGGGGCCTCCTTTGTCTTTTGAGGTACGTAGTTTTCCGTCATCTCTTCTACAGCATGCTGGACTGAAGTGCTTACCTCGTTACCTACAACAGAATCAGACACACATATTTGGTAAACCCACTTGGTTACCGGCCTAAACGTAACCTCGTTACTTTGCATACACATGACACACTGCCGTAACAACTCTTGGCCTAATAGCATAGAAAAAGGCATAATGTCTCTATTGACTACGTAGAACTTTATGTTGTTGTAGCACTCGCCGTCGATTTCGAGGTTCACTCTTATCACACCGGCACACTCCACACGAGTCGCGCCTAGTCCGGATAGGTAAATGTCACTTTCGTCGATCTCCGGTGCTCCTATTTCGTCGTATACGTCCATAGACACTAAGTTCACATCGCTGCCAGAGTCAACCAACGCGTTAATAATCTTTCCGCACACTAAAACACTTGTAGTCGGCTTGACGGGTTTGTTTACATCCATCGTCGTGTTCCCACCATCGTTTGACAGATGACAGCTGCCAGCTGACATTCCTTCGTCCGCCATCTTGACCGTGTTACCAACATCGCCGCACGAATCGTCCGTAGTGACGTCTTGAGTCTGAGCAAAATAACTTCGTTTCTCATTGCGACTAGTGGTGGCGCCACTGATACCACTCGTCGATGCTCTTGCTGTTGTCTGTGATGTCGATGACTGCGTACATTTCGAAGCAATATGGCCGAAGTTGTTGCATCTGAAACATTTTAAGCCTTTTTCTTTATGTGGACACTCCGCCGACGCATGATTTGTTTCCCCACAGCTATAACATCGTGTCACCTTCCGTTCACTGTGCTTCGGCTTATGTTCTTTTTTAGCATGTGTAACCTTCGTTTTTTCCTTGAACAACTCGTAAAGCTTCTCTTTTAACTCACTGTAGCTTGTTGCTCCGTACAGCATTATTTTATTCACTTCTTCGTCCTGTATGCCCTCTATCACGTATTTAATGGCAACGTAATCCGGCATCTTGCCTCTTCTGCCCAATTCTTTCATTATCAGCATGTAATCCATGCACGATTCTCCTGGCTTCTTACTTCGCGCACTCATCATCTCGTGGATGGTTTTTATATCCACAGAATCCGTGAATTCCTTACTAATATTAGTCTTAAGCTCTTCCCACGTCTTATAGGTTTTTTCAGCTCGTAACCACAACGCCGCCGTTCCTGACAACGACCTTCGCGCCATCAGCAATTTCTGCACTGGGGTCCAGCTGAACACCTCCGCATTATCCTCCACGTCCTGTATCCATCGGGTCGCAGGGTACGTCTTGTCCTGTCCCGTGAAATTGGGGATAATTCCTTCCGTAAGGTGCAACCACGCGCTTCCGCCGCCGTGACTACGTGCATCAGCAACCTCGTCGTCGTAGTCCGCCTGTCTGGATTTACGTCTTTCATCCCTCGACATCTTCGCGTTTTCGTGTACGTCTTTACAGCAAAAACCGTCGTTTCTTTGTCTAACCGCCACGTGCCGCGTGCTCGTGAGGTTATTTTACTGATCGTCGTTTGATCCGAGACCTCCGTCGTCTTTAATTTCACTTCAATCCCACGTCTGACACCAAATTTGTGGGGGTCGTATAAGTGAAACTCTTCTTTAGTAGTAAATTTTAATAAGGAAATTATAATTAGGCAATTACACAGCGTCTTGTACAGTGTCGAGCTCTCGAATAGCCATCTTGGAGCCATTCAAAAGTAAAACAGGCATCTCTTTCACTCTCGTTCACACGTCTATCATACTGTCTTTGTCTCACTGTCATACGTCATCTATCAGTCCGTTTCACGCATTCCTACATAATCGATAGTAATACCTACGAGTATAATCGACAAGTACCTACTCGTAAAGGAAACAATCATACGATTGATTTCATCACATTACTAGCGTCTTATAAATCAGACATTGGCTGACTGCTTCTTATGAAGTGTTGTAGAAAAATTTATGGAATTTGGAAATACATATTTCGTTTACACCTTAAAATGAATGGAAAGAACCAGTTTTATTATTATTTATTTAATAGCTTAATCTTTTATGAATAAATTAATCTAAATAAATTTTCTGAGACTGGTATATATCCTGAAAAACCAATCCTTCGAACTTAGTCTTATTTATCAGACTGCGGCGAAATGAGCCGGGTGTGTTGTGTCTTATATATCAGACTACGGTGGTTAAAAGGTTAAGAATTATATGGACATGGACGGAAAGTGTTTTCATATGGTTTTTTGACTCCTAGGAGTAAAATGAGGCTCTTTCCGTCCTTGTGTGTCAATCGGAAAACCGTTTTTTCCGAGCATGTTTGAGAAAATGATATTTGCCATTATAACATGTAGCATTGTACATTAAATAATTTAATTGAGCTATTTTATTATTATAATTATATGGCATATGTTGTGAATATGGTAGTGCACAGAGTATATTTTACCTACTCCGGCCTGTTCAATAAGGTTTAATATTGATATTAATCTATCTACACTTGACTTATCTACAGGATGACTGGAAATTCGCCGTATTCCTTGAAAGGTGTTATTCTACAGCTCATTTGTAACGATTTAAGTCCAGTCAACCAGGGGTCAAAACTCATTGGTTATCGAGTTATTCACGTTCTTAGATTTTTAAAAAATACCCGCCTTTCGACCTAAAACTAGTCATTGTGTAAAAACTTCGTCATTTAGAAATAAAAAAAAGCATTTTTCCAATAGCCAATGAATTACTCATTACGAAAAATAATAAAAACTTGCCAAAGAAATGCAAAGTTTTGCAAATAAAAGGATTTGAAGTTGAAAGTTCTAGTAATTATTTTCCAAATTTTGTAACATTTTAAAGCATAACTAAAAAAAAAAGTACGACACTTCGCGTACAAATTACAGGAATAGTTTGCTCAATTCATAAGCTTTCTAAAAATGTACAATTTATGACATTTTAAGATTCATTTTCATTTAAAAATGTACAATAAATAAATAATAGCAGAAATGTTCGCGGTTAAGCTCCATCGTTTCAACCAAAAAACGCGGGATCGTTATCGTTTTTAAATTCAGCTAATCGTGTTCTTTTAAATTTGATTTTTAAAAACATAAAGTGCGTTGCATTTTTAACCGAAAAACGCGGGAAGTGTTGTAGTAAAATGAATAGAACATCGTTCTCCTTTTTAAATTCAGCTAATGGTGTTCTATTTTTAAATAAATTTGCTTTTTAAATAAAAGTGCGTTCCATTTTGAAATTTCGAGCATCTCAAAACTTTTTGAGTGACCTACGTAATGAGTTAGTTTCAATTTTCTTTCCATTTCGGACGATATTGATAACTAAGCTTCTTTCTCAAATGCCTGCGTGCAAATTCGAAGAATACGCGTTTAGCGCGGTTAGCCACAATTCTCGTCGAAGTAGTGCCGTCTGTCCGGAAACGCTGAAGGATTTCTTCATCTTGAGCAGTATCATGTCGAGGTCTTCCAGCGTCAGCTTGGCGGCGTTGAACTGATCCTCTTTCCCGAATAAGACGGTACGATGAACCAAACACGCTTGCGTGAGGTAAACGGCGGTAAGGGTAACGACGTTGGTATTCCCTTCTAGCTGCAGCCGCGTTTCCTTCGCAGAATCCGTAACAATAAATGATATCTGCGTATTCTTCGAATTGGCAAGCAGGCTTTTGAGAAAGAAGCTTAGTTATCAATATCGTCCGAAATGGAAAGAAAGTTGAAAGTAACTGATTAGGTACGTAGGTCACTCAAAAAGTTTGGAGATGCTCGAAATTTTAAAATGGAACGCACTATGTTTTTAAAAAGCAACTTTATTTAATAATAGAACACCATTAGCTTAATTTAAAAAGGAGAACGATGTTCTATTCATTTAACTACACTTCCAGCGTTTTTCCGTTAAAAATGGAACGCACTTTATGTTTTTAAAAATCTAATTTAAAAGAACACGATTAGCTGAATTTAAAAACGATAACGATCCCGCGTTTTTTGGTTGAAACGATAGAGCTTAACCGCGAACATTTCTGCTATTATTTATTAATTATACATTTTTAAATGAAAATGTATCCTAAAATGTCATAAATTGTAACTTTTTAGAAAGCTTATGAATTGAACAAACTATTCTTGTCATTTGTACGCGAAGTGTCATACTTTTTTTTTTAGTTATGCTTTAAAACGTTACAAAATTTGGAAAATAATTACTAGAACTTTTAACTTCAAATCCTTTTATTTGCAAAACTTTGCATTTCTTTGGCATTTTTTATTATTTTTTGTAATTAGTAATTTATTGGCTATTTAAAAAATGCTTTTTTTTATTTCTTAATGACGAAGTTTGTACACAATGACTAGTTTTAGGTCGAAAGGCGGGTATTTTTTAAAAATTCTGAGAACGTGAATAACTCGATAACCAATGAGTTTTGACCCCTGGTTGATCGGACTTAAATAGTTACAAATGAGCTAAAGAATAACCCCTTTCAAGGAATACGGCGAATTTCCAGTCACCCTGTATACCAAGACTGTTTCCTACTACAATCACTAGAGTAGTAGAACTGTCATAACTACCCTTTGACATTAAATTGCATAATTGCATAAGACTCTCATTAGGATAACAATAATTTGTTACATTTTGTGTCAATTTATTTCTTAGCATGGAACCCATTCCAGACCAGGGGGCCGATTTTTTACTTTCGAGCGCTCGAAAGTTTCATTCGAAAGTGACAAAAAACAATGAAATGGTATTTTTGACTTGCGAGCGATAGAAAATATGAACACGAGTGGTCCGTGGCATTCGTTTTGAATTCTATCAATAGAAAATATCATTTGACATCTTTCAAATCTGTTGGGTATATATACACGAAGCATAAACAAACCTAGCACAATGCCATAGACGGGAACACCCAAATACTCCGAAATATTTTATTCCGAATTTACTAATTCCGATTTTTAAAACCCCGAATTTCATAATTCCTAAGGAATAAAATTTCGATTACTAAAAAACACGAAATTTATTTAACCGAATTTCCAAATTCCGATTGCATATTTTTCCGATTTTTATAACTCCAAATAATGAAAAGCCCGAAGTGTCATTGGCCCGAAAAACAAAATTCCGATTATTAATTTTCCGAAACTTTATTACTAATTCGGAAATTTGATATTCGGGATAATTAAATTCGCGTTTTCAATAATCGGAATTTTATTTATTAGGAATTATGTTTTATAAATCGGAATTAGTAAATTCGGAATAAAATATTTCGGAGTATTTGGGTGTTCCCATTGTAGACACAGGTAACAAAACCGAATTGGAGCACCCCAAAATCCACGTGGTCTTGTCTGTCTTACCCCTAGAGTGTATATAAAAAGCCGGAGACGCGGAGGGAGAGCAGCCCTCGCCCGCTGTGACAAAGGACGGGAGCACGGGCGACCGTCCTTTGTCACGCGAGGGCGAAATGGCTGCTCTCCCCGCAGCGCCGGAGCTAAGGCGGAATCTTAAATTGTCACTATCTAGTCGCCCCTGTCACGGAAGTTACCATTTTTTTCATAGTAAATTTTATAATAAATTTTATAACAGCAATTCGTAATTCTGATGTTTCGTACTTTTGATTAGTCGGGTTTATTATTAGTTGGTGTAATGATATTCGGAGTTTTGAAGATCGGTATTTTAATAATCGGAATTCGTATTTTTGATATTTCTGATTATTATTCATTCGGACTTATTATTGTTCGGTGTATTGAAATTCAGAATTTTGCAAATCGTAATTGTTAACGTTAGACATTTTGAAATTTCGGATTTATAAATATCGGAAAAATGAAAAATCGGAATACTTATATTCGGAGTTTTAAAACATTCGGAATTATAATAATCGGCATTATGAAATTCGTGATTCCTATACTCGGAATTTAGTTTTTCGTATTTATGTAGTGTACCCGCCATAGACATCCACAGATGAGAAAGCGTTTCATTTTTCCTACATTTATAACCAGTCAAGAATTTGTAAAATAAGCGTTAAAAAATCTTATTGGCACTGAAATATTAAATTGCTTGTTATGATTTCATCTTTTGTTAGCTTCACACATTTATTCGCAATTAAAATATGAATTAAAAAAACCGGTAAAACATCGATTTTCTGCGTATAATGAAACAAGTTCCAACTTAACAATACTATTTAGTCAATCCCTCAGTTTCGAGTGAAAATCTCAAAAATATGGAATTTGGGACCATTCGAAAATAAATCGTGAAAAATTTTCGCATTACAATATTTTCTACCGCTCGCTTTTGAAATCGAGCGCTCGAAAGTCAAAAATCGGTCCCCAGGGACCGGAAAACCCCTTCTTTTGATTAACCCTATCAATAGGCTTAGCCTATCATTCGGTTAGCCAATCGATGTGCTTAGCTATGATTGAGTCACCTTAACGTTAGGGCGAACCCCTTCGAAGTAATTAACCGCATCCAAAGAGCTTACCCGGTTCATTAGGGTTTCGGTAGTTTAATATTGAAGCGCTTAGCATTGACTGGGTATTACCCCATCGATCGCCTCTCTCTTTTTTGCGCATTCGGGCGAACTCTAGCCGTCTCGCTTAAGCGGCTACTGCCTGCTGCCACCCTATCAATTGTTAGGTAATTCAATAATATTTCTAAACTCTTGCGCATAGAGGTTAAACCAGCTTGAAACCGTTCGAATAAGCTTGAATAAGGTGACAGACAATAGGGTATTGGAATAGGCAACAATTAATTAGATATTAAACAATGTATTAATTTAAACAAATTTTCGAAAAAGGTTCAAATATTTTTATTAAAAAGGCCGTTTTACAAATTGGAAGAATACTTTGGTAAAATGTTTGATCAGGCTGGTCATTACTAGTTATATGCATATTTTGCAAAATGTATGTGCATATTTTTATTTCCTACAATTGTTGCAAGAGTTTTTCTTGTTTATAGATTATCTAGCTTTAAGTGTAATATTATTTTGCATGCCATTTTTGGTTTTACATAATTGTTCCTTACCACCCTGTAAAATTATGTTTCTAAGCAAATAAATGATTATGATTATGCTTAGCGCTTAGTCGAATTAACCGTATCGTTGGGTTGCCCTTTCTTTGAGCTAAGTCGACGATAAGCTAAGCGCATCCTTGGGGTTTGTAACAACAAGTCTATCAAAAAGCATATCAAAAACCCCTTTCGCGCTAAGCGGTTCCGGTCCCTGTTCCAGACCCTATTTGATCCGATTTATTTTTATTTTTATTATTACTAATTTGTCTAAAACTGCTTTTGGGGCACAACTTAGAATTTTATCCACTTTTATCCATGATTTTTGACCCCTCGACCCCACTTTATCTTAAACGTAAATTTACTTTCGATACTGCCCATCCAGGGTGTAAACTGCGTTCCTCCCGCTCTCACTATTCCTTTTCACTGTACAAGCTTCATGACAAATTCTTTCGCCCTTCTGTCAATCCGTAAAGACGAGCCCCTAACAAGCATTCTTTCAAGCGAATGCTCCGGAAGCATTTTCTTGAACAAGAGTTAGTGAAGGTATTATACACATATCTTTTATTTCATCACCAGAGGGCGGAATTGGCTACTTGACTGTTTTCAGAAAAGTATTTTAAAATGTGCGTTTGCTTATTTTATACATCTCACATTATTTTGTTTCTAGAAAAAATGTTAATTATTAGAAAAAACACGTTTATATAACGAAATTAATTTGAAATACGCGCGTAAACGGTAGGTCACGTGACTTTTGTCGTTGGTGACGTCACTACACATAAAACAACGAACCGAATTATTATAAAGCCAACTTAAGCGAAAGGATAAAGTTTTAAAAATATATTTTGTGAAAATGTCTAATTATAAGACGTGTGCCGTACCAATGTGTAGAAGTACGACTATCAAAACTCCTGAAAAATTATTTATACACGTTCCTAAAAATCCTCAACATCGAAAGAAGTGGTTGCAGTTGGCACGTCGAGATCCGAAGTTAACATCTGTCCACTTTTGGCAGATTTGCACTATCTGCCTTTAAATATCCCGCCTCCATTTAGTGCAACTTCTCACGAATACAATTATGGTAAGCTTTCGAGTCGTTTATTTTGACTACGGAGATGTTTGACAACTTTGTATTTAGGCTGCAGTGACGTAAATCAGTCATGGCCGCTAGCGTTTGGGTTCATTGGAGCCACAGGTAAAAAACGACGATGTTATTTTCCAAAAATAAAGTACTTATCATATTTTTTATTGCGAATAAAAATATGTGCAGTTATTTTTTTAGTGTAAACTACCATATTCAACACTTTTTATATTTAATTGTTACAACTGTCAAGTAGCCAATTGCTCATGGCAAAAATCAAACGTCAATAGAGTTGGAACGTTGAATTTTATCGACTTTTTCAGCTATCGATAAGTTCAGTCACCATTTACATTTCTGACTTTAACATTAACCTCTTTGATTAGATTAAAAGTAAATTGCATGGCAGTTAACTGTCATTTCTGCCACTAGTCTTTTTGCAACTAATTCGCGTTTGTAAAATATGGTTAATCCAAAAAGAAAAACAATTAACAAATGGATAAAGAAGTATCCTTCTTCATCTTACCTACAACGAAAACCACTCAACAATATACTGCTTTAAATGTAAGGTTCCCATAAAGCAACTTAAAAAAATATTGCGAAGAAACTCACATAACGAGTAAAACACATTCACATGAGTTTAAAGAGATAAAGAACGATCGATACTAGTTTTTATCTAGATTTGGTAATATTTCTCGTTTCTTGCAACATTCCATGGATAAAAATTGATAATCCACATTTCCGGATATTTAAAAAAAAAAAAAAAAAAAAATAGGTTCGCCAACAGATATAACACCATTAACTTAATATTATATGTATAGGGAAGAGTGACAGGGTGTTTACCCAATTATAGGCAAACTCAGCTTGCGTAAAACAATCGCATTTGTGCCGATGCGGCTCAATAACACACTAACACATTTAACAGGCTAAGTACTAGGCTAAAAATGGAACTATAAAGTCGCAAGTAACCATGCATAACATAACACAATTAACAAAATATGACAATAACAAAAACATTTAAAAAAAACAATTATGGGCTTAAATTCAACCCGCTTGGATATTAAACTAGGTACCTCTTAATAATATGGATTAATCCGTCTACGCAGAAGGCAAACAACAATATAAAACTAAAATCACAAACAAGTGACCATGCATAACACGATACAATTAACAAAATATTACACTAAATAAAATTATATAAAATTGACATGGCACTATGAAGGGCTTACGTTAAAACTTACAGGCAACTACTTCTTATAAATATTTAATAATCTTTTAAACTTAATTTGAGAGATAGACATTAAATCAATATTCGTTTGTTTGAAAGGTTTATTGTGCTCGCTGCATATTCTATTCAGAACACTGTGAGATCCAAGATTTGTTCTGGATGGTTTCAAAGAAAAAGGTCTGTAGTTTGAGAAGCGGGAGTTAAGCCTTGGTACATTGAATCCAATTTTTTCAAGAAGCTGAGGGCAATCTACAGGGTGACTGGAAATTCGCCGTATTCCTTGAAAGGGGTTATTCTAAACTTCGTCATTTAGAAATAAAAAAAAGCATTTTTCAAATAGCCAATGAATTACTGATTACGAAAAATAATAAAAAAATGCCAAAGGAATGCAAAGTTTTGCAAATAAAAGGATTTAAATAAATAAATAAATAAAATAAATATCAGGGGACAATCCGACAATCCGATGTCGAAGTGTCCGGAAACACTGAAGGATTTCTTCATCTTGAGCAGTATCATGTCGAGGTCTTCCAGCGTCAGCTTGGCGGCGTTGAACTGATCCTCTTTCCCGAATAATACGGTACGATGAACCAAACACGCTTGCGTGAGGTAAACGGCGGTTAGGGTAACGACGTTGGTATTCCCTTCTAGCTGCAGCCGCGTCTCCATCGCAGAATCCGTAACAATAAATGATATCTGCGTTTTCTTCGAATTGGCAAGCAGGCATTTGAGAAAGAAGCTTAGTTATCAATATCGTCCGAAATGGAAAGAAAGTTGAAAGTAACTGATTACGTAGGTCACTCAAAAAGTTTTGAGATGTTTGAAATTTCAAAATGGAACGCACTTTGTTTTTAAACAGCAAATTTATTTTAAAATAGAACACCATTAGCTGAATTTTAAAAGGAGAACGATGTTCTATTCATTTTACTACAACACTTCCCGCGTTTTTCGGTTAAAAATGGAACGCAGGTTATGTTTTTAAAAAGAAAATTTAAAAGAACACGATTAGCTGAATTTAAAAACGATTACGATGCCACGTTTTTTGGTTGAAACGATGGAGCATAACCTCGAAAATTTCTGCTATTATTATTAATTGTACATTTTTAAATGAAAATTAATTTTAAAATGTCATAAATTGTACCTTTTTAGAAAGCTTATGAAATGAGCTAACTATTCCTGTCATTTGTACGCGAAGTGTCGTACTTTTTTTTTAGTTATGCTTTAAAGTGTTACAAAATTTGGAAAATAATTACTACAACTTTTCACTTCAAATCCTTTTATTTGCAAAACTTTGCATTCCTTTGTCTTTTTTATTATTTTTCGTAATCAGTAATTCATTGGCTATTTGAAAAATGCTTTTTTTTATTTCTAAATGACGAAGTTTTTACACAATGACTAGTTTTAGGTCGAAAAGCGGGTATTTTTTTAAAATTCTAAAAAAGTGAATAACTCGGTAACTAATGAGTTTTGACCCCTAGTTGACTGGACTTAAGTCGTTACAAATGACCTGTAGAATAACCCCTTTCAAGGAATACGGCGAATTTCCAGTCACCCTGTATAGTGCAATTACAAATTTTTGAAGCAATATCTGGTCAGAGATCCATTGACGGTTTTCTAGAGGAGTGATATTAAAATAATTAAGTCTACTTTTATATGAGGGTAACGAAAAAAAATTACGTTGGTGTACCGAAAGTAGATGCAAGAAGCGCCTCTGAATCCTCTCAATGCGATTATGACTATCATGTATTATTACAGAGAAGACGAGGAGAACTTCATTAGCACAGACTTAGATTACGATACTGTTTTATCGATAAAAATTAGTTCACAGGTGATTTGAATCCTTATGTTGGTATTATTAAAACTTAGGTAGTTTCAAACTTGCGCTAGGTAAACATAATTTCAGTATATTCGATAGTCGATAAAATTCAACGTTCCAACTTTATTGACGTTTGATTTTTGCCATGAGCAATTCCGCCCTCTGCTCATCACAATATCATGTTCATGTTTTAGTCTCTGTTTTTTTTCTATATGTATCTTAATATTCATTTATAGATAGTTATGTTATGTATTATGGTCCCGTGTGGTTGCCGGGTTAGAATAGTGCCACTCCATGTCTTCCCGTGGATGTCGTAAGAGGCGACTAAGGGAATAAGGCTTGTAGTACTGTTAGGCGATGGGCTTGCCACCTGTCACTGATACACTGGGAAACATCTTAGCCTACTTGTGCAAAATGTGGTTACAGAATTATCAAGAAGTTTTAAGACTTGTTGGTAATTCTTTAGCTCTGCCTACCCCACTCTGGGAATGAGGCGTGAGTGTATGTATGTATGTATGTTATGTATTATATAACTATTGTATGTATGAGTATTATTTATGATATGTATATATTTATTGTAGTAAGTAATAGCAATAATTACGATAATTAGGTTTTTAGTTTTATCTCTGTCTGTCTTCGTTTTCTGTGCACCCACTATGTAAATTTCTGTATGATTCTTTGGTCGACTGGTAGAGAATGCCATTAGGCATTAGGTCCGCCATATGTACTTATTTCTGTGCAATAAAGATTAAATTAATGAATAAATGATGATGATTCCAACCTTTTTGATTTTTGAATTGGATTTATCCCCGTCACTATTCCATCGACTAGCTACAGACAACTACAGTCAGGTATATTTGTTTTTATCATTGGCAGTCTCGTTAGATGTCGCCTCAGCTTCAGGAGTCCAACGGATCTCCCAATTAGAGCGATTATGGTCTCTTGCATGAACGGATTTTGTTATGAATCGTGTCATCATCATCGTAGTAAACGTCCCAAGTCAATTCCTGATTTTTTTTTTCAAGGTAAAATATCGCCATGGACCGGAAGATTCTACTCGTTGCTGGATCCTTCATACGCCAAAAACCACATCCCAATTATTGGTAAGATTTGTTTACTAAAAAAATATGAGACCATTCTTGAGCATTCGATCACAGACCGAAAGAATACGCTATGTTTTTGGACTAGGATTATTTATCAAGAAGTAATCATGTAACATTTAGTAGTAGGAGTAATAGGTCCAAATCGAGTTAAAGATTCATAATGGTAGGATACGCCTAAGGGCGCGTACACATAGCGATCCGTTTTACAGATCCGTTATTTAATGACGTATATATCGCACTGCTAGATAAATACCGTATCAACTCAAAATCCTTTCTAGTTTGGTTTCAAGTTCATAGTAGTTGTAATAAAGTTGAATTTAAGATACAGTTGTATTTTGAGTTGATACGGTATTGATCTAGCAGTGCGATCCTGTGAAATCGGACGTTCTACGTGTGCGCGCCGTAAGTACGCCACGGAGGAGATGTGGCGTGTTTGTAACGAGTGGTGGGGTGTGTCGCAGCGTCGGTGTCGGAGCACCAGCCCACTTCGTGGTCGTCGTTCTACTTCGACCTGCAGGTGCTGGTGTTCCTGTTCCCTGCCGGCCTCTACTTCTGCTTCGCCAAGCTCACCGATGCCAACATCTTCATCATACTCTATGGAGTTCTCAGCATATACTTTGCGGTAAATTCTGATTTTCACCTTTCTTGTCAAACCAATAAATACTAAATCGGCTCGCTGTGTGTGTCGCTCTATAATGCATGTGGGACTGCTACTGTACTGTTGAAATATTAAGGTAGACGTCCGAGTGCTAGACGTGTCAAAAGAAAATATTTATTCTGCGTCGCGATATTATGTTCATTTATACATCTACATCAACTATTTTCATGTGTTTTAGGAGATGTGACCTTTACTTCTGTTAAATGGAATTTGTTTTATATGGTAACTATAGGTGTCCCTGGATAAAGTCGACAAACGAATAGGGATGAAAGTAGATGCAATTTCACCGACAAAAAAATTAATAAAAAAAAATTGGGGTCATTATTTTTTATAGAAACATTGTTTGCTGTGCACTCTTTCGGAACAAAGTGAAATATCTCGCCTTATATGAGGTCTATTCAGATGAAATAAACGGTTTTTTAATCCCAAGACATTACCTGTGTCAAACAGATAAAAAGAACAACAAAAAAATACAGTGAACTTAAAAAAAAAACAGGTTTTTATTCAAAAAAATGTGTTTATTTATTGTAAATTCCTGATAATTCCTAAAATTGCTTAAAAATATGCCCATATTACCTTATGTTATTATTAACTATAATTATTTGTTAACTCATTGTCTTTAATTAAAAAAAAGAATTACGTGTCTAATGCAAACACGACATTTTTGATGAGCGGTCAAAAATATTGTGTCGTTTAGTATGTGTTGTTAATTATGTTATCTTATCGCTCAGGTAGAGACACTTACTCGTAAATTAAGGTTTATGGACAAGTTTAGTGGTCTGAAAAAATGAGAGACAAAATTTACATTACCTACTGACCAAACTATGCTTAACTTATTTACATTATCAACTAAATTCAATGCATTAAATGCTCGAAATGACCACCTTGCTCTTGCAAACAGTCCTGCTCGAACTGTTATTTGTTTAGTAGCTGGACGAATCATGTCTGGGTTATTTTTTATGTAATTGGCACAGTCAACAATTCTGCCCCGCAAATCCTCTTCCGAGTTAATTGGGACACTATAAACCATCTGCTTCATAGTGCCCCAAAGGAAATAATCCAACGGCGTCATGTCTGGAGAACGTGCCGCCCATGCCACTGGCCCTTGTCTACCAATCCAACGGTTAGGATACGTGTCGTTAAGAAATCTTCTTACGTCAAGTGCGTAATGGGCGGGACATCCATCCATTTGGAGAAAAAATGTTCTCCTTGTATCCAAAGGTACATCCTCCAATAAAAGGGGCAGGTCATCTCTTAAAAGTTCTAAAAATCGTGACCCGTTCAAAGTTCTCGAAAGAAAAACAGGGCCAATCAACATGTCGTCAATGAGGCCTGCCCACAGATTTATGGAAAACCGCACCTGAAAGGTTGACGACCTCTTCAGATTAGGATTCTGTCCCTTTGGGCACCATTCGTGCAGATTTCTACAGTTTGTGATCCCATCTCGCGTAAACTGAGCCTCATCCATCCACAGGATATTTTTTGTAAATTCCGGATCGTTTCGAATTTGCCTTTGAATCCAAGCGGACATGACGCATCTTGGAACCCTATCTACGTCATCATGCAGGTGCTGGACTCTTTGATAATGGTATGGATGGAGCCCTTCTTTTTTTTAAATACGCCACACCGATGACTGAAATTCCATGATGCAAAGCCAAACGTCGAATACTGGTCTTCGGATCAGCATACACATTATTAAGCACGGCTTCCTCAACAGATGTGTCAATCACTACCATAGTTTGCTCCCGACCTTGAACCAATCCAAGCCCAGTATTAGACAATCTTCGTTGAACTTCTTGAAAATGACCGGCAGACGGCACAGGTGTCCTGTTCGGGAATGCAGCCAAGTATAATGCACGAGCAGCTCTTGCGTTCCCTCGTGATATTCCATAATAAAAATGGATTGTGGCAATGTCTTGCGGCGACAAATTACTTAACCGCGGCATCTTGTAAAATTCAGATTGTAGATTGAAAGGGAGAGAGAGCGAGTAGTGCCGGGGTAATTATTTCGGGCTATTTAATTCTGGTCTATGGCAAAAATTGTTAAATCACTACAAAAACTTTTTATCTTTGCCGCCTTTTTTTTAATTACCAAAGTTGCAGGTGTAATTTTCCGCTAAAATAGTAAAAGCTATTTCAGTCACAGACAAAAAAGCCGTGTATTGTTTAACTTTTTAATTTAACTGTAGGTATGCCAAGTAAATTCTAGTGACGACCTAAGTAATTAAGCGTAAACGCAATGTCTTTGTTTACCGCTCATCAAAAATGTCGTGTTTGCATTAGACACGTAATTCTTTTTTTTAATTAAAGACAATGAGTTAACAAATAATTATAGCTAATAATAACATAAGGTAATACGGGCATATTTTTAAACAATTTTAGAAATTATCAGGAATTTACAATAAATAAACACATTTTTTTGAATAAAAACCTGTTTTTTTTAAGTTGGCGTATTTTTTTGTTTTTTTTTTTACTTTTTTGACACAGGTAATGTCCTAGGATTAAAAAACCGTTTATTTCATCTGAATAGACCTCATATGAGGCGAGATATTTCTCTTTGTTCCGATAGAGTGCACAGCAAACAATGTTTCTTTTTAAAAATCTTTAAAAAGAAAAAGAAGGACACAATTTTTTTAAATTTTTTTTTTGTCGGTGAAATTGCATCTACTTTCATCTCTATTCGTTTGTCAACTTTATCCAGGGACACCCTGTATAGAAATTTATCAAAATGTAAATAAAACAATCGGATGTATGAGAACATGTCAAGAGCTTTTGCTGGCAGTCCTTTTAAAAAATGGCATCTGAAATATCAAAGCCAAAAACATTTCTCATCGCTAAAATGAGGTTTGATAAAAATAATATTAATCTTTACTCATTTATCGCAATCAAAAGTATGGGGACAAGCCCTAGTACAGGGACCAGCACTCGGACGTCATACCTTATAGGTACATAATTGAAGAATCCATATTGTTTTACATAACATTGTTTGTCCGAAATTTTCTCCTACCACCGAACTCCGATTCACCACTCTTCCAAATTTTTTAACTGCTATTTTGAAATGACCAAAATTAGTATCATAATTGTGAGGTCGGTTTAGGTTATGTTAGAACTTCAGCTGGCCAAAACTCAGAAATAGGAGCACCGAGATAGCGGAGCTCCGTCGACTCTTTTAAATTTGATATTCAAATAGAAATGGCGGGACGGAAGCAATCTTTTTTGTTCTGAGTTTTACTACTAATATCGGAGTTCAAGAGGAAAGAAGCGGTCTCTGCCTACCCCTTTTATGTATGTATTTAATGTATGTATGTATCGGAGTTCAAAAAGAATATGGTTAGAATAGCACAAGACCGGTCTGAGTGGAGAGCCTTGTGGGAGGCCTCTGTCCAGCAGTGGACGTCTTTCGGCTGACATGATGATGATGATGATGGTTAGGTTAGAAAATCTAGGATCATAATGGCATTACTTAAATTACATTTTTACACATAGGTAATGCTATTTTGAATAAAATTGTTATTCATAAATATATTTTTGCGAAGATGAAAGTGTGATTAGTATGAGTGAAATCATGAAAGCTTTAAAAAGTATGAAAGCGGGAAAATCAGCAGGTTGTGATAGTGTCGATAGAAATGCTGAGGAGAAGAGATGGAATGGTGGGTAGTCTATTGTACCGTCTTTTCAATGCATGTTGGAGAAGCGGCCGAGTCCCGGAAGATTGGGTCAAGGCCGTTATCGTCCCTCATTATAAAGGAAAGGGGTCACAGCAAGACTGCAAAAACTTCCGCGGTATCAGCCTCCTTAGTGTTGTCGGCAAAGTATATGCGAAGATTTTAATTGAAAGGGTATTGAATGTTACGAATGACAAAATCTGGGATGTACAAGCGGGATTTCGAAAGGGAATAGGATGTACGGATCAGGTATTTTCACTACGGTCCATCACAGAAAAGTTCTTGGCTGTCAACCAAAAGGTTTTCTGTGCTTTTGTGGACCTGGAAAAGGCCTATGATAGGGTAGATAGAAAGGAGTTCTGGACGGTGTTGTCTATGTTTTGAGTGAGCAGCAACCTGGTACAGGCTTTGAGGTCCCTTTATGAGGGCTCCAGAGCCTGTGTCAGGATCAATGGGGCATACTCGGCCTGGTTTAATATCTCTAAAGGTGTTAGACAGGGCTGTGTTGCCTCACCATAGTCACCATGGCTGTTCAATCTATTAATGGACAGTTGTATGTGGGATTTGAAAGAGTATGATAAGGGTTTGCGTGTGCAGGAGTTGCTAATCAAAATGCCTCTTATATACTTGCCCCATCGGTACTTGAGTTGCAGGAGAGGGTGACAGTGATGAATGAGGGATTTGAGCAAAAGGGGATGAAAGTAAATGTCGCCAAGACCAAGGTCATGGTGATAGAGAAGGATGAGGAGATGACTGAGTGCGTGATAAATATAAATGGTGAATTAGTAGAACAAGTGAGTGAATTTGTGTATCTGGGAAGTATGTTTACAAGAGATGGTAAATGTGAGAAGGATATCGAGAGGAGGGTGAATGCGGGGAATCAAATTAATGGGGCCCTGTACTCCTTTGTGAGCAGACAGGGCGTTTCACAAAAAGCCCGGCTGGCTGTTCACAATGGAGTGCTGGCCCTTACCCTGATGTATGGTAGTGAATGTTGGGTGTGGCAGGACAAGCATGTAAGTCGTGTAAATGCAGTTGAAATGCGCTCTTAGCGTAGTATGTGTGGTGTGAAACTGATTGATAGAGTTAGAAATGAAAAAATCAAAGAGAAGTGTGGAATAAAAGAAGATGTAGTGACTAAGATTGAAAAGGGCATGCTTCGATGGTTCGGTCATTTGGAAAGGATGGATGAAAGAAGATTGACGAAAGCGATATACAGATCGAAAGTGAGTGGAAGGGTCGGAAGGGGCCGTCCTAGGCGTACTTTTTCGAATCAAATCGGAGAAATACTGAAAAAGGGCCGAATCTTAAGTACCCGAAACCGACGTGCGTGCATGACTCGATGTATGAATGTTGAAGAAGCGAAAGAAATTTGTCAAGATCGTAGCAAGTGGAAAGAAGTGGTCTCTGCCTACCCCTCTGGGAAACAGGCGTGATTTAATGTATGTATGTATGTAAATATATTTTTGTAATAATATTGTTACTCGTACGACTCGTACTCGTACAAAGCAAGAATATATGGTCGACTGTTAACAAAAATACCTAACATTGAATGCTAAGGCTTACATTATATTTATACACATAATGCTATTTAAAAAAAAACATTCATAATATATTTTATAACAATATTGTTGCTCGTATAAAGTAAAAAGATATTCTGAGCTGTTATAAAACACCTAACATCGAAAGTTAAGGTGTACCTAACCTAATACGAGTCGCTTCTGCCCTGACAATCTTGCTCGCTTGTTTCGCTCTCGCTCGCTGCAGCATGACTAACATCACATCGCACTAGTAAGTAATTATTCGCTAATTTTTTTGTTATGATCAAGTTAATGACTAAAACCAATAGTAACAGTTATGTTTAGAAAATATAAGAAAGTGAATAATAGTATATAATAATCAAAGAACGGAATTCTTCATAGCAAAAATCAAACTGTCAGAGGGATTGACCTAACTGTTTTATCGACTTATCGATGTTACGGAATAATATCGCATTAGGTATCCATAATCAACTTAAAAGATTATTCTGTAACATTTGACCTGATATGCTGATTTTATAGAAAAAAGTGATTACAGCCAAAACACCGTTATCGAGTACTACAAATATGCTCCTGTTACTTCAACTGAGGTAGAACGCTCGTTTTCATCTTATAAATGGATCTACAATGAACAAAAGGAGTAATTTGAAAGGTGACAATGTTGAAAAAATAATGACTATTTTCTTTTACTACAGGGAAGATCAAGAAAACATATTTAGTACAGATTTAGATTCCGACTTTGTTATTTTGAATGAAGATTAGTTACTGTTACGCTCCAAAGGGAAGAGGGGAGCACTAACTGATCCTAGGACTGTGCCTAGGATAAACGTAGAAATTTATTACAAATAAAAAATAAATTGTAACCTAAAGATAGTTTATTAAGATTAATTAAAGGTGTCGAATAATAGACAATTGCGACAAAGATTGGTATAAAAAATAAATAGTAACTAGTTTAGGTGAGGTGACGATAATATAATAACAAAAAAATTTAGAGGTTAGTAAAGACGAAAAATTAAGGATTAACACAAAAATTTAGAGATAAAAAGGTATTCCAAGAATGATTCAAGTTACGTTTCCGAATATTGGCCGAAAAAGAACAAACGTTCATAGAGCGCGCGGACTCTTTTAGAATTTGGAGAAACAATGCACGATAGCAATAATAATCAAAGGGGCCCTAAAAAAAATATGCGCATATCTTTTACATTGAAGTTCGGAGATGGGAATCTTAGATGCTTTAAATCAAAAATAAATTTAACATGTACGCAAATATAAAAAATATAGAAAACGGTTTCTTAAACTACGCTTATCTTGAAAAAAAGGTCTCGTAGCCGAAGTCTCCGGAGTCACACGCGTGCGTTGTACACAACGCGTGTAAGTATATGTGTCTCGCTATACGCGTGTGATTGCACAATAATCGTCCGCAGTTCGCGTTTAGTGGACTACTTCTTCAGGGGGTAGGTGGACTAGAATAAAAGGATCTAATGAGTAACGAACGACAAGACAAACAGAACGGGGCGTAGCGGGGAAAGATCTCAATAAATATCAACTTACCCGGATCAAGCCGGTATTATTTGGTGCGAATACCACTAGGAAGTTCCTTCCTTTCGCTCAGCAGATAGAGTGACCGTGCACCCAACTATGCGAACTAGGTCACTGTTAAAACTGCAATTGTCCTTGTAATTGCAAATGTACGAAGTCGAGAACAAAAAATATATCCCTTCGGTTACGAGACTGAAGCACCAATGTCAAAAAGAAACATCTTACATCCATGCCGAACCATCTGACAACACATTCAAAATTTTAAAATAATAATCGAAACCATCAACAACGCAGGCCAGCAACTCTAACACACAAAGGAGTTCGACACCTAAAAAATAAACAAAATAAACGCGCGAATTTGAAGCGATTTTGTAGCGGTAACGCTACAATTATCTTCCAACTAAAGTTAAAAAAAAAAATTGACTTCCCCAGAATTAATTAAAAGTAACAACCCTAAATATTTTACAAGAGGCAACCCTAACCATTACCATAAGTAACAACCCTATAATTAATCACAAGTTCATAACTAAACACTAAGACAACAATTAACACCCTGTAGCATCAAGGTCAAGTTCACAAGGTATCGCCAACCCAAAACATCTTGAGACTAGACTAAATTAACCTATGAACAAAATTAACTAACCTAAGCAACCTAATACGGATAAGCTGTACACCATCACAGCAGTAACCGTGACCGGTTATCCACGTAAACCATAGCCAATACTCATGGTGGAAGTTTATATTCTAATTCCTAACATTAAAATCTAACAATTACATGACACTCAAAAAAGGAAACATTATTATCATCGATGTAGCAAAAAGATACACACACACACAAAGTTAAAAAAACACGAAGAACAATTGGGATACTCTATTTGAAATTTTCAGGCACTAACACTTAAACAAAGGTACACCTCGTGCACTAAGTTCGCTGACCAACAAACCACTACAATACTAAAATCACTGGTTAAGCAGTTTGCGCAAACTACCTATCCGTTGATTCAGTAAGATAGCCCAACAAAATACCAAGCCAACCTGAAAAATTCAAAAGAGTCTCGAAACAAATATCAAGACCTACCCAACACGCTATAATAGACATAACTACGCGGCAAGCGTAGTATGTAATAAAAAACAAATGACTGGTGTTATGTGATAATGATAAGAGATTGAGCGCCAAAACCATATTTTAACGAAAGGTACAAAGAACAGTGCGACCAAAAAAAAATTGAAATGTCTACCGAGACCAGATCAACGTATGACCTACTGGGAATAAACCTATGATATACAAAAAAAATTATGACCAGAAGATGAATCGAAAAAAGAAACGTTGACACATATGGGTCTTTTAGAATTTAGTAAAGATTGTGTACCAAAAATACGAAACAATATAACCGGACAGAAAACGCAATACAGATTAAAAGTAAATGCCTAACTTTTTTAAATATCCTTGACGTGACATGTTAAATGAACTTAAGCCAAAAAAATAAATTTACCAAAATCACCGTAGCGCTTAAACAAACAAGATCTAAGTATTACCACCGCAACGACCAAAGGGAGGTATATGGTACACCATTCCCCAAATCCTGCAGAAGATTTCCGTCTAAAGGCGAGTTCGTCCCGACTGTGTACCAACTTGGGCACATAGTCTGAACATATTTAAAACATTCACCCAAGAGACGAAAAACTTATATAACGTGTATGGTGGCGAGCTCATCCCGACTGAGTTCCATCATGGGCCCACGGTCTGGATATATTCAAAGCTTAAAAAGACGCCGCACACGCAGACGAGAAGCATTTGGTGTCCAAACACCTGATTACGGAATGTTACCTAGCTCACGGTGAAATAACATGCTGGAGACGAAAATAAAAATACCCCACAGCCATGCAAAACCACCGGGAACTCGTAATAACACGAGGTAGTTCGTAGGAGCGAAATGGTTACATGCAAAAAAATAAATAAAGCACTCACCTTGACGGGTCCTACTTACAAAAAGCATGACAAGAAAATAAAACTCAAGTGGCAATTTTTTTGTGGCAATAAAAGACATTAAGTTTCGGACGAACTACAGGTATTTTTGTAAAAATTATAATTATTAACATTATGTAAATAATTAAATTCAGTGGAAAATTCATGTCAGCTCCAGGTTGAGATACGTGACACGAAGCCAAAGAAAGTAAAGATCGGCGAGGTCATCACATCACTAAGCACTGCTAAGTGTCTCGATAGGTGAACTATCAGCTGAAATAACAGTAGGTCGCAAATGGAAGTTAAAATAAATTTCCAACTTATTTAATAATGAAAGATCGACAAGGGATACTTGTGCACCACTATCTAGTAAAGCTTTGATACGAGAATTAGATAGAGTAATCTCTAAAAAAAACGATTATTCAAAGAATTCAAAGTTATGTAACAATTACAATTCACCACATTAAAATAATCACCGTCGAAGCGGGAACGACCCGACGAAGTAAGCGAGCGAGGTGAAACAAACACCTCATCACAACAGGAAGTTCAACGGGGACGCAAACCTAGAACACAACGTGAAGAATTAGTAGAATGGGTAAGTTACTATTGGTCTTCTAGACCAAGCTCACCACAAAGGACACAAAAAAAAATCATTAAATATAACAAGAAAAACTATGAAAAAAACTACTTCGGGCGCCATTTGTTACGCTCCAAAGGGAAGAGGGGAGCACTAACTGATCCTAGGACTGTGCCTAGGATAAACGTAGAAATTTATTACAAATAAAAAATAAATTGTAACCTAAAGATAGTTTATTAAGATTAATTAAAGGTGTCGAATAATAGACAATTGCGACAAAGATTGGTATAAAAAATAAATAGTAACTAGTTTAGGTGAGGTGACGATAATATAATAACAAAAAATTTAGAGGTTAGTAAAGACGAAAAATTAAGGATTAACACAAAAATTTAGAGATAAAAAGGTATTCCAAGAATGATTTAAGTTACGTTTCCGAATATTGGCCGAAAAAGAACAAACGTTCATAGAGCGCGCGGACTCTTTTAGAATTTGGAGAAACAATGCACGATAGCAATAATAATCAAAGGGGCCCTAAAAAAAATATGCGCATATCTTTTACATTGAAGTTCGGAGATGGGAATCTTAGATGCTTTAAATCAAAAATAAATTTAACATGTACGCAAATATAAAAAATATAGAAAACGGTTTCTTAAACTACGCTTATCTTGAAAAAAAGGTCTCGTAGCCGAAGTCTCCGGAGTCACACGCGTGCGTTGTACACAACGCGTGTAAGTATATGTGTCTCGCTATACGCGTGTGATTGCACAATAATCGTCCGCAGTTCGCGTTTAGTGGACTACTTCTTCAGGGGGTAGGTGGACTAGAATAAAAGGATCTAATGAGTAACGAACGACAAGACAAACAGAACGGGGCGTAGCGGGGAAAGATCTCAATAAATATCAACTTACCCGGATCAAGCCGGTATTATTTGGTGCGGATACCACTAGGAAGTTCCTTCCTTTCGCTCAGCAGATAGAGTGACCGTGCACCCAACTATGCGAACTAGGTCACTGTTAAAACTGCAATTGTCCTTGTAATTGCAAATGTACGAAGTCGAGAACAAAAAATATATCCCTTCGGTTACGAGACTGAAGCACCAATGTCAAAAAGAAACATCTTACATCCATGCCGAACCATCTGACAACACATTCAAAATTTTAAAATAATAATCGAAACCATCAACAACGCAGGCCAGCAACTCTAACACACAAAGGAGTTCGACACCTAAAAAATAAACAAAATAAACGCGCGAATTTGAAGCGATTTTGTAGCGGTAACGCTACATTACCTACTCTTAGCAATATTTGTTTTTAATTTTTAATGATAAGTTTCATATATAAAATTAAAAAAAAAGTATTTTCTGTTTTATTCTTTACTATTATACTAAAATACAGTGGCGGTCAGCTAATTAGGGACACCGTTAATTTGTTTGTATGTATATCCAAAAGCCTGATTTTATTACTTTAATTTTGTTTCGTTAAGTGACAAATATTTATCGATAAGTCGATAAAACAGTTAGGTCAATCCCTCTGACAGTTTGATTTTTGCTATGAAGAATTCCGCTCTTTGATAATAATTATGAATGTGAATATTTCCGAGTTACGATCGGCAGTAAGAGAGACTAGTTCTGAATAGTGATGGATTATTATTATGTAAAATTTATGAGAATCGTTTTCGGACTTTCGAAAATCGGAGTTCAAAACTGATCTGAACTTTGGCGCACCCTTAATAATAAAATTGACAAGAAGTAATCAGGGGCCGCTGTAGCCGGGCCGCGGGCCGGGCCAGCGTGCGCGGCCGCCGCTCCTCCGTGATGATCGAGAAGCTTGAGCGCGTGGAAGCCAATGTCGAGTGACACCATTCCGTTGACTCCGCGCGATGATGTCTTAACACTTTGCTCTCTGATTTAACAAAACCGAAAGTATTCCGCACCGTCTCCTTATTTCGATAACAAGCTGTCGCGTCGCAGGGCGTGATGGTGCGCCTGATGCTGGTGCTCGCGCCCGTCATGTGCATCGTGTCGGGCGTGGCCGCCTCCAGCCTGCTGAGCCTTCACGTCAAGGACATAGAGCCGAAAGTCGAAAAACATGATAAGAAGAAGAAGCACGATAATAATCTGGTTTTTCGCTCTGAGGTAAAACACACTATCTTATCTTACTAATATTATGAAAGAGAAAGTGTGGTTGTATGGATGTTTGTTACTCAATCACGCTTCAACCACTGAACGGATCGTATTAAACTTGGCACACATATCTCATTTCTACGGGAAATCAAAATTATCGTTAAAAGCTGTGAATTTGCTCACTAGGTGGCTCCACTTTGTATGGATGAGTAACAAAATGAAAAAGGTGGAATCTCAACTAGCCTTGTTCGGGTAGTGTATTTTTCATCGCAGAATCCGTAACAATAAATGATATCTGCGGTATTCTTCGAATTGGCACGCAGGCGTATGAGAAAGAAGCTTAGTTATCAATATCGTCCAAAATGGAAAGAAAGTTGAAAGTAACTGATTACGTAGGTCACTCAAAAAGTTTTGAGATGCTCGAAATTTAAAAATGGAACGCACTTTGTTTTTAAAAAGCAAATTTATTTAAAAATAGAACACCATCAGCTGAATTTAAAAAGGAGAACGATGTTCTATTCATTTTACTACAACACTTCCCGCGTTTTTCGGTTATAAATGGAACGCACTTTATGTTTTTAAAAAGCAAATTTAAAAGAACACGATTTGCTGAATTTAAAAACGATAACGATCTCGGGTTTTTTGGTTGAAACGATGGAGCTTAACCGCGAACATTTCTGCAATTATTATTAATTGTACATTTTTAAATAAAATTAATTTTAAAATGTCATAAATTGTACCTTTTTAGAAAGCTTATGAATTGAGCAAACTATTCCTGTCATTTGTACGCTAAGTGTCGTACTTTTTTTTTTAGTTATGCTTGAAAATGTTACAAAATTTGGAAAATAATTACTAGAACTTTCAACTTCAAATCCTTTTATTTGCTAAACTTTGCATTTCTTTGGCATTTTTTATTATTTTTCGTAATCAGTAATTTTTTTAAATTCTAAATGACGAAGTTTTTACAGAATGACTAGTTTTAGGTCGAAATTCGGGTATTTTTTTTAAATTCTAAATACGTGAATAACTCGATAACCGAAAAATCGTTACAAATGAGCTGTGGAATAACCCCTTTCAAGGAATACGGCGAATTTCCAGTCACCCTGTATAGGAGTGTGTGAGGTGTTTAAAGTAGTTGCGGGCGGGTTGCGCAGGTGGGTGCACTGTTCGTGTGCGCGCTGGGCGGGCTGCTGGTCTCGTACGTGTTCCACTGCACGTGGGTGACGTCGGAGGCGTACTCGTCACCGTCCATCGTGCTGTCGGCGCGCGCGCATGACGGCGCGCGCATCATATTCGACGACTTCCGCGAGGCCTACACCTGGCTCAAGATGAACACGCCCGAGGTTCGTCACACCCCTCCGCACCCCTCTCGCGACCCTTAACCGATTCGTAGACATGGGAGTCAGGAACCAACTACTTCTTCGCCTGTGTGTCACTGTAAGCACGCCGTCTTAAAATTTCTGAGACGAATATCGGCAATCCAACAGGTTTGTAATTTCCATTGGTTCTACTCCATTTATAAATTTATTTCGGCATGATAGGTTTTAGAAAAATTGATAAAACAATGAAGTGGCAGCAAATATTAAATAAAATACAGTCCGATCAAAACTACCGTACTCTATAAATATTGACTTTTCGTTGCGACCTACCTGAAGCTAATTGTGGAAGCTGTCGTATGTTGTAACATTTTAAACCCGATTAAAGACATTGTTGAGAGAAAAAAACAATAATAGAGGCCGTACATTAGGACGCGTACCATACAACCTTCCTATCCTCATTGTGTTTCAAAGTTTCTATAGATAGGCCTTCTTTTGAATTTAATATGACAAGTTCCTAAGTTCCTATTCCATTTAACTTTTAAAAAGGCTCATTCGAATGAAAGGTTTTCATTCGCAGGATGCAAAAGTGATGTCGTGGTGGGACTACGGATATCAGATCACGGCGATGGCGAACCGCACGGTGATCGTGGACAACAACACGTGGAACAACACGCACATCTCGCGCGTGGGGCAGGCCATGGCTTCCTCCGAGGAGCGCGCCTACGAGATCATGCGCGAACTCGACGTCGACTACGTGCTCGTCATATTCGGCGGGCTCGTCGGCTATTCCTCCGACGGTAACACCTACCCTCCGCTCAGACCTTTAACCGATGCGGGTACACGACATAATTCCGAAGAGTCATTCATAATTCCGAATTGATCAAAATTCCGAATTTTCGTTATTCCGAACGCATTTATTTTTAATAGAAAACTTTACTTTTTGTTATCCCTTATAAATCAAACCTAACATAACCTACGTATGACATTTTAATTATGCATTTAATCTAAAATAACTCAAACCTAACATAGCTTTCGGAAAAATGAACATTCTGACAAATGAACATTCGGAATTCTATGGTGTTCCCGTTCAATTCACATAATTCCGATGCCTTGACGTTTTTAATATTTGTAATTGACAGTCGGTTAATTTGCTTTAAAAGCAAGAAAACGCTGTCCCTTGTTACTCGTACATTACCAGCAATGTACAGTCGCCATCAGATATATGGTAGCGGTCAAGGTACTCAAATATTTCGGAGCAGCATTAAATTTCAATATATTAATTACGCTAGATAAGGTCTATAATATCGACCCATATAATTCGTCATAAATTTAGGAGCAGCGACTTTTCAATAAATTCGTAACATACAATTAGGTAAAGATATCGGAACTTACAGAAGTCAAAAATATCGAAGCATCCAGGATGATCATAAAGATCGGAGCATTTATGGAAAATATACCTTAAGTCTGTGTCACATAGTTCATATTTGAATTCGTTACTACACTCATAGACCAAATTAGCGGAACATGTCACAATAAACCACTCTGTTCTTAATTCAAATTGTTGACAACATAATATGAATCATGCGTGTCTGAAACCTTATTTTAATGGGTCCATCGTAAAGTATTTTGAACTATGTGACACAGACTTAAGGTATATTTTCCATAAATGTTCCGATCTTTATGATCATCCTGGCTGCTTCGATATTTATGACTTCTGTAAGTTCCGATATCTTTACCTAATTGTATGTTACGAATTTATTGAAAAGTCGCTGCTCCTAAATTTATGACGAATTATATGGGTCGATATTATAGACCTTATCTAGCGTAATTAATATATTGAAATTTAATGCTGCTCCGAAATATTTGAGTAGCTTGACCGCTACCATATATCTGATGGCGACTGTACAAGGAAAAAAAAATCTTCGCACAGAACCAGGTAATGTATTAAGAAATATTTTTTCTTTGCCCATTACCGATTACATTTCCAGTTTTAGAAATCGTTGTTCGGTGGAAAAAACCAAGGAGGTTCTCGGAGTAAACAATAAATAAAAACCGAGCTCGAGCATCGATGTGAAACCGTAGACGCTCTTACTTACCATACGATACGCCTATGTTGACTAAACTTTCATGGACTATTTATTGTGTTCTGTCCTCTTTAGTAACAAATAATCAAACAATCTACGGGTTTTTCGCCCTGTCACTGTGACCGACTGTTCTAGTTATTTAATCACTGCTTCATTGCTATAAGAGAGTATGAAATATAACTGCGTTAGTCGAAAATACCGGAAAAATTACGCACTGTGTGGAATTTTCCCCGAAATTTCTTCACCACCGTTGTCTTTCTATTGTGTGTATCTTGTCAAAAAGCAGTGTTTAGTCATTGATATGATAATTAGTTATTATAAGCAGGAAGTCTATTTCTCTGAGTATAGTTTACGCAAAGAAATACAGATATATTCACGAGAGTTGGCACGAATGGATTGAACGAGTGAATGAAAATGTCTATGTGTGCATGACATAATTATTAAATACAGGTTGATGCAAAAAGTAATTACGATAATTGTGTCTAAGAAAATCTGGCATACCCGCCAAAATAAGAAACCTTTGGAAACCAAGAACACCTAACGTAGTATACTGCAGTGCCACGCAAACCATCCATGAAGATAAATCTAGTAAACTAAGGTCTACTTTCATCATGAATAAAATGTATGAAAAATCTTTGACAACGTTGTCAACGGGAGTTGCCTTCTAAGCAGCGGTCCTGGGATTGATGGGTTTGATAGATCTATCAGTCTTAAATTAAAACAACACCATTAATGTAAATACTTTATCCTCATATGTACAAATGCATTAACCCACTTAGCCCGACTAGGTGTTATAACACCGCTCAAATTGATAACCTATTCGGGCTACGACACCTAGTCGGGCTAAGTGGGTTTAATCAATTTGAGCGGTGTTATAACACCTAGTCGGGCTAAGTGGGTTAATTGACTGTGGTTTATGTGCAGTCAGCGTCAAATAGTTTGTAGCAGTGAAAGTGGTCAAATAGTTTGGTATAGGATACATTTAGTATGATGTACCGAACTTTTCGACCACTTTGACTGCTACAAACTATTTGACGCTGACTGTACAGTCGAGTTCATAAATATGTGTACCCTTTTTATCTAGTCGAATGCGTTTGCAAACTAATTGTTAGCGACCGCATTCGAGTAGGTAAAAAAGTGTACACATATTTATAAACTCGACTGTACATACATATGCATAACCTGACTATAAAATTTATTTATAAAATTGTTAATCCGACTCTGCATCACTTGAACTACTAGATGTTGAAGATTCTTCGTCCTCGCTGTCACCTATATTAACAATGAAACCATCAGTAAGGTCGTCTAGCCGGTGTTCCATAGACTCGTACGAACGCTCTGTTTCTTGGGCCTTTCTCCAAGTATCATGAAACGTTTCTGTTTTAACGGCATGAACTTCATCGATGAATAGTTTTTGAACTTCGTTCATATTAAAAGTGACGTTCCTTGTCCCTACTTTACCTTTTATAATCCCCCACAACATCTCAATTGGGTTTAAATCTGGATGGTAAGGTGGAAGACGTAGTACAGAATGACCGTGGTCTCGCAGTATTTGATCTAACTTGTAAGTTTTCTTTGTGTCTTTATGTTTCTTAATTATTTTGTACAGAACGATTTTAGTATTTCTTTTTGGGTATGATATTTTATTTTTATCTAACCAGGTCAGCATCTCTTTTTTATTTGAGTTTTTTACTGGAGCTCGATCCACCTGAACGTTGTGATAAGGAGCGTTATCGACGACAAGGACGCTTCTGGGCTTTAAATTCGGTAACAAATATTCCTTCACCCATTTTTGATAATTTATAGCATTCATATTACTGTGGTAATCTCCAGACTTCTGGTTAGATTTGAATGTCAGCAAAGCATTTTCTACAAAGCCTTCCTCTGTACAAGCATGAACCGCTATAAGTCTTTGCCCTTTTGATATGGGAACTCTGATGCCACTGTTGCTGTTGTCAGTCCATGCGTTTGGCGTAGTATGAGTGCTATGCACGTAGGTCTCATCGGTATACACAATAGGCCGTTTTTGGTCTCTATATTCTTGTAATTTTTGTAAATACATAAATCTTTTGTAACGAATGTTGTCATTTTCAATTATCCGCATCCTGTTGTTCTGAATCTTCTTCCACCGGAATCCCATTTTATGTACCAGTCGTAATAAAGAACTGACACTGCCAGGAAAATCTATCGACTCCTTTAAAACTTTGTGTAATGTTTTAATAGTTGGTAGTGTTTTGTGTATTTTGTGAAAATCGTAAATACACCTTCGGATGACGTTTAAATCAAAATTGTCCACCTCCGATCTTTTCGACAAACGTGATCGTTTTTCACCGGGTGTCACGAACACATTAGAAGTCGATCCCTCAGTCGCATTTTTGCAGATACAGTTAACGATTCGCTGTACACTTCGTTCTGATGTCCCAGTCGCCGCAGACGTTAATTTGTATAACTCTTGAATTTTTAGAAATCCACCTTCAGCATTTTTAGTTTTTTGCTTAAAATAATTAAAAACGTTAAAAATTATTTCTCGAGACTGTCCCGATAATGTTTTTCCTCGTCCAAAAGTAGGTGTAGTCATTTTGAGAATAAGATAAAATTACATTACGGTATAAGTATTGTTTGTCGCTTATATGACAGTAAAAAATGAGTGAAGTGTCATTCTAATAAGAAGGTTATCAAGCACAATGTAATCTTATCTATGTAAGTTCTTACTTCGTAATCTAGCCTGCATTTTGCATTTTACAAATTAATAAAATATAAACATTTTTCATGCGTAATGACGATGTCGTGAAACTTTTCGCCATTATTTTGTTAATTGCGGCGTCGGTATGAAAACAGGATAAGACAGTATATTATAAATAAATTTAAAACTCTGTTGACGACGGACTCCTCGGTCTGATCCTTTTTAGATTATTTACTATTCGAACACGCCATCACCTTTCTTCACAAATAAAAATATTTATGTTTTTTTTAAATACAATGGACTTCAAAAATTACTAAAAGGATTAACATTGATACTTGGTGCAGATTTTTTTTTTTCCTTAACAACGAGAACGTGTTAGGTACGTGTTTACAGAATATAAGGAGGCCCCTGTATAAGAAAGGCACTCACACTGCCACTCACAGTGACAAGTGACATTACTTTAGGTCAATCCATTCGTGCCAACTCTCGTGGATAGACCTGTACCTTTAAACACTCTTTGAATTATCAACATTTATTTTCGTACACTGTACTCATAGAAATAGACTTCCTGCTTATAGTAACTAATTATTATATCAATGCGTCTTTATTAAAAAATATATATATTACAAAAAAAACATTAATTCAGTATAATTCAGGTCGATTTCCTACGCCATTGACGTTTTAATCCGTCGATAGTGAGGTGGTGAATCGAATTCGTCATTTATTCTAGCTATGATATAACATTTATATTTATATTAAAAACTAAAATAATACATGTCATTTTACAGAATTTGTAAACTTTTTAATAATCAATACTCAAATGCATTCAAACTACACAATAATACAGTCGCCATTTTCAAGACATTAATTCCTATCTTCTGACTTTAAATAAGGAAAACGCAACGCCATTGACTGATTAATACGTCCGCTTATGACGTAATAGCAATGTTTAGTGTTTAAAGTAGATACAACATGAACTGTAAAGAGTTAATACGAATTTTAGAAAGTCCTGTTCCTGATGATTTTGAAGTAAGCCTTATCTATCCGCGGTTTGACTTTAGGGTTCGGTCGTAAGGCAATTTATAGATAACTGTCATTTAGATATGTCTAAGGCGTGTCTAAGAAGTGTTTAAGGTTTTTGTGGTAAGACCGTAAATTCATACTTTTGTTGCAATATTTTACAATTTTCTAAACTAAAGACAAATCATTTCACAATGACCATTAAAAAGTTCTTTGAAATAGAAAGAAAATCTCGGAAACTTCTTAAATGAACAGTAAGGAACGTGTGACGTCATAAGTAGGTTAATTATTTCATACAACTCCATATATAAGGCTATCTTTTTGACATTTCTTAAAATGTATCACATTATAGCTAAAAATGGTAAAATGCTAGACGTCTGACAGCTGTCTGCCATCTAGCCCATTTCTCGAAAAATCTTTACTTCCTCTGTGCTCAATTGCCAAACACGAAGCAGGTCAAGTTAAAAGAAAATAGGTTCCGTTTCTTTTAACCCTTAATTTGGCAAAAATAAAAAAAGTCGGGAATTCAAACCCTTTTTGTTTTTGAATCAGCAAAAAAATAAAAAAACATTCCAAACATTAAAAGTGAACATTATAGTATGGTCACTGTGATGTACACTGCCAAATTAAGGGTTAAAGTCTTATTTTATTTATTGGTACGACCTACATTGTTTATTGTATTTTATTTAAATAATTATTTATAAAATGGAAACGAAACCGATTGCAACTTGTCCTGCTTCTAAATAATAAAAATATCGATAAATACGATCCCATCCCTAGCCTGTTATTTGTTTTATTAGACTTTTGTATTTGACATGGCGTTGAAAAGGTTAATATAAATGTAATCATTTAATAAAGATATAAAAGACGCTAATATTGTAAGACTTTCTTTTAAATACATTAATTTGTAAAATAAACAAAATATTCTTAAGCATCCCATTTACCAACGGTACAGTCTCAAATTTGCACAAATGGGAGAAAGCATTTCCTAAAATCTAAGAAAACAATATCAGAGTATTACTGCTGCTACTTTCGGAAATAAAACTATAGGTAAATACGACTCCTAAAGGTCATTGGCCGCTTCTTGAAAAAATAATACCTCGAGAAAAAAACAAGATAGGCAAGTGAGTTTTTAATCCTAGGCTGTAAAATAATGTTAAGCTGTTAACAAAATAATAAAACTAAGGTACACAAAACTGAGCAAATATCCCACACTGTGCTGTGTGTTATAATCCCGAGCTGTTGATATCACTAATGCTTGCATGAGACTATTTCTGTTTCTATCTCACTTACATCAAGTTTAGGCAGATAAGAGGTATCTAATACGATTGGTGGTAATAAATTAAATAAAGACATATTAAGTGTCAAAATTCAAAATTCAAAATTCAAAATATTTATTCAGTAAATTGGCCACATGCGGGCTCTTTTACACGTCGGAAATGTACAGTGAATCTACCAGCGCTTCGGACAAGACCATCATTGCGGAGAAGAAGCGCCGCAAGAAACTCCAGCAGAAGGTCATTTTTTCAATCATAAAAACATAATTATACTTAAAAGTAAGTTACATTAAGTAATATTAAGGTAATAAAGTAATAAACAATAAATTCTTAAAACAAGCAAAAATAAAATTATTACAAATGTAAGGTCAATAAACCTTAAAATAAAATAATGACTATGAGAACAACACAACGAGGTCTCTACGTCAAAAGCCATATAACTTGGATAATAAATTGAACAACAAGTCCTTGCAAACGTGAACAGACCGGACCCCACAAACAGCACCCGTTCACGAGTATGACGCGTATCTCAGCCATCGCCTCTCTCAACCATGTGATCGGGAAAGTGGCGACCCGATCAACGACGCCGCCGTAAGCAAAGACCTTTGAGCGAGCATGACATGCTCATGCTGCCGGACAACAAAAGTAATATTGTGTGAAACAGCTGTCCGGCGAGAAACATCACAGTGTGTTCTCATTTAAAATCTTCTTGTACACACAAGAGTAGAAAAGATAAAATACAATTAGTAAATCACAGTCGACTGACTGAGTCAGTGCTTGAATACAAAATTTGCTTAGAGACTATTTTATATTGTAAATATCCTAGACACTACTAAAATACATCTTGGTCACCAATGAAGTCATTTACAGTGTAATAAGCCCTACCCAATAAGCAGCGCTTGATGTGAGACTTAAATTTATTGAACGGCATATTGACGATTTCAGATGGTATCTTGTTGTAAAAACGTATACAGTTCCCCGCAAACGAAGTGCCTACCTTACGGAGACGGTGACCTGGAAGTGCGAGCTTATCCCTATTTCTAGTATTTAAATTATGAACGTCGCGGTTATGCCTAAACTCATGTATGTGTTTGCGTACATACATGATATTCTCAAAGATATACTGAGACGCGACTGTAAGAATATTGATTTCTTTAAATTTATCCCTTAACGAAACACGAGACCCCAATTGGTAAATAGCACGTACAGCCCGCTTCTATAATACAAAGATGGTTTGGATGTCAGCCGCTCTTCCCCACAGTAAAATTCCGTAACTCATAACACTATGGAAATAACTATAGTACACAAGTCTCGCCGTCTCGACGTCAGTAAGTTGTCGGATTCGCTTTACCGCATAAGCCGCTGAACTTAGTTTACTTGCAAGTGTGGATATATGCGCACTCCATTGCAGTTTCGAGTCTAGAGTGACACCTAAAAATACTGTACTACCTTCAAATTCCAGTGTCTCATCCTTCAGTCTTATTCTATCCGCATTCATACTCCTAGCGTTGGACAAAGAAAATTTAATGCACTTGGTTTTTTTGGCATTTAAAAGTAAGTTGTTGGCTGTAAACCAGTCAACAATTGTAGACAACGCAACATTGATGTCATTAAAATTATCCTGTTTCCTATCCGCTTTGAATATTAGTGAGGTATCGTCAGCAAACAAGACTATTTCATGTTTATCGCGCACTACATACGGGAGATCGTTAATATAGATCAAAAATAAAAACGGACCCAGAATAGATCCTTGAGGCACTCCCATAGCTACAGATGACCCAGAGGATTGTGTTCTGTTAATATCTACCCGCTGAGTTCTGTGCGCGAGGTAGGAAGCAATAAGATCAAGTGCATTGTTTTTGATGCCATAGTGGCTTAACTTTCGCACTAACGTAACATGATCAACACAATCAAATGCCTTGGACAGATCACAAAAAACTCCAATAACATCTAGTGATTTTTCCCAGGCATCAAATATATGTTTTATTAAAGTAGAACCGGCATCAGTTGTAGATCGTCCCTTGGTAAATCCGAATTGACTGCTATGAAGTAGCTTATTCTGATTAAAGTGTGAGGATATTTGATTAAGAATTAATTTCTCAAAAACTTTACTTAGAGCTGGTAGTATCGAAATCGGTCTAAAATTTGTGGGGTCTGATTTTGTCCCTGACTTAAACAAGGGTATGATCTTACTATGTTTCATCAGATCAGGGAATACTCCAATATCGACACACTTGTTAAACATGGTAGCTAGGTAAGGCGCAGTTGACTCTAAAATGGACTGAAGTACTGTAACAGAGAGGCCCCAAAGATCTTCAGTCTTTTTGATATTAAGAGACCTAAACGTTTTAATCACAACTTTAGAGGTGACATGGTAAAATTTGAAAACATTCGTGCATTCCTTAACATTAGATCTTAATAAGATTTCAGCCTTATCAGGAGATGATAGTAAAAATTTAGTGGTCTCTAAAGGTATGTTCGTAAAAAACCGCTCGAATTCTTTAGCTACATCCAGGTCCGAGTTAACTAGAGTATCGTCAACTCGCAAGCTGTAGTGCGGGTCTCTAATTCTAGTTCTACCAGTTTCCGTGTTAATTACTTTCCAGACGGTTTTAATCTTGTTATCAGATTTGCAAATTTTATTCGAATAATACTCGGACTTCGCGGCAGCACAAATCTGCTTAAATTCCTTAGAATAATTTTTAACGTACTCTAGAAACTCAGGCCTATGATCGACAGCTCTTATAGCATACAACTCATATAATTTGTACCTCTTTTCATGAATCGCTGGTGTAGCCCAGTCACAAAATTTCGTACCTTGCTTGACTTTTACCTTTTTCAGACTAAAGCAGGAATCAAATTCCTTAATAATACAATTAAATAAAGAAGTACATAAACTGTCTGGGTCTTTCCCAGCACACGTCATATAATTCAGTTGGTTAGTGACCTTATTATTAAATAATTCTAATCGATTTTCAGTAATATGTCTAAATATAAACTCTTGGGGCGCATAATCAGTCTTCCCCTTAAAGGAAGCTTGCTGGCCACAGTGATCTGAACTTAAGTTATTGATTACGGATTTCTGAATAGGGTCAAAATTACTAAATATATTATCAATACAAGTAGCGCTAGTTGCTGTGATTCTAGTTGGCTCATAGAACAGATTGACTAAATTGAAAGATTTAAAAGCACTCAGTAAGTTAATAGACATAGGTGATTCGTCTAGCAGATTAACATTAAAATCACCACACACAATAATACACTTTTTAGAATTAAAAACAAAATTAAGAACATTTTCCAAAACGCTCTCAAAAAGCCTATAATCCGCCGTAGGGGGTCTGTATACGCAAATAATAATATATTGTTCCAATTCAACACACGCAAGTTCAATATGACGTTCAACTGACTCTGCAACAATATCTTTACGCTCCTTACATTTAATGTTTCGATTTACCATAATCAGGGATCCACCCCGACTGCAAGATTGCCTAGCAAACATGCTAACAATGTCATGATTATTAAAATGAAACATACACTCATGCCCTTTTAGCCAATGCTCAGTAACACATAAAACATGTAGAAATAGAAATAGAAATAGAAATAGAAATGTTTATTTGCTAGAATACGTTACAATAAGATCATAAAATAAATAACAGAATCAGTATTCAGCCGACATTAAAATCGACATGCAAAATATTAGATAGGACACAATAATTGACATGTTGGTTACGATAAAAAATAAATTAGCTAAATAGCATGCATCAGCGTTGTTATGCTCTATTAAAGTTGACAAAATCTTTAACGCTATAAAAACAGTGTTCCTGTAGCCATACAGTCAACTTAGCCCTGAGCGCCCTGCCACGTAACACCCTCAATTCTTTGGGAAGGCTGTTAAATAAAACTACGCACATGTTACAGGCGTTTCTTTTAAAGATGTCAGACCTACAACATGGTTGATGGAGCAGGTATTGATATTGACTTCTTGATTTTCCACCGAACAGTTTTTCACGTTTTTTAAAATATTCTGGATGGTTATCAGTGAAGAGACATGCTTTCAATATATACATAGACGCCAAGGGGAGAACTTTAAACTTATGGAAAAGTGGTCTACAGCTTTCATCAAACCGAGCACAACCTACTGCACGCAGACATTTTTTCTGCATTATAAATGCCCTCTCTACATCAACAGATTTGCCCCATAGCAAAAGTCCGTAATTAAGGGTAGATGCCACATACCCGTGGTAGGCAGTTAGCGCTGCCCCAGTAGAAACTGATTTTCTAAGTTCTCTTAAAGCAAAAACAAACCTGGCTAATTTAGAACAGACTGATTCAACATGGAGCTTCCAGTTCAGATGATTATCAATAAATAAACCTAAGAATTTTACACTGTGAGCTTCGTTGACGGGAATGCAATTATGATTAACAATTAAATTTATGGGGCTTGATTTATAAGAATGAAATTGTATAAATAAACTTTTATCAAGATTAATATTAAGGTTATTATTACATGTCCAGGTATTGATATCTACTAATGCTTTATTTATATTTGTTTCGTACATATTTTTGTCAGTTCCCCTTACTATTAAGGTAGTGTCGTCAGCAAAAAGTATACACTTTTGCACAGTAGCTTGGGGAAGGTCATTTATATATAATAAAAACAATAGAGGTCCCAAATTACTTCCCTGAGGTACCCCGGACGCATTGACACGATAAGGTGACCTGTACTTCACCCTTACAATGTTAGTCCCCTCCGTAACCAGTCTAGACAATTCTGTACATTGTTGTCGGTTGGCTAAATAGCTTGTCATCCAATCGAGAACGGTACCCCTTATGCCATACGTCTCAAGTTTCAACAGAAGTTTCGAATGGTTTATAAAGTCGAAGGCTTTACTCATGTCAAGGAAAATTGACATAACTGGTAATTTGTTATTTATAGCTTCTGACACATACTTAATAAAATCAAAACATGCTAATTCTGTTGAGTGACCCTTCCGAAAACCAAATTGTTCTGGCAGTAAGATATTGTGTATCGACAAATAGTCAATCACTCTCACAAACATAGCTTTCTCCATAATCTTAGACAAAGAAGGAACAATGGTAATGGGCCTGTAGTTATTTGGGTCATTTCGATCTCCTTTTTTAAATAATGGTTTTATAACCGAAAGCTTTAACTGTTCGGGAAAGATGCCTTGACTAAAAGAAAGATTGATCAGATGTGCCATCGGACGGCACAAGTATTTAGCGTTACATTTAAGTGTAATGGTTGATATATCATCATGGCCACAGGACCTGCTGTTTCTCAAGGACATTATTATTTTGAGAACTTCATTGTCGTCAACAGGTCTAGCAAACATAGAAAGAGCCTGATTATTTCGTTTGTTTGAACTACTATTATGTGAATAATTGTTTGGTACATGATTATTAATACTCGTAATGTCAATAAAGAAGTCGTTAAAAATATTACAAATGTCCTGAGGATCACTAAAAATTAAATTTTTGCTGGACAGCGAATTAATGTCATTTCTATGTACATTGTAAGAGCAACGGGAATTTATTAAGTTCCACGTTGCTTTACACTTATTTCTATTTGACTGAATATATAGATTATTGCGCAGCCGTTGAGACTTATATATACATTTTCTTAGAATAACACTGTATTTTTTATAATAATTTTTGTTTTGACTATTGTTATTATTATGATGATTTCTACATCTAATATACAATTTACGCTTTACTTGACAGGATTTTTTTATCCCTTTAGTCAGCCACCTTACACCCTTTATTCGATTATTCACTTTAATCTTTATTAGCGGAAAACACAAATTAAATAAGAGACAAATAAAATCGTAAAAAAGTGTAAATGCGTCTTGAAAAGAATCAGTGTTTAACACATCAGAGAAGGATAAAGCAGCCACACATTGTTGAAATTTATACATATTGTCATTGCAGTAATCCCTTTTATACTCATACCAAGTTACAACCGAGTTACTCTTCTTTACATGGAAGGCCAACGTTTGAGCTCTGTCATGATCAGATAGGTAGAGACTGTGAGTCTGTGCCTCTACTTTATTAATGTTAGAAGCAATCTGATCCAGACAAGCGTTAATCCTAGTCGGCTCTTGGATGTGCATATGGAAACCATGTGTTAATAAAGTGCTGTTAAGGTCTTTTGAGAACGAGTCATCCTTCAAAATGTCAATGTTCCAATCACCAGATATTATAATTTTCCTTTTCTTAAATTTAGTAGTTAACTGAAAAAGAAGATTATCTAGTTTGTTAATGAATAATCCTACGTGTGATTTTGTCTGCGCTGGAACTCTATACACAACTACAATAATAAGGTCTAAACCCAAAATTTCTGTCCCGCAACATTCAAATAAAAAATCGACAGCTAATTCGGACAGAAAGGTAATTGGCTTAGCCTCCAATGTTTTCTTTACCAGAATAGCTGTACCACCTCTACTTTTATTTCTACAATAAGATGACGCTAATTTAAAGTTATGGAGCCTAATATTGTTTTCACAAATTTTTTTTACGAAGGTTTCACAAAAACACAGGACATCAATATACTTTTTGTTGTCATTGAAATCTTGCAACGTTGCTTGAATTAGATCAAGCTTACTTAATAAACCCCCAATATTTTGGTGAAATATCGTAAAAGAGTTACTTAGAGGGACGAAAACATTGTTTTTCATTTATTCCACTAATTTTACTGGGAAAAAAAGCAGTGATAGGCCTTTGAGTCAGAGTTTTACCCTTGGTAGTGCAAACATTGTGCGAAGACTTTTTGAAGTAATAGGGTATAGTTCCTTTGGGGTGAGATTCCTTTTCAATTGTTTTATATGGCTTACTTTTATATTTAAATGAATTATTTATCAATGCTCTTAACTTATTGTAACTTAAGTACTCATTTTCGTAGTACCGAGAGTCTACAAGAAAATTTATCTTACGACATAGATTGTAAATAAAGTTGCTATGATAGTCGTCCCAGTCTGCTAAGTTTAAAAATGTACAATTGTCAAAATTATTGCATAGTAATCTTAAAGTATGGTTAAGTTTATATTCATTTAGGTGAGCGCTGTTTTTCACACCAGTCACAATAACAAAGGCCTTGGAGCGTAATTTTATAAATGCGCTAAGCTCGGCCGTTAGTCTAATTGGATTACAGTCATTTTCGCCTATGTTTACGATAATAACATCATTACTAGTAGTGCTAAGTGTATCTGGAGATTTCAATATATCTTCACAGCGCGCGTTAGGTCTAATGGTTGATGTTACTTCGTATTCTCCGTATCTTGTCCCTGTCTTGACTTTAGCAGTGCGGCAGCAAGCCCGCGGCTTTGGCTTCCTCCAAGAATATATATTTTCTTCGACGACCCGTTACAATTTTGTGTCATTGTTGTTTGCTCGTGTACACCATTACAAGTGGGAATGGATATTAAATCACTTTCAGACATTTTCGTTTTTTCGGTGGGGTATTCTATTAACTGATCAATATATCCTTCATTATCCCACGTTTGTGACTGTTGATCTTTAGTTTTGGGCGTATTGTTTTTTTTAGGTTTTACACTGGATGTGCAAATGTCCTTAAGGTGTTGAATTTGGCGATTCGAATCAGCTATTTGTTTTTTAAGGTCTTCGTTCTCTAACAACAGTTTTGTAATATAAATGTCTGAGTGTTCCAGTTTTCCCTGTAGATGTGTAATTTTGTCCTTTAACTCTACCACATCGTCTTTATAATTTATGGTTAAGTCTGGACAGCTCCTGTTTAGGGTATCGTTTCTGGCTACTGAACTGTCGAATTCGTCATCAGATAGTGAATCAAATGAATTATGTATTGGCACATTATATTTTCTAACTGTGATTCTGTCCATCGAACAGTTAACCTGTTGTTGATGTTGCGACTGAAGCAACACTGCCTGGGGCGGGGATGCATGAGGTGTTTGTTTGGCATCTTCTTCCGCCTGAGCTTGTGAAATTTTTTTTGAAGTTGAAGCAACGGCAAGGCCTTTCTTGGTAGTAATTGGTGTGCTTGCTATTCTTGGGAACACTTTACGTTGGCGACATTTGATACAGGTCCAAGACTCTTTCCTTTCTTTGTTCATTAAATCAAACAGTTTCTCTGAATGAGTGCAATTTAGGTCGTAAGAGTGCTTACACGTCGAACAGGTCAAAAAATGCTTATCCAAAATCTTTTTTTTACATAAGGGGCATGTAGGTTTAGATGCCATATTGCCAAGAAAAAAATAAAAATAAAAAATATATAAAAAATAAAAAATCAAAGTACAAAAATTCACTTGGACTTGAACCCGGTATCACGGCCTCCGTGTCGGGCCTCAAGTCCGCTGAGCCAAAGTAACTTAACCTTGGTCGTTGAATTAGAGTAACATATGGTGCCGGTTTGCCTTTAACTCATTAGTGTGCTATGCGTCAATGACCTCTGAGCCGATAAGACACCGAACTATCCCGAAGCACTCCGAAGTCGGCACTTTTAAACCTTTGTGTTGTTAATTGCATTTATTTAACGTTCGTTTTCGTATTTTAACTTTGAATTTCTATAGTCATTTGGTCACTAATTTGGTAATAACTTTCAGATTAGCACAAGTACACACTAATTAGCAGGTTTGTATAGTTTTTGGCCAAAACACTTAGTTTTTTAATCACTTTACGATTTTTTTCCGTCGCAGTCAACTGATATACGTCCGTCGTGCACTAGCGCTCTCTCGCTCCTCCTTCCATTATCCTTCTGTACATTAGCACTATCTATAAACAAACTAATTTCTAGTTCCTTACTAGAAAATCCTTGTATATTCTGATGAATTATATTTATTACACTATTACCTAACTTATTTTTAATGTTCGTCGGCCTGTGGGCAGGCACGGGGCCGCCGCGGCTGTCGCCGCGAACGACGACAGCCGCGGCCGTTGTCGAAGCTGTCAGTTTAAATCAACCGGCAGCTCCGGCGCGGGGCCGGCGCTAATAAAACTCAGCGCAGGCTCCGTTCTACAGTCACCCGCTATGCTAGCCATAGCGGGGTCTAAAATATTATATGCTAACAACTTAGCACACTCATCTAAGTACCTACGTGGTAAATAACAATAGTTATGCGTCAAATCGAACATTTTTACAAATTTATTTGTATCGAAATATGAAATTTTGGAATTATATAACGACACTTTATATAATATCGAGTTAAAATAATCAATATTTCTATTACCTTTATTTGTTAATTTGTGGGAAAACAGACAAGCACAAATAATTATTTTACCTATACCGCCTTTGCTAACTTCTGTGAGGGCCTCAGACAAATTAAATAAGTCATATTTACTAAACATCAAACTATTTCCTAATAATACTACCAACGTTGTCTCGCGACTGAATGTGTCTGCAGAAATTCGGGAGATAAGGTGCTCCATAGACACTCCCGGTAAGCAGTTGTTTACTACGTTATTATGACCAAGGTATTTTACAATTTTGGACCCGAACCCAATACCTACCTCATCCGTATATATGACAGTCCTGCATACCGGGGTCGGCAAAGCACTAAGCGAGGCTCGCCCAGTAGGTGGCACGCACGGCGCGCGCGGTCCGGGCGGCGGCGCGGGCGCGCAGCTTGGAGTGTCCCCTCGCTGCGCTGCAGCCGCCGCCGCCGGAGTGCGCGGCCGCCCCGCGCCCGGGGCTGCCCGGGGGGCCGCGAGGGGCGCGAGGGGCGTGAGGGGCGCGGGGCGGGCGCGGCGCGGCGCCGGTGCCGGTGACGGAGAGGCCGGCAGGCTCTGCCTCCAGTTTTTCCAGGGAGAGCCGCCGTAGACATCGCACGATTTACCTACCAGCGAGTCTAGTTTGTCCATGTTGGTATTACCGAGATCGATGATGTTATTCATGAAGCCTATGTACTCCTCCATTTGTTTGCAAGACAGTGTATACTTATTAGTTACATCTTGCAGGGCAAATTCCAATACCTTGAGTTGTTTAGTATTGGCATCAAAATCATGCATAATACACTCTAGTTCATGTTGACAATTTAATAGGTCATTATGTAAGGCTACATTGCTATACCTAATGGGAGTTAATTTCATAAAACGTTTATTACATTGTAGTAAAATTTTTGACTTTTTTATAAATCTACTTAATCTTAAATACTTTTTAATTTTGTTTGATCCCCTCACAGTAATGTTAGAAGGTTTAGGATCAATAAGATCTACAGAGTTAGTAAGGTCTACTGTTCCTATCTGTTTGTTAAATTCACAGTCAGAAGTATTGAGCTCCGCAAACAAGCTTACATTGTAAGCCGACTCCTCCGCAACACATCGCGCACAAGTAGTGTCTTGTTTGACTGGTCGCTCCTCCAGTAGCTGTTCCAGGTCCCGGATCCGCCGTAGCGCCTCCTCATGTGTCTCCCGGCACAGCTGGAACTGGTCCTCATCAATCTGGAGGCGATCCCGTTGTTCCCGCATATAATCTAAATCCAAGTCCAGCTTGGCGAGAGAACTTTTGAGGGTTTTGTTATAGTTTATAACACGCAGAACCTCCTCTTCACTCTCGTCGCGCTCCTGCAGCAGCTGTGCATTGAGCTCTTTGACCGTCTTCAGCTCTGACTGTGTGTTCCGGAGCTTGGTAACAAGGACATCCCGACGTGTAGTAGGCTTACTGGTTGCTGAAAACATAATTATAAAGAACAGTACCAGGGCACAAAATAGATAAACCTAATTGCCTAATTACAATCTAAGATTAATTTAAGTTTAAAAATCCTACTGTGTCAATATCAGACAATAATCTATTAAGGATAGGTATGGATAGTGATTTAATAATTAATACAATAATATTACTTTTCTAATAATAATGTCAATGTATACGTAATCTTAAGTTAAAACTTTAAATAAACCACATTACCTAGGTGCAACTAAAACATGACTCAACTAAATTATTTTCTGGCTGTCAGTGTAGCTTTATTTTATAAAAGCTCATATAGTTTTAGTTAAATTTAACACAGACAGAAGTAAAAGACATAACAGGATTATGCAATATTAATACTCCCCTGGTTTCGTTGATGATCAGCACAGCAAACGGTAGTAATTTTTAAAATATTTTTCAAATCACGAAGTCGTTGACCTAGTTACTTGTCAAATTTTGCACTCGTGATATTACTTTCTTCACAGCACTTATAGTTTTGATAACATTTACACTAAACATTTACATGTTTATCTTCGGTTTTAGTCCCAAATATTCACAATTTAATCATTAAAACTACTTAAAATACATTTAACAAAACCGGTGGCCGATTTTGACGTCTGAACCGGCCGGTGTAGTGTAATGGTAGCGTGAACATGGGCGCTAGTAATGAGTTGAGGTTGCGTTGCGCAGACATCAACAAGTTCCTGTGGATGGTGCGCATCGGTGGCAGCACGGAGCGCGGCGCGCACATCCGCGAGGCGGACTACTACACGGGCGCGGGCGAGTTCCGCGTCGACGCCGACGGCTCGCCCACGCTGCTCAACTGCCTCATGTACAAGATGAGCTACTACAAGTTCGGCCTCGTCTACACCGAAGGCGGTCAGTCTACACTTGTACAGTATACTACAGTAAAAGTACCTTTCATTTATCGACGTTGAGACCATATGCATAAGAATAAATAAGAACTACGTAGAAGCGAATCTCCTTTACCCAGGCCAAAAATGCCACGCTTTAAATACCTTCTTCCCCTTGCACCCCGCTCCGCCCCTCTGTCTTCCGCGCCCAAAGTTAAAGCTGTCACTTGCGAAATATTTTAATCTTTTTATGGATGTGTTATACAAATTTAGTCACGAAATGTTATTTATGTTTTTCTTCAACGTGTAAACATTGTTGCAAAATGAGTTTTTACATTTACGCTAAATTAGGTAATAATACTTTTTGATGATATTAATATTACCTCCAGAAAATTACATGGCTTATGTGGCTCTTAATCATCTATAAAACACGGAAACGAGTCTGTAAACACAACCACCAATCAACAGTCTGGGATCCGGAGTTTCTTTTTACGTTCCTTTCCGGACCATTAATTTGATTTTTTATTAAGTTGAAAAAACTTTAAGTATTACAAAATACTATTCTTATCTATTAATTAGTTTATTATCACTTTTACTTTTACAGCCAAATAGACGGGAATAATGTTTTCCCATGGCTAATTTTATAAGTACGCGACACATTTCGTGCTGGAGCTGGATCATCTTTGCTGCTTCTGGCATAAACTTTCAAGTTGGTGAAGATTATCTTTTTCGGATCGTGTCGCTTAAGCAGTAAGTAAGCGGACAATGTTCACGTCGTAATGTACGAAAGTGATCATTAAGGAAGTGAACTTTCCTACGATTGTAAGTCTTTACCTTGAGATTGTATTTTAGTATTTTGTTTACCTCAACACGCGATATGTTCATCTGCGGAGCGATTTTTTTCTGGGTGCGAAAAGAATTTCAACGCAGTCGCTCTCTGATTATTTTGATGTTCGCAATCGTCGTGGCTTTCGTTTTCGGCTTGAAACCCTCCTAGGTGTATCTTACGGTTTAGACGATAACCGCTTGAAATAGTATGATTTATTACATTATTAAAATCACTTTTTATCATTAGATATCATTTAATTGTTGTAATTTATTAGAAAATGCCAACCCAAATTTAAAATAATCATGTCATCCATAAAATGTCTGCTAAATAAATAAATATATATATTAAAACCAAACTATTGGGTTAAATACAAAATTAATGAAATCGGTCTCTTAAAATTACCTATTTTTACAAATTAGAATGTAAAAACTGTGAGTTATTTTTTTTGGTCTATCCCAATTGTTCCTAGCGTGGAGATTGCTTTATGTTGATGAATGCACCAACAACATCTATAGTCGTCTGTGACCTTGTGGGTAGTCTTATAATATGCGTATTTATTTTTAGTAAGTGCCACAGATGACAGTGAAACACTTAATGACATTAAGTCATGCATCATTTATTAATCATGAATATTATCTACTGTGAAGTACTTATAGGCGTATCCACCTCTTTAAGTATAAAGGAAGCAGTTTGTATACTTGTCCTTTATGTCGTGTATACATAAAATTGTAAACAGTATTTGCAGTCATATAAATCTGCATCAATACGTGTACATTATTGTTTACTTGTTAGTGTACACATAAATTTGGAACATTGGGCGTAAACTCGGTACTGTCACCTTATTTGGGTATACATTAAAGTAACCAAATATGGCTACAAATTTAAATGGATACATAATTTTGTAACTTTCAGGCGTATACATACCTTTGTACTCGACTGTACATTGCTTGCAATTTATTTTTTGTTAGAAAACAAGTGTGTACTATTTTTTCTTGTTTTAATTAAAATAAACATGTAGGTACATTAAGGAGCTGGAGGAGGAGGAGAAAGCCTTCATGCCCGTAACATACTGTATACCTACGGGGTGTCTGGCAGTCGGGTGTAGGGGATTTAGGGGATTAGTAGCATAATAATAAATGGTGTCAAAAATGTTCAGAATGACCCTAACTATCATATCTTAAAACCCCTACACCCGACTGACAAACTGCGTGTGTGGACTCTGTCAACTAATACGGAAAATAAATCGTAAGATGCATTGCTATATAATATATTTTGGCATATTGATATACTATATTCCGTGTGTGACGCCCCTGACTGACTAGACACCTCAGGTGTCGCCAGGCAATTTATTGTAGGTGTCTAACGCGCCGACCGTGCGTCGGGAGCAGGGAGTTTCGCTTCTACGTAGATCTTATTTATTCTTGTGGCATATGTTGATGTAGCGTGGTAGTAATGCGAGGGGTGTGTCGTTGTGCAGGGCGGCCGCCGGGCTTCGACCGCGTGCGCGGCGCCGAGATCGGGCACAAGGACTTCAACCTCGACGTGCTGGAGGAGGCGTACACCTCCGAACACTGGCTCGTGCGCGTCTACCGAGTCAAGCCGCTGCCCAACCGCGGCGTATAGGAGTTGGAGGGGGACGGAGGATAGCGACTAGCGACGAGGAACGCATCGCTTACTCTTTCAAATAATTCGCGTCTCGTATAACGACGACGGTTGTTAGTCATTATTTTCCGGTCATTTCTCAATGTCACGCTATTGGCAATAATTATCTAGATACCGTATTCAACTCGACCACCTCGTTCAGTCTGAACATATATGTTTCTAAAGTGTATCGAACGGTTGCAAGAGGCGCTTCCAAGTCCTTAGCGGTGGTCACATAATTAAGGAATCTTGCGTTTTTCCCATAAATTGCCTACAAAAATGACTTAAATTTTGTGAACCAAAAAAAAAGTTCTTAACTAACCAACTAAAGTTTAAATAATCTACAATTAATCGCTGTTGAAAACGAATCTTTCATATTACAGGGATTTCAAAAAATAATTGTTTGACTTTAACTTTGTATGCACGCGTCGGCACTAAGTTTTTAAATCCCTATAAAGTATTTTGTCCGTTTTTAACAGTAGTTCACTATACATCAGTTTAAACCATTAATGAGCTAAAGTAAATTGTAATTAGTAATAAAATTGGCCAAGAAGTTTTTATTTGGTGGTCAAATTGAAAAGTCATATTTGTATGGGACAAACGCAGGCGTCCCTAATTATGTGACCACCATACATACATACATAAACTCGCGCCTTCATTCCCAGAGTGGGGTAGGCAGAGCTACAGAATTACCAACAACTCTAAAAACTTGTTGATAATTCTGTAAACATCTTAGCCTGTTTATGCAAAATGTGGTTACAGAATTATCAACCACTGTATATACGAGTATAATTGCTTTTGACAACTATTTGTCTGCTCTAAGGTCGATGAGGCACCGTTTGGACAGCATTGGTATTGTAACACTTACTGCCGCACTCAGAGACATCTATTAAATTTAATGCATGTTTTGTGACGTGTTGTCTTATTATATTGCTATAGCAAAGAAAGTGACAGCAGCAACTTTAATCTAGTATTAAATTTAACTAACGTCTCTGAGTGCGGCAGTTAATGCTTCTTCGAGGATTCCTAAATATTTTATCTGACGCGGTATCGAACTGTATTGTCGTTTACGTTATTTTATCCGTTTGACTAAGTCAAATACTGTCCCGAAAACAGAATAAAATAACTTTTAGTAACTTGACTGAACGAATGCTTGTATTAGGTGATTAATTGATAATTTAAAATATGGTTTATGATTGTCTTTTAATAACATGCACAGTACGGATAGCACAAAAATTTTCGCGATGGTCGCTCAGTGCGTCTGTCAGTATGATCTAGATAGAAAGGGAAATCCACAGAACTATATCGAGATAGAAGAAAAGAGTGTATGTACCTCGCGTGCCGAAAAGTGGTTATAAGTACTGCACTGCTCGCCGCGATGTTCAGTCCGCTCTCGACCGCTTTCCGTGTGTGACGTTCCAATTTAAAAACAAAATGCCCTGTTGCTCGATAACAAACTGTTTAAACACCACCAAAAAAGTAGGAGCTGTGAATCAAGATATTTCTTTTCATAGGTAAGTACTCTTTGCCCTAAAATATCTGTTATTATTTATAAAAAAAAATATTTTGTTGCATAGTATCAATTTCACTATAAACAGTAACAATCAATCATCATCATCTCGCTCAATCGAATCAATTCGCTGTTTACCAAAATTACTAAAATAAATTACCGAGTTCATGTGTTTTTGAAAATTCATGTGCCTTTTAATGGCGCCAGCTAAATTATTTAAATCTTCATAACCAGAGATGTACTTATTCCAGACGTTTTTGTCGTTAGAAAAGATAATACAACACCAGCAATATAACTTATTAGAGTGCGAACAACCAACAAACAATCCAATGAGTTTTGTACACTGACCTGTTAAACTGTCTTTTGTGCGATTTACTACTCTGAGAAATACAAAAGTCAGGCGTAGGTTTTGGCGAAGAAATAGGTAAGTAGGTAGCTTTTTCTCTGCAAAGTTCAAACATTTTACCTTTCCGTCGACAAGCAAAGTTTGTGCACACTTTAAGTTATCACAGTCACACGGGACTACATCCTCCATTGTCAATCTTATTGAATCACAACTCACAACACCACAAACAAAATACTTATTACTGCACTGACCGCTCAAAGTTTTAAACAAAACAATTCAACAAGTAAATCAAATTATTTGTCAACAAATAGCAATGGAGTGAAGTTGGCCGCTAACGCGGCTCAACGCGCGCCCCGCATTTTCGCATTTTACTATGGACTCGTGTACAACTTCATACGCAAGCAGGGCTTAAACTCTCGTACTATTTGCTATATTAACTTACGAATGGTCATATCTCATCAGTAGGCCGTTTCGGTGGGTAAGACAGAGAGGCACCGGCTAATATGAAAGCCCGGTTGCAAGCCAATAAGTGCGAGCGAGATACGAGCTAGCCGCGTCATAGTTCGACTCGTCGCCGCACAGCGTTGAGCGCTGAGCGCCGAGCGGCGTCTTAGGGTCTCCCCCAAACCAGTCGACGCCTTTTCGGCAAATCGTGTACGGAAAAAGCTTTATGTCAACGCAATAAGAGCGAATAAGACGTCAATCGGCTCGGCCGACGCGAAACGACGTCTTTCGACGAGAAAACGGCGTTTTGCCGTAAAGCTGTTCGCATCTGTACGACGCTGTTAGCAGCCTACCGCACACGTTCGCATTCATAAATCTCCGAGTACCGCCTTTCGGTGCCGGGAAGAGTTGAACAGTTCCGATCACGGCCGAGTACCTACGATAAGGACCGGTCAGCGCTGGCGGAAGCCGTTCAGCGTCTTCGACGGCCGAACATAGCTGGCGACGGCCGAACATAGCCGGCGACGGCCGAACAGAGCCGATGACGGCCGAAGTAGCTACTGATGTGTTTGTATTTAATTTATATTTGTATTTAATTATATGAAGGAAAATAATCTAACACGTCTGTCAGATTCCCAACTCACGTTGTTATTAACAACCAGTCTCCAAAAATGAGATTTACGATTGCCGATCACCCGCTGTTGCCTACATCTGTTCATCCGACTCAACGGCTGTACGCGTGTTGTCTGACGCCTCGACGGCAGTACGGAGCACGGGAGAGCCGACCGTCGCTTTACAACTGTTGCGATAGCAAATCCCAGGCGATCGGGCGTCGTTACGGCCGCAAGGAGGATGAGACTGCTGAACGCAGGTGTCCAACCGCGGAGACGGCCGATCGGCTAAATGCGAATAGTGTGGTGTAAAACCACAGATCACAGAAACAAGGGAGATAATATGTCATGAACGCCAATTCGTACAAGACCCGGTGTCGCCACTTTTAAACATGTGTGCGTCTTACGCTTACGCTCTATTAACTACTACAAAAACAACCTGCTCATAATTGGTTACAGCTTACGAACTAAAAACGCCGTAACATAGTTTTGATAGTAGCAGAAAATTAAGCTTTATACTAGGTTCTCAAGGTTGAAAAATGCTGAAAGATCGTTTTTTTTTCATCGTAGTTCAGTCACTGAACGTAAGGTAGCGCTTACTCGTCACTTAGCTGCCATCTATGCGACTAGTAATTAATTAGTTCCTCAGAGCTAGATGGCGCCAAGATAGTAGTCCCTATGTTCAGCAGGTTAAGGACTACCCACACACAGCGACATCTAGTTATACTTTTTTCAAGAGGTGTGCGTTTCTCTCCTGTCGTCCACTTAGGGATGCCACAAGGAATGTTTCAAAATATATCGATAAACAATTCAAACTTGTTTGCAACGTTAATATAGGTACTATTCAATTTACAGGCAATAAGTACAATTTTTATTATTTTACTACTAGGTTAATACAATTACATCATTTAAACTAGAATAGAATAATATTTTATTAGCAAGAATACGGTTTGCGTAAAATTGATACATAAGATTTTAAATTTGGAACGATACCTATATTAGAACGTAACAAAAAATGGCCGAATTTCTTTGGTTAAATTTTCTGGAGCTGTTTAAGATTTTCGTTTTGATTAGTACATAAAAGTCTAAATTGTAAACTTGGACTTTATGATGTTAATACAAATATACTAATAAAATGGGTTCGGTTGAGTGTCACGTCACAAGATCTCAGTTTGGGACAAACCAGTAGTTTACCGACTTGATTATGTAAACTTTATTTCATAAATGGTACAAATTACTTAAAACAGAAAGATAGACTTAATACTTGGGGCAATCTCTACCATCCAACCTTTAGGCTTGAATCCTTTTAAGAGTGAGTCGGCGCGAGCTGTCAATCAGCGCTGTGTGCAAACACAGCTCAATACTGAGCCAGAGCCCTTTGCCTTTGTGGTTGGTTAATTTATTTTTATCTTAATTGTATGATTTGCCTACTTATATTTGAATTGCTAGAGTCCTTCGTCGTTCGTTAATATTGTAAAGAAAATTAAATTTTGTATAACGTGAAAATTTGTTAAAATTATTTTTCTTCTGTTTTAAGCGTGTCGTGGTAGTGATAAATAACTAGAACTATTAACACATTGAATTCTATTGATAGCTGTAGAATAAGTCATTTATCGATAGTCGATAGAAATCACGTCAACACAACTTTCACAACCTTACGCTCTGAAATCCATTCAAATATAAAATATTCATTTAAAAATATAAATAATGCTTAAAAACTAAATTTACCGGTGGTAAGTTATGCCCTTTGATTTTATATTAACGTTTGTATTTCGATTTTTGCACACTTTCACGCTACATCCAGTCATTTTATCATTTAAACGGAGCTTCTATACTGACAGCGTTCAGTGAGTGACTGTGTCAACGCTTGACACGCCTCGTGCCGATATGGTCAATTTGACCATATCGAGGCGACACGAACCACGCCCCCATAACATATCTCCCTTGTTTCTGTGATCTGTGTGTAAAACACTCGGCGAAAGCCGACTCCGCGTCGACTGGTTTGGGGAGACCCTTAGTTCGACTCGTCGCTGCACAGCGTTGAGCGCTGAGCGCTAGAAGTGCTGCGGAGGTGGCGGCGGTGCGCGGTCAAATTTAGTACTACTGTTGCATGTAATTTGATTTGAAGAATTTAGTGAGAGCGCGAATGTGAAATACCTACCTAATACAATACGTGGATTTTATGAATAGTTATTTTTGTAAGGCAAGCCCGGCTTTTGGGCTTATATGGCAGTACCGCCACAGAGATAGCACTAGTTGCCGGCCACAAATTGCGGCAAAACATGGCCCTGTTTTGTATGGATTTTTACTAATAGTATGGGCTTGTACTTTATTATGCAATAGGCCCCTGGTCAAGAGTACCCTTAACCCGTCGAGCGATATGTCAAAATTGTTGTACATCAAAATTAAACTAAGTCAAATGAATAAGTCACGTAATGTCAAAAAATCTACGCACACATGTTGTGCGTAGGACACCTGAGGGGTTAAGCGACGGGCGTGAATGTACAATATCATGAAAGTAGATATAAAGCATGTTGGGCTATACCTACTATGCTACGGACTAACAGAAATTAGCTTAAATATTCACATACATTTTTATTCTCATTTATCTGTCAAGTGTCAAAATCGATTCCCAATTCAATTCTATTAAATGTTTTAACTACCTACCTACTTACTTTCTATGTAACGATGGTTAAGACAGAATACATACTCCATATTTATTTATTTATTAGACACACTAACAAAGTCCACAGCTATTATTATTTTATTTTACATGACATGAAATACGCTCTAAAACGAATATATATTATGTAAGACCAGCGCGCGCGTCCTCTCCCGTCGAAGTCTGTTGGCTCGCTGACGCTCTTCCGTTGCGATCGATGACACCACTGATTAAAAACGATTTTTTTTATGTTGTGCACATCACTAAAAGACTCGCGTCACGTCAAAGTGCCTACGCAAAATGTTACACGCTCGGTTCTCATATAAATCGACGAACTCTTTCCTTCTATCTCGATATAGTTCCGTGGGGAAATCCGAGCGAGGAGCAAGTCGCGGACAAGTTGTGCTAGTGGGTAGACAGTTGATACTTGTCTCGCGACGGTGTCCGGCCTCGTCGGCCGCGATTGCGCAACGCCGCGAGACAGTCTGTTGCTGGGGAACCTGTGTACTGTGTAACGCCAACAAGTGCGCGTATGTTGCTTTTTTACTAGAAAATGAAAATGCTGGTAGGTACATTAATACAAATTACAGTACAGTACGCGAGTAAACGTAAGACATCGAGCGATAAGATATGGGACCCAACTGTGTTCGTTCCCGAGTGTTAATTCAGTAGTAATACAAATATAAAGATGGAAAAAACAGTACCTGGGAGAGTAAGCGTTGCTCGGGGTGAAACTGAGCTTTCCCAGAGACTTCATCTTTACAGATCGATATCTGGTCCCGATAAACCCCTACTCCGTTATAAATACAATATTGTATACCTACAAGTTTAGATTATTTATTTCCGTTCGTAATATTCAAACCCGAAGTATAACCTATGGCAAACAAGGCGTCGGCTTCTTAATAATATTATTTTAATAATATAAGTTCCGGGATTCTGGGATTCTACAAAATATTAATATAATAATTACTTTACATGAAGGATAAAACATTCCTTTTTGCTCCTATAAATTCATTAGATTAATGAGTTACAGGTAAATTAAATAACATTTGGTAAGTCTATACATGAATAATAACTTCAAACAGTTAATATAAATAATTGATTATAAATTAATGCCGGTGCAATTTATTTATTTTGAAATCCCAGAAATTTTAGTAATAGATTCTATGATTGAGTCCGCCTCCATACAACTGAACGACAAAGCCGGTGCGAAAGTATAGGTAAATATCGATCCGAATTTCCGATCCCTGACGATAACTCACTCAATTAAATTTTCTATTAAATCTTTTCCGTTGTGACACGAAAGTTAGCCATACAATTGTAGGGACAATTTTCGTCGCACAACGAACCTTTTTCGACTTCGTTGTTTGTATGGTTAACTGCGCTTAACTGTGCTCCAACTTTTTGGTCCTTACCCAAAATCTTAGTGATTGCGTTTATCGATAACAGTACTTATCGATGCTTGTCACATAGAGAATGCACTTCGCATGCAGTTATACAATTTATTTGATAGCTAGTTTGTGTGTTAAGTGTCGATAAGCGATTTACTTATCCAAAAAAATCCGATTTGTGGTTATGAGGATGAATTGATAAGTCCTGAGACTGATAAAAAAAAGAGGACCACTTTTTATAACAATTTTATGACATTGTAATTAGCACACCTCGACTTCAACTTCAAGAAAAATATATCGCTGAGGTCGTTATAATAGGAGTATACTCGTATTACTGTACCTTCCATATTCGTCCATCTGTGTCCGTCCTTCCATGCTAGTGCGGAAAGTATGTCATTACTTCACGAGTACCGAGATATCTTGCCACGCGCCTACGTCTCGCGGCAAGACTCAGGACGAGTGAAGAATCACATTTCCAATCGTGTATCGAACGACGTTTTTTAATATATTTGCGAAAAAATGTGTATATGTGTATGTGTGCATGTGGGTATCTGTGTATCTGTCCTCTTCCCCCCGGACGTCTGACGTGAGCTTAACGTGTGTACACACTCGACCCGAAATTACTTACATTTTAACAAAATAAATTATAACGTCAAATGCTAGGAGTGCATAAACATAAGAAGTACCAACCTAACCTAACCTACAGTAATCCGCGCTGTGTAGGGCGCGCCGCACCGTGCTAGCCTCCGAATTACCGCTGCGCTCCTGGTACTTTATTTAAACATGCAAACTCTTTGGTTGGATGCACGGCTTATATATAAAAAAAATGGAATAGTAAAACGCACTAGTTCACGAAAACCAACTTTCCACACGATATATCCCAAGCAGCACATTAGTGAATTTTGCAGCTTATCTTATAGCTTTATGTTCTAAGTGAGTGGTTTAACAGTGTTTGACTACACTTATAGCTTTAAACACAACTCAAACTTGTATACGAGTTCATCCTGTCACTTATAGTTGCTTAGGAACGTTTTTTGTTTCTACTTTATTACTTATAGTTGGGTAAAGTCGATTTTGCTACTTAAAGTTGCATGCTGGTTGTAATTGTTACTGAATAAGAAGCAATAGTGATATATAAGGCCCTAAAGTAACTTATAAGCCACTTTTATATACAGGGCGTTTGGTAGCGGGTTCGACAAACGAAAATGGGAAATACTTGGGTCCAATTGGAACACATTTGCCATAGTGACCCCTATGCTAAAGTTGATAGTTTTTTTTTAATATTTTTTTTTCCCGTTTTTTTGAAAATATCCCAAAATTTTACCTTTAAACCTTCTTAATTACATACCTAAGCAACTGAAACCGCCCATTTTTTTTTAAATCATGCTCTTATAATGGTTTTATTCTAAAACAAAACCAAAATCCATAGGTAGTGCTTTAAAAAAAAAATATGGGCCCTTAAAGCTATGACAAAATGTGGAAAATAAAATGACATTTAAGTTTCGACAAGTATAAAAAAAAATCACAAGTCATAGACGATTTCAAATTGATTAAAAAACTTCTCTGGTTAATACTCTTCACAACGATATGCCATTTAAAAGAAAAAATACGCAGTACATTGAAATTTCCTCACGAAGATTTATTAAAGAAATCACTTATACCACGGTTATGAATATTGGTGAATACGTTAGTTACTAATCGCTGGTAAATTACCATTAATAAAAAAACATTTTAAGAGTAATAATAAAATTGAAAACAAAATACTTTTTTAAATTTTGTGATCACTTGATCAGGAATACATTCCGTAAATTTTCGTCGCATTTGCCACATTGATTTGAAAAAAAACATTAAGCTAAATTAGCTTTTTAATCTGTGTTTTAAATAGCTTGTAGTTCTTTAAAAGAAAAGTACTTACACTGTTTTTTTAAAGGCGGCAAATTGTATTTTTTTTTCAAACAGAAAGACTTGTAGAAAAACACGTTGATTTGTATTGGTTTTTGAAACTTTCATTACAATGGGTGAACGTACACCATTTACCAATGAAGAGTACGCTGATATTATTTTAGCGTATGGTCGAGCTCGAAATAACGCCCGTGAAACTCAAATATTTTTTTAAATTTTGTGATCAAAATTTAAAAAAGTGTTTGGTTTTCAATTTTATTATGACTCTTAAAATGTTTTTTATTAATGGTAATTTACCAGCGATTATTAACTCTAACGTATTCACCAATATTCATAACCGTGGTATAAGTGATTTCTTTAATAAATCTTCGTGAGGAAATTTCAATGTACTGCGTAATTTTTTTTTTCTGTTTTTTTTCTTTAAAGTGGCATATCGTTGTGAAGAGTATTAACCAGAGAAGTTTTTTAATCAATTTGAAATCGTCTATGACTTGTGATTTTTTTTAATACTTGTCGAAACTTTAATGTCATTTTATTTTCCTCATTTTGTCATAGCTTTAAGGGCCCATATTTTTTTATTAAAGCACTACCTATGGGTTTTGGTTTTGTTTTAAAATAAAACCATTATCAGAGCATGACTTAAAAAAAAAATGGGCGGTTTCAGTTGCTTAGGTATGTAATTAAGAAGGTAGAAATTTTTTTTTTTTTAAAAACTATCAACTTTAGCATAGGGGTCACTATGGCAAATGTGTTCCAATTGGACCCAAGTATTTCCCATTTTCGTTTGTCGAACCCGCTACCAAACACCCTGTATAAGTGGGAACATACCCTTATTTGGAACTTTTAATTCCAAATGACTAGTATAATAGAGTAGTGTATCACCAATAGTGGCTAAAGAGATAATTTTACGGCCCTTTTGGAAACTAAAGTGATTGCAACTTTAAGGCCTAGATCCAAATAAGGGTATGTTCCCACTTATATATAAAAGTGGCTTATAAGTTACTTTAGGGCCTTATATATCACTATTGCTTCTTATTCAGTGACAATTACAACCTGCATGCAACTTTAAGTAGCAAAATCGACTTTACCCAACTATAAGTAATAAAGTAGAAACAAAAAACGTTCCTAAGCAACTACAAGTGACAAGATGAAGTCATATACAATTTTGAGTTGTGTTTAAAGCTATAAGTGTTGTCAAACAATGTTAACACGTTCACGGACAGTACGTCAAGAGACGTAAACTAAGACCCTCGTGATATGGCATTACGGCTGTGGCCGGTGTTTTTAATTACACCAAAAACGGAACTCCGTCCACGGCCGGCTGTTTCCCATAGCATTTATAGGAAGCACGAACTCTGTGCCGTTTTAGGCTTTAACGCAAGCCGTTAGTGTCACAGCACAAAAGCTCTAGGGCATAGCATTCACTGCTGTGCCACTCGCAAGATACAAATAAGTGATTTTCAGACCTGATAGTTTCAAATAGAAAACAAATAAGTGAAAATAAACACTGTAAGATCTTTTTTGTTTCGCCATGTTTACAAATTGGAGTCCTTGAAAATGATTTATTTTAAACAGAATTTTATCACACTGACGCATAATCATAGACTTTTGATAGTTGTGACGATGTTACTTTAACATTGTACGTAACCTACAATCATTGGGTCAGGTTTTTACAGTTTTAGTTCTTATCAGTATCAATTCCTTATATGATTTAACACTCTCTTTTTAAATATTCCTGATCTAATCAAAGGCGCATCGAAATTTACAAAGAAACCATACTATAGTTTCACGGTAAAAAAGCATTCGCAAGAATTTCGTGCTTATTTCAATGCCTGAACGTGAATTTTAATCACTTACCAAACAGATGTATAAATCCAAAATTAAAATGGCAGATCACATTCACTTTAAAAAACTTACCGACTTAATTGTTGCCACGTCACTCAAAGGAACTTTGGCGTCCCATTTATCACTCATTGACCGAACTGAAATATTATTATTCATTCGTTCAATAATCGTCGTTCACTGCGCATAACTTTCACCCATAGTTCTAATTGCCACTTAAGGTAATCGTGAGATCTCTTATGGATTCAATATAGAACCAAAAATAAGCTGCAATTTTTCTCCCCGTGGCTCTATATTGGTTGCCTAAGGCTTCTTTCCACCTATATAGAACTTAGTCATGGCTATATATTTCACTTAAGTATCTAAATAGATATGATATACGAGCTATTTCCCACCCAGTGTGCTACTTGGGATAGCTGCGAAAAGTACCACTTTTTGAGAATCTTTTTTAAAAAAGTACTTTTTTCGACAGCATTCCAGGTCTCTTTATTTTTAGCTTATTAATTATACATTTAAAAAATATATCTTTCATTTCAAGTACCTAGTTATTTATTTATTTATTAGTTGCGCAATATTCGTTACGATTTTTTTACATTTACGGCAGGCATTGTCAGAAATACGTGGGGCAATGCAAATTTTAGTTTTAAAAACTTGGTGTTTTAATATTTTGATGTTTTAGCAGGCTATAATATAGACTTTAAAGGGACTCAATTCCAGCTTATGTATAGTCTTCTTTTATCAATAAAATCAAAACCATTAATTAAACGAGCCCTTTAATTTGATAAATCACTTAGTAAGGTATGCAAAACTTTTTTTTAATTTCCTAATTTGACACCACAAAATGAAACCCATTTAAAAATAATAATTGCGCATCTGTGTTTGGGTCATAGGACATAGGATTACACCATACCACTAAATTTCACCTGATTTGGTCCAGTAGATTCGGAGCAAATTGGCTGTGACAGACGGACGGACAGACGGACAGGCGAACGAATGATCCTATAGGGTTCCGTTTTTTTATTTTAAGTACCAAACCCTAAAAAGTGTATTTTTGCTAGCACACGGCTCTGCTAATAATCAAATTTAATTTAATTATATTATAGACCCCAACAATAAATAATATATGTACACACGTCGCCCGGAAATCACTACATTTACATAGCACATACATAGGCTACATTTCATCCAGCAAAAATAAAAGGTTCCCGAGGAAATAACGATATTCGAAATCTACGTGGACGAAGTCGCGGGCTGAAGCTAGTAACGGAATAAATAAGGCAGTGGTGGTTATAACTGCTCTTCTTAAAATTAATTATTCATTTTGAATGATGATTTAGGATATATAACGATTTAAAGGTCTTGATATTGTGCTCGATGTTACTGTACATAAGTTACACGGTATTTATACACAGCGGGTTTTTAAATTCTTTAAGATTAATGCTACGTTTTACTTTAAATTTGTCATGACTCATGACATTTCGGTAGACCTATACCTTGCATGGCGTCACAAGACTTAAGCATAAGAATGAATAAGGACTACGTAGAAGCGAATCTCCTTTACCCACTTATTACCCAAAAGGCCACGCTTTAAATACCTACTTCCCCCTTCACCCCGCTCCGCCCCTCTGTCTTCCGCGCCCAAAGTTAGACCTGTCACTTGCGAAATATTTTAATCGGTTTATGGATGTGTAAATGTATACAAGTTAAATCACGAAATGTTATTTATGTTTTTCTTCAACGTGTAAACATTGTTGCAAAATGAGTTTTGAAATTTATGTTAAATTGGGTAATAAAATAATACTTTTTGATGATATTAAGATTATCTCCAGAAAACTGCATGGCTTATGTGTCTTTTAATCACCTATAAAAATACTTTAATAAATATATAAAAAAAGCTTTAAGTAATAATTAAGCTCAATAAGTTTAATAGTCCGAGGCCTTGACCTTACTTTGAAAATCGAATTTCGAAGCTCCATCCCTGTCTCTCGCCACTCGAGACTAAATCGAGAGAAACGGATGGAGCTACCGTAACTTCGAATTTTGATTTTCAAAGTAAGGCCTCTGGGATCCCGATTTACTTTTTACAGACCATTAATTTGAATTTTTATAAAGTTAATAAAGCTTTATTACAAAATACTATTCTTATCTATTAATTCGTTTTTTGTCACTTTTACTTTTACAGCCAAATAGACGGCAATAATGTTTTCCCATGGCTAATTTAATAGGTAGGTACGTTTATAAAAATGGAATCCCGACACGCGCGGTGAAACAAATACAATGACCGCGTCGCGCTTCGCTGCACGGCCTGAAACTCATCACAAACGGAGCTATAGGTACCTAATACATATTAATACACCGAAATATGTATGAAATTATAGCAAACAACCACACAATACTAAGATATGAAAATATATATCCTTCCCAATCATTCAAGAGGCAAGGGAAATAGATAAATATATCTTACAGCAACGTCTATTAGGGTATCTTTAGATACCTTGCTTTATATATACAGGGTGTTTGGTAGCGGGTTCGACAAACGAAAATGGGAAATACTTGGGTCCAATTGGAACACATTTGCCATAGTGACCCCTATGCTAAAGTTGATAGTTTTTTTTTTATATATTTTTTTCCGTTTTTTTGAAAATATCCCAAAATTTTACCTTTAAACCTTCTTAATTACATACCTAAGCAACTGAAACCGCCCATTTTTTTTTTAAATCATGCTCTGATAATGGTTTTATTTTAAAACAAAACCAAAACCCATAGTTAGTGCTTTAAAAAAAAATATGGGCCCTTAAAGGTATGACAAAATGTGGAAAATAAAATGACATTTAAGTTTCGACAAGTATAAAAAAAAAATCACAAGTCATAGACGATTTCAAATAGATTAAAAAACTTCTCTGGTTAATACTCTTCACAACGATATGCCATTTAAAAGAAAAAACACAGAAAAAAAAAATACGCAGTACATTGAAATTTCCTCACGAAGATTTATTAAAGAAATCACTTATACCACGGTTATGAATATTGGTGAATTCGTTAGAGTTAATAATCGCTGGTAAATTACCATTAATAAAAAACATTTTAAGAGTAATAATAAAATTGAAAACAAAACACTTTTTTAAATTTTGATCACAAAATTTAAAAAAATATTTAAGCTTCACGGGCGTTATTGCGAGCTCGACCATACGCTAAACAAAACACTTTTTTAAATTTTGTGATCACTTGATCAGGAATACATTCCGTACATTTTCGTCGCATTTGCCACATTGAAGCATTAAAAAACATTAAGCTAAATTAGCTTTTTAATCTGTGTCTTAAATAGCTTGTAGTTCTTTAAAAGAAAAGTACACTTTTTTTTAAAGGCGGCAAATTGTAATTTTTTTTCAAACAGAAAGACTTGTAGAAAAACACGTTGATTTGTATTGGTTTTTGAAACTTTCATTACAATGGGTGAACGTACACCATTTACCAATGAAGAGTACGCTGATATTATTTTAGCGTATGGTCGAGCTCGCAATAACGCCCGTGAAGCTCAAATAATAAAAAAAGTGTTTGGTTTTCAATTTTATTATTACTCTTAAAATGTTTTTTATTAATGGTAATTTACCAGCGATTATTAACTCTAACGTATTTACCAATATTCATAACCGTGGTATGTGATTTCTTTAATAAATCTTCGTGAGGAAATTTCAATGTACTGCGTAATTTTTTGTTTCTGTTTTTTTTCTTTTAAGTGGCATATCGTTGTGAAGAGTATTAACCAGAGAAGTTTTTTAATCAATTTGAAATCGTCTATGACTTGTGATTTTTTTTTTATACTTGTCGAAACTTTAATGTCATTTTATTTTCCTCATTTTGTCATAGCTTTAAGGGCCCATATTTTTTTTTAAAGCACTACATATGGGTTTTGGTTTTGTTTTAAAATAAAACCATTATCAGAGCATGATTTAAAAAAAAAAATGGGCGGTTTCAATTGCTTAGGTATGTAATTAAGAAGGTTTAAAGGTAAAATTTTGGGATATTTTCAAAAAAACGGAAAAAAAAATATTAAAAAAAAACTATCAAGTTTAGCATAGGGGTCACTATGGCAAATGTGTTCCAATTGGACCCAAGTATTTCCCATTTTCGTTTGTCGAACCCGCTACCAAACACCCTGTATATGAATACATGTTATAGCTGCGTGTGTGGACTCTGTCAACTAGTACGGAAGATATATCGTAAGACGCATTGCTATAATATATTTTTTGGCATATTAATATATATTCCGTGTGTGACGCCCCTGACTGACTAGACACCTCAGGTGTCGCCAGGTGGTAGGTGTCTAACGCGCCGACCGCGCGTCGGGAGTAGGCACTTTCTCTTCTACGTAGATTTTATCTATTCTTATTGCTTAAGTCGGTCGCCCTATCATTAAATAAATTTCTCGCAATAACGATATTTTGATGTTGTATTACTGGAAGATCCAAACAAATTCCTCTTGTTAATTGTATAATGTCCTCTTAAAAATACGTGATCAAAATAGTACAGAAAGATAGCATGTGCAAAGTTCATCTTGCAGTCAAGCTTCAATACCATAAAACAAGTCAATAATGCAGCATTACTTATTGTATGTTATATATAATCACAAACAGGATCTTACTAACACATGATGAACACATGTTGTGTGCTAGAGAGAGACACAAGTACCGCTTTCAGTGTGATGTATTATCCCTTAAGTTTGGCAAACAATGCGGAAGACAATCACATGCGTCGCGCCGTCTGTATATTTTAACTTATAACATTGGGTATTCCTTAATTACTGTATTAATTGTACAAGTTTTGGGCTTCGTTTGGGAATAGGTCAATTTAATCGGTGTGACAAAATAAGCAATAATCAGTGTAACAAAATGAGGTGCAGATTAGATCAGAAACAGGTTCGTTATTAGTTCGTTACTCGCGTGCTATAAAACTGCTAATATATAATAATCAGAAAAAAAAATATATCAGAATGCTACCCATACCGTAACCAAAGCGTGAAAACTGTTCTGTAATGAGCGTTCCCGTATTAATAACTTCTTTTGTAACCGGTACAGCATCGTTATTACGATGGTTAAGGTCATTCCGAATATCAGTATTGGCGTTAAGCGAAGAATTGCAATTCTGATTTGTACCTATATTAAATCGTATTTTTTTTTATTACTATTAACGGACGTAGATTAAAAACATGCTCAGCAGTCGAAGATAATATGCTGAGAAGAAGAAGATTAAAAACAAAATTAACTTTTTGGACTAATAATGTTTCAATTTACATTTTTATTAATCACTAACAAAATACCTAATATTCTTTGACATGTTATTGGTTGCCATGGTAACGCTTGAAATGGATACAGGGGCTCTTTTGTAGGCGGTTAAAACCATATCGAATTTGACCAGTTATTGTATTGTCATCGTTTTAATAGCTGTTATTTACTTAACAGTAAAGGCGGCCGAGTTAAAAACAATACCAAACGAGAGCCTTGGGGGAGGCCTACGTCCAGCTGTGGACGTCTTTCGGGTCACATGATGATGATGATGATGATGAATCAACGATTTGTTATTTGGCTACCATGGTTACTCTCAATATGTACGTACATCAACAATGGCGTATCGTTTGGCATTCCATTTTTTATAATAATAAAGTATCAGACCTGTTTTAGTACCGACTATTGAAATTTGTTAACATTTAACCGTAAAATTCACAAACTACGAGCATTAACGACAATCGAAATAATGAAAATGACTATGCTGACAGATAATATGTTAGCAGAAAAATCAAGGAAACTATAAAAGTTAGCCATTGTGTATTTTTGTCATTATCATTTTAAGCTTGTAGAAAAACTTTATGTATTAGAACCATTGATTTAATATTTTACTAGATACACAATCTCGCACGAAAATGTTGTTATAAACCTGATATTTCTGATACATGCAAACATCGCTAATTTTTACCTTAAATATTCATGCAGAAAATAACTCTTAATCTTTTCTTCTATATTGAAAGCTTATTAGTGAAATGGCCATTGTCATAATATTTACGACAAAAGTGAACATCGCACAAATGGAGTCTCATTTCTCATTTTTATATTGTATTTATTTTAACGAAATGACAAATTATAATATAATTATAAATGCTGTACCTAATTGTATTACACATCTTAACAATCATAATAATAAACAAAACTAGGTCTTACCCTAACCACAGAATAGTAAGTTAGAATACAAGTGTCTTAGGGAAATTAACTTAATTTAAACTAAGGAATATTTCCTTGAAATTATCGGAAAAAAAAAACACGGTGTTTAATTGTTTTTTATACCTAGGGGCCACTTGCACAGAAAATTTAACACTGGGTTAAGACACTAACTCGAGTTAGTCAACGTCAGATTCATACGAAAACTGTCATTTTAACTCGAGTTAGTGTCCTAACCAAGTGTTAAAATTTTGATGCAAGTGGCCCTAAACAAACAATACATTCCTTCGATCAACAATACAACTAGATAACGGGTCAGAGAACAAAACACGGCCCAGCGAATATATACCCACTTCAAATTGGGAGCTTACTTCAATTTAGTTCGTTGTCAACTACGCCAACAGTGACACGTGTCACAATGCCTCAATGCGTTTTCAGAAACTGCAAAAATAATCACCTTTACAAAAATCTTTCAGACGAAATGTCATACTTTCGGCATGTAAATGTCGATTCGTAATATTAATTGATAAATAGCTAAGTCTTTCTAATAAAAAAATATATTTTAGTTTCGGACCAACAATTGTCAATATTTGGATGTTGGAGAACAGTATGTCAATGGAGTAGTTTTATACTTTATATTATTGCAGTAATAAATTAAATATTAGTTTGTGGATTCCTCGTGATCCATTTCATTGTGCGATATAGAGTTATATTGTCGCCAGTGAACGGCAGGAGTTTTTTAACTGATGAAGACCAAAGATGAACACCGGAAATCATTAATCATAATTGTTTAACGGGCAGTGATGAGATTTCTCTATTAAGAATATGAAATTACTTTTATTCACGTAATGCATGTAGTGAAGTGCAATTGATGGTGAAGTACCGGGAGAACTCTTTAATAACGGCGCACATAATTAACGGCCCTGCATATTGGATAGCGAAATATTGTTAAGGCTGATCGGAAATTGTTATTAAACTATAAGGTTTTTTAATGTAATGAACGAGTATAATTATGTGCTGTAGAAAATCTCAATGATATGAGAAATATCACTAAAAAGCGATTTTTCTTTTAAAAAAAAAACCGTCTTCAAAAATTTACTAAACATTCCTATACATCGCTTCACATTTGTTGCCCTGTGGTGTAGGCAGAGACTACGGAATGCCAGGTGCACCGGTCTAAGCATACAAGTATAACTTTCGCTTCCTCTACATTCATAATTTTGACCCACTGAACAAGGTGAAATAAATGACCGGTCTCCTAGAAATTCCCTATCGTTGCCTAACAGGTATATCAAATATATGACATTTTATAATTATATCCAAGCCAGTGTCAAGTAGGTATACTTACACAAATAGCAATGCCACATCATTTTTGCCACCGAAATAATAAGTCAGTCGATATAAGTTTTTCAAGTAGCTATTAGGGTTTTTGAAGACGCTTTTACTTTTTGTTGCTAAAAAAATATATGATGGGTTACGAGCCCACAATATTATATATATTGTCTTAAATAATAAAAATAGCGTTGAGTTTTTGTTTAAATGAAACCCACCTGAGACGTCAAAACGGAAATAATATTAAGTATAAAGCTACTCCATTTGTACTCTGTTCGCGGTGACATTGGCACTCCGCTAGTAGAAGCTGCATAAGGTGAAAAAACGAGCCTCTAGTCGAAGCGACATAAGATGATAAATTGTTTCATGCAAAATTAAGCATTGCGTTAATGATATACCATTTAAATTAGGATGTTTTATTTTGATAATGATTTTTATATATATATATGGATATTTTCGTGTATATTACTGTGCTTGATTAATCAATAAATTTATCTTATCTTATCTTATCTTATACAAGTATGAAGTTTGTATAGGTCGCCCTAGGACACTTTTGGGAGAGAATTCTGTATGGAACCCGGTGTCTATTGGTTGGTATGTCGATGACCTACATATGTACATTTATTAAGGATACTTTTTTTAAATGTATTGTAAACATTATGTTATGGTTAATTTTGCTCGCCTTTTTCCTTGCATAACAAAAGGAAAGGGCACACTTTAACTGACCGATACTTTTATTTGATGATTTTAAAATAAAAGAATTAACTGCGGTCTTTTCTTTTCTGTAAACAATTACTTAGCCGAATAAGTGAATTAGCAGACTTCACCTCTCCGATCCGATAAGATACGACTCTTGAAATTATTTTTGACGACTCATGAAATTATTTTTGACTTCTCTTGCTCTTAAAACGTTACTTTATTCTCTGCGTATCGGGACTAAAGCTCCTTATTAATCTCTAGGGATTAAAGTATATTTTTTAATTTTGAAAACCCCTAAACATCCAATCACGGTGTTTGTGAATGGAGGATTACCGCCATTTTCAGTGATTTTGCATAGACAATTTTTAGGGCGTGAAAATAACCTCAAAATGACAACTGTGCAAAAATATAATTAAAAGTGATTTAATTTCGTGAAAGACGATTAATGATTACGAATATAAATTTATTTAATTATATTAAAGATGAATATATTTTATTATGCATGGTCCAATTGTTTTAAAATAGTTTTCAAATTAGAACCTGATAGCTAAATATGCAAGCATTTACAGCAGAACTTTACATAAACAAAATAAAAGAAAATAAAAAAACCGCGTTATAAAGGCCGTGCCAGGATAAGCTAAGAGATTTTGCCCCCCTTGAGTTTGGGCTTGTAATTTTTATAGGTTGTGTGGCTCTGCATTAGTAATTGTTTTGCCAAATTTGAGCACACTAAATATAATAGTTTTCATTTAAAAAAAAAAAACTATATTTAATTTTTCTTTGATATTTTTTTTTCCTATTAACCAATTTTAATGAGCTTGGCATATAATGTACATTTAACCAAGATGATCAAATGGCCATAATTATATTTTCATTACGCCATAGAAAAAAAAAAAAAAAACCCATTCAAACTTTTCAGTTTTTTTTTTTATCACTTCCATGTTCTGGGTTCAAATCCCGGTAAGGGCAGGTATTTGTGTGATGAGCGCGAATATTTGTTCCTGAGTCATGGATGTTTACTATGTATTTAAGTATATATTTATCTATATAAGTATTTATATCGTTGTCTAGTACCCATAATACAAGCCTAGAGCTTAAATTGGGACTAGGTCAATTGGTGTGACATTGTCCCCTGATATTTATTATTATTATTATTTGTATGTCTTTACCATTCACGGGACTATGGGAGTCCCGGACCTTTGGAAGGCGTACATGGAGCCGAAGCCAACACGCAGAGGCCCTTTAGACAAGTTTAATTTAGTAAAGTGATGGGACACCAACCGGCGATTGTCCCTGAGTTCAAACTATAAAAGTATGCTCCCACGGACAACCAACGGTTAGTGTAGGACTATTTAAGAAGGATGGAAGTATTAACAATAGGCTCTATGAATGAACAGATATGGATTGGTGAACTAGGCTATTGATGAAACTACGGCGCCTGCCTGGCCAATGCTAATTACTTTGGTTGAAATGGCAGGCGGTGACTCGCCAACTCAAGAATGGGCCTCCCGAAATAGCCGCATATATATAGCAGCAGGGAGGTAACAGTTCCAGAGGGGCTAAGGGTGGAGAGGTGCTTCTGGACTTATTATTATTATTATTATGTTAGAGACCGCTCTAATTTTTTCACTGGTAAAACTCCCACTAACGTCCTATAATATGTATTTTTTTCAAAATTTTTGCTAAGGGAGAACGTGGAGTTATCTTGACATGAAATTCTTTACATACATTTCCTAGAACCGCTATAATTTAAATCGGAATGATTGCAACCTCTTTAGAGGAACGTACATGTTGCATATGAAATACTTACTGGCCACTTACATTTCAACTTTTTTAAAAAGTAAAAAATTACCTATGTTTATCCACGGATATGTAATTTGGGAGTCTCAGGTAGTATAACTTAACACGCATGTCTTCAATCTAAATGATCAAAAAAACATAGGTAATTATTTGTTTGTACGTACAATAAAGAGTTTACTACTACTACTACTTCTACTACTAATTATTTAAACTACCTATTTAAAATTAAGTACTTACCCATTAATTACTATACAAATGCACAATATGCCTTTGTGACATTTACCTGATCAAAAATTGGAAGTGTATTATTAAAGAAATCGTATTGTTCGTTTATACTTTGCAGAATTGTTTTCATTGCGAGACAATACAGCGTTTTAACTTTTTTACGGAAAACGCGTTGTATTGCAGTTGTTTTTGATAATGAATTCATATTGGAATGTTTTATATTATGTTACCAACGCACGACAATTGAAAGGAGTTCTTTTTGTTGTCTTTTTTTTTACTTTTTTAAAAAGTTGAAATGTAAGTGGCCAGTAAGTATTTCATATGCAACATGTACGTTCCTCTAAAGAGGTTGCAATCATTCCGATTTAAATTATAGCGGTTCTAGGAAATGTATGTAAAGAATTTCATGTCAAGATAACTCCATGTTCTCCCTTAGCAAAAATTTTGAAAATAATACATATTATAGGACGTTAGTGGGAGTTTTACCAGTGAAAAAATTAGAGCGGTCTCTAACATGGAAGTGATAAAAAAAAAATCTGAAAAGTTTGAATGGGTTTTTTTATTTTTTTTTCTATGGCATAATGAAAATATAATTATGGCCATTTGATCATCTTGGTTAAGTGTACATTATATGCCAAGCTCATTAAAATTGGTTTATAGGAAAAAAAATATCAAAGAATAATTAAATATAGTTTTTTTTTTTAAACGAAAACTATGATATTTAGGGTGCTCAAATTTGGCAAAACAATTACTAATGCAGAGCCACACAATCTATAAAAATTACAAGCCCAAACTCAAGGGGGGCAAAATCTGTTAGCTTATCCTGGCACGGCCTTTGTAAGATTCTTTCTTATAATCACTGTTGTTACTTTATATGGAACATCGTCATTGAGCCGGATTGAGCAAGCATGGGGTTCGTAGCAAATTCTATAGATTCCTGGTTTGTTTTAGGTTACCAGGCTGTGGCGGGCTCTTTTCCGCAACTGGGCGACTTAGATATGCGCCTATTTTGCGTGGGGGTTTGTTTCAGGTTATTATGCTGAATAATATCAACTGGATTATTCATCCTATCGTCAACCCTGATGGATATGAGTACACGCACACTGATGTAAGGACCGAAACAGGAGAATGTCTATTAGGCTAGCATTTTAGAGGTTAGACGTGGGTGCGCGGGGCCCATAGGATTTGCTACTCTTACGACATGGCTAATCCGTTACTGAACGTCTTTTTTTACTTCGCATTCAAAGTGAAAAGTAGAGTGTTTAACGCGAGACTAAACAACCATACTGACACTCGAATTATAGCCACTTGCGCTTCACTTGGGTGGCTAAACATCTCGTGTCATTATGGTTTGTTTTAGTCCCTTGTTGAACAATCTTCTTCTTTCTTTGCCCCCGCGGCGACTTGAACAGCTACTACCGCGGGGATATGGCGTTTCCACGTGAAGTGATTTCGCCAGTGTCAAGTATATATAAGTATAAATCAATATAGCAATAAAACACACAATCCAATCTTCTCTAGGAAGATTGGGGGCAACGTTGTACGGTGATTCGTAGGTCAGAGGTCAAGATAGTTTTAACCTCTGCACCACTGCGAGACCACTTGAAACGAGAAGAAAGAATAAAGCCATAATTATCGACATATAGCTAGTATTTCAAAATATTTTTTACCCATCCCTAAGAACTTGACAGCTACCATTTTGCACCTCTGATAGCGGGGTCTACCTATTACGATGCTCGATAGATACTGATTTTTTTATGGCAGACAAGACGGCACATTAACACTCGGGCCACCTGATGGTAAGTGGGAACTGAGACAATCTCACGATTGCAATCCTAAGGGCCGTATTAATAAACTAATCTTGACTGAGAGATGTCCGTCACAAGATATATAATATTTTACGAAGTATACAAACAAGATACGTCACAGTAAACGACAAGCCATAGAAAACTGTCATTTTGACGCATCTTGAGACTGGCATTAAAGTCGAGATAAGTTTATTAATACGGACCTAAGACTTCAAAGGCGTTGCCAACTCTGAGTTCTACGATGGAATCTCTGCTCGTAATTTCACCAGTTGTCTTATTCCCACACCGGAACACAACAATGCGAACACTGCTCCTAGGTTTTATTCGGGTTAAATATTAGCGTAAATAATATTTGGTATATTTATTTTGTTGTTGACACATAGAATAAAAAAGTGACGAGGAAAAATCAACGTCCGTGTAAGTAGCAGAGTTGTTTGTGGCCAGTGTTAGCGATAAAATAAGCTGACTATATTTCGTGATTAAAAAGTTTATTCAACACTCCGCCTCACGAGATGTTTAGTATGGCCCTCAGTCTGTCAAGCTTTGGGGCAGGCAACGCCAACGCTTTTGTCATAAGGTCCGCTTCCATGTTTTCTGTTGGGCGGTATTTCACATCGACGTGTCCATCTCTTATGAAATGTTCCCTTATGCTGATATGTTTTGACTTAGTGCTGATGATTGGGTTTTTGACCAGCTTTTTAGCTGCTTGATTATCGTTGTAGATGTCGATTATTCCTGTTTCAATATTCAGCTCAATTAAAAGATTCTTTTGGTATATTGCTTCTTTCGATGCTTCCGTTAGAGCCATATACTCCGCTTCAGCTGTACTCAGTGCTACGGTTCTTTGCTTCTTAGCTTCCCAACTTATTGGTGTTCCACCATGGGTAAATATGTAGCCTGTCACTGAACGACGGTCAATATTACGTGATGCCCAATCTGCGTCAGCTGTTCCTTCTAGCTTCATATTTCCTTTTATGTAAGTCAGTCCCAAGTCCTTGGATCCTTGTAAATATCTTAGAACTCTTTTTGCTGCTTTGTAATGTTCTGATGTATAGCAGTTGTTGAACTGGCTTAACTGCCGTCCAACGGCAGAACGCTGCAAGTCAAAAACCCTAGTTTTGAGAAAAACGCGTTTAAAGGTTTTTATGTTTCATGCTACAAATCACCTATTATTTATTGTTTTCAAGTGTTGGTGGTTTTTGTAATTTATGTTATGAGTATTTATTCCTTCTATATAGCCGAATAGTCAAATAATTATTAATGGATATCACTACATAGTATAAAACAAAGTCGCTTGCGCTGTCTGTCCCTATGTATGCTTAAATCTTTAAAACTACGCAACGGATTTTGATGCGGTTTTTTTTAATAGATAGAGTGATTCTTAAGGAAGGTTTATATGTATAATACATTCCACGCTGGCGAAGCCGCGGGCGGGTCGCTAGTAATTAATATAATATATACGCGATAAACTGTTTTGCCAAAAGAGCTATTATAAAAAAAACGCATGAAGGCCTGGGCAAAGCGCTACAAGTTGTAAATTGAAGCGTTTTATGCCGTGTTTATGAACTACTTATGACGTTTTGGCTTTTAAACGACAATACAATATATTAGAACTATACTTTTACGTGTTTTAGTCAGTTAAAATTGCCTTATTATATTAGGATATTTACTGTTGTCTGTTTATTTTTTATGATGTACTTTGAAATGAAAAAGACAAATGCTACAAAAAAATAAATATTTTTATTAATCTTACTAATTATAATCATAAAATAAGTAAGTACTCAAACACAAAATATAATTTTAAATTCTAAATCATTCATAACCAGAGACCGGACAAATGGGTGTCATTACTCGCAATAACGTGGACATGACTCCAAAGATTAATTAATGAATTAATTGATTTCTTAGTGATAATTGCTAAGACTTCAATGGGATAATGAAAGAAAGATATCATACCTGTCTCTTTTAATTTCCTTCTTAAAAATACAGTCATTGTTATGACATTGACATTAATATGCTGACATTCATTAAATCTACTTTGTGATTCTTTCATTCTTATGGTATGTGTATCACGAAAGATATCATATAACAAATGAAATAAAAAGGAAAAGGAACAAAATTTACCTTGAAAATTAAAAAAAAACTAGTAAATCTATGCAATGAGTCTGTGTTTCCTTTATTGATTAATATTTTACGAAGTATACAAATTAAATTACAGGTAAAAATAATTAATTGATCTTAGGAGTCGTGTCTATATTATTGCCAACAATGACATCCAGTTGTCCGATCTCTGTTCATAACATCACGAAGGCACATGATCAGTCTCTTCAGTTACACGTTAAATTAGTTAAATGCTTGTTTTCTTTAATAATATTGTACAAATGCAATAATCACTATACGAACATTTTTTGTTATTTTTTCACATTTAATGGGGCTAATCCAACGCTGTCTCTAAATTTAGATCTGCCAAATTGTAAGATTATCAAACATTAAATTCTTCTTGAATCAGATTTTCGAGTTTAAACAAATTGTTATAGGTGTACCAGAATCTCATTGCATTTTTAAAAGTAAAAAAATAATGGTTTCCATATGGCAACTGTCAACTGGCAGCTGTGTCAAATCGTTTGTTTACTGTTGCTTACATTTTGTAATTCGACTTCAACGATTGTTATCTGGTGAAAATGTCGAGAAAACCGCTTAGATCTCAAGCGAGGAATATTGTATACAATTTATATATTACAATACGCGAAGAAGGAGGTGTAAATCAATCACAATCTTCAATTTTAAAGCGTGTCGTGGAGTTGACCGGTATGTTGAAACAAACGGTTTTGATACTTTTAGGTTTAGGTATATTTGGTCTTACGTAAATGTTACTTATTACAGGGGTTCCCAGCACTACCATACGATGAGATTTCAAGTTATTTTTTATACTCATAGAAAGAATGGTGTGTTTATTATTTTATTTGTGAGCATAAATGTTAATACCTTACCCCAGCAATATACAACCATTTCATAATTAGTCTAACCCAATCCAACCTACTCGACTCGATGGAACTCGTCTTAAGGGCTTCATTATGTAACGACTGTATTAATTAAAAGTAAGTATATACATACACATACTCACTTTAAACGGCACGGTAGCTCAATTGCCCACGGACGCAAGGCGTTCAAATACCGGTAGAGACATATTTGTGTGGTGAGCACAGACTTTGCTACCAAATCTTGGATGTTTGTAAGTTTTTAAGTTCGTATTTCTTTTTATATACCTACTGCTTTCTAATTATTGTATACTGCTGACGTGTATATCGTTGTCTAGTACCGTTGTACACGAAAAGAGCTTAGTTTGAGTCATGGTATACAGGGTGTACAATCCAAATGGGTCAGTATGGTGAAGTCGGAAACTATGAGAGTTAGCGAGATCTGTTCTTAGGAACCATGACGTCGATTTTAGATTTAATAATAATTACGTTCAAACATTTTTATTAACTCTCATACATAATCGGGAATCGAACCTGGTATGTGAAAGTTATCAAAAATCAACACGAGGAGGTTATGAAAAGCCGTGTTTCATTTGAAGTTAATTCCAAAAACAGTATTCCATTTTCAAATTTTAAATGAATTGGTACGCCCGCTGAACAAATGCGTTCTAACTTTAAATAAACGCTATTTGTAATGCATAATACCGATGCAGATAAGATATGCATAAGTGGTCTCTTCAGATAATTGATGATCGATTCATATTATTCACGACTTTTTGCAAATTAATAAAACTGTGGGCATTTTAGTCTAATTTACTGTCAGTTGTGTTTACACAAGATTTCATAGCCAAATTTGGTCCTTTTTACCTAACGAGGTTACAAAAATATTGACCAGGTTCGATTCCCGGTTATGTATGAGAGTTAATAAAAAAGTTAGACTGTAATTATTATTAAATCTAAAATCGACGTCATGGTTCCTAAGAACAGATCTCGCTATCTCTCATAGTTTCCGACTTCTCCATACTGACCCATTTGGATTGTACACAAGGTATATGAAATTGTCCTTTGTCCTCAGATATATTTAATTATCCTTTAAACTATTCAATGAAAAATACGAGCATCTAAGGGGAAAATGTGAAAACCAAGAAAAACGACTGTACTTCATAGAAAAACAGGCAAGAAAAAACAATATCGTTTTTTTTTCGATATAAAAGACACGGAAACATCATATTCTAACCTAGAAAATCTCATAGTGGACTTTATCAAAGAACATTTTTCCCAAGAACTGGATCGCAGGGATATCCAAGAAGTTAGAAGAGTAGGCAGGAAAGGGGAAAAACCTCGACCAATCATTGTCACCTTCGGTTCACTCGGCATAAAAATTAACTTGTTTAAAAATAAAAATGTATTAAATAATACCGGCTACTACATAACGGAAGATTTCCCACAAAATATTCTAGAAAAAAGGAAAGAACTTCAAGAACAGGCAAGAATCGAAAGGGAAAAGGGTAACCTGGTAAAAATAAAATACGACAAACTTGTCATAAGTGAAAAAATCAAAACAAGTAGCAACAACAAACGAATGCTTTCAGTTTCGCCTGAAAACAAAACCGCTATTGGAGCCGAAATAAATACACACAGTAACAAGAAAAATAAATCACAAGCACAAATAAAAACACAAATAAGAAGAACTTCAAGCATATCGGAAGGTGTTCTAAAACCGGGTATGCTGAATTACCTGATTAATAGGAACACAAACAACTCATCAGACCTGCAGCAAAACAACAACGTTAGTGAATAGCAATTACCGCCCCCCTCTCGCAACATCAACTTACAACAAACACTATCAGAACATCAAACTCATCTTCCAAGCCGGCTGGTCACCGTGGAAGATCATGACCAAAACCCTCCAAACCACCCTCCGAAAAATGAAATAACCACACAAAAAACGTTATATATCCTGACATACAACGTTAGAACACTTTCATCATACGAACGTTTGATAGAACTAAACGAAGCTCTCAAAGAAATTAAATACGACATATTGGGATTAGCCGAAACAAGACGTCTTGGAAACAAAATCGAAGAGCACGAAAACTTCATTTTCTGCTATACGGGCCACACACCTGGAAAACATGGCATAGGTTTTATAGTTAAACACTATCTTAAAAATAATATAGAAAGCTACCTCGGCCTTTCTGAAAGAGTAGCTATATTGAACCTGAAATTCGAGAGTACCAGCTTATCCATCATTCAAGTCTACGCCCCTACTGGACAAGCAAGCGATGAAGAAATCGATAACTTTTATGCTACAGTAAATAGAGCAATAGAACTAGCTCACAAAGATTACATACTGATGGGCGACCTAAATGCAAAAATTGGGATACCTAAAAACGAGGAACACTTAATCACGAAAGCACACGGATATGGAATCAGAAATGAGAGAGGACAAAGGTTAATCGAATACGCCAGTGAAAACAAACTATCAATTTTGAACACCTTTTTCAAAAATAAACCAAGAAATAAATGGACCTGGCGATCACCGGACGGAGCCAACAAAAATGAAATCGACTTTGTACTGTCCAACCGACCACGTATGTTTAAAAACATAGAAGTACTGAACATTAACTACCCTTCGGATCACAGGCCAGTAAGAGCTACAATATCTTACGATACACATTTCAAAAAAAGTAGAACAATGTTTACTAACTGCCAACAAACAACAATAACAAACGAAGAAGAAATCACCAAGTTCAAAGAATACCTAAACTTATACATATCGACAGACCAAACGTTCACTGACAATACTACACCAGTTCAGAAATATTACGACAACTTAATCAGAATCATCACCTTGAGCTTGCAAAACGCCCGAGCAACACAAAGCCCAAGGAAAGCCCACAAAATATTCTCAGAGCGCACATTAAAACTTTTTAGAAGAAGACAGGACCTGCAAAAAAGTTCAAATAAAACTAGAGCAACAAGAAACGAAATTTCGGCACTCTACAAACTTGTTAACAAATACATTAAAAAAGACTACACCAACTACAGATATAAAACTATTGAGAAACACTTACGCCAAACTGGAAGCACGAAAAAGGCTTACAAAGAATTGAAACCAAACAAAACTTGGATCGAAGAGCTAAAACGAGGCGGAATAACTAAAAACAACCGCTGCGATATCATCAGCATAGCAACTGCGTTCTACAAGGATCTCTACAGCACAAAAGAACCAGATGATGCCAGTCTCGAAAACCGAAATAATAACAGCGACGAAAATATACAAAAAAGCTCCCAATTTGATGAAAATGATGTCATGGAGGCACTGAACAAACTGAAACTAGACAAAACTCCGGGACCGGACAACCTAGCAAACGAGACTCTTAAAATAGCCGCCCCAATACTAGTAACACCCTTTACAAACTTATTCAACTCTATTCTCGAATCTGGAGAGACACCCACTCAATGGTCTGAATCCAAAATAATTCTGTTATATAAAAAAGGCGACCCGAAAGATATTGGGAACTATAGACCTATAAGTCTGCTGCAGAGTACATACAAGCTATTTTCTACAATCCTGACCAAAAGAATTAGCTCTTTCTTAGATATAAGACAGCCCGTCGAACAAGCAGGATTTAGAAAAGGCTTCTCCACCATCGATCACATCCACACAGTCGAACTCATCATCGAGAAGTACCAGGAGAGAAACATACCATTGTACTTGGCATTTATCGATTACAAAAAAGCATTTGATTCGGTGTCACACAACTATATCTGGGAAACTAGCAGTGCAGAATCTGGAAAATAACTATATAAGAGTAATCAAAAGCATATACAGCAAGAGCAAAAGTGTAAGGAGAGGCGTAAGACAGGGGGACCCACTGTCTCCTATACTATTTATAGCAACATTAGAGTCGATAATTAGTAAGCTAGACTGGAAGGAGTGCGGTATAAAAGTAAAAACTAAATACTTAAACCACCTACGTTTTGACGACGACTTGGTACTGATATCAGAGAAAGGGAAAGAACTACAGTACATGGTAGATTCACTAAACAAAGCTAGCAAGCTCGCCGGATTAGAAATGAACATCTCTAAAACTATGGCAATGACCAACAACACCAAAGTTCAAATTTTCGTCGGAAATGAACCTCTCCAATATACCGAAAAATACATATACCTAGGCAAGCAACTAAGCTTCGACAGACGAAACAACTACGAGGAGATTGAGCGCAGGACCCAACTAACATGGAATAAATATTGGAGCTTCAAAGAAATATTTAAGAGCAACATGCCAATCAAACTGAAGACCAAAGTCATGAATTCCTGCCTTATCCCATGCCTGACGTATGCTTGCCAGACATGGAAGTTTAACAAGAATGTCATGGAAAAAATTAAAACGTGCCAACGCGGAATGGAGCGGAGCATGCTAAACATAAAAAGAATACACAAAATAAGGCATACAAAAATACGCGATAAGACTAAAGCAACAGACGGCTTAACACAAGCACTTACATTAAAATGGAAGTGGGCCGGACACATAGCACGCCTGCAAGACTTAAGATGGACCAAAAGAGCGACAGAATGGAGGGGGCCTGTGGGCAAAAGAAAGAAAGGGAGACCTTATAACAGATGGGAGGATGAAATTAAACGCACTGCGGGTCCAAACTGGATGCAAGCAGCACATTCCAGAGAAAACTGGCTCAATTTGGAGGAGGCCTTTACCTGCAGAGGGGTTCCTATAGAATAATCATACTTTACTATTAATATATATCTAAATATTCTTTAATAACCTGTTACTACTCACTATTAAAACTAATAAACTACTAAAAACAAAAACTAAATATAAAAATACCTTGTATATTAATTTTCTGGAGGAAATAAGGCTTTTTTTTTTTTTTTTTTTTTTTTTATTATTATCCTTTACTGAGAGTAATTTAATAGACCTCTATTGTCATTTTTTTTTTAATAATCCGAAATGCATAAAAAAATATAAATTCGTCGAATCTTAGACTTCTTCATTTTTTGGAATCGGTTAAAAATTACACAGTATCAATACCGTTTAGTCCAATTTCCCCAGTATTGCCCTCTACATTTTTTTATTTCCCCATTTGCCATGAGATTCTGGTACACCTATACCAACCTTTTCCTACTCCTGTACTTTTATCTGTCATTTATATAGTCACGAACACTCATATAAGAATATAGATAATATGTCCGCAGAACATTCCGTAGAAAAGTCTATCTAGTCTATTCCCCTTAACAGCACTTGTGCTTTTTTGAGCCAAAACGATGTGCCTAGCTGCCAAAGCTTACACCTAGGTTAATTTGACCAATCAAAATACTTCACCAAATTAAACCACCAATCACAATACACATTGACTGTCAATCGGAACGTTAGGTTCTTTTTGGTATGTAAACTCTTTTACTAATTTAACTCTTTAAAAAAAACATTTTATTTGGTATCAACCAACCAGAACGCAGCTATATTAAAATCGACCAATCAGGTAAAAGAATTCATTTCTCAAATCATTAGGTGTTTTTTAGTCCCTATTTCACAAGTTAAATCGATTGTGCAACTTTCAAAAAAAAGATGAAACCTGGCAAGTGCACATCAATTTAAAAACAAAGTTAACCATAGACACATATTTTGTTGTTTTCGAATATTTCTCGCTCGTTTGTTGTTCTGTACTTCGTTCGTTCGTATTCTAACCTAGGTATATTAATTTAATTTTGCATTTTATTTGAAACCTAGTCGTAGAAAAAGTATTGTATGCAACGGTGTATAACTAAGTCAAAAAATACTCATGGCGTCTTGCTTTACGATGTTCGCCTGCGGCTCACATCGTAACCACACCACTCGTCTTTTTTGACCTCTCTTATACAATTGTTGCATAAACTACTATTTTGTGTGAATCCGTGTCCGTTACCAATTGGATTAAACGTAAACTTCTTTGGTTTCTAGCCATTTTTAACAGTCTCTGTCAGTTGTCACTATATAATTAATCAAAAATCAATCCCATATTTTATTTTAGACCCGCAAACGTTAGGTACCGTTGACACTTTAAACAAGTGCGTAATGTTTCTAAATGATATTTTGGAAACGAAACTGTATTAAATATGCTATCTCATTCTATAAGCTTTTAAAGTCAATGTAACTGTCTCTTTTTCACTCAGTTGCCGCGTTTTGAATTGACGGTGATGCAGCACATGTCATCTAGATTAAGCAAAGCGCTGCAAGTGGACATGACATGTTCAGACTTGTCCGTTCCTCGTTCCGAGGTAGTGGCCATTTAGTACATGCAGTTTTCTGTTATGATCAATCGGCATTACCGGTTTTGATATAAAACATCACAACTGCAGTCATGGTGTTTTGGCTAGTTTTATGCAGATTTGCCGCGTTTTGACAGATTTCTACAGCCTAAACTAAAACATATATTTAAAAGGACTTTCGTAGGTATGATAGAAGCACTCACGAGGAATCGTTTGATGCAAGTTAACACAAAACGCTGTAACTCGAGTTGCAGCGTTCTGCCGTTGGACGGCAGTTAAGTGACTTACAGCAAACTTTATATCAGGGCGTGTGGCAACTGCTAAATACACGAGGGAGCCTATGAGGTTTTGATAAGGCACATCCTTTTCTTTAACAGGACTTGGTCCCTTTTCCAACTTAAGTCCTATCTCCATAGGAGTGGATGCAGGTTTGCAATCTTTACACCCAAACTTTTCCAATATTGTTTCAATATATTTTCTTTGTTTTAATATTATTCGATTTTCATCTCTCTCAAATGTTATTCCGAGGCAATAATTCATTTTACCTAAGTCACGCATTTGGAATCTCTATGAGTAAATTCTTGACTTGGTCTATTTTCTTTTACGATTTGCAAGCAATTATAATGTCATCCACATAATTATATGCTAATAATGATTTCCTCTCCGCCTTTCGCATATGTATACATACATTAGGGCGGGCCGATAATGTATGAAGTTTTTTTTTTATCGGAATTTCATTACACAAGAGGTGTCAAAAGTTGCAGGTTAATACGTAGATTAATATGATATAATCAGATAAGAAAAAAAGTACTTTCTTGAGCCCTCTACCGGGCCTTGAAAAATTGTATTTAAGTGAATTTACACGACTTATACGGAATTATATTTTGATATGTTCTAATCATTAAGAATAAGATTTTTTATTATTTTAATATAAGTTAAAGTACAGAAGAGAGGAATCAATATGAATTGTATTATTATTTTAAATATAAAATTTTACAATATTACTTTAAACTTTTCTGAAATGCGTCAATTTTTACTACATTTGAATTGTTTTTTTATTTTCAAACTCGGGCATTTCTGACCGAGATTTGAATGTATTTTTGATTAAACCATCTCTAGCATTTTCTCCAATGACACGTTGAGCAGCTTCTGTGACCAGCTTCACGCATCTCTCCACAGCTTGAGTATGATAAGGGTAGTCGCACGGTGGTAGTTGGTTGGTCTTTGCCATGTCTTGTAACTGTTCATTGGTGTATATTGAAAGAATCGGCGGAAGCGTTATAGATACTTTTTCCCATTGCAAGATATCAATATAATCTGCAGCCAAAAAGTTAAGCTTTGGAGGTTTAAATGACCGGATAGTTAAGGTACCAAAACCGCTGAAGTGAGTGCAGCTGCAGATCGTGAAGACAATCCAAACCGGTCACAAAGTTTCGCAACCGTTGGCCATGATAGTTGGGTAAATTTGTGTAACTCAGGAGTAACAATAGAAGGACAATTTGACGATGAATCTCTCGTCAAAACTCTGCGTTTCTTTGTGTTACTTTGGGCCATGGACGAAGTAGTTTCTTGAAGAGCAGGTCTATTTTTTCCAGATATCAACATCTTCTTTTGAAGTTTTAAGGTTTCTGTCTTATCTATACCGCCATTATCGCTACGAAGTCATCCACTTTTTTGTAATAATTCTCGGTCTTCTTGGAATCAGGATAGCGTATAAGGGAGGCATTACTTATCAAAATGGCATTTAAGAAGTTGGATCACACGTTCTTGAGACACTGTCGGAATGGATGCATTTTTCCAAATTACGTTTATTTCGCTGCTTATTAACAAATAAATCTGTGTTTGAAGGCTGTTTTCCATTATACTTCTCTTTTAATTCGTGTTTCTTCAGTAATATAAACTTAATTACATCACTTACAGTAGGTAATTTATTTTGGTCCAGTCCAGAATATGGTCCAAATAAAGGACACATTGTCTTAATACGCCGCGCCCCAGAACTCATTCTTAGTCACTACGTAATTGATTCAGTAATTATTTAATAAATCACAACAACATAAATTACGTTTTATTTATCTTGGAGGTAGTTATTATTCACTATTTGACTCCAACGCTGAGGGTAGACTGCCTGTAACGACTTGCAATTTTGCACCGTAAAACACGTTAAAACTCGTCTATGAAACCGCCGTTTACAGGTCAAATCTTGATCGAAAAAGTGTTTAAAATGCAATTAATGAGTAATATTAAGTAGATATAATTCATAAATGGTGTAGTAAACGGAATCTAATCGTTTTAAAGTCAATACGAATGAGCCAAAGTTTATAAAAAAAAAATTATGTTTTTACAAACTTTAAGCGTTAGTAGAGGGCTAAAAGCATGTTGTAATTTTTTTATTATTATTTTTGCTGTAATAACGTAAAATTACGCAACTTTTGAGTGGTCTTGTATAAGAATATTCTAAAATTGAATAAATCGGCCCACCCTAACATACATGGATCAACATTTGTGGGAATAAATCCAACGGTTTTTAATTCGGAATCTACTTAATTTTTTATACCATTGCCTTCCAGATTGTTTTAATCCATTTGCATTTATTTTATTCAGTTTGCAAACTGAGTTTTCTTTGTCTTGGTTCAAATCATTTAGCATTTTACTTGCTTTTTGTTTAATGTCCGAGTCATTTGTAATTTTTATAATGTCTTGAAGGTAACTTTCCAAATTGGTGGTTTCTTGACTATGGACCAGGTTTCATTTTTTAAATGTGCTGTTATCTCAGAAATTATTGCGTCTTTCCATTCTGAGTTGTCTTCTTTACCCACGCATACGGTGCATACATAATCTTTTGTCCAAACTGGCGGTTGTCTGGATCTGTGGGGTCTTCATTTATTGAAATATCATCGTTTTGGTTTCTTTCAGGTTCTGTTATTTCAATGTTATCAGAACAAGTAATGACGTTTTCATCATTATTTATTATCTCTGTTTCTGTTATATCATCGAGAAAATTTTCATTTTCTTGCAGTTCATTTTGCTGTTCGTGTCCTTCAAGATAAGTCATAGAATCACAGTATGCTTCACCGTCTTGGTCGTCTTGGTTTTGTTCATTTATTTCAATCGGCTTTTCTTTTTTATTGGTGTAAAGAATTTCGATCAACTTTTCTTTTTTCTGATCTTCTTGTTTATGAACTGTGTTTGTTTTCGTAGTATAATGTTTTCATTATTTTGACATCTCTGCTTACAAGAACATGTTTTCTTTCAGGTATCAATATTCTGTAAGCTTTGCTATTCTCTGCATAACCTAAAAATATTCCTTCGGTTGGTACTGATGGTTTTCTTCCAACCCAAATTTCAAATGGAGTTTTATTTCCGATGACTTTTGATGGTGTTCGGTTGAGTAGATAATTTGCGGTAGAGACAGCTTCTGCCCAATATTTTTCGGGCATGTTTCCATCAAGTAAGTAATAGGCATCTGGCCCTTTCTTAAAGGCTTCTATTTTTTCTTTCAGCTGTACCGTTTTGCTGTGGTGTGTATACACAGCTTAGTCTTCTATTAATTCCGCATTGTTTAAAATATCGATCAAATTCTTTATTGATATATTCTGTACCGTTGTCAGATTGTATGAATTTTATTTTATTTCCAGTATATATCTCCATTTCTTCTCTATAGGGTAAAGTCACCAGTGGTCAGCCAGAGACCTGTAGTCGGCATCTGCCTATAATTTGTATGAGTGGGAAGAGTATGAAAGATATATTTGCCACTCTTTGCACTCATATAAGGTCGACTACTGGTCTCCGGCTGACCACTGGTGACTTTACCCTATTGTTGAAACTTTTCAAAAACTTCGTTTTTATTTCGTATGATATATACTCTTGAGTATCTGGAGTACGATAAATGTAACGAAATATCTTCCTCCGCTAACGGATTCTACATAAATTGGACCACAAACGTCTGAGTGTACTATTTCGAGAAGTTGTGTTGTTCTTGGATCACCATTGTTTTTAGGAAAAGGTAGTCGGCTCATCTTTCCCTTAATGCATACTTCGCATTCATTAAGTTTTTGGTTCATATCAAACTTGAGTCCATTCATTGCTTCTTCTTTTAAAGCATGTTTTAAACTTGTTTCATTGATGTGACGATGTTTTCTATGCCATTCATCAATTTCAGCATTAAATGTAGTTTCTTCTTTATTGTTGAAGTCTTTTTCATTTTTATTATTTGTCAAATAATATAAACCATTTGTCTTTTTTGCTTTAAGTTCAATTCTATTCGTTTTTATATCTTTGACATTAGCAAAGTGTTCTTTGAATAATACGGTATTTCCTTTTTCCGTTATTTTTGAAACTGACAATAAGCTTGTAGTTAAATTTTGCACATATAATGTGTCTTCAAGTTTTATATTCTTATCGTCAACTTTAATTTGAGCATTTCCTCTTCCTTCAATTTTTGTAGTGCCATCATCGGCTGCTAATTTCAATGTTCCATTATATTTTTTTATGGAGGAAAAATCATTCTGATTATTGCTCATATGCGATGTGCATCCACTGTCAATGCACCATCTATTTGTACTTTTATTTGGGTCTGTTGCTAAGCATATGTTTTGTGCTGCGTTTGACCGTTCTTGATTATTGCGATTATTACGGAATCGACAATTTTGAGTGTTGTGTCCTTGTTTCTTACATATTTGACAGTAGCTTGGTTTCTTTTTTCGGAAAAAAAAAGTTTTTATTTGTATACATTGCGTTGCTTTCACTAGTTTTTGTTTCTGTATATCTACGGGCTTCTGTTTCTTCTAAGATTTTTATTTTTAGCTCTTGCTTGCTAAGCTTTGTTGTAGCTTCGAATGTGAGTACGAATCACTTATTTTATTTTGATGAGATTTCGACTTTACATGCTTATAAATTTATATTGTATTTTTTATTTTTATATTGACATTACAAATTCTACATCGCATGCCTACATCCGTCGTTATAATATCCGGGTATTGTGTTAACTCCATATTGTGAATGTAAATACTATTACCATAATGTGCACTTTACTAAGATTCCACCTGAAATACTTGCTTATCATCAACTCGAGATTCGACGTGCCTTTATTTAGATTAAAATAAGCACTGCGCGTAATGTTATCGAATGTTCAGCTGCAGTTTATGTATGACAAATTAATGTCATTTTGACGTAAATTGTTTATGTTATGACGGAAAAGGTTTTGTACAGTGTAGATTTATTATCTAGAGATGTAATCGTAAGGCCTGTATCGAAAAAAAGTAGAAATTTCAAACAGCTTATGTAGGCAAGTACCTACTTATTTGTTTTATAGTGATTGTGTAAAACTAGAAAATTAATAAGTGAATATTCGCTTTTTCTGTCAACCATACACCTTGCCACGAAAATTGCACGTTGACAACGATCACTAGTAATCATTCACCTCAACTCTCGTGGCACTACCTATACCTACTGTTACGCTCCAATGGGAAAAGGGAGCATTAACTGATCCTAGGACTGAGCCTAGGATAAACGTAGAAATTTAATACAAATAAAAAAGATTTAAAACCTAAAGATAGTTTATTTTATAAATTATAAGTGTCGAAAATAGATAGTTGCGACAAAGATTAGTATAAAAAATAAATAGAAACTGGTTTGGGTGAAGGGACGATAATATAAAATTAACAAACAAATTTAGTGGTTAGAAAAGACGAAATTAAGGATTAACACAAAAATTTAGAGATAAAAAGGTATTTCAAGAATGATTTAAGTACCGTTTCCGAATATTGGCCGAAAAAGAACAAACGTTCATGGAGCGCGCGGGCTCTTTTAGAATTTGGAGAACGAAACCCTACAACAATTAATATCAAAGGGACCCTAAAAAATACGCGTATTTTTATATCGAAGTTCCTAAGATGGGAAATTTAAATGCTTAAATCATAATGAAACAGAACATGTACGCAAATATAAAAAATATTGAATGTAGTTTCTTTTTAAAATAACAAAAATTAGAAATAATGATAGGCTTATCTTGAAAAATAGAAGCTAAAGATCTCGTAGCCGAAGTCTCCGGAGTCACACGCGTGCGTTGTACACAACGCGTGTAAGTATATGCGTTTCGCTATACGCGTGTGATTGCCCAATAATCATCCGAAGCTGTTTAGTGGACTACTTCTTCAGGGGGTAGGTGGACCGGATCAAGCCGGTATTATTTGGTGCGAATACCACTAGGAAGTTCCTTCCTTAGATAGAGTGACCGTGCACCCAACTATGCGAACTAGTTCACTGTTAAAACTGCAATTGTACTTGTAATTGCAAATGTACGAAGTCGAGAACAAAAAAATATATCCCTTCGGTTACGAGACTGAAGCACCAATTTCAAAAAGAAACATCTTACATCCATGCCGAACAATCTGACAACACATTCAAAATTTTAAAATAATCGAAACCATCAACAACGCAGGCCAGCAACTCTAACACACAAAGGAGTTCGACACCTAAAAAATAAACAAAATAAACGCGCGAATTTGAAGCGATTTTGTAGCGGTAACGCTACACTACCTACTATTTTTTTTACTACTACTGACGAAATTATTATTTTAATTTTAAAATCTGACTGATAAACAGCTAATACCCAATAAAATAGGTTTTTGTGATATAATTACGCTATAGATGGCGAAATTATAGGGTTTCTCTTTTTATTATAATGCTGCGGATCCCAAAGGAGACAATAAGTAATGATCAAAAATAATTCCCAAAAACATTCTACCGAACAAAGGGGACTTTGTTTGGTAGAATGTTTTTTGGAATTATTGTATAAGGCATAATAACTTTAAGCAAAAGTACACAAATGGTATAGTTTTGTTTGATAGAAATCATTAGGTGCGTTTTAAATTTATTTTCTCAAACATGCTATGAAATATTGATGTTATGTTCCTTATAATAGGCTGCGAATTATGACGTTTCAGGTGCGGCTAGGACAAGAGGTCGTTAATGGAATTTCATACAAATCTTGCAGGCCTAGGCCGGCAAAATCCTCTTTTTTCATTTCCATTCCACATAAATTTGTAGCACAGGCATCATGACATTCTACCACTATTCGTATTTAAAAAAAACAATAATCGATTTGGTATGTACTTAGTGCAGTTTTATTTACATAATAAATCCACATGAACATAACAAATAACACATTATTATCAATTTTTTTCTTAACTATACATATTATACACATTGAAATATTAATATTTCATCCAAATATTAGGTAGCGGTAAAAATGTCTACACAAACGTGACACAAACCGTAAAAAAAATATATATTTGGCGGGAAACTTGATAATTTTTCGCTGTCATTCAGTTTTATCAGATATAATTTTGTTGTTTGTAATCTTGTTTTGTTATAATTGTTATAAATATGAGTGCGGACGAAACTACCGACAAAGAAATGTTTAGTCTTGTTTACTAATAATTTCATAAAATAAAACTTTGATTTTTGTTGTTTATTTGATTGCATTTTTGAATAAAGCACTATACATACCTCGGCGGGAAATATGGGGTTGCCCGCCTCAGAACTATCCCGCCTCGCTTTGCTCGGCCGTCTATATATGTCTTCGGCCGGCAACCCATTTTGTCCCGGCCTCTGTAGTAATTTACTATTGTTGAATAATCTTAATGCCTAAAATTCATGAGTCGAATGTTCGTAACGAATAAACAATGAAACTATGCGTTTCATTGTTTATTCGTTACGAACATTCGACATTCGACTCGTGAACTTATTAAGCAGCTAATAATATTTCGGCATAAACGTTTTAAGTAAACAGCATAAGCATGAAAATAAGGCAGCAAGAAGTCTCCGGTTTATATTTAAAAAAAACCTAAAATCTAACCTATCCGAGTCCGAGATGATAAAAATTACGCCAAATACACGGCACCCTAAAATTGGAAAACCAAAGCTAAGTTAAAATAGGAGATTGGTTGTCCAAATATTGTCTTCATTATGTATTAGAACTTCTCTCGATATTAGGCATTAAAAACAAAAAAAAAACGTTTTGCGTTGAAAATTTAATAGACGTTATCTCACATACCACAAAAAACGGTTAGGGCGCATAAGGTCCCACTCGCAAAACGTCCCTCCACCCAAATTACGCCCCATTCGCAAAACGACTTCTCTGCAAATGGTCCCTTATGTAAAATACCCCATTTGCAAAACGTCCCTTTCTCAAAAGCCGAAAGTCCCTACTGCATAACGCCCCTTTCGCAAAATGTCCCGTCTGCGCAATAACCCACTCGCAAAATGTCCCGTCTAGAAAAAGCTTCAATAAATAGAGATAAGAGATGGCCAATAATAATCCCAGCAGTAATAGCATGCAAAGTCGTAAGATTAATTTGTTCATTACACGGGACTACCTCCACGTAATGCATGTAACGACGAAACGTTTTGCAAACGAGTCATTTTGCGAAAGGGACGTTTTGCGAACGGGTCATTTTGCGAAAGGGACGTGTTGCGAACGGGTAATTTTGCGAAAGGGATGTTTTGCGAACGACCTTTTGCAGAAGGGTCGTTTTGCTTAAGGGGCATTTAGGGAAGGGACAAAGGGACACTCTGCGTGTGGGAAGTTATGCGCCCTAACCACAAAATCGAACGTTAAAGACAAATTAATACTTCTAATTGCCTCCACGGGCCCTTCTTACAGCTGTGAGACGATTAGGCATGCTGTTTATTAAGTTTCTTATGCGATGTTGCGGGATATTGGTCCATTCTTCCACTAAAAAAGCATGTTTCAGATCTCTAAGTGTAGCTGGGTCGGGGTTCCGTTTTCTTATGCACCTTTCAAGCTCGTCCCAAGCCTGCCCAATTGTCCGGGCTTCTCGAGGGCAAGTTCATGCATTGATGCCAACAACGTCCTGAATATACTCATTTACAATTTGAGCTGTATGTGGCGTAGCGTTGTCATGTGATTTATTTATTTATTCAAATTCATTTACACGGCATCACAGTATGACCAATACACCGAGAAACTTTAGGATTGATTACAAACAGCAGAGATAATAAATTAAAAACAGAAGTCAATTAATACTAGATGGCCTAGCATCCATCATCTCGCAAAATCTTAGACATTCACGACACACAGCAGTCCATCCGTAACTTTTCTTATACATAAACCTAAGGAAGGTCTTCTGGATCTTCTCCATTCTCCAAGTAAAATATATGTCGATTCGTGCTGGTTCCATATGACGGACGATGTCTCCGCGTCTGTCTTACTAGAGCGTTAAAAACGAGTTTTATAACCCCAAGATCATGGAAGTCTTTGACGTTGCGGATCACAAAAACCGAGCCTCTGAAAGCAGTCACTCGCGAGTGGGGAGTGCAATCCGGATTCGTTTTGTATGGGGAAATCCGGATTAAATCCGGATTTTCATACAAAATAAATCCGGATTTGCAATCCCTACTCGCGAGTACGACCCGGTCAATAGGCTCTACCCCAAGAACGTATAGCGCATTTAATGGAGCTGAAGCACGACTAAACGTACACACACACACAACACTTAGCCGTATTAAAATGGAGCTTGTTTTCCACACCCCACCGGATCACCGAGGTAATATCCTCCTGTAAAGAGTGGCAATGAGCTATATTTTCGACCCCATACACCAGCTTGAGGTCATCAGCATATAACAGACAGTTTGCGTGCTTGACAACTGATTCTAGGTCATTAATCATAATTCCAAAGAGGAGTGGGCCCAATATACAACCCTGACTGACACCAGATCGGGTATGATACGGAGTCGACACGAAGCATCCATGCCGCACATACTGCTTTCGATCACGCAGATAACTGGCAAAAAAAGTTATCAACTTTGGGGAGAAGCCAATACCCTCAAGCTTACATAGAAGCACATCATTATCCACGCGATCGAAAGCTTTCCCAAAATCAAAATAAAGGACATCAACCTGGATACCCCTGTCAAGATACTCCGAGATTGTGTCAACCAGGATTAAAAGGTTGGTATTAACAGAGCGCTTTTGTCTGAAACCATGCTGCGAGACGCACAGGAAAGGTTTTATCTGCGTGGAAATTGTCCGATGGAGTATGGATTCAAACAACTTTGCCAATGTAGAAAGTACAGCTATGAGCCTATAATTTTCCACATTACCAGTGTCACTTGTCTTTGGGATAGGCCTCACCCTTGTGACCTTCCACTGATGCGGATATCTGCCAGTAGAGAGTGCCAAATTAAACAGGAACCTTTAACTGCTCCATACAACCTTTGACAATATACGCAGGCAAGTTATCAGGCCCTTGCCTTGAGAGCTATTAGGTTTCAGCCGTTTAGTTCCTGCCTCCACTTCCTGAATAGATATATTATCTAAATTTATATTATGAGACGAACTACCTTGACTACCGTACTTTAAAGCGCTCGTGTCAAGACGAGGGACGTCAGATAAAAATACACACGAAAAATACCTAGCGAACGCTTCAGCAGCTTCCGCACCGACAAACTGTTTAACCTCAAATGTTACTTCGGAAACAAAACCCGCCCTTTGACCTAAGACTGTCTATATGCTGCCAGAAAGACCGCAGATCACTTCACATCTTACCTTGGATTCGATCAATATACCAGTCATAGGCCAAGGATATTCGTTTTTTATATCAGTCCTAAGTTTGGCAAAATCACAGTACACGTCTCTATTTTTTGTTGCTTTCCACTTCCGATGGAGGCTAGCCTTCAGTGTTAAACCGGCGATCAGATCAGAGGTGAACCATACCGGGTAACGTCTACTAGTTAGTACGTTTCAATCGAATCTTTTTAGGTATACAGTTATCAAAAATACCGTAAATTATTTTGTAGAGCCTATCCACCGCAAAGTCAGCTTACTTTGGACACAAGTTTGTACAAAAGCTCATAATTACCCCTTGTGAAATTCCAGTCCTGTTGTGACTCTACATTACTAGGATCTATTTGCTCAGAGAAGGATGGCCGCGCGGTTTCTCCTATACGGAATGAAATCTCCAACGGTGGATACCGTCTCGCTGAGGCACTAGTCCTCCTCCTTCAATCTCAAGGACACTGACGCCTTGAATACGCTCCGATACCAGCACAACATCCAACTTTCCTCCACATGCATTCGTCACTTCATTCGTCTCATACATACCACATACAGTTAAAAAATAAGTGTAGTAACATAAAAGACTGAGACGTATACAGTGGATTCAAATTTAAATCTCCAACTATAAGCACTACACCATTTAGTGCCCCTATCACTTTTTCTACTGTCTGAAACCAGCGCATGTAAACTTCGTCTGAAGCGTTAGGGGGAATGTAAACCACACAGACATAGCAGGTAACCTGCTTTAAGGTAAACACAGCCCACAAGTCTTCCCCCATAGGTGTATCTAGATCTCGACAGCGCCGCAACTCTAGTCCAGGGCGCGCGGCGAGCAGCACGCCACTTCCGCGAGCACGGTGGCACGATCTCGGCGCATCACACTCCAACCGCTCCACGAAAGTTCAGAGTCAAAAAAAGCCGCCGTAAGAAAAGACTCAGTTACTGCTAACACATCACATGATAAAGTCAGAAGATAAGCCTGAAGAAATTGATCTTGGTATTAAGGCCACTAACATTCTGGTATATAATGTCTATGGTTGAAGAATGCCTTGCATGAAACTTGCGGTTAGGCGCGGTTTCCGTTATTTTGCGGTCTCCGAAATAACCACACCTTGACTCTAGCATTGTCAGGCCAGACTGCAGCAGACAGACACCTCTCATAGATTTCTGACGGAACCCCTATCTTGTACGACTTGTACTCACCCTTAGGCTTAAGCTCATCGACGGTACATTTGTTTTCTGGGCTTAGACTTTGCAGATATACTCGTATATCGTCTGCTCCGGAGACCAAATTCCAGAGATGAATATATCTGCGGTGTTCCACCGCCTTAAGTGATGTTACGAGGGGCGTTCAATAAATTCTCGGTATTGGTATCTTGCGAACCTTTTTAGTAAACTTCTTAATACTGGCCACTAAGAGTCATTCATCGACAGTAAAAAAAAGTAAATTTGAAGCCCACACGTTCTTTTGTTTTTCTGCTACTGCTGAACAAACGTGACCACCATGAGCGATTTTACAATGATAATTAAATTGGAGCATCGAGCCGTGATAAAATTCTTGACTAAACAGGGTAAAAATCAAGTGTATTAAAGAAGAAATGGATTTAGTTTACCGTGAGTCCGCTCCTTCATTATCTACTGTGCAAAAGTGGTCAAATGAATTTAAGCGTGGGAGGGAGAGCATAGAAGATGACCCTAGACCTGGTCGGCCTGTTGAAGCTACTTCACCAGAAAACATTCAAAAAGTGGAGAAAATTATACTGGAAGATGGTCGAGTGAAGGTTAGGTCTATAGCACAAAAAAAACAATATTTCTATTGGTACAATACATGATATTATCCACGATCATCTTAACATGTCCAAAGTTAGTGCGAGATGGGTACCACGAATGTTGACACCGTTTCAGAAGCATACGCGTGTTGCTTATTGTTCCGACTTCATTGAGCTGTGTGGTGAAAACCCTGATGGTTTGCTCCAAAAAATTGTTACCGAAGATGAAACTTGAGTTCATCATTATGACCCTGAAAGCAAACAAGAGTCGATGCAGTGGCACGTTAAAGGAACACCTCATCCCAAGAAATTCAAAGTCGTCCCTTCAGCTGGCAAGATCATGGCGACAATATTGTGGGATTGTGAAGGGATATTATTAATAGATTATACAGAAAAGGGTTTAAATATTACAGGAGAGTACTACGCTAACGTTTTACGCCAATTACGGGAAGCAATCAAAGAGAAGAGGAGGGGAAAATTGACCAGAGGAGTGCTGCTTCTTCATGACAACGCCCCTGTGCATACTGCTCATGTTGCCAAGGCTGCTGTTCTTGAATCTGGGTTCGAAACAATTACTCACCCGCCGTACAGTCCAGACTTGGCCCCCAGCGACTACTTTTTGTTTTCCAACCTTAAAAAGGATCTTCGTGGACATCGATTTTCTAATGATGAAAAGTTGAAGGCAGCGGTGGTGGAGCATTTTGACACCAAAGACAAAAAATATTTTTATGAAGGGTTAAAAATACTAATTGACAGATCTTATAAGTGTATAAGCATAGGGGAGGAATAATTCGCACCTTTGCGACAAAACTATGACATCTCCAAAGTTGTGATTTGCCCAGATGTCACAGTTTTGTCGCAAAGGTGCGATATATAGAAAAATAAAAATAAAACACTAATCGTATGCTTTTGTTTTCCTTGTCATACCGAGAATTTATTGAACGCCCCTCGTACATCTGGGCCAGCGGTGCATCGCAAAGAAGTGAAACGTCTCTTTCGGTAGCGGACCTCCTGAAAACTCCCAGCCGCAAGCTCCTCCTCGTCAACGATGTTCTCTTCGGCATGATACTTATTATTGCTGAATACACGTTAACCACTAATAGGCAGTGCTCTGGGTATGTCACTAGGCAGCGCATCAGCCAGTGTCTCACCTATCAGTGACACAACATTCGCAACTCGCGCGGATTCTTCTGTACTAACTTCGGAATCCTTTGTACCACGTGTCTTATTCGTCCGTTTGGGCTTCGCGGTATCCGTACCTAATAGTGGCGGCCACGATTCGACGCACTTGCAAGAGCAGGATGACACCAATTCGAGATTCCTCAGTCTCTTGTCGACTGCCTCGAACTTCATAATGCTTTCTACAAGCACCTGGTATTGCGCGATAATGGAAACAGCGTCTGCCAGCTAGCTACCATGGTCATTTGGTCCTGAGTAAGCTGCAATTCCCGCGCCATCGCCAACAAGCCATCCATAGACTGCGGTGCCGGGTGAGAGGACTCACTTTTATTCCTGCATGCAGCATTTTTAATGGTGACCGGTGCATCAACAGGGGTGTCATAATTACGTTCCAAGCCATCCACAGAATGCGGTGCTGGGTGAAAGGACTCACTTTTATTCCTGCATACAACATTCTTAACGGTGACCGGTGTACCAACAGGGGTGTCACAATTACGTCCCACTTTTTTACGCTCGATGCAGCACTCAGGACACACCCAAGAGTCCATTTCTACCGATGACAACGCTTTGTTAGTGCAAAGATAGTGGTATAGTTTGGCACATTTTACCACGATACATTGCAGGTATTGTTCGCCCACAGTCAGCTCTCCCTTGCACGCATGACACCTCATTTCCGCATTAGCGTACATACGCACGAGTCCCTGCGTAGCTTGTGTGACGTTTGATTGTTTAGCAAGTTGTGTCACCTGTAGCGTAGCACTTCGTAGCTTGTAGCGTAGCACTTCGTAGCACTGGCGTAGCCGATGATGCCCTCACTCACTTCTCCAACGTCACTCTGCGCTCCAACAAGTTGTCTATTTTGCCGCAAGCGGAGCAACAGGGTCTGGTCCAGCGGTGAAGGCGGTGGCCTCTCGATCTCGCGACGCAGGTTCAATCCAATAACACGCCAACAACGCTAGCTGTCTCTTTCCAAGACCGCCCACTGGGAGTCGCCGTTCCGTAAGAAAGCCACAGGAGTAACAAGGAATTCAAAATTACTTAAACTGACCCATCAGTCCAATCACAAATTAGCTTTGAAATATTCCTTCACGGAACAAGTGCCAACAATAAACGCGTCCGCTCTCTGCGGTTGCACGGACGGAACTGCATGAATATGATTTTTTCACCCATAATCTTTAAGTATGGGCCAGCATGCTCATTAAGGATCTCTTCTACATATATTTTATCACACACACATCATATCACTATTTAGCGTACCATTTTCTATCAGCACTAACTCCGTGCGACTCTCTGAAGAGATTCCAGCCCAAATCATAACAGATCTACCGCCTTATGATACATTTTCCTCAAAACAAGCTGGAATAAACCGTTCTCCTGGCCGTCGGTAAACTCTTCGCAGCCAATCCTGTGCATACAGCATAAATCTGGATTCGTCAGAAAGCATTATGTACTCTTGCCCATTATTCGTCTCCCCATCGCGGACGTAATGTAATCTTGCTTCTCGATGTTCCCTTTCAAGTCTTGGGCCATTTGCGGGTCTACATGGGGTCAAATTAGCTTCTTGGTTTCGCTGCCTTAGTCCGATCGCTAACGTAGTCTCTTCGGGTCTCTTGAAGTTGATTTGTTACTTCTGCCGTGAGGTGCCGATTTCCGAACATGGTCGTAACAATAAATAGATCCTCTCAAGCCGTAGAACATCTAGGTCTGCCGGTTCCTGATCTTCTTATGTTTAGCCCAGTTTCTCGGTAACGTTGGACGACTCTCCGAACCGTAGAAAGTGACACGCCTGTTACTCTCGCTGTAGGTACTTCGCTGAGTTCTGCCTTCTTCTAGCATAGTGACGATATGTGTACATTCATCTTGTGTTCATTCATTCAATAATGACCGTGAAAGACGGCAATGATTGCCTTTTACCATTATGATTTGACAGATTGAAAACAAAAGCGGGAAAACCAAAAAAGTAAAACAAGCGCGATTTGAATTTATTAGCATTCTTTTTTATTTATTTATTTTTCCAATTGCGTTGTATAATATTTATGGCTTTATATTATACGATATAAAAAAATTCTTTAATATAAAGTTAGTTTCATGCATGTACCATTATTAATTTGTAAGATACAGAGGATTTTGTCATTGACCGCGAGTGTATTTGACAATTAGCGAACTGTGAGGTCATTTTTTAATATTTTCTACACTTCATATCGTTTTAAAATATTAATTCATAAAAACGAATGCGTAGGTACTTTCTCGCCCCCGCGGTCTCAAACACTCTGTAACCGAACGTAAAAGGTGTTTTAGTTTAGATTCTTTGCACTGTAGTAGTTTTGCCATGGCGGGGATCTCGTTTGGAGGAGGCTGGGAAATAAACCACCATCATACCACCGCACCGCGTTGACGAACGACAACACAGTTTAATATTTCTCCGTGTAAATAATTAAATAAATCAAGTCCTGGCTAGTTCTACTGCTTAACTTTTGAGACAGTTCGGTACCTTAGTTTGTGTGCCTTGTTTTGTGAGAGTGAGTTAACACAATTGATACGATCAGAAATTGGTCTAGCGTTAACTTCGTTTCGGGAGCAGATAGCGCAAAATCTTGCCCTGTTGGAGTGTAAAGTTGAAAAAATCAACCAACTTGAAAGTGATTTGGCGGAGTCCAAGGCGCGTATATCGGAGCTCGAATCTCAGTATGATTCACATCAACAGTGGCTTAGAATGAACAATTTGGAGATTTCAGGCATTCCAGAACTAAAAAATGAGTCCCTTACCAACGTAGTGCTTCGCGTTGCGGACGAAGCCGGCGTGAGCTTGCGCGAAGCCGACATAGAATTTGCCAATCGAGTGAAGCCTGTCCAATCCACCGGTGGCCTCCCAAAAAACATCATTGTCAAGTTAAAGCAACGAAACCTCAAAGATAACATCATCGCTGGCATCCGTAAGCGTAGAGGAATCTCGTCCAATGACATCGATATAAGTGGCGTGCCGAGGAGAATCTATGTAAACGACCATTTAACGCCTAGAAATAAGAAACTTCTTAAGGAATGTAAGGAATTGTGTAAAACAAAAAACTTCAAATATTGTTGGGTAAAAAACTGCAATCTTTACGCTCGAAAGAACGACACGAGTCCTTTCATTCTTATAAAAACACAATTAGATCTCCAAAAAAATATATAAAATATGTATTTATATTTAAATCTAAATATGGCGTCACTGACGCCTCTAATGGACAATTTAAATCTATAACAGTTCACTTTTTTGTATGTTACAGTATGTTACGTTACACACCTTTTAACCTTGTTTTTTGCATTGTACACACTTACTCACTCACCAACAGTACCAACTCGCTCTCAAAAACTTCTCTACATTACTTTAATAGTCTTATTTATACTGCCGATCCTTTCCAAAATGTTCCTTGTTTATTTATTAATGTGGCACTTATCACCTTAAATATCTTACTATCACATACTTGGCTCATTACATACGTTAATACTCTTCATGAATAAATGTCTAAGGGTTTATTATCAAAATACTCGCGGCCTTAGATCTAAAACTCAGGATCTATATCGTAATATCTCTAATTCTAGTTTTGATATCATTATTATTACCGAAAGTTGGTTGTGCGATGGCGTTCTTGACTCTGAATTATGTGACGATAGATATGAAATATTTAGACTCGACCGCGATAGACTTACTTCAGGTAAGGCTGATGGTGGCGGAGTCATGATTCTTGTTCTGCGATCGCTTTGTGCGTTCTCGAGACCCAAAATTACTGTCCCAGGCACAGAGTGCCTATGGGTGACTGTACCTTCTCGTTCATTGCATGGCTCGTCGTTTAACTTAAATATAGCTGCAGTGTACGCCCCACCGGGTAGAAACCTACCTACAGACATAACCAACATTATTTCCAGCGTATCTTTAGCCAGCACTGTTGATGGTGAAGCCCATTATCTGGTGGCCGGTGATTTCAATTTACCGTGCGTTAAATGGACTTACAATGGCCCTCTGCACTCGCGGAAAGGATCTGCTGAAACACAGGAGGCAGCATATAAATTGATTAATGAGTTTAACTATTTGGATCTTCGCCAACATAACACCATTACTAACACCAGTGGTAACACCTTGGACCTTGTTTACAGTAATTTTTCTCTTGATACACAAATATCGCCCAGGCCCTTGATTAAAGAAGATATTTACTATCCATCACTTGAAGTCAAGGTTACGGACATCTTCTCTGTCCCGCTTATAGAAGCAAAAGTGCTTAAGTATTCCTTCCGGAAAGGTAATTATGACTCTATTTCTAGTTATTTTAACGCAACGAATTGGTTTGAGCTCTTTACTGGTATGTCAATTGACGAAGATGTTCAGTTATTCTATGACGTAATTCATAAAGCTATCCAAAATTTTGTGCCACAAAAATATATTAATAATTACAAAAACAGGTACCCCGCGTGGTGGTAAAGCGCTCATTAAAATCATAAAAGAAAAAGATAATGCCCATTCCAAGTGGAAGCTTTATCATAATCCACGTGATTATGCAGTTTTCCTTGTTGCGCAAGCGACAAAAAATTATAGAAAATGAATGTTATAAAAATTATATTATGAATATCCAATCTGGCATTAAGTCTGATCCAAGGCTTCTCTGGACTTTCGTTAAAGCTAGACGTAAGATGTCCTCGTATCCTCGGTCTCTTGAGCATGATGGTGTAATTTTCTCTGATGGTCCCGGCATTTGTGATGCATTTAATAACTTTTTTGAATCTATGTTTCAATCTCCAGCTCCCTCTTATCCGGATAAACCTTTGGCACCTCCTTTTTGTGATGACGGAAGCATAATTAGCTCAACTCAAATTAGACCTGATTCTGTCCTTAAGTGCATTAAAAGCTTAGATGTTAACAGCGGCGCAGGTAGTGACGGCTTACCGTCGTTTTTCATTGTACACTGCGCAAAAAGTCTCTGCCTACCTCTTAGTATATTATACAATAAATCTTTATCGTCAGGATCATTTCCCGCTAAATGGAAAGAGGCACACATTTTACCTATACACAAAAAGGGCACCAAAACGAAAGTTCAAAACTATCGGCCTATTTCGATTTTAAATGTGTTTGCTAAACTTTTTGAAAGGACGGTGCACGAGGTGATATATCCGGTCTTATCCAGAGGCATTCCTCCACAACAGCATGGTTTTTACAAGTATCGATCCACGACTACCAATCTTGTAGAATTTGTTAATTTTGTTCTACGCAAAATGGATCATCGCAGGAAGGTTGATGTGATCTACACCGACTTTGAGAAGGCTTTTGACAGGGTAGATCACGTCATCCTGCTTCGCAAATTATATCGGTTGGGGCTAAGAGGTGACTTGTTTAGATGGATTAAGTCTTATATTTCCAATAGGCATCAAGCAGTAGTTCTAGGAGGTTACAAATCCAACTTCATATCTATTCTGTCCGGAGTGTCCCAAGGGTCAATTTTAGGCCCGCTACTATATGGAGTTTACCTTTACGAGATCTACACAGTTTTCAGCAATTCACAGTTTCTTTTATTCGCAGATGATAAAAAAATATTTATTGACATAAACAAGGTTGAAGACTGCTCAACGCTTCAATATGATCTTAATCGATTATCGCTATACTATAAAGATAATAGAATTAATATTAATAAATCAAAGTGTGTACAGATTTCTTTCACACGTAGTCCTCATCCTATTCATTTCGTCTATACCATTGATGGGCATCCTCTGGAACGTGTCTCCTCAACACGCGACTTGGGATTAATCCTCGACTCTAAGCTTACGTTTGAGAAGCATGTTGAAAACGTAGTTAACCGTGCATACAGAAGCTTGCGTTTTGTCATGCGCGTATGTAAACCATTTAAAGACGTCTCTTGTTTAAAAGTGGTGTATGCTGCTTACGTTCGTAGCACTCTAGAGTACGCCAGCACAATCTGGTCACCTCAATACATTTACATATATTGAAATGGTTGAGCGTATTCAACGAATTTTTATTAGACACCTTAATTTTATATCAAAAGAGAGGAACCTCAGTTATGAGTCAGCCTGCAAGCGGTATGGCCTGCTTGGCTTGCACGAGCGTCGGCAACTATCGGACATGAGCCTGCTGCATGACATTGCCAATGCCCGGTTAGACAATCCAGCGCTTACTGCGGAACTTACTTTTAATACGCCAATCTTTCGTACTCGTCACTCTAACAGTATACTGTTTCACGTCCCTTTCGTTCATACTAAATATGCCCTAAATTCCCCAATGTTACGTTTGGCCAATTTGTATAACAAAAAGTTCAACCATTTGGATCTATTTTTCCTGTCGAAAACATCTTTCAAATCAGCAGTTGTTAAAAGTTTCCGTTCGTGAGCCTCTCTCTCTCTCTCACACACACACACACACACACACACACACACACACACACACACACACACACACACACACAATATGCCACAGTCGCATCACGCATCTATTCTGTACGTAACTGTAACGATCGTCTTTATTTACTTACTACTAAACTACTTGCATGTATCTGTAGTTGTTGTTCTTTATTCATTGCTCGTTGGTGGATGTCTGTAATTGGCACTATTCTCTTGTTAATTTACTGCTTTTATGAATTGTAATGTGCTGTTGATATCCTTAATAAATAAATAAACATCTACGAGCAGCCCCCCCACGGGCTACTGTTATCTGGTCACCTGGGTGCAATTATACGCCGGTTTTACTTTGCCCACGCTATTTATTTCATGAATAAGTAATTGAATAATGTAAATGCAACGTTAATACTCAGAATCCGTGGTTTCACACCCATTTTGTGAGTCCGATCAGGTGAAGATCTTTATCGGAAAGACGTCCTTCGTCGAATCTTACGCGTAGCCTGAAAATAACAAAACATTGCGTGAGACTGTTATGTTGACGAATGACCAAATTATAGCTTGGCAAACAGAGTTCAGTAAAAAAAAACCGGTACAGTGCGAGTCAGCTCTCACATCGAAGTTTACGTAGCGCGCACATATTCGTATTAGAATTCGATTTCGAACCAAACCAGCGCGAGCCCAACTCACAATAGACCATTTTTTTTAATTTGTTGTTTTTCTTCATAATTTGTACTATAATAATCATAATCATAACAAAGGGTCTAGCAGGCTAAGCTAAGAAGAGTGGCCCCCACGAGGGATTGTGTTCTACTTTTAGGTGGAGTAGTGGCAGGATCTAAGAACACTGTATGCCTGATATCAGCCTCCGATCTTCTTTTGTTTCAGATTTATTCACGAAAATGTTAAAAAGTCAAGGTAATTTTTAAACTGTAATTATAGCTAAACCTAGCCAGCGAGGGTAACCAAATAAAATCAGAATTGTGGAGGATATAATGGGGTTACTAATACATATTTTTACAGACCTTCATGTCCTTAAACTTAGATGAAAAAAAAAATTGTTTTTTTTTCGATTAATTTTTTTGCCACTTCTCGCGGAGACACAACTACCAAAAAAATTACGTGACAAGCCACAATTGTCAACTACGTATACATTCAAAAACATTTTCAAATATCATGGTGCGTCATGACAACAAAAATAAATAAACGAACGTATATTTTGTCGTCAGCTGCAAATCAAATGTATTAGCTATGGTACTATTATTCTAAATGTGTTTTTTTTCTTTCTTATTCTACACAAATAAGGAAAGTCAAAAATAATAAGTAATAAGAATTTATTGTAGGCTCATTGACAGAAGAAAATGTTAGTACCTACCATTTCATATCGATAAATAACTCATAAGAGCAAACAGAACAATACAATTCTTTCAATTTTTTGTTGCCTTTCGTTTTGCGTAAACATCTATTACAACATTTACATCTGCTTTCAGACATTATTGCAAGAAACGACATAAAAAATAGCTAGAAACTGTGTAGTCGTAAATATATGACATATGTCATTGAATTATTTTATAATGAACGAAAGAGGATGTTATACCTACTTACATACTCATTTGCTATTACTACTCTATTAATATGACATGATATAGTAAATATACGTTCGTTTATTTATTTTGGTTGACATGACGCACCATGATATTTGAAAATGTTTTTGAATGTATACGTAGTTGACAATTGTGGATTGTCACGAAATTTTTTTGGTAGTTGTGTCTTCGCGAGAAGTGGCAAAAAAATTAATCGAAAAAAAAACAATTTTTTTTTTCATCTAAGTTTAAGGACATGAAGGTCTGTAAAAATATGTATTAGTAACCCCATTATATCCTCCACAATTCTGATTTTATTTGGTTACCCTCGCTGGCTAGGTTTAGCTATAATTACAGTTTAAAAATTACCTTGACTTTTTAACATTTTCGTGAATAAATCTGAAACAAAAGAAGATCGGAGGCTGATATCAGGCATACAGTGTTCTTAGATCCTGCCACTACTCCACCTAAAAGTAGAACACAATCCCTCGTGGGGGCCATTCTTCTTAGCTTAGCCTGCTAGACCCTTTGACGCTTGTTTGTTTACCGTTTTTATGATACAACTTAAATAAAAATACTTTGAAAATAACGTTTCTTATATATTATTTGACTTCTTTTTTTTTCAAGTCGAGTCCAGCAGCCGCCTTTCCCGGCTGAGACTTGTAGATATACTGCTTTTCTCCAACAACGCGAGAAAATTTAACACAATTGTTAATAATATTCACGGTTAGAAAATTTCCTTGAAAAAAGAACATTGTCGTCATCATCGTCAACGTTACCTACTCATAAAATTATTTACATTACACGAAACAGGTACGATTTAGTATGAAACTAAAATAAAGCATTAAATAAAATCACAAATTTAAACATATTAAATTCAAGTGAATAAAATTTGTTTAGTTTATAACGCAATTTTTATAAAAAAGAAGTCAAAGTATTTGATACACTTTTAAATACTTAGGTTTAACTTTTTAGTCTATGACATTTAAAAAGTAAAATATAAGGCTTGTTCACGAAATAAAGTAGCCATAAGAAAATGTAAATAAATCGTGTATTTCTCACAGCACTTCAAACAAAAAACAGTCAATTATAACAGTAAACATTGTAAAAAGAAAGTACAATACAATTTTTTGTAGAAACCCTAAGAGTTGGCGAACTTTCTGACTTTCTTTCGAATGCCTGCCATCAGCGTCTGTATTGAACTGTTAGTGACCTGACGAGACGCTGCGCTCCATATTTTTTTGAAATCAGCTTTACTGTCGGCAACTGCACCCTTCTTGAGTAGATATCGTTTGATATTTGCCCAATACCTTTCAATCGGGCGAAGTTCTGGGCAATTTGGTGGGTTAATGTTTTTCGCAACATAACTAATATTCTTGTTATCAAGCAACATTAAGGTGGCTTGAGCGTAATGAGCAGAAGCTAAATCAGGCCAAAATATTGGAGGACGTGTATGTTTCCGATATAAGGGCAGAATTCGCTTCTTAACACACTCCTCTCGGTAGACATCTCCGTTGATTGTACCGGTAGTGAAAAAGCTCGTACAGTACGTGTAGTCAAAAGCCACGCACTTATGCTCTTCTGAAACGTCCTCGCCAGCTGCACACGTGTAAAACTGCGGCCCCGGTATCGTTTTCATGTCTTTTTTTACATATTTTTCATCATACATTAAAATGCATCGGTCGTTATTTTGAATTAAAAACTTGTTCAAAGCTTTAGCTCGAGATTTCGCTCTTTCAAGCTGGGCAGCAGTCCTTTTCGGCATTTTCTGTTTCGTCCTGGTCTGTAAATTATTTCTCCTTTTGGCGTTTTGCACGTTCCCAACCGAAGTTTCTAACTTTTTGGCTACATCGCGAGTAGAGGCCGATGGATTTCGACGGAAAGACACTGCTATTCCCGTGTCCAATTTCGGCTTCACGCAGCCTTTTTTGCGACCGCGACCAGGCAGATCACCTAGACTAGACTAGACCTAGAGTATTAAAATTCCCCAAACTTTTTTATTACTTTTCGTACACCATCTTTAGATAATTGATACCGTTTTGCGAGTTGTCGCATCGAAATACCCTTTTTTGTACAATAGGATACGATAATTAATTTACGAATATTCTCATTTATCCTCGGCATTTTGATTGTATGTAGTCAATGACATATATTATTATTTTTTCTTAAACTTGACAATCACAGATCACAGAAACAAGGGAGATATGTTATGGGGGCGTGGTTCGTGTCGCCTCGATATGGTCAAATTGACCATATCGGCACGAGGCGTGTCAAGCGTTGACACAGTCACTCACTGAACGCTGTCAGTATAGAAGCTCCGTTTAAATGATAAAATGACTGTATGTAGCGTGAAAGTGTGCAAAAATCGAAATACAAACGTTAATATAAAATCAAAGGGCATAACTTACCACCGGTAAATTTTGTTTTTAAGCATTATTTATATTTTTAAATGAATATTTTATATTTGAATGGATTTCAGAGCGTAAGGTTGTGAAAGTTGTGTTGACGTGATTTCTATCGACTATCGATAAATGGCTTATTCTACAGCTATCAATAGAATTCAATGTGTTAATAGTTCTAGTTATTTATCACTACCACGACACGCTTAAAACAGAAGAAAAATAATTTTAACAAATTTTCACGTTATACAAAATTTAATTTTCTTTACAATATTAACGAACGACGAAGGACTCTAGCAATTCAAATATAAGTAGACGAATCATACAATTAAGATAAAAATAAATTAACCAACCACAAAGGCAAAGGGCTCTGGCTCAGTATTGAGCTGTGTTTGCACACAGCGCTGATTGACAGCTCGCGCCGACTCACTCTTAAAAGGATTCAAGCCTAAAGGTTGGATGGTAGAGATTGCCCCAAGTGTTAAGTATATCTTTCTGTTTTAAGTAATTTGTACCATTTATGAAATAAAGTTTACATAATCAAGTCGGTAAACTACTGGTTTGTCCCAAACTGAGATCTTGTGACGTGACACTCAACCGAACCCATTTTATTAGTATATTTGTATTAACATCATAAAGTCCAAGTTTACAATTTAGACTTTTATGTACTAATCAAAACGAAAATCTTAAACAGCTCCAGAAAATTTAACCAAAGAAATTCGGCCATTTTTTTGTTACGTTCTAATATAGGTATCGTTCCAAATTTAAAATCTTATGTATCAATTTTACGCAAACCGTATTCTTGCTAATAAAATATTATTCTATTCTAACAATAATATATTAAGTTTAAATGATGTAATTGTATTAACCTAGTAGTAAAATAATAAAAATAGTACTTATTGCCTGTAAATTGAATAGTACCTATATTAACGTTGCAAACAAGTTTGAATTGTTTATCGATATATTTTGAAACATTCCTTGTGGCATCCCTAAGTGGACGACAGGAGAGAAACGCACACCTCTTGAAAAAAGTATAACTAGATGTCGCTGAGTGTGGGTAGTCCTCAACCTGCTGAACATAGGGACTACTATCTTGGCGCCATCTAGCTCTGAGGAACTAATTAATTACTCGTCGCATAGATGGCAGCTAAGTGACGAGTAAGCGCTACCTTACGTTCAGTGACTGAACTACGATGGAAAAAAAACGATCTTTCAGCATTTTTCAACCTTGAGAACTTAGTATAAAGCTTAATTTTCTGCTACTATCAAAACTATGTTACGGCGTTTTTAGTTCGTAAGCTGTAACCAATTATGAGGAGGTTGTTTTTGTAGTAGTTAATAGAGCGTAAGCGTAAGACGCACACATGTTTAAAAGTGGCGACACCGGGTCTTGTACGAATTGGCGTTCATGACATATCTCCCTTGTTTCTGTGATCTGTGTTGACAATACATGTGTCAGAATATCACTCATTAGCATAATAAAAAGTTTCAAGATAATTATGAAGGCCCAACTTTAGGTGGCTACTTTATTTCGTGAACAAGCCTTACAAGGAACAATTTTGATTGCACGAGTGTTTGGCTGTTTGAAGTTAGTTATCATATCATAGTCCAAACATGGTTTTAAAAAGTAAAACACCGAGTAGGTACGTAATGAAATTTCATAATTCTCGCGGCCGCTGCCGTTGGTAAATAAAAACTTTTTCTCAATAATGACCGGAAAAGTTGACATTACTAACTCCATACTGAGACGCGAAGTACATAGTTTACAGACAGTACCCAAATAAATAAATAAAAACATTGCGGGCTTGTGCAGCGAGCACGCAATGTTTTTTTTATTTGCATGTTGCAGTTGCATACAAAGAATGATGGGCAAATTGGAATGATGGGCAAGTTACATAAGCTTCATTTTCTAATACGGGGACAAACTTCAAAAACCCCGGAGAATAGAGTTACCATCAGCCTTCAAATATTCACACACACACAACGTTTATTACTGCACTAGCTGTGCCCCGCATGTGTTACAATGCTATTTACCGTATATCCGACTCACGCTTAACCAGTTTTTTTAGACTCAACTATTTCTCATGAAACTGGCTATCATGTACAAAAAGATTTACTTATTCCGATCCGACGGGTAGTTTGAAAGATAACCCGTTTAAACAAACACACAAACAAAAACTTCTTCTGCTTTATTATATTAGTATGGAATCGATTTATTCTTAAAAATAAATACAATAGCACTAATTAAATAGTTGCAAATCAAATCTTTAGCCATGGCACAGAGTTACGAGCCTTATGGAAAACGAGACCAGGCCATCATAATTGCTGAATGTGAGGGTTTGTCCTTAACACATCCCCATAGAGTTGAAAGTTACGTTTTCGTTCCGGGTCTGTACGAACCATAAACTTATTATACTATCGTAATAGACAAACAGTGGTGCGAGTGAAAAACCGATCCTTACAGCATAACCTACGTGTGAGAAAGAGATAAAAAAAAATGACAGCAGAACCCGATTTGACATAATTTAGCCTCGTTTAGCCTCCTGTTGAAAAGCCTCCTCGTGCTTATTTTGTATTTTTCTTTCTAATCCCGTTGATTTATTTTAAGAATCTATATAAATCAGCAATGGTATCGTGTTCTGTGTTGAACTGTGGTGTAACTTATGACAATAACCCAAATAAACACTCATTTCACAGGTAAATATGATTTTGCGATCACCACTTTCACAGTCCTTATTTTCAATGAACGTTCTCTGTAATTTATTTTTTAGTATGTTAATATCATGCGGTAAGCAGCCTATTTCTCAAATATAGCTATATTTCTAAATATTATGTGTTAGATAAAAAGATATTATGTCCGTGAATTTGAGAAGGAAAGGTGTAGAGTTTGAATTATTTTTATCGATATTTCGATATCTTCCAATAAAAAATTGTACCTATTACTTTTGTATTAGCCATATAGAAAATTACCCGAAAGTTATATTTAAAGCTGCTTGTATCTGATATCAAAAAGAAAATAATTAAGATTGAATGATTAACCAATTTTAATACATCAAATATTTTTTTATTTCTGTCAAGGAAAAAGTCAGTAAGTGGGTATTGTTTTTTTTATAGAGCAAAAATATGCTTGAATAAATACCAATATTTCCAGGTTTCCTGTAAATCCAGTTATTAGAGAAAAATGGGTAAGAGTAATAAATCGAATAGGCTGGGAACCTCGCGGACAATCGGTGGCGTGCAGCAAACACTTCGAGGAAACCTGTTTTATGCAAAGAAAACACCGACGTATTTTGAAAAAAAAAACTGTACTTACGGAAGATGTCCCGGTGGGTATTTGTTTACATTATAGTTATACAGGATGGAACAGACAAGTTTGACATTGATGTTGATGTTGATGAAATGAACAATTAGCTATAATGTAAACAGTCAAGAGTGAGTCAGGTTCGCACTGAGAGTTCCGTACTGAAACAATAGCTGCACTGGACCGGTCATTGTGGCGTTCCTTGGGGGAGACCTATCTCTAGCGATTGACGTCTTTCGGTTGACATGATGATGATGATGGCTAAAACAACAAGGGCCAGTTTATTATTATAATGCTTATTACACGATTTTTTGTCTAATTTGTGGTCTAATCGGGACCGCCTTTATGTGCGTAATTAGTTAAGGTTGACAAAATAACTTATTCCTTATAAATTGTTTTTGAAGAAATTATCATAAAACAAATTGTGTCTGTTGCAGGTGAATATTAAGCTCAGGCGACATGTATCTTCGTACGTTTACAGAGATATTTCACCAAGACCTTCAACATCACAGCCAAAACCTTTGACGCCAAGAAAAAAAAAGTTGATTAGTAAATGTTCAAAATTAAAGCAAAAAATAAAAGAGAAACAACAAAAAATAAGAAATTTAACAGCTAAAACTAAACGATTGAAAAAAAAACTTAATCGAGCGGAGGAATTGATTAAGGATCTAAAGAAACGTCCAGGGCTACAAGATAATTTAAATCATTCTTTTCAGAGGTCAATAAATATAATAAACTACCCGGCAAACTTCGCACCGCACCAATTTTTTTTCGTAAACTTTTCTTATATTTTAATTTTTGTTATGTTATTCGGAGCGGAGACAAATCCAATAAACATATATATAGATCATAATTAAAATGTTAGCATAAAAGTGTTATGATATATATAAATAAATATGATATAATTGGCTATTTAATACCTTTCATTTGATACCCGACCCTTACCACCTTACCTTTTATCCCTCCTCCAAGTTTTTTTCGCGGACGCCATACTGATATTCGATAATGTACCCTTGGTCACTTCGACAATTAAGACTAATCAAATGACACTTCATATGATAAAATCCTTCAATCCGTTTAGGCTGCAGAGCGACAAAAAGAAATAGACATACATATATACATACATTCGAAAAATATAACCCTCCCGGCAGTCGAGTAATAATAATCGGTTCAGCCGTTCTTGAGTTATGAATGGTGTAACTAACCCGACTGTATTTTATTGTATACTTGCCTACATAGCTTTTATCTTTTCATTCATCACCCTCTCGACATTAGGTACTCTCCGGCAGCTGAGAAAATGCGTTCTTAACGTTTCCAATGTCGTCATTGATTTCCCGGATAACTATGAAACCAGCCTAGAAGATTCATTTTCTACTACTCTCAACCGCCAAACATTACGATTTATTTGTAGGTACCTACTGTATAAAAAAGTGTAAAAACTGTATTATGTTGTACAGATTAAGCAATTATAGACTTATGATCAATTGTATATATCATATATTAATTATGTGATGCTGTACCTATGGTTATCGACAACTCACGTTGAGCAGACGTGAGAGCATCTCTAAAATTCACACACAGCTATACAAATTTACACAGACAGGCTCATGTCACTTTTGGTGACGCTGTGAAGCGAGGTCTGTTCGTCTATTACGATAGTATAATAAGTTTATGGTACGAACTTAAATATTTCAGCATAAAATATCTCGATTCTCCCAGCCTTCACAGTCTAGTCGTCCTAATAACAATGACAACAAATAGTGGGATCAATAAGCCTACATACTTTATAATATAATACTTATTGGTGTTTGGGCTGGGTTCCATACATTTTTGCCCATCATTCTTTCATTGTTATCTAGTTTGTAACTTTTTAAAAAGTGAAATCGGCCATAATAAAATGAGGGTACAAGTCATATACATCCATATTTTATTCGGAACGTAACTTTTTTATCTGTTTCTGGAATAGCTTGAGTTTCTCCTTGTCATAAACATAAAGGCGGTAAAGAGTGATGTTATTTCACGTGAAGTTTCTGTTTATATGCGATTTGTATGGTTTGTTAAATCATTCTCCCGAACTCATTATTTCTTTGTATTAAATTTTCCGTTTGCATTTTTCCCCGAACGCGATATTACCTAATTTTATTTTTCACCATTCGATTTTATTACAGTCGCTTTTTTTGTTGTTCGACTTTTTTCCCAGTCGGTTTTTTTCCCGTTCGATTTCTATCTCAGTCGCACTTTTCCCAAAAGTATTTACATCGTAATTCGTAGGTAGGTTTAGGTTATGTTAGTTTTGCATCAGGCCCGGAGGGCCAAACCACCCAGAAATAGGAGCTCCGCGGTAGCGGAGCTCCGTCGACTCTGTATCTTCGACAAATTGGAACGGGAAAAACACGACCGTGAAAATATGGTGGTAGGAAAAGAAGCGACTGGATAAAACTCGCAAGCGGAAAAACACGACTGTGAATATAAACTGCCGCAGGAAAAAAGGCGACTGGTAATATCGCGTTCGGGGAAAAATGCGAATGGAAAAATTACTACGAAGAAATAATGAGTTCGGGAGAATGATCTAACAAATCATTTGTATCTTGTGATTTTTGAGAAAAGCACTATATACAGTGGTGGACATATAATTAGAAACAGTACATAAAACTTAGGTAAACACAGAATGAACTATCGTTATGAGTAAAAATTATATTGATTAAATCACTATTGACTATGCCAGAATATAGCCAATGAGTTAAAAAACTCATAAAATATTTAAAAAAGTAAATCTGTTCTATCTTTAATTATTAAAAGATTTTAAAAATCATGATAGTTTAATTTCTATTACTGGCCGCTTGGACAACTAATTAGAAACAGGATCCATGGTACGTTCCATTTTTGAAACTAAAAAAAAAACCTCCTTTTACGCTTTTTCTGTTGTTACGGCGGCAATTAAACGTCAATTTGGAAAATTACGTGAATAATAAGTATTGTTAAAAATGGGTAAAAATAAGAGTTGTGACGAGTCAACCAGGCAATTAATCGTTAAATTACATTTAGATCGAAAGTGGACTTATAGAAGAATTGCTAAACATCTAGAATGTTCTGTGAAGAAAGTTTTCAACGCTATTGCTCATTATAAAACTAACGGAACTACTAAAAGTGTTGTTAGAAAGGCTCTTCCAAGGAAAACATCTCCCCGGGAAGATTTGCAAATAATACGTGTAGCTAAACAAGACCCGTTCAAAGGCTCCAACGAGATTAGAAATGAAGTTTTTTCACCTGATGACCCAAGGAACATTTCCTCGAAACTGGTACGCCGCAGATTAGTGGAAGCTAAATTGTTCGGGAGGGTTTCTCGAAAGGTACCGCTTCTTACCAAGCAACACCGAGAGAAGCGATTATTATTTGCAAAGAAATATCTTAACTGGACCGTACGAGAATGGAAAAAAGTGTTATTCTCGGATGAAACAAAAATAAATATGGTGAATTCAGACGGCAAACGCTACGTTAGACGTCCAATAAACCATGCTTTTGATTATAAATACACGAGGAGTATAGTCAAACACGGCGGTGCGGTGGTAATATTAAAGTATGGGGATGTTTTTCTGGTTGCGGAGTTGGGCGGACGGGTCCGTAAGATTCAAGGTATAATGGATCAATTTCAATACAAAAACATCTTAGAAGAGACAATGATTCCCTACACCGACGACCATTTGCCTGTGACCTGGATCTTTCAGCACGATAACGACCCAAAACACACGGCCCGCAGTGTTAAATCCTTTCTTAGTGAGCAACGTGTTACCATGTTAGACTGGCCTGCAAATAGTCCCGATTTAAATCCAATTGAAAATGTGTGGTACGTCTTTAAAAAAAAGTCTCCGTTAAACGTAATTCCAGTCAAAATGAACTTTACGAAGCCTTTGTTGAAGCATGGAACTCGATCCCACTCGATAAATGTATGAAATTACTTGAATCAATGCCACGTCGTTGCAGAGCCGTCATTAATAACAAAGGCTATGCAACTAAATATTAATTGTTAAGAAATTTAGTAAACCAAACATTATTTTACATAAATAATTTGAAATTGTTGACGTTGACACGTTAAAACTTTGATTTTTACCTCATTTCTTTAGTGTTTCTAATTACTTGTCCATGACGGATGGTACTGCAAATGTCGTTTAGTTGTTTGTACGTAACTAAATATCTAAATGGTAGTTGTAAACTCGGATATTTATTTGTTTTTTAATTAATTATAAGTTGTTGAACGTATTCTATGCATTTTGTTGTTTTATTTCCAAAAACAAAAGTTTTACGGCAATGTGCCTTGTATAATGTGAAATACGTCGCAAGTGTTTCTAATTATATGTCCACCACTGTATATGCCTCGGCAGGAACGGCAATTGCGCGCCTCGTATTTTTAAGAGGACTCGCAAGCTCGTCCGTTTAAACCAATACTCGGCTTGCAATTGCCTGCTTCACTGCCTAGGCAATAATGTACTATTTCTCAAACATGCTCGGAAAGAACGGTTTTCCAACTGAAACACAAGGACGGAAAGTGCCTCGTTTTACTCCTAGGAGTAAAAAAAATCATATGAAAACACTTTCCGTATAAAATCGAAAAGACAATGAAAAACCTTGTGAACACTTGCGCGTGGGGGCGTAAAAAACCCCCGACACAAATCAGTTTGTAAAAAATCCTCTAAAAGGTAAAAAATAATAAGTATTGGCCCTATAAGTTTAATTTTTACAGAGATGCAATTAATATTACGTATAATTATTAATTATTTCATGATTTTTCACATAAATATGTCTTTTCTGTGTACAAGTTGGGGCACAAACGGGCCATTTCCTTTGGCATAGTTGTTCAACTTGCTTGCCCGTATCTGATTTTAGTAAAAATAATATGAAAATATTTGAATAGAGGTCTAGAATGAAGGGTTGAAAAATGACAGTGATTTGATTATAGTTAACGGGGTGTCACATGAAAGGGCTCAATCTGCTCAAAACAATTTTTTTGATTTATGGCCAAAAACATACAAAAATTAACCCCCACCCCTCTATCTCCGAAGTTTATGGACCTAAAAATCTGTAAAATACCTGATTTTAACATAATTATTTATATTTGACGCGAAAAATAAAATGAGGTTGTCAAACTTTACAGTATTGGAAAAAATATCAAAAATGTGTATCTGCTGCCTCATTGGCTGGTGACGCCCTTTAATCTATAAACTTATTTTTATCTTTACTCCGTTTACTTCCGTTTCATGATTAGTATGGACAATACATTATATGGGACAGATACACCACTATTAGGGTGCGGCTCCACTGAGGCGGAGACGAGAGGAGCGGAGCGGAGCTGTGCCAATATTAACCAATAAAAGGCGCATGCGGTCACGTCGAGCGCGCCTTGCGCAGATTCCATTGGTTAATATTGGCACAGCTCCGCTCCGCTCCTCTCGTCTCCGCCTCAGTGGAGCCGCACCCTTAATGTTTTATTAGGTACTTAACTTATTACATAGTTTGTGGCACGGCTCAAACTATAATTTTGTTTTGTACGGCAAAATTGCTTATTTTTGTGGTAGTTGCCACTTGAGAACATTGCCCCTCGTCCAGTCACCCAGTCGTACTATATTTGCCTTCAATAATTACGAAACAAGCCTCACCTTTCCTCGTTATGCTTGGTTGACCATAATTCTGGCATATAGTTAGGTTCCATTGAATCAAGAAAATGTTTTCTCCAGTATTCCTCCAAGCAAAGCAGTCCATCGTGTTTAAGGAAATATTCAACTACTTTCATCCCATGGGAATCTTCGTCCGTATTAGTGGCCCTGTTGAACAATAAATAACTGTTATATTATAATATAATAATATAAAGATTATGAAGAACATCATAGCCACGCTTGCAATTTATAAAATAGCTGCTTAGGGATTTAAGTGTCAGGATAACCCCTAAACATCGCAACTAATAATGATTAAATATTGAATGTGGGTCGGGTCTGTCAGACGTCAATTTGAACTGCTTATTACTTTTTATTAAGTTGTAAATGACGATTGTTGCATCGTGTATTGATTGATGAACTCATAATTTAAAAAATAAAAAAATATTATTATTTTGCAACAACATCGTGAAATACATACTTGACGATGATAATTAATGGGCGGACGACAAATGCAATACGGTGACGAAAGCACAATATGGATCAGGCTTTTATTAAATTCCGAGTACTATTTATGTGTGAAAATATATGCAGTTTTCCCAGCAGTTTAATCAGCATACGTGGCAGACGTTATTAATAGCGATAATTATACCCTAAGAGACATTGAGGACCTCGTCTGCCACCGTGGTGGCGCTGCGTTGTCAATTGGCAGCGTTTAATTTTTATTTAAAAAGGCGTGCTATATTATGCGCACATATTTGCCTCTGGGGTGATGATCATAGTCATCCTGTAAACACAAAAAATCGAAGAGGCAGACATCTAGGGCTCTGACTGTTGTAGTATTCAATTTTTAAAGTTATTTTTATAATTTTAAAAACTGTGTATGAAGTACACACGTCATCATCATCATTATCCTTCATCATGGCCTTCTCCAAGGTTTTCTACAACGATCGGTCCTCTGCTGCTGTCATCCAGTAGATTCCCGCGACCTTTATCAGACCGTCAGGCCACTTTGTGGAAGGCCTGCCGACACTTCATCTCCCGGTTCCACTCTAAAACTTTCCATCGGTTCTACAACCATTTAAGTTTGCAATTCGGTGAGCTATGTAAGTTACTTTAGATCTCCTGCATATCTCCTCATCCCTGATTCGATCTTGCAAGGAGACACCCCGCATAGCTCTTTCCATCGCCCTTTAGAGTGACTTTGAGCCTTCTCATGAGGCCCATTGTGAGCGACCATGGCTCACATCCATACGTCATCACTGGCAAAACACACTGAGCGAAGACTCTTGTCTTGAGGCACTACCCATTTGGGACGAGAAGATAGCGTAGCTTACCGAACGCTGCCCAGCCGAGTTGGGTTCGACGATTGACCCATTTCTCGAAGTTGGACTTACCTAAATGGATTCTTTGTCCTAGGTATACATGGCCGTCAACAACTTCGAGAGTAGAGTTTCCAACTTTGACAGGAGTGAGGCGACATGGACACTTGTGCTAGATAGAGACAAAAGTACCGCTTTCAGTTTGATGTATTACCCCTTTAGTTTTGGCAAAAAATGCGGACGCTAATCAGATACGACGCGCCGTCTGTATATTATAACTTTTAACGTCGTATAAAAAAAAAAAAGAAGTTTATTTGTATATTCCTTCATTACAATTATCTCAAATTAAAAACTTACGTAATCCCGTATAAGGCTTTTATCAAGGTCGAATGTAGGGTACCGGCAAATAAATTATATCCCCTTTGCACTTACATCTCGTGCGATTACCTACAAATATTACTTACCGAAATTGACAACCAATCAAGAGCTAGTTGAGTTGACCAATTGACAACATTTAAAAAAAAACATTATTGTTTTTTCGCGTTTATAATAGCTGGTTAAAAATTAGACTACCCATATTTCTCAGTTTTTCTTTATTTAACTTAAATTCGTCGTTAATAATTTATTAAAGAAATAGTCATTAAAAAGACCGTATATCCAAAGTTAGGAATACTGATGTCGTGATCTTAGCATGACATAAAATAAAAAAGTAACTTTAAACAGATACAGAACTGACTGTCATGTCATGTGTCTGTCACTTGTCAATCATTCGCTGCCGTTCGTTCACAAATTTGTTATTTTGCGTAATTTACTTAATTGCATAATTTGTAGTCACGCCATTAAAATAAATAAACTATTTTGCGTTTACTGCTTTGCATCGGCTTTGAGTTTCTTTCGTCAGACAGATAAGAAATGAACATGACAGTTGTATACTTTTTTCAATTCCTTTGGTAATAAAAGGACTAAGACACTATAAGTGTATTCCTAACATTCACAATCCAACTTTTTTTACTGTTTTTCCTAAATATAAAAAAACTACTGCATAAAAAAATCCAAAGATATTTTTACTGTAATCAGCAGTGTAAAATCTAGAAACGGTATTTTATTTTACTACCTTAGCACAAAATGAATTGTTGTCAATTGTATTCCTATTATTCAATTCGTTAGCTGATTAAATAAGGTTCAGAATTGTATATAACAAATATGAAATATAAAAAACCATTGCCGACGCGTTCATACAAAATTTACGAGATTTGTATAAATACGTCAGCAATGATTTTTTTAAATACTTACTAAACTTTTGTAAACTACGATATTTACAAACATTTGTTATATACCATTTTGAACATTGTTTAATCAGTTAACGAATTGAATAATATCAATATCAACATTGGTCAACTTGCTCTTGATTGGTTGTCAATTTTGCAAAGTCACATTTGTAGGTTCGTATGAGATGTGAGTACAAAGATGATAATATATTATTTGCCGGTACTGTACGAGTATATTATAGCTCCGTTTGCGATGGGCTTAGGCCGTGCAGCGCGGCGAGGCGCGGTCGTTGTATTATGTTTCACCGCGCGTGTCGCAATTTTTTTTTTTAAACGTACCTATTAAATTAGCCATGGGAAAACATTAGTCAGTGACAGACAAATTAATAGATAAGAATAGCATTTTGTAATATAGCTTTTTCAACTTAATAAAAAAAACAAATTAATGGTCCGGAATGGAACGTAAAAAGTAACTCCGAATCCCAGACTATAAAACTTATTGAGCTTAATTATACTTTTAAAGGTTGATCATGGACTTGTTTCCGCGTTTTATGATGAATAGCCATATAAGCCATGTAATTTTCTGGAGACTATCTTAATCAATATCATCAAATAGTATTATTACGTAACTTATAGTCCACCGTACCACAGATAACAGAATACAAGTACAGATACCCAATCTCATAGAGCAAAAGCGTGCCGTCCTAATGTAGAAAATTCGGTAGGCAATTTTAGTCCCGTAGTTACACCAGTAGATGCCGTATCTGAGCCACCACTGGATGCTGGCAGCCTACCTAATAGTTTTAGTAACGTATCACCAGATGGCATTGACTTCAAGAATGAGACGTCAAGAAAATTGTTGACTTAAAATTAATATGTAATGGCTATAATCCTACCGGTGACATTGTGGTAGCGTTTTATTAATTCATAGGAACATCTGCCCTGATTAATGATGTCCAGGACAAAATAGGAATGTTTTAATGACATGTTCGGGAAGTGTTTTGCTGACAATAAATAAAAGCAATAGGTAAAAATAACTGGTTTATTAGGTTTAAAGAATTTATTTTCTCATAAGAATTTTACAATTCACTTACATGAGAATTAAGAATAAGTTAAAAATAGTTTGGTGAGCGTATTTAAGCGTGCGTATTTACATTCACGCAAAACAAATATAAAAGAAATAAGAAAAATAGTTAGTAGGTAGGTACCTTAAATTAATTACATACATTTTAACATATAAGATTTTAATTTTAATTAAACTACTAAGACAATATGTATTATGTTTGGGTAGACTTAAATTAGAAGGTAGACAAAGTCGAGGCTGAGCGCCCGCGTAGTTGCAGCGATAAGGTGGACACAGATTAAGGTTGAATGGATGTGGCTTAAAGCGCGTTGCGGATATCAGAGCGCACTTGCTCAGTTACATAGAATTTAAGTAATCTTTTGAAATTTTGCATGGTCTTAGCATCTTTTATGCTTTCAGGAAGCTTATTTATTATATAAGTTTGCACCTTCATAGAGATTTTTTTTCCGTAATTAGTACGAGGAGTACGAAGTCCTAGATTATTACAATTTCTCAATTTTATTTTTCGTACGACTTGTTTCTGTTTAAATGACTTAAAAAGAGGTATGACTTTACTATATTTCATGAGATCTGGAAATATCCCTTCTGAAATGGAATTATTGTAAATTAATGCTAGATGGGGTGCAATTACATCTATGATATGAAAAAGTACACTAACTGATGTGCCCTACAAATCCTCAGTCTTTTTTAAACTAAGCGATTTAAATACTTTGACTATTGAATCTGAATTTACAGGGCTGAATTCAAAGTTTATATTACATTTACTGTCATTAGTGCAAAGTAATGATTGAGCTTGAACCGCGGATGATTTAAGACATTTCGTGGTTTTAATGGCTATGTTGGAAAAATAATATTCGAATGCTAAGGCAACTTCTTTATTTGACTTGATTTGTTTGTCACCTGTGTTTAGGGTGACCTGATTATCACGAGTTTTAGATTTTCCCGTTTCTCTGTTTATAATATTCCATACAGTTTTTACCTTATTGTCAGATGATTTGAGTTTAAGACTATGAAAATTTTCCTTAGCAGTTAAAAAAACTTGCTTAAAGGTCCTTGAATAACTCTCAACATAATTTAGAAAGTCAGCGTTCTTATTGTTCTCCCTCTCTCTACATAAGTCTTAAAGCCTATTTCTACTTTTATGAATGCCTCCTGTACACTCTTCTACGCCTATCGTTGCAGAAAAGGCATACCCTCGTCTCGTCGGAGAAGAGGACAGACTTCCATTGTTCGAACGTCCAATCCACGTGGTCTCGGGCAAACTGAAGTCTGACTCGCCTATGCTCTGCTGTCAATTTGGGGCCCGTAGCAGCCCTAAGAGGCAGGATTTTCTTCTCTCGCAGCCTTCTTCTTACTGTGGAGACGCTCACCGACGTCCTCCGAGCTGTTCAGAGCTGCTGTTGCACCTCAACAGCGTTGGAGAATCGGTTACGCAAACACGTCGACACAATATAGCGGTCGTCTCTGTCGGAAGTGCAACGTCGTCTCCCAGATCCATGCTTCCTGATGTAGCCTCCAGTCTCCTGGAACCGCTGGGATACTCGTTTGCTTCGTGGAACATCAACCTGCCGTAGTCCTGATTGCAGTAGTGCTACCACTTGAGCTGCTTCTTCTGCCGTGGTATCCATTTTTCAGAGTTTTCTCTTACTGGAGCTGTTCAGGTGTGACTTCTGTGATGTCTGGATAGCAAATTACCCATAATTCATTTTTACCCCCCCCCCCCCCTTTTATTCGTGTTCAGGGTGGCACAAGTAGTGAGTCCTCTAATGAGTTTTTCATCACTTTTTTTTAAAGACCCTAACGTGTCGTGATCATTGTTTTTACGAAAAAGAACGATTCGCGTTTTTAAAGTTGATTAACTGTGCTTTCAAATGATACTAATATTGGTAGGGTACAATAAATAAGTTAAGAGCTTTATTCGCTTGAAGTCAACATTTCAAAAGGTGCTATTTTTTTGACGCCGAGTGTAGTTTAAATGTTTGTACACAAACTGTCAGCGCGTTTTGATACTTCAATGGTTAAAGATAGCAGGTTGTTCGTTCCGTGTTTGTACTAACATTTTAATTTAATACACCGAAACCGCCAAAACAGTATTTTGTAATATTCATTTACATTATTTAAGTACTCTATTGTTTTTTTGTTTTTAATATAAAAGAAGTATTTTGAGTATTGATTTTACGCATCAAACAAGAATTTGTAAAAACGGAACGCTTGGGGCCTGTGAGTGCATAGTAGTTTCGCGATCCGTGATGGCACCATCTAGTGACAGTACCCTAATAAGGCGTAGCAAGCTTGAAAGCTTACAAGTTTTTTATGAGTTAGATGGAGTTAATATAAAATTGATTGCATTTATTAAACTTATAAAATATACATTACTTTATGTAGAAAATTATGTTTTTGATGTAATTAAGGTACGTTGAATTTATTAAGGTGCAAAAATCATTCAATCTTCACGATTACTATTTTAAATGTTTCGCTCGATACCTGTGACGCCATCTATGAGTTTATGAAAGTAATAATTATACGTTGTTCGAGTTGGGAGGCCATGACCGTACGAAGACCAAATACTGCCTCTCAGGGCAAACACACACGTATAAGCTAATTTCGGCATAGTTGTAGGGAAAGGTGTTTTAAAAACCACATGGTAAAAGTACTGATGGGTCCCCACCCAGCAGCAGCAGGGAGCTAACGGCTGAGGGGGGGGGGTAAAAGTCCCTATTTAAGATTTTCGTAAATAGCTCGTAAACGGTGGACCATAGCAAATTAGTTCAATTGCATGATTAATCTACCTAAAATTCTGTACAAAAAAAAATCTATACATTTTTTCTCTGAGATCAATATTTAATGAGCTATGGAGGGAAGAATGATTCCCGAAAGGCCATGGTCGGGTTTCCATAGCAAGTCGGCCCTTACATCAAAAAGGCTTTTGTAGTGAGTAAGTACATCTTTTAGTGAAAAATATTTATGCTGAGTATCAACATCTTAATCGTGACAGTTCTCGACATAATATTTTTTTTTTTATGTTCTTTTTTTCGGGATTTATCTAAGCGATTTTCTTCAAATTTTGTGTGTAAAGGTCCCGTTTATTAGTGTTTCGTAAATCATTAAAAAACATAAGTCGAGAACTGTGAAGATGTTGATACTCAGCATAAATATTGGTCACTACTTTACTTATGGTACTCACAAAAAAACCCGAACCCATTTGACGTACCGACTTATGGTCCGGTGGCCGACTGCAAAAAACCCTACCTTATAAAAAAAATAGAAAATACCTACTCTGTAGGAGTAGCTGACTTTTAGTAGCTTCAACTGCTCTTGGTCGGCCGTGGCTTAACTTGGCAAATTTTGCGCAAATGGCAAAAAAGTGGTACAAAAATTCATCAAAAAAATAACCTCATCGAAAAATAGAATGAAATTTGTATGGTAGGATAAAGGTTCGTACGAGGTGGCAAAGAGAGCATGACAATACCGTAATCTCGTGCAAGATGTTTGGCATCTATGTTTTTAGTATGGGTTGAGTGGCCATCCAAAACAAGAAGAATTTGATTCTTTTTCAACTTTTCCAGCTTTGTGCACTTGATAAAGTGATTTAGCCATTACACAAACAATTCAAAAGTTATCCAGCCACTGTCCGAGCAAGTGTATACTGTATTTGGAGGGCACCCTCTTTTAAGATTGTCCGTCATTCTTTTGCGTTTAAATATCAGCATTGGTGGGATAAATTCGCCAGCCGCATTCATGCAGCAAATACATGTTGTGTTTAGTCCTCGTTCTCCACTTGTAACTGCCCCAACTTGGTGCTGCCGCAACTGTACGTACGTTGTAAATTTGTTGAGCTGTAATTTCTTGTTCATCAAGAAGAGCTTCATGTACAAGGTGGCGCAAAAGTAATCACCCTATCGGAAGATGCTATAATTTAAAAAAATGGCGGCAAATGTCAGTTTTGCTTTGACATTTGTAAAGTAAATAGTTACAAAATACACGTCAACAAAACATGAATCGCTTTACTCTTCAAGAACGCGGAATAATTACTTCGTTTTTTTTGCGGAATAATTCGTCGGTGGTGTTGGCGCAGCGTGAATTTAGGCGCAGATTTCCCGGTCGTCCGACGCCAACTGGGCAAACACTACGGCGTTTAGCCACTCGCCTAGAAGAGTATGGGACATCACAAGATGCTGCCAGGTCTGGCCGTCCCCGAAGCAGTCGTTCTGCTGAGAATATTGCGGCTGTTGCTGAAGATGTCGCAGAGGACCCCGGAGTATCGACCAGACGACGTGCCACGCAATTGGGCATCAATCGGCGATCTTTACAGAGAATTTTGGTAAAAGACTTGAAGATGTTCCCTTACAAAGTGCAGACAGTTCATCAGTTGTTAGCAGTTGACCGCCAAACGCGAGTAACCTACGCTCACGCCATCCTGAATCTCGACCACGAGGAAGATAACTTTTCATCGAAAATTATCATGAGTGACGAGGCCCATTTCCATCTCTGTGGATACGTGAACAAGCAGAATTATCGCTTCTGGGGCACCGAAAATCCGCGTCTAACCCACGAAAAGCCATTGCACCCGCTAAAAGTTACTGCATGGTGTGCTGTTTACGCTGAAGGCGTTATCGGGCCTTATTTTTTCGAAAACGCCGCGGGCCAAACAACTACTGTGAACGGCGAGCGTTACAGAGCCATGCTCAACGACTTTTTTCTTCCTCAAATGGATGAATTGGGACTGGAGAACATGTGGTTCCAACAGGATGGAGCAACGGCGCATACTGCACGAGCCACAACCGAAATTCTGAGGACTGCATTTCCAGGTCGCCTAATCTCTCGTTTTGGTGATTTGCACTGGGCGGCAAGGTCGCCCGATTTATCCGTTCTAGACTTCTTTCTGTGGGGTTTCTTGAAGTCACGGGTTTATGTCAACAAACCTCAGACTCTTGAAGCCCTCAAAGAGAATATCCGACAAGAATGCGAGAACCTATCGCCGGATGTTCTGGCAAGAGTGATGAAAAATGCCATAAATCGGGCCCGCATGGTCATCAATTCTGGCGGCGGCCACTTGGCCGAAATCATTTTCGCGCCTTAATGGGAAAAAAAATAAGACATCAAATAAACACAATCCAAAAGCAAAACCCAAGTTCTTGATTTCAAAAAAAAAATACAGCCAAAGAACATCGGGTGATTACTTTTGCGCCACCTTGTATATCAAAAAATCCATTACAGTTTTTTGTTAAATCCCTTGCATAGGGCCATACATCGGCTCTAGCTATAGATAGCCGTAACCTTAACACTGTGTGTCAATGTTGATGTAAAATACTGTCAATTCAATATTTTACAGTCTTGTTTATGACTACCACAGGCCGGAATTTTCGTAGCACTTTTGAGCTGTCATAGGGACTTCTCGTTTATTGACTACGGATATACATATTTTATCGATACTTTATAGAACACAACATATTAAAGAAGATTAAAAGTAGAGGTAAACAACAGGCGGTCTTATCCCAGATAATGAGTAATGACCATCTATTTATTTTATAAAAAACTAATGATGAAACACTTACGTCTTGTTAGCACTAAAACGGACTTTGAACATTTCATAAATGATAAATAGACCCCGCTATCGGAGGTGCAAAATGGTAGCTGTCAAGTTCTTAGGGATCGGTAAAAATATTCATGATGTCGATATCGATATTCTTACTTTTTCTGTACAATTAGTTTTATATACGAGGGCAGAGTGAGAAGTCTGGTAAAAATCATATTAAAGGTATTTTCTTCACAAATTCATTAATTACCAACAACTCTAAAAACTTGTTGATAACTCTGTAACCACAATTCTGTAGCTCTGCCTACCCCACTCTGGGAATGAAGGCGTGAAGATATGTATGTATGTATGTAAATTCATTAATGTCAATTTGTAATGCAGCCTTTTTGGAGGTAAATCGTATATTTTCAGCCAGTTCACACGACTATTTTTTTTTTGACAGCTATGAAAATGAAACAATCACTTCGGTGTTTGCAAACATGGAGAAAAGTGAGTTTCGTGTTCTGATTAAACATTATTTTTTGCGAAAAAAAAACCATTACGGATACAAAAAAAAATTAGACAAATATTACGGGAACTCTGCTCCATCGATTAAAATGATCCACAAGTGGTTTACGGATTTTCGTTGTGGCCGTACAAGCACTGCTGACGCCGACCTACCCGGACGCCCAGTTGAGGTCACTACACCAGAGATGATCACCAAAATCCATGACATCGTATTGACCGACCGAAGAATAAAGGTCCGTGAGATAGCTGATATTGTAAGCATTTCAGACGAACGGTTTCGTAATATCCTTCACACTTATTTGGATATGAAGAAGCTCTCCGCCCGTTGGGTGCCGCGATTGCTCACAGTAGATCAAAAACGCACTAGGTCACCTGTCAGAGGCATGTTTGGCGAAGTTTAGGTGTAATGAAAAGGACTTCTTGCGTCGTTTCATAACTGTTGACGAAACCTGGATTCATCATCATACACCAGAAACCAAGGAGCAGTCAAAACAATGGATTGCTTCAGGTGAACCTGCACCAAAGAAGGCCAAAGCAGTTTTATCGGCGAATAAAGTTATGGCTACTGTCTTCTGGGATGCTAGTGGTGTAATATATGTTGATTACCTTCAGAAAGGTAAAACGATTAACGGCAAATATTATGCCAACTTGTTACAGCGATTTCATGAAGTTTTAATGGAAAAACGATCCTATTTGGCGAAAAAGAAAATAATTTTTCACCAAGACAACGCACGGGTCCACACTTGTGCAGTTGCTATGGCTAAAATCCAGGAGTTGCGTTACGAATTGCTACCGCATCCGCCTTATTCTCCAGATTTAGCCCCCTGCGACTATTTTCTTTTCCCAAACTTAAAGAAATGGCTTGGTGGAAAAAGATTTGGTTCCAACGAAGAAATCATCGCAGAAACCAATGCGTATTTTGAATGGTTGAAGAAATCGTACTATACGGAGGGAATCGAAAAGCTAGAAAAGCGATGGACCAGGTGTATTGAGTTTTTAACGGGTGTTAAATAAAGAGAAAGGAGAATGTTCAATCAATATTTGGTTTTATTTAATGTTCTTAATTTAGGATACAGGATAGAAAGTTAGTGACCAGGTGGGCGCGGAATTACTAGATACTTAAGTTACCTACTTGACTGTTCATGTCAAGCGCTACGTAATGACTGCCTGGCGAGCCCGGGCCGAGAGTGAGCGTTTACGCAGAATGCTGACGCCGCCGAATACGTCAGGGGTGTCGCCACAAGTTACATGGGGACTACGTTGAAAAATAAATATTTATTCATTTAATTTTATTTACCAGTGTGGTCACCGGGTAAGAATAGTGCCACTCCATGTCTTCTCGTGGATGTCGTAAGGGGCGACTAAGAGAATAATAAAGGCTTCTAGTACTCTTACGGCCAAACCCTATATTCAATCCGCGGACAGATAGGCTTACTTCGGATTAAAATTTGACACATTTTGTATGGGCAAATGTCAAATTTTAACCCGAGGTAAGCCTTATCTATCCTCGGATTGAATATTGGGTTCGGCCATTAGGCGATGGGCTTGCAACTTGTCACTAATACACTGGTGAACATTTTAGCCCGATTGTGCAAAACGTGGTTACAGAATTATCAACACCTTATTTAAGAGTGCTTGGTAATTCTGTAGTTCTGCCTACCCCACTCTGGGAATGAAGGCGTGAGTTTATGTATGTATGTACGTACTTAAACCAAAAAAAATATTGTTTAATTTTTTCCAGACTTTTCACTCTGCCCTCGTATGTAACTATACCATTTTTTAGACTACAATTTAAAATGTTTTTTTTAGAATCCATGATAATCATTGTCATCAGAAATGTAAATAAAAATAAATAGGGCTCAGATATATTGGGTTTATTGTTGAATAAATTCATCGTGACTGCACTAGATTATTGCAGAGAAACTAAAAAAAAACTGATCGTTCATTAACAATACGATATCCCTTTAAGAGACATTTATTAATTATTAATTTATGAATGGTTCATTCTATGAAGATAACGATAATTTGTTAGTAATGATGATGAAATATTGTAGAATTTTATTTATAAAAATGAAAAATGTTTAACACATTCATTTTGTAATTATGTATATAGTCCTGGTTTTATAAAGTAAACACGTTTGATTAAAGTCCTAGACTCTCATTATGGCAAAGAAAAAATATCGACATATAGCTATAATTATCGACATCTAGCTAGTATTTCAAAATAATTTTTACCCATCCCTAAGAACTTGACGCTACCATTTTGCATCTCGGATAGCGGGGTCTAATGATAAAACACTGAATTGAACTGATTAAAATGTTAACTATTAACTTTCATTGTTTTCATTGCAAATGTCTATTTCACATACACATACTCGAAAGTTATCTGAAAGAAATCGCTCTTTAGCGATAATACCGCCTGTTGTTTACCTCTTCTTTTAATCTTCTTTAACATGTTGTGTTCTATAATGTATCGATAAAATATTTATATCGGAAGTCGATAAACGAGAAGTCCCTATGACAGCTCAAAAGTGCTACGAAAATTCCGGCCTCTGATGACTAGAAATAACGACAAAGTGGAGGGGGGGTAAATAATTCTAATAAATCTGCTTACTAACTATAAATGTTTTTCTGACGTAACGACTTACACACATTATGGAAACGTAGATACACAAGATAATGCTAAATCTATTAAGTGCAGGCAGATCATTTTAAAACTCACTTGCCTGATAGCAACAACTCTCACGGAAAGAAAAGGAAGGAAGAAAGAGAAGGAAGAGTAGGTAGTGCAAGTTGTAGATGTACGTACGGGGCGGGCGCGCGCGCGGCGTCCTCAAGTAGGTGTCGCGAAAGCGGTGCGGGTGCGAAGTGGTCCTGTAGGGCCGCCTCTAACTCGGCGCGCCGCGCTGCGGGCAGCGCGTGTTTCTGCGCCTGGTAGAGAAGCGCGCGCGCCGCCGACCGCACGTTCCTGCATTGGACACCGCTTTGAACTGGCCTATATCGCGACGCATCTGACTACCTACCATCTGCCACGATACCCCTATCATATCACGCAGTATTGCGGCAGACATCGGTAATACAAGGTGGCCAGGCCAGTGACAGAACTTCGATTTCAAATTAAAATAATTTCCAAACGCGAAGAGCGAGGGAAATACGTACGGGTACGTAGGTGTTTTAGTATCGCGTAAGTCAAAGTGGATTTTCTGCCAGCTGATCAAACTTTTGGTCTATTCCGACTGTTACATTGTTAGTTCCATTGATGGAACTAGACGGACTTTTTTTTCCTAGTAGTTACATTCAACGAAGATGGTTTCCGTAATGGAACTACCTGGACTTTTTTTTCAAAGTAGTTACATTAATAATACTTATAATAAATATTATTAGATCAAATTGTCATTATTTAAAATAATAATAATATCATATTTAAATATATTAAATGTTGTTATATAATTCAATAATTATATCAAATGAGCGTTATAGCGAGTGATATTATAGGAAATATTTTTATATCGATCGTTACGCACCCACTTCCATGTCCTATTGAACTAGGTTTTACCGGTTTTGCAATACAATTCAAAATTGAGACATCACCATGCTATAAGAAACGCACTAAGTGATAAAAATCTTTATCACTTTGTGCATTTTGCGACCATTAGACAGTTCCTTAAGCCGCTGTATTTTTGTTTTTGAAAATCAATGAGTCTATTTTAAATATTGATCCATAACGTGTTTGGTATATGAGCGGGATGCTTAAAAAGCAAGATGACTGTCGAGTAGGATGTCTAAAAAGCAAAATGCCTATCGAGCAGGACGACTAAAAAGCACGATACCTATCGAGCAGGACGTCTAAAAGGCAAGATGCCTATCGAGCAGAACGTCTAAAAAGCAAGATGTCTAGCAAGCAGGATGCCTAACAAGCAACTTATAACTAGGTCGAAAAAGGTAGGTAGGTTTAGGTCATGTTAGTTTTGCAGCAGGCCCGGAGGGCCAAAGAACCCAGAAATAGGAGCTCTGCGAAAGCAGAACTCCGTCGAAATTCTGCCAATAAGAAATAACGATTTAAAAAGAAATATCTAATAAATCATTATACTTTTCAGGCATCTTTATTTTCAGGCAACTCGCTTGGTAGTCATTATACTTCTTAGGCATCATGCTAGTCAGTCATCTTGCTTTGTAAGCAACTCGCTTTGTAGGCATAATACTTAGGCATCTTGCTTTGTTAGGCATCTTGCTTTGTAGGCAACTCACTCAAAATAGACGTGTTTTAGTCGGCGATTAACCCGATCACATAATAACAATACAGTGGCGTAAGAAGCTTTCTAGTTGTTGCAAAATGCACACAGTGGTAATATGTATTAATTTTTTATTTATCCATAATAGATAAAATACAGCGTTTTTTTTTAATTTCCTGCCATAAGGGACTCGACTCGCTTTAAGTATAAAGCATTTTTTAATATAGGCAAATAAATTGAAAATAAGTACCTTCTATAAGATTGCATTCGTTTTAAATAAATTTATTATAAGTAAGTATTATTAATGTAACTACTTGGAAAAAACGTCCAGGTAGTTAGTTCCATTACGGAAACCATTTTCGTTGAATTTAACTACTAGGAAAAAAAAGTTCATCTAGTTCCATCAATGGAACTAACAATGTAACTAGTCGGAATAGACCAAACTTTTACCCGCTTCTCACACTTGTATGGGTTTTTTTTTAAATACTGGTATTAATTTAATTTATAATGGTGATGATACCGAGTTTTATATATCTAACTCGATCAGTCATATTTTTTACTTATAAGTAAATAGTAGGTAACCTTAATACCAATTCCCACAATTGTCACTTCAAAAATGAATAATTTTCTATACAAACTCCACCCCCTTTTCCGAATTTGCTGTAAGTCATTCTTTATTTATATCCTGAATAACGATATTCACGATTCTTATTTTGGGATCGGATGACTTCACTTGGCACAGATGTATCCTAGGAAAAACTGAGCTGATTTAGCCCGGTAGCCATCAGCCCTGGAACAAAGTTACACGCCGCAGCGCTTGAGTTAAAGAAATATATCGGCTTTAGTTTACCTATCACCTCGAGTGTGGTGTCATTTTCTGATAAACCATAGATGTGGCTTTCATTTTTGTTATAATAATTACACTCCTTCATATAAATTTATTAAGATACATAAATAAGTTTCACAACATCAGCTTATCTTTTTTGTTTCAACAAACAATATTTGAAAATATATGTAAGGTCAGGTGGGGTAAGTGGAACATACTTTATTCTTCTTATCTTATTTTGAGGTCTATACTACAAAGTATAAGGTTCTAAGTTTTTTCGCTAAAGACAAAAGATACTTATTTGCGTTAGCTTTTCAGGTCAAAATACTTTTTATGCTAGTTCTAATGCACATCGCCAGAAAATGATTATTAGTAAGACTAGTTCTATCGTTTCCCTTTCCCTATTTGTGGGGTAAGGGAAACAGTCTCAATAAATCTACAAGTAATAATACTAGTTTGGATTATTCATACGCAAAACATTTTTAAAAACACCTTTATTGAAATGTGTACTTCATACTTAACGAAATACGGTTACAAATATAAAATATTTACCATAATCGGTATTTGGGGAAAGGGAAACGTACGAGTTTCGAACAGGGGTAGTCAACTAAAAACAAAGGAAGTAAAAAGTAGGTGCAATTTGTTATAGTAATGTTTATTAAGTAATGGTTAAAATAAAGTAGCCTATTTAAATTACTTTTCTTTGGCATACAATTGTTCTCACATAGTTCCTAGGCATTTTTTTGTAAAAAATAATGTAGTCTTTAAATAAAGAAAAGAAAGAATAAAGAATTAAAACAAGATGTTCATATCGCCAACCGTCATTTGGCATATAATAATAGTTAATAGATAACCAATAATTATAACCAATAGAATAGTTAAATACTTAACATTTTTTTTCCCATAACTTAAATTTTTCCTAATTTTTTTTTACAAACCTATAGCGTATTTTGCCATTTAAATAGGTATGGAGAGGTCAGCTGTTACGGTACCCAAGCAATGTGTAAAATATCATAACATTTATAGTTAGGTAGTTACCGATTCAAGAGACTATTTCTATTTTTTATAAAATTTGCCTGTCTCAAAATGTTTGTTACTTCTGACGTCGGAAAAGAGAAACATATGTCCCCCTTAACCCGGTCATGATAGTTTCCCTTACCCCACTTATGCATTTGTAGGTTATGTTACGAATCACATTAAAATTTAATATTTATAGCATATTCAGCAAAAAATTATATGCATACAAACAAAATATATCTATAAAACAATACTTACTGACATTTTCAGACTTGTTACCAGACTTTTTATAACATAAATCAGTATCTAAATAAGGTACGTCGAACTCGTGTTTTCGTTGTTTGTCAACTAAAATATTGTTTTTGTCACGCTCGCAGTTTCAGTTGTCATAACGCTATCTGTTTTTTTTTTTTGGAAATAAATCTCAGTTACTGCTTTATCGATCGTGTAATCACAACTCTGCGGTTCCCTTTCCCAGTAGTTCCCCTTACCCCACCTGACCTTACATCATCATATTTACAAAACATACGGTTAGAAAGCTCAATTTATGCAGATTTAAAAAACATAAAGTTTGAATTTATACCATTTATTTGAGTCGAGTAGGATACTACTACAGATGCCAGTTTCCAGCAGCATCTCCTAAGAGCCGTTTACCAGGGAGTAGCGATGGTGCCGATTCTTCTTCCCAGTGCGGCGGATTGGCGATGAGAAATACAATCGAATCACAAATGGCATAAACGCAGTAACCTATTTATGAAATACTTAATGTGACAATAGTCTTCAATATTCTATTCAATAGTCTTCAAAGATTTCCATGAAGTCCTTGTTGCGGCGACTATGTCTAGGTCGGCGCTTCCGTCTTTTGGATGGTCTGGTGGTCGTTTTTATTGCTAGGTCCTCATGTTTTATATTGTAATTTAAGTCATATTTTTTGCACTTTACACCGTGTCCAATAAGCTTGCATACAGTTTAGATTCTCAATAAAATAAATGTACAAACAGTTAATACAATCAAAAGTGTATTTTATTAATGGCACACGTATGTATAATATTTACAACAAAATGTTTCGCAATAACTCCACCTTTAACTTTTTTTACTAGCTTCAAACGTTTCTCAAATGAATCACACGCGGCACGCACCGCTTCCATTGGTATTTGGTCCCAAATATGCTCGATAACCTTTTTGAAATGATCCAGGTTTGCGATTTTATAATCATGTAGTTTCGAGAGCATGTACGACCACAAGCAATAATCTAATACATTCAAGTCCGGAGAACTGGGTGGCCATTCATGTTTCGGCAGAAAATCGGTCAAATTAGCCTGACACCAAGCTTGAACAGCGTTTGCCGTGTGTGAAGGAGCTCCGTCTTGTTGCAAAACATAATATTCGTTCTCAAACATCCTTTTTAAATTTGGAGCAACAATTTTCTCCAAAACCTCGGATTTATAGTATTTTAACGCCTTTATCGATAAATACTAGAGGTAGTTTACCCCGCTTACAAACTGCACCCCACACCATCACCGATGGTGAGCTCTGGAACCTAGGAACATTTTTCTGGTTGTCCGGAATGTCTTCTATCATTGGTGCCCACAATCGATCATTTTGGGCGTTATGAGGCTGTTCTAACACGAACAGTTTCTCGTCAGAAAATACAAACTCATCCCCTGCGTGCCAAGAAAGTATTATGTTGGATCTTTGTACTCTCTTTTTCTTGGTCACTTCGGAAATGCCATGAACTTTTCGTTTTTTGTAGGCAAGGCATCCAAGATCCACCCTCAAAATATTGTGTACCGATCCTTTTGAAATTTTCAGCTCGGCAGCCAATTTTCGGATAGAACGGTATTTTTTCCGCTGAAGTCGCTCTCTCACAATCTTTACTACTCTATCGGTTCTAGCTGAACGTGGCCGACCGGATCTTTTCCTGTCTTCTACTGAGGAGGTCTCTTTATACCTTTTGATTGTGGTGTTAACTAGATTGCGTTTAATTCACCTGGGCTGTCGCCATTGCAAAATTTTCTGATAATCGTTTCACTAAACTGTTTCATCGTGGATTAAAAGAAAACTACAAATGCTTGATGTTTGAAACGATTGTATTTTGTTAACGACACCATACTTTATTAATTAAAATAAGAATTCGATGCCCTGTAGTCTGTATGTCTTTAGGGTTAGTGCAAAAAGATGTGTATTCGAACTTATTGAACACGGTGTAGAGTCTACTAGATTTCCACATAGTCTACACTGTAGACTATGTGGAAATCGTGTAAATGCAGTTGGAATGCGCTCTTTGCGGAGTATGTGGTGTGAAACTGATTGATAGTCAGAAATTAAAAAATCAGAGAGAAATGTGGAATAAAAGAAAATGTAGTGACTAAGATTGAAAATGGCATGCTTCGATGGTTCGGTCATTTGGAAAGGATGAATGAAAGAAGATTGACGAAAGAGGCATTCTGGGAAACAGGCGTGATTTAATGTATGTATGTATGTATGTATGTAGTATTGGTTCATGTTGGTGAGTTGGCACAAAGTACTTTTTTTATTCGGTTCAAGGTTTCTTTGAGAGTGCCGACTCTTAAAACGTAGTGATTAATTACTCTGTGCTGCGGCTTACTTGTGCGGGTCGTCAGCGAGCGAGCGGGGAGCGCGGGCGAGCGGCGCGGCGCAGGCGGCAGCCAGCGCCTCGCGCACCGTCAGGTCGAGCGCATTGGAGCGCTGGTGGCAGCGCGCACACAGCAGTACCACGTCGTGCGACGAGTGGTCCTTCATCACCTCTGCCAGAAAATCACAGCGCTCAAAAATAAACCTTACACACTACATACCGTTATCAGGACTTTCACAGAGATATCGCTGTTTCACTTTTATTGTACAAGGCGGCCAGTGGCAGAATAGACTATTGGACTAATTTTAAAAGATTCCTTACTACAGAACAAACACATTGATAGATTCTACTGTAACGTGTAAAAGAGCCCGCATGTGGCCAATTTACTGAATAAATATTTTGAATTTTGAATTTTTGACTGTATTATCAATAAAAATGTATGTTATAGTTAAAAAAATGAAAACCGCGCTACAAACGCTGCTTCTATCATGGCGCTGGCCGTATGACAAGTAACCTCACACGCAGGTAAATAATAAACAAGTTCATTTGAAGAGGCATACTCTTATAATTGGTTGCTTGCGCGTGACCTCACCAGAATTGCTAATCACAACTTTTTTCGTGTGATTTCCAAAAAAATATACAAATTTAGTTTAAAATAAAGTGGAATACATATTTTACGACTTTATTGTTATTATCCTATCAGATAATAGCGATGTTTTACGCTATTATCTGATAGGATGACCTCTTTTTGTAGAATATTTTCAATGTTGTCAAATAGCCTATTGGGATACATACATTTTTGGGAATGTATGACAATTTAAAAATCATTTCGGGGAATAGGCTATTAAAATCGAACCCAATAGTGTGAATAAAAAAAATATGATACAATGAATAAATTATAGTAAAATTAAGAAATGGCCTTCATTTGATTCCGGTTCGTTACAGCCAAATATCATAACGTGTTCCTAGAATATCAAAATGACAAAACGATTATTCTCATAATGTCTAAAGATCGAAATGATTTACGCCTACTTCTTAAATTACCGTATTCTTAATATGACTATAATTCATTTAGAATCTATCTCGTTTTGTTAAATTTTCAATTCTACCATTTCCCAAAATATCTAAAACTTGACTTGATCATGTTTTGATGAATTTTCAATTATACCATTTCCAAAATGTCTAAAACTCAAATTAACTACACACAAAAACGTCAATATGGAAAATATTTAAAATTATGTTGAAGTTTACAGTTTTTAACCAATGAGTAATTAAATTAATTATCAACGGAACGAATGTTCAAGCGGTGAGTTTAAGTAGTCCTGCCCGAGCTAACAAAACACATATTAGCGACTGCATTCTCAATTAGGCAGCCTTATACGTTCGAGGAGCCATGCTGCCAAATTGAAAATGCACGCCCTATAATAATGTTTTGTTCGCTCGGACGGGACTATTTAAACTCGCCGCTTGGACATCACTCGGACATTCGCTCACCTTTGCTTCTTGAGCGAATCACACCCCTGCTCATAATGACAGTTTTTGTTTGATCGTTTACAAAAGCATAGTAGTTATAAATTGCTAAACCAATTGTGATAAACTTAACTAATTATTTAAATTTATAAATAACGGGTGATAACAAAAAAATGAGAATCATTTTCAGTAGTCTTAAAAAAAATATCTATTGCCATAGACAAAAATTTGATCAAGATGTTATTTGTAGCTCTTTTGATATTCTTGATTTTTATTTGTTTCATTTTTTCAATTATTTATAATTGTCAAAATGACGCCGAAACAAGAAGCTCTGCGAAAACGCGTTGTACATTTTTATAATAAAAATATAAACATGGGGAAAAAGTACACAGTAGATCATTTTACCAAAGAAAATGTAACAGTTTCTACTATATATAGAATTCTTGCATCCTTGACGACAACTCGCAAACGTGGTAGCGGCCGAGCAGCTAAAATAATGACCAAGGGAAGACTGAAGACACTCCATATCACTTTCAATGATAGTGATTCCATGAGCCAACGAGATGCCGCGAAAATATTTAAATGTTTTCAACCGTACATTTGCCGGTCTTTAAAAAAGGTGGGCTTGGAGTGCCGCAAGATGATAAGGGCACCGTAATACACCGATCAGCAAAATTGTAACATTATGTCACAATGCCGCCGCTGGATGGTTACAAGTTACAAAGAAAAGTCGTTTATTTTGGATGATGAAAGTTATTTCCCTTTGAGAAAAACCCATATACCTGGAAATGATCGGTACTATACCAGCAACATTTCAACATCACCAGACAATATAAAACACAAGTATAAGCACAAGTTTGAGCAGAAAAATATGCTTTATGTGGCTTTTTCCGATAAAGGTTTACGTCAAAACTGTGGTTCAAACCTAGTGGTTTAGCAGTTAATCCTACTCTCATAGAGTGAATGCTTGAACAAAATACTTATACCATTTAATCGCCAACATCGCCCTGATGGAGAATATGTGTTTTGGCCAGATAAGGCATCGTCACATTACGCCAAAAAAACATTGCAAATCCGAAATCCCAAAAACCTTCCACAATGTCGGCCGATCGAAGATTTTTCTGGTTTTTTGAGCAGTTTGGTTTACAAAATTAATTGGGAAGCAGAAAATTGTGCCCAACTAATAAAAATAATCAAAACCTGTGTGCGAAAAATGGACAAATATGCCGTCCAACGGTCTTGTTCGGGCATTATGTCAAAACTGCGTCGAACAGCTGATTACGGGCCCTATCGTAACGTGCATTAATAATTTTGTAAATAGTTAAAGGTGTATTATAACCCTTACTATAAAAAAATTATAAAATGTTACACAATTATTTTTTTACACCCTTGCAAATAATTCTCATTTTTTTGTTATCACCTGTTAAGTAACACTAAAAATACTGCGTGGTTAAAATTTTAGGTATTATGAGACAGTGTCATTTTGGTCTTTGGGCCTGTCAACACAAGGCATTTTTGAATTTTGGTAATTTTGAAACTAATACATTTTCACTTTCAGTCTTAATAATAATTCGGTATTTGAAGTTATTGTTAATTTTACCAACTATACAATTTGGATATCGGATGTAATGTGTAAATGTTTTTATGACATTTTATTGTATTGAAAATTATGCAATTTGAGAATTAAGGCCTTTTGGAACTAAGACAATTTGAGATTTAGTAAAATATGTAAATGGGCATTATGTTATGATATTCGACTGTAATGAACCGGAATCCTTCATTTGACCCCTGAATGCGGTCCCAATTTGCGCTATATCAACCACTTTTGTGATTTTACATAAAACATATACCTAGTCGGTCCTTTAGTTCTGTCACAAAGGTTTATTACAATTTAAAAAAAAAAAGATTTTCATAAACCTGTAGTACATAAATCAAAACCTTATTTTATAGAAAAAAAAACTAATTTGTGTTCTTTACTATTATAATAATTTAATATACGAGCTTAAGTATTCCCATTCGGGGCAGGAAAGCATGGGTTAAAACACGCACAACCACGATACTGATAACGGCTACCACTTTTGTAAGAGTTCTCGTATTGAGTCGAAATTTGCGTGACATATTGACCAGACTTTTATATTTGGGTGGATCAACTTTTTGTTGTTGTTATTCTGTCCCGTAAGCCAGGAGACAACAGTAATAGAGTTTCTTAGAAAAAATGTTATAATATATACTTCCAGCACACTCAGAAGAAAGGCCATAAAAGAATGGGTGCGTAATTGCCAATAAAACAGTTTTTTAGTGGACTTATATCTTTTGAAATCATAGTTTTAAAGAGTGACCCAGGAGACGTCACCATGGCAACAAGCTACAAAGAAAAGTTGATTGACCCATTTTCATATTCTCTCCAATATTTTATTAATCCATACTAATATTATAAATGCGAAATTGTGTCTGTCTGTCTGTTACCTCTTCACGCTTAAAACGCTGAACCGATTTAGGTGACATTTGGTGCAAAGATAGTTTGATTCCTGGGAAAGGACATAGGATAGTTTTTTTCCCGAAATGTATCCCCTAAGGGGGTAAAATGGGGGGTTAAAATTTGTATGGAGATACTTAAACCGCTGAGCCGATTTAGATGAAATTTGATATAGCCACTCACCAACAGCTCGCCACTAGCTACCCTGCGGCCTTATTATTATTATATTAAAAGGTAACAAAAAAATGCACGCGTTTCTGTGGTAAATTTGCTGGAGCTGATAATAGTAGATTATACACTGAGGGGCTAAAGCACTGTTTTATGTCACGGTCGCTATCCTTAGCAAATGAGGGACTCCAGATTTAACTCCTGAGCGTAGCGAGGGTGTTACGAGTTAATTCCTGTGCGAAGGGAGGGAATTAAAACGGAGTCCTGAGGCAGCGAGGGTTCAAGCTCGCCCAAGAAGAAAACAGCCTTATCCCAAATTCAAATTCAAATTCAACATTATTTATTTCAGAAATTCATTTCCATATTGCACAACAATTTCAAATAAACATTAAAATTAAAATCAAAATTAAAGTTAAAAATAGAATCATAAATAAAATTAAAATTACACAAAACTTTCACAACTAAAAACTAAAACACAATTACTAGTAAGTACGATTGCTCCCTACATGGAGCTGCATACAGTGAACCGTGTAGGGGCAATCAAACCTACTCGCTATCATGTCCAGGATGCTGTTGCCGCTACCGCGCACTCTGCTCAACAGAGACGCGCACCGCTTGCGCAGGTGGTGTAGAAGCAATCGATGCGCGCCTCCGCGAACATGACGCACTGCAGCGACGCGGCAGCCGCACCAGCACCCTGAACGCGTCATTATACTGTACGCGTAGGGCGCTAAACGATCTTCGAGTATAATTGACCCACAGGGCGCATGTAAATATAAAAGAAAGTGCAGAAAGCTCTGAAAAGAGTAACTTTCACCTCCCTGGAACACCGCGCAAACCTGCGGGCCAACATGTTCGCTCTCACCGCCAGCGCCCGTCGCTCCCTCTCGAGGTCGGCGTCGTCACGCGGTTTAACTGAACTCCGTTTAGCACGACTTGTGGTATAGCTGTCAGACACATCAGACATCAGATACCTGGTCCCCGACTTGAAAACCATGATCTCGCTCTTCTTGGTGTTGTACATTAAACCATGGCTGTTGGCGTACTCCTCACACGTAGCAAGGAGTTTCCTAATACCACAGATCGACGTACTCAGCAGAACCATATCGTCGTAGGAGAATACTTTACTTTTCTCACCTTTTCTTTGTTTTGCGTATATGGCTTGTAGGTAGTGGCCAGTTCGATTTTCAAATAAGTTCTTTTTGTTGTTGGTTTCTATGGATCATTTTTTCATACGAATTCTAATCTCAGCGGGTTATAATGATTAACTTTAGTTGAGGTTTGCATGATTTATAATTGGGGAATTTCGAGCATGTGGTGTGAATAGATTTTTATGTGTTGATTTAGCTTGATTACTCAGTACATAAAAGTGTGAACTGTGAGCTTGGATATTACGATGTTGATACAAATACGCTTATAAACATACATCGTTATCGCGGGAGCAAAAACAAATCTATTAAAGAACACATATAACAGAATGTATATTTAGTATAAATTGAATATTCTGCCTAAACACTCTAAGCCTCTAAGAAGTTCTTCATATCTAGCACGAAGTTTTCGCTGGAAACGGTCAATGAAACTTGTCTTGCATTGAGTAAACGCGTCAACTAGTCAAACTTTTTTTTTTTTAATTTATGTCAAATCCAGTATTTTTATTTTAATCCAGAATATATGTTTTCTATTTGTACTCATATTTAATTTAGATATATTTTTGTATGTTCCTGTACATATCAAATCAATCAAGAATAACAAATGTCTACAGTAGCCGGAAAAGTGACTGAGAGGTTGACGTTAAGATCTCTTTAAATATGTACTACTGATCAAGTCAAGTACCGAGGGAAGATATTTGAAAGAAAATGTATACATTTTGAACTCGTAGGTATAAACGTTTCTCGACACGAGTGTCACTTCTGTTCTTGCCTATTTTTCATAATCTTTCACTACTGTCAAATCGTTTTTGCTCCCGCGATAACGATGTATGCTTATAAAATGGGTTTAGTTGAGTATCACATCACGAGATCTCGGTTTGGGGGGAATTAGTAGTTTGTCGTAAGTACTTGTTTATGTAAAATTTATTTTATAAATGGAGTGTTTCGCGTTCGTCCGATCCGTTGACCGATCAATCGGTCCAAAGAGACTTTTTTTTCCCGATCGACCGACTAATCGGACCTATGGGAAATCGTTGTCCCATTTGACCGATCATAATAAAAACATGTACAGTCATTTTGAAAAGTACTTTATAAATCATAAAACCAAAACAAAATTAACTTTCAACTGCTAAAATAAACGACGATTCCAAGTATTTGATTATCTTAACTGCTACCTATATGACGCTGACTTTACTAGCGTCATGTAATAATTAAGTAATTTTTAGTAATTTTTAATATTAAGTAAGTAATTTTTAGTTGTTTATATTTTTATTAGGTAACTACTTAGTATAATATGCTAAAACTACTTTAAAAGTAGAAAATAATATTAATAATAGGCACTACTACTTACTTCCATTCTTACGTATACGTAGGTATTTTTATCTATAGGTAATTTTATTTTTATTTTTAATATGAATTTATTAGTCTTCATATTAAAATTAAAAATTAAATTAAAAATTAATTACTCGACATGACTGTACAATATTTAAAAACAGGGCGTCGGTCAAAAGGGAAAATTAATTCCCGTTAGACCGATTGATCGGTCAACGGATCGGACGAATGGGAAACACTCTATAAATGGTACAAATAACTTCAAACAGAAAGATATACTTAATACTTTTGGGCATTCTCGAAGTGTCAACCGCCTTGAACCTGTTAAGAAAATGATCTCTTAGTTATTATCCCAGTGAGTCGGCGAGGGCTGACGATCAGCGCTGAGTGCAAGCACAGCACACCGAGCTCTTTGCCTTTGTCGTTGGTTAATTTATTTATATCTGTATTTTCTATCTAAAATCCAATCAATGGCCGAATCCAGATTTTAGTAAGTATTTACCTACATCATTCAGAATATGTTCTTACAGCGTCAATTTTATATCACGTTCGTTATATTCTAACGAACATTTATTAAATTATTTTCCTTGTGATTTAAGCGTGTGATAGTGATGAGATGATAAATAACTTAAGCTATTAAAACGTTTAATTATAATGATCCTTGTAGAACAAACCATTTATCGGTCCATAAAAATCACGTCAAACCTTAAATATTCATTTAAAAATAGAAATAATACTTAGAAACGATGCTTAAATTAATAAGCTTTGTTTTTTTTTTTGAAATTGGAATCCTGCCACCGGCCACCCTGTATTTACATTTTATGTTAATTTTTTAGTGTATTAATGGCTATTATTATTATTAATCAGACTAGAGTTCTCTAATTTTAAACATCGATAAACCTCAATTTTAAAACGCCAAACTCGATTCAAGTCTAACACGGATGGAATTTGACGTATAAATAAACGTTTAGGTTTACAGATACACACAAAAATAACGGGTCAGAGTGGTTTTCTGTTTCTTGGCTATTCTATTATTATTTCGTGCTTCAAAAGATAGTAAAAATGGGTAAAAACCCTAGTTCTGATGCCTCCATCAGAAACATATTGTAACATTGGTTTTAGAGACGAAGTGGACATATCGAAAGGTTGCCGAACACCTTCAATGTTCGAAAACGAAAGTATTTAACGCGATCAAATATTTGAAGAAGAACCAAACATGCCAGAAGGTCCAGCGGAAACAACGACCACGTAAGACAACCCCCCGAACTGACGCCCTAATTGTTAGAATGGCGAAAAAGAATCCAAAACTGTCTTCTATTCAGATAAAACGTCAACTTTTTGGGGAAAAATGTGGTCTGGCAGCTCCTACTATAGGAAAACGACTGAACGAAGCGAATTTATTTGGTAGAGTAGCTCGCATGAAACCATTAGTGAGCAACTAAAACAGAGACACAAGGATTAAATTTGCAAAAGAACACAAAGACTGGACTTTTTCTCAGTGGAAGCATGTGTTATGGTCTGATGAAACTAAAATAAACAGAATAGGATCAGACGGTCAAATCTACGTACGCCGACCACCAAATACAGCGTTTAATCCCAAGTATACTACCGTAACAGTGAAACATGGGGGCGGCAACATTAAATTATGGGGTTGTTTTTCTTGGCATGGTGTGGGACCATTGGTGCGAATTGACGGTATTATGAACCAGCATGTTTACAGAGATATTTTGGAGAAAACCATGCTGCCATATGCTGAAGAAAATTTACCAGTTGTTTGGGAATTTCAACAAGACAACGACCCCAAACACACTGCGAAATCTGTAAAGGACTGGTTTCATCGTAATTCTGTTTCTGTAATGACTTGGCCCTCCTGCAGTCCAGATCTCAATCCTATAGAGAACCTCTGGAATGACGTCAAAAAAACTCTAGCCAATAAAAATATTAAAAATCTAAACGAACTTTATGACGCGGCACTCGAAGCGTGGATATCTATACCAGTAGAAAGATGCCGAGTCCTAGTGGAGTATATGACGTAAAGATGTGCTGCAGAACACTATATATATAGTGCTTTTCTCAAAAATCGAAAGATACAAATCGCATATAAACTGAAACTTCACGTGAAATAACCCCTTCGGCCGTTTTCGAAACCGTAGGTTCGAAACCAGTAGAGAAAACGGAATTATTTTTCTTTTTTGGAAACCTGGTTTCGAATCAAGAATAATAATTCTGTTTTCTAAATTGGTTTCCAATACAGAATGTACAGTCTTCTTTTGAAACTCAGTCATGGATATAACAGATATGCATTAAAACTATTTAGTTATAGCTTTGACATTCAAAGTTACAAGAAATAAGAACTTTACTTCTTAGACGTCAGATAGCTAACCATTGTGCGTGGAATTACAAATCTGGTATTTATTGAACAAATTTATCTCTTTAACCAATATGGAAAACGCAAATCCGTTGAGGAGAGCAATGGTGGAAGAAAATAAATGTCTCTTTAACGGGTGCTATGAAGTAAATCTCCACCGGCCTTCAGATTTTCATAAGGCGATGTTGTTGTGTAAACATAATTTGTATTTACCGCCTAACACGAACTTGTGTATCCATCACATAGACACCGAAGAATGGAGTCATGCTATTACAACCGCTACAATCCCAACAGAAGTTTTTGACGACGAACTTACGCAAGATGTAGTTAATATATTCAAAAGTGTACTACAACACGTGCAACTTACAGTTTTTATAGCTACTGTAATGCAGAAGAAATCTGAAGGCCGGTGGAGATTTACTTCATAGCACCCGTTAGAGACATTTATTTTCTTCCACCATTGCTCTCCTCAACGGATTTGCGTTTTCCATATTGGTTAGAGATAAATTTGTTCAATAAATACCAGATTTGTAATTCCACGCACAATGGTTAGCTATCTGACGTCTAAGAAGTAAAGTTCTTATTTCTTGTAACTTTGAATGTCAAAGCTATAACTAAATAGTTTTAATGCATATCTGTTATATCCATGACTGAGTTTCAAAAGAAGACTGTACATTGTGTATTGGAAACCAATTTAGAAAACAGAATTATTATTCTTGATTCGAAACCAGGTTTCCAAAAAAGAAAAATAATTCCGTTTTCTCTACTGGTTTCGAACCTACGGTTTCGAAAACGGCTGAAGGGGAAATAACATCACTTTTTACCGCCTTTATTTCATGATAAAGAAAAACGCAAGCTTTTTTTAGAAAAAAAAAACTCAAGCTATTCCAGACACAGATAAAAAAGTTACGTTTCGAATAAAATATATGTACGTTGGATGTATAAGACTTGCGCCATCATTTTATTATGGCCGTTTTCACTTTAAAAAAAGTTACAAACTAGATAACAATGAAATTTGTATGCAACATCGCTACACAAGCCCGCAATGTAATTTTTTTTTATTTGGGAACTGTCTGTAAACTTTGTACTTCGCGTCACAGTATGGAGTTAGTAATGTCAACTGTTCCGGTCATTTTTGAGAAAATGTATTTTACATTACATTTATCAGTGCACGAAAGTGTTCTCGGGAGGCAGAGGGACGTAGACGGAGCGCGGGACGCAAACGTCAACTGACTGACCAATCTCCAACCGAAACGATGCTCCCCCGCCGCCTCCCACGCCCAACGACACCTAAAAATCGCTTCTGCGTAGGCAAGGTTATATGTTCAAGAAGTTTGCCGGCAACTGTACTGAGTTTCAATAGAGGTGGTCAAAAGTTCTTAAGATACCTAACTGATCTCACAATCAGTTACCACCACAGCGAGAGAGTTTTGGTCAGCATTTGGATTGCCTTATTTTTATTGCTATTTTAGATGTTTTTCTGAAAGTGCACCATTCCGGCGTTAGACTCAGATTCAATCACTTGGATATCCTCGGCACTCTGGAAGTCCTGTATCGATGCTCGGGGTATCCATCATCAGATTTCACTAAATGCGTCCCCTAGCGAGGAACCAAGGCTTAGAAATAGCCTCTTTAGTATGAAAAATGCACTCTGACCCGTTTTTTTTCTCAGAGTGTATTACAAATTGACAGCACTGGTCCGAATTGACCTTAGTGTGCTTTCATATGGTAACACGTTTCAGACAAGAAACGACGTGTGCTGCGTAAATGCCTGATACGTTCGCGATTTATCTACCTGGAAAATACTTCCTATACTCCCGAGGGACGACGTTCTTTCTTATGTAAGAATCGGTGCTTCCGCAAACGACACACTTGTTCTCCTTGGCGAGCTGGTAGTATCGGCCCACGGCGCCCACGGAGCGGCCCGCGGGCTCGAAGCGCAGCCGCACCGTCAGCGGCTCTTGCTGCACCACCCGCGCCAGCCCCTTCGCCGCGTACCTGCCACCATTATCCAAGTTTGGTGAAATGCGGCTTTAACCTTTGGTTAATACGAGTAAGACGACCATTTGGTTAATTCAATAAGCAATATGCTGTAGTGTGCCACGCCAGACTCACACTCCCAGCATCTCCCATCTCTCAATCCCACTGTCATGTAATTCCAACATTTGATGGCGATCCTGCCAGTGCTGAAGGTGATGCAAGACTCAAACACTCCAAATACTCGTGGGTGTAGGAGTTTGTCCTGGTACCTAGCGGTAGAGATCAATGTACCTTGGTGCATGGAGGTAAAAACTTGGGACAGCGATTGAGGGATAGGGATAGGGGCTTTGTGATGCCCGGCCCAGTTCGTATCTGGTTCAACAAATTTTGTTGGAAATAGCGTGGCAATGCTGCCAGTACCTATTGAAACCTTTTGAGCCGGGTGCGACCGGAGCCAGGCAATAAGTTTGTAGATTTATTGACGAAGCAAGTTGCTGATTATTTATGTACGAGTACATAGTTGAATGATTGCCTTGCCTCTACGCACCAAGGAACACTGATCTCTACCGCTACCGATACCGGAACAAACTCATACACCGCACCGGTTTGGACTCTGAGTATTTGGAGTGCTTAAGCCTTGTATCACCTTCAGCAACGGAACCTACGCTCCGTATCGTGTGGCTGAATTGCGAGGAAGCAAAAGTACTGAAGCACATTGCATCCCACAGGAACCTACTGCCCCTAGCCCACGAAACCAGCGTTAAGGCGTCTGGTCACTTACCTACCGAGCAATCAAGACCCCTTGGCTCAAACACCCAAGACACATTAGCTTTAACCAAAGCCTGACGAATGTAATGTGTTGCAAGTCAATAAACCAAACCGAGCGCTTTTTGAATAAAATTCACATCGGGCCTTCTGCTCGTAAAATACGCTTAATTTTTCAAACCTGTAATATAGTGGATAACATTTGCACTTTTTTGGAAAGCTTATGAATTGAGGAAGTTATTTCGGTGATTTGTGCGCCAAATGTTACACATTTTAAGAGTAATGCCCCTCGGCACCGCAATTTTAGCTGCTTAGCTAATTAGCTGTAGTATTTATAACCCATTTCAAGGAATAGGTCGTACATAAATATGTGAAATGTCCTATGACATTGCTGATATGAAGTTGCTGGATTCTTTTTATTGTCGGTTACAGTTAAGTCACTTTTTTTGTTCATTACACGTTAACGCTATAAATGGATCATGTTTATGTATTAGTAAAGGATCCCAATAGGAGTCGACCGTCACCGGGCTGTTTATTCGATAATAGTAGTTTATGCAACTGATGCATAATGAGAGGCCTTAAAGTACGAAGGTGGTTTTGTGAAACGGCCGTGAGCGAGTTTCATAATAGTATCACACGAGTGTTTTAAGGCCTAATTATGTACAGTTGCGTACACTACTTTATCTACAGACATATCATAAGTTTATAATTATCCTACTTTCGTAACAGCAAAAAAACAACAAATAAATGACAATAATAATGGCGGCAATTCGATCCTCCGTCAAGACGAATGTTTTTTTTTATAATCATAGACAAACGAATGAAGTCCCTATTCTCAAGTCATTCGAGATTTAATTTCGTGTAATATTTTATATAAACACACTGAATTGACGTTTCGAGTCGAAGACTGTTTTAATATCTATGAATACTAGAATAGAGAGCCTATTGAGTTTTGACAGCTGTTCTAAATTTAAACTCATAACCTTACCAAAATCTATACTGTAATAATAATAACAATTAATTACAGATTTTACCTACTACCACAGACAAGAAAGTTCTCATGGTAAAATTGGTTGTAATAATGCTGGTCATTTCCTACGGGTTTTGAACGCATAATAGAGGACTTATGATACGCGTGTAGATAAAAAGTATTTTATATCAAATATGTTAGGTAATACATGGCAAATAGGTACGCTAAAAAAATTCAGTCCAGTATTATAATTAATTAAAATATAAAAAATAAACTATTTTTTTAATTGCTATTGCTTGTTTAATATACAAATTACATACCCATCGAAAGTTTGAAGCGTATAGAATATGCAAACGTTATATACAGGGTGACTGGTAATTCGCCGTATTCCTTGAAAGGGGTTATTCTACAGCTCATTTGTAACGATTTAAGTCCAGTCAACCAGGGGTCAAAACTCACTGGTTATCGAGTTATTCACGTTTTTAGAATTTTTAAAAAATACCCGCCTTTCGACCTAAAACTAGTCATTGTGTAAAAACTTCGTCATTTAGAAATAAAAAAAGCATTTTTCAAATAGCCAATGAATTACTGATTACGAAAAATAGTAAAAAATGCCAAAGAAATGCAAAGTTTTGCAAATAACAGGATTTGAAGTTGAAAGTTCAAGTAATTATTTTCCATATTTTGTAACATTTTAAAGCATAACTAAAAAAAAAAGTATGACACTTCGCGTACAAATGACAGGAATAATTTTCTCAATTCATAAGCTTTCTAAAAAAGTACAATTTATGACATTTTAAACTTAATTTTCATTTAAAAATGTACAATTAATAAAAAATAGCAGAAATTTTCGCGATTAAGCTCCATCGTTTCAACTAAAAATCGCGGAATCGTTATCGTTTTTAAATTCACTTAATCGTGTTCTTTTAAATTTGCTTTTTAAAAACATAAAGTGCGTTCCATTTTTAACCGAAAAACGCGGGTAGTGTTGTAGTAAAATAAATAAAACATCGTTCTCCATTTTAAATTCGGCTAATAGTGTTTTATTTTTAAATAAATTTGCTTTTTAAAAACAAAGTGCGTTCCATTTTGAAATTTCGAGCATCTCAAAACTTTTTGAGTGACCTACGTAATCAGTTACTTTCAACTTTCTTTCCATTTCGGACGATATTGATAACTAAGCTTCTTTCTCAAATGCCTGCTTGCCAATTCGAAGAATACGCAGATATCATTTATTGTTACGGATTCTGCGATGGAGACGCGGCTGCAGCTAGAAGGGAATACCAACGTCGTTACCCTAACCGCCGTTTACCTCACGCAAGCGTGTTTGGTTCATCGTACCGTCTTATTCGGGAAAGAGGATCAGTTCAACGCCGCCAAGCTGATGCTGGAAGACCTCGACATGATACTGCTCAAGATGAAGAAATCCTAGCACTAGTTCGACGAGAATTGTGGCTAACCGGCTCGGTATGTCTCAGTGGAAGGCGTGGTTTACACTGCACTCAGCTCGGCAGTACCCGTGTCATTAAACTCCAATACACGCTATTGAAGAGGGAGACCCGGCGAGAAGGATCTCATCAAAGTGTGCCGTCTGCCCGAAAACACTGAAAGATTTCTTTATCTTGAGCAGTATCATGTCGAGGTCTTCCAGCATCAGCTTGGCGGCGTTGAACTGATCTTCTTTCCCGAATAAGACGGTACGATGAACCAAACACGCTTGCGTGAGGTAAACGGCGGTTAGGGTAACGACGTTGGTATTCCCTTCTAGCTGCAGCCGCGTCTCCATCGCAGAATCCGTAACAATAAATGATATCTGCGTATTCTTCGAATTGGCAAGCAGGCATTTGAGAAAGAAGCTTAGTTATCAATATCGTCCGAAATGGAAAGAAAGTTGAAAGTAACTGATTACGTAGGTCACTCAAAAAGTTTTAAGATGCTCGAAATTTCAAAATGGAACACACTTTGTTTTTAAAAAGCAAATTTATTTAAAAATAAAACACTTTTAGCCGAATTTAAAATGGAGAACGATGTTTTATTTATTTTACTACAACACTACCCGCGTTTTTCGGTTAAAAATGGAACGCACTTTATGTTTTTAAAAAGCAAATTTAAAAGAACACGATTAAGTGAATTTAAAAACGATAACGATTCCGCGATTTTTAGTTGAAACGATGGAGCTTAACCGCGTAAATTTCTGCTATTTTTTATTAATTGTACATTTTTAAATCAAAATTAAGTTTAAAATGTCATAAATTGTACTTTTTTAGAAAGCTTATGAATTGAGCAAATTATTCCTGTCATTTGTACGCGAAGTGTCATACTTTTTTTTTTAGTTATGCTTTAAAATGTTACAAAATTTGGAAAATAATTACTTGAACTTTCAACTTCAAATCCTGTTATTTGCAAAACTTTGCATTTCTTTGGCATTTTTTACTATTTTTCGTAATCTGTAATTCATTGGCTATTTGAAAAATGCTTTTTTTTATTTCTAAATGACGAAGTTTTCACACAATGACTAGTTTTAGGTCGAAAGGCGGATATTTTTTAAAAATTCTAAAAACGTGAATAACTCGATAACCAGTGAGTTTTGACCCCTGGTTGACTGGACTTAAATCGTTACAAATGAGCTGTAGAATAACCCCTTTCAAGGAATACGGCGAATTACCAGTCACCCTGTATATTATAGTCAATTTTTTCCCTCTTAACTATTGGGTAGGCAGGTATAAACAGGTAAGTCGGTACTAATAGTTTGCACCAAACCTAACGTTTTATTCTATAGGCGTCATACTTTCGATTAGTATGAAATTTGACTATTTAATGGGCATGTTTTTAAGCTCATGGGCTACCTTGTGGTAGTGTATTTTTTTTTCACTGCAAGAGCTCAAAGTTTTGTAAATGTTCGATCGAAGATGCCAAATTCAAGTTTACAATTATTATTTTAATTAAATATCGGTAGTTACGCGATATAATGTTTATCTAATAGCAACACTATTAAACAATATTAAACTAAAACTAAATTAAAAAAAAACATCTTCGTACACTAACCATGATCAAAAAGTCGAGTAAGGGTGTCAATTCTCAAAAAAAACAAAAAAGTCCAAACATCTTGAAAACCGTGCGACCTTTACTAAACCTATTTTAGCTTTAGCATAACGTCCTAAGTGCCCTCTATCCGTAGTTCAAGGATTGTCCACTCATTACCTAACACCTTGTATATTACGCAAGCAGATCTAGTTATGGGCCGATTTTGATAAATAATATGTCATTGGATTAGTCCAATGCTGGAAAATAGCATTGTTTTTTTTAATGATAAAGTACTGAAATTTCCTGAAACTGAAACCTAGAAAATTAAGAAAATAAGAAATAAACAGTTCACATACAATGACAATGATTACATGAATTACAGACGCATAGTGTCAATTTTGAATTTATCCTTCTTTTATGCCAATCACACTAAATCTTTTTTTTTCAAAAAAGTTTATATACAAGGTGACGCAAAAGTAATCACCCAATGTTCTTTGACTGTATTTTTTTTTAAATCAACACTTCGTTTTGCTTTTTATATTTTTTTCCTTTAAGTCGCGAAAATGATATCGGCCAACTGGCCGCCGCCTGTATTAATGACCATACGGGTCCGATTTATGGCATTTTTCATCACTCTTGCCAGAACATCAGATAAAGATAAAGATAAAGACATTTATTCAGTAAGTAGGCCGCACGGGCACTTTTACACGTCAAGAATCTACCAGCGCTTCACAAGAGAAGACCACTGCTGAGAAGAAGCGCCGCAAGAAACTCAGCAGTCAGTCATTTTTTTAAATATATTTAATATTACCATGGTACTACTTAGTCTAGCATTATATAAATCTATAAATAGCAAATTAAAAATATTTCAAATATCCTGCGTAGTTTCCGCAGGAAAACACACCAAAATCTTAAAAGAGAAAGAGAGAAAAGGAAAAAAGAACTCCTACGTATGTGTATATAAGACAAACATATATATATGTACATCAACGGTAGGAAAACATATCAATCTTATGTGGTCATCTTGCACCGTCTTCCGGCGCATCCGGCGATAGGTTCTCGCATTCTTGTCGGATATTCTCCTTGAGGGCTTCAAGAGTCTGTTTGTTGACATAGACCCGTGACTTTAAACCCCACGGATAAATCGGGCAACCTTGCCGCCCAGTGCAAATCACCAAAACGAGAGATTAGGTGACCCGGAAATGCAGCCCACAGAAATTCGGTTGTGGCTTGTGCAGTATGCGCCGTTGCTCGATCATGTTGGAACCACATGTTTTCCAGTCCCAATTCATCCATTTGAGGAAGGAGAAAGTCGTTGAGCATGGCTCTGTAACACTCGCCGTCTACAGTAGTCGATTGGCCCGCGGCTTTCTCGAAAAAATAACGCCCGATGACGCCTTCAGCGTAAACAGCACACCATGCAGTAACTTTGAGCGGGTGTAATGGCTCTTCGTGGGTTAGACGCGGATTTTCGGTGCCCCAGAAGCGATAATTCTGCTTGTTCACGTATCCACAGAGATGGAAATGGGCCTCGTCACTCATGATGATTTTTGATGAAAAGTTATCTTCCTCGTGGTTGAGATTCAGGATGGCTTGAGCGTAGTAACCTACGCGTTTGGCGGTCAACGGCTAACAGCTGATGAACTGTCTGCACTTTGTAAGGGAACATCTTCAAGTCTTTTACCAAATTTCTCTGTAAAGACCGCCGATTGATGCCCAATTGCGTGGCACGTCGTCTGGTCGATGATCCGGGGTCCTCTGCGACATCTTCAGCAACAGCCGCGATATTCTCAGTAGAACAACTGCTCCGGGGACGGCCTGACCTGGCAGCATCTCGTGCTGTCCCATACTCTTCTAGGCGAGTGGCTAAACGCCGTAGTGTTTGCCCAGTTGGCGTCGGACGAACGGGAAATCTTCGCCTAAATTCACGCTGCGCCAACAGCACCGACGAATTATTCCGCAAAAACATCGAAATAATTATTCCGCATTCTTGAAGAGTAAAGCGATTCATGTTTTGTTGACATGTATTTTGTATCTATTTTCTTCACAAATGTCAATACAGAACTGACATTTGCCGCTTTTTTTATAAATTATAGCATTACTTTTGCGCCACCTTGTACAAACTCATTCTCGCATATTTACAATTTTGATAAGTGATATGTCATTGGATTCGTCTCAAGCTGGAGAGTTGCATAAAACTCTTCGTTTTTTATTTTATTTCATGATAGAGTACCAAAGCCCGGACGACGGGAGCAAAAATGCACTTTTCACTGGTGCTTAATTAAATATCGACTATTGTATCGACATCCATACAAACAATTTTTGAATCCGAAATTTGTTGATCAAACTTATTATCTTAGGTTGTTACACAATATTACATCAGGTACCTAGGTAATCTTATTATATTATATTATTTAAGTAAACTAATTACATAATATAATTATTGTCAATATTTACCTGAAACCAAGCGAGTCATACAAACATTCTCTAATAGGGAATCAATGTATATTTTGAAAGTAAAACGTGCAATGAACGATATCAATATTTTGAGCGATCTAAAATGGATAAACAATAATGTGTCAATAATACCTAGTACCATAAAACAGTTACAAAACCAAAATTTAAGCCTGGAAACCAGCTTGAATATCGTTCAAAAGTTGAAAGTGCACTTGTCAAGATTACGTTTACATCCTCAAGTCAAAGTTATTCACAATAAATATCAGAATGTGTTGAAGAAAAACGTTGGCGTTTCAACTATAAAAATCTTAAATAATTTGATATCTGGAAAAGAAGTGGAACTGCGTAGTACAGAAGTAATTCATAACCACTATGAATTATTTAAATTTGCCCCGATTACTACAGTAGATTTAGAATGGTCCTTTAGTTGGCTGAAATGGATTTTATCACCTAGGCGCAGGAGTTTAAAATCGGAAAATGTAGAAAAAATACTAATTGTTTATTACGAAAATTATATAAAACATTTAAAAAAAATACAAACAACTCATTTTAATTTTGTTTGCAACACCTATATTTTTTCTGAATTTCGTAACGGTGGTCCAGTACGTACATCGTGCTTTATATCGACATTCTATGGACTTATAAAATGTGTGTCCTCGCACTATTGAGACGTCAACACATAATTTTTCCCGTCGTCCGGGCTTTGTAGAGTACTGAAAATTAATGTTACTAGCGTGCCTCCGCTTAAGCGACAATTTAAATATCTGGGGCACTGGGCTTACTAAGGACCTCAAAGACGATATGGACAGGGAGTGAAGGGTGCTATCAGCGAGGGCTATAGCCCGCAGGTATTACTCGTATTACTTATTGGTTTTATTATGTAAACGAATGATATTAAAGAGGACATTAAATTTAATTTCCTATTCATTACAAGTAGGTAGTTGCTTGTAATTCACATTTTTCAAAGGTACGAGGTGCGGTCCAAAAGTTTCCGGCCTAACAAAGAAAACAAGGACATATATTTACAAATCTTTTTTTATTTTTCGATATAGTCTCCCTCTGTTTCAATGCACTTTTCAGATCTCTTAATAATCATTTCTATCCCCTTATAAAAATACTCAGAAGTTTTGTCCTCAAAATGGGCGTAAACCGCACGAGTCACTTCATCATCTGAAGAAAACCTTCTTCCCCTTAAGTCTGCCTTAAGTTTCGAGAACAAATAGTAAATAGTATACTAAGTATATAGAAGAATAACTGACGCTGAAAAGAAAACCGACCCCACAGGCTGTGTGCCGGCGAGGGTGGAGCTAATACTTGGTGCCGAACCGTCTATCAGTCGACTTTCTGACCTAGTGTCAAACAGTTGTTTGTAATTACAACGAAAATCATTCGATTATAACGATTACCGGATTTTAATAATACCTACTTACTGCAAAAATGCCAAGTTGCATTGTGAATTGGTACAGGACCAATGCAAAACAAAGCGATATTTATATTCATAAATAAGTTATTGAAATTTAATTAAAATTTCATGGGCGTCATGGCCGATGTCATGCAATATGCGAGGTGAGGTCCAAAAATTTCTGGCTGGAGAAATATGGCGATTTAAAAAAATAAAAAGAATGTGTCATTTTGATTGTCATTTATTCTGCTTATTCGTGTATAGTTTTGAGGTTTCTGTTGGTTGTGGTTTTGATTTGACGACGTTTAGAATAATCGGAAGTCTGAAAGTTTTCGAAATGTTTAAGTTGGAAGTTGGAATATCGTTCCGTGATCAAGTTCCTGACAAAGGAAGGGGTCAGCCCGACCGATATAAAAAAAAGGTTAGATGCTGTGTACGGGGATACCTCTCCGTCACTTTCCACCATTAAAGAATGGAGTAAGCAGTTTCGTTTAGGTCGGGAGTCCATTGACGACGAACCTCGCTCCGGCCGGCCTGTGGAGGCACTCACCGTGGACTGCGTCAAATTAGTGGAAGAGGAAGTTCTGAGCGATCGAAGACTGAAGACTAAGGAAATAGCGGCAAGGACAGGGCTTTCAAAAACTTGTTACAGATTAATCTCTAATACTGTTATTTTAGTAACAGTGGCGACATCTTTGGACAACAGGAGGTAACACTTCGATTTAGTGAACTATTTCTTCTGCATTTTATTAAATGTTTGTTTTATCTTTAGGAAATCGTTTCTAGCGATATTATTTATTATTAGATATTGTTAAAAGCTGTTTCTTCTAATTTAACTTAATCTAAATATCTGATCGAAGTATCAATCGATATGTTCAACTCTAGGTTTGGTTATGGACGCTTGTCTATGGTAGGAGGGACTTGGATTTGGCTTGTCACTTGTCACTCTCGCAACCGCTACAGATATGTAAGCACGTAAAACTTACTCTGTGTGTGGGAGTCACGCTACGGCCGTATGGCCATCTTTTAACTTAGCTTCTTAATGCGCAATGCATCCTTGTGATATCTGGTGATTTTTCATAATGAACATGTAAAATCTAAGAAATGACGTTTCCTAAACTTAAGGCGAACATCGTTTAACGCATGGTAAAGTCGCCGCAGCTTTAGAACTTCTATAACCGGCCAAAACAGCCGGTGCTATGCTCTGCTCGGTACTTTGCTGTGTCTGCTCAGGGCTCTCTGCTCTCTGCTCTCTGGGTGTATGGATGTCTGTGCTCTCTAGGCCCCCTATCATGCCATGCTCTCTGACTGGGAGACCGTCTGTCGGCTCTGAGCACGTGTCTGTCCGTCTCTGTGCACGTGTCTGCACCTGCCTGCTTCTACTGGGTGTTCTTGCCACGCTGCCTGGAGATTGCGCGGTGTTGCTGCGGTCCATGCTTTCATCTGGACTTGTATGCTGTGCTTCTTCTTCTTCATCTTCATATTTAACTTCAGGTGAACTCGTTTCATACTACTCACACCTTCACTATACTCAAGGAGCAACGCTCGATAAACGTAGGGAAGTATGATTTAAGTGCACTGTCACAGTTACAGCGCATTAGTGTGTAAGGAGCAACGCTCGAATTAGGGAAGTATGATTTAAATGCACTGTCGCTGTCACAGCGCTTTAATATGTAAGCAACGCATGACATACTGTAGAGAGGTATGATTTTAATAACCCTGTAAATGTGCAGTGGTATCTGTCTAAATGACGTTTCATGAATCTTAACTGACAAGAGGTTAGTTTGTATAACTTTTACATTTAATCTCGGTGTAATGTACATTTTTGACGTACCGTAAAGTGGTATGATTTTAATAACCCTGTAAATGTGTAGTATATAAATTGTCACTTATAGTGTTAATGTAAATTCCTATTTTTTTAATTGTTATGTAACGTTGAAATCTACGGTTACGTCTGATACTCGTAATAGCGAAAGAAATGAGCTTTGCACTATGTTTATGTGAAATAAATTTGCCGAAATTTTAAAATGTGGTATAACTTTTCAACGGTAGATGATATATTAATATATGTATATATATTCTTAAAGAGAATTCAACTCTTTACAAGGTATGTAGAAGGTTGTTTTTCTCAGATGATGTATTTGCAAGTTAGAGAGCAATGTATGACAAAAACGTGAGGTCAAAAACACATTTTTGAAAATCAACCGTTTTTCGGAGTTCATATCTAGACAACTATTGAAAATAGGTAAAAAACATATAAAACAAAGTTGTACAAAATTTTATCAGCTTTAATAATGTAATACAACAAAATTTCCTATGACGCATTGTTTTCAAGATGTAAACAAAAAACAAAAAAATGGGACCTTCTTTGTGTCCCCCCCCTAGGGCTCACCTCCTAGGGGTGGGGACTTTTAGTATGTTTATCTCCTAACTAGTCGAAACAAAGTTCCGAAGTCAAAAATTCTGCTTTCAACTTTTCCAGCCACACCCCCTTTTTAAGCACTCATTGACAGAACTAAAGATGTAAATGGAGAATCCTAAGAACTGAAGTTTTTGAAAGCCCTGTCCTTGCCGCTATTTCCTTAGTCTTCAGTCTTCGATCGCTCAGAACTTCCTCTTCCACTAATTTGACGCAGTCCACGGTGAGTGCCTCCACAGGCCGGCCGGAGCGAGGTTCGTCGTCAATGGACTCCCGACCTAAACGAAACTGCTTACTCCATTCTTTAATGGTGGAAAGTGACGGAGAGGTATCCCCGTACACAGCATCTAACCTTTTTTTTATATCGGTCGGGCTGACCCCTTCCTTTGCCAGGAACTTGATCACGGAACGATATTCCAACTTCCAACTTAAACATTTCGAAAACTTTCAGACTTCCGATTATTCTAAACGTCGTCAAATCAAAACCACAACCAACAGAAACCTCAAAACTATACACGAATAAGCAGAATAAATGACAATCAAAATGACACATTCTTTTTATTTTTTTAAATCGCCATATTTCTCCAGCCAGAAATTTTTGGACCTCACCTCGCATATTGCATGACTTCGGCCATGACGCCCATGAAATTTTAATTAAATTTCAATAACTTATTTATGAATATAAATATCGCTTTGTTTTGCATTGGTCCTGTACCAATTCACAATGCAACTTGGCATTTTTGCAGTAAGTAGGTATTATTAAAATCCGGTAATCGTTATAATCGAATGATTTTCGTTGTAATTACAAACAACTGTTTGACACTAGGTCAGAAAGTCGACTGATAGACGGTTCGGCACCAAGTATTAGCTCCACCCTCGCCGGCACACAGCCTGTGGGGTCGGTTTTCTTTTCAGCGTCAGTTATTCTTCTATATACTTATTATATTTCGATGTTTGCAATAGCGGCCTCAGAACCCTACACATAAGAATAAATAATGACAACGTAGAAATGAAACTCCCGCTCCCGACGCGCGTGAGATACCCACCGCCTGGCGACGCCAGTGGTGTCAGTCAGTGAGGTCGTGCAGCGCGGCGCGCGTGGTCGTTGTATTTGATTCACCGCGCGTGTTGCGATTTGATTTTTTTAAACATTATTGCCGTTTATTTGGTAAAAATTACTCAAAACTAATTAATAGATAAGAATAGCTTTCTCTATAAAAAACAAATTAATGGTCCAGAAAGGAACATAAAAAGTAACTCCGAATCTCGGACTATAAAACTTATTGAGCTTAATCATTATTTTAAAGGTTATCTATAGACTAGTTTCCATGATTTATAGATGATTAATAGCCACATAACATAACATAAGCCATGTAATTTTCTGAAGATAATCTTTATATCATCAAAAAGTATTATTGATAAAACTCATTTTGAAACAATGTTTCTACGTTAAAGAAAAACATTTAAAAAAATCGCTAGTAACAGCGCTAACTTTGGGCGCGGAAGACAGATGGGCGTGGCAGAGGTGAAGGGGCGAAGTTAGGTACTCGTATTTAAAGCGTGACATTTGGTGCATAGTCAAGGGAGATTCGCTTCTTATGTCCTACACTGAGCATGGTCCGACAAGCTTTTGGCCAGCTTTTTTTCCTTGTCCTGAAATGCAGAACTTCGCGGGCTGTTTTTACAATAACTTTTCTGAGCACGTTGTAGAAAAAAACGTTAACTGGTATCTGTTACTACCGTTAGTGTAGCCATGGGTGTTACCAGCGAGCCTTCTTGGTGTCGCAGGTGCAGAGGAGCTCTCCGTCGGGGGCCTGCAGGAAGCAGTTGTGGTACAGCGGTTTGGAGCGCACGGCGTGCGGGTATCTCTTACTGACCAACGGGTTCTCTGGGTTACTGTTATTCTCTTTTTTTCTGTAACCAGAAATAAATTAAGTCAGGGACAGTCGATTTCAACTAAATCAGAATATTTATCTATTGATGAAGCCGTTTGAGTGTTCAGATCACTTTGGGAACCTTGTATGCTCCATTAGATCAACTAGATAACTAGTCACAGTAGTCACAGTGGCGGTACTGCCATATAAGCCCAAAAGCCGGGCTTGCCTTACAAAAATAACTATTCATAAAATCCACATACTAGGTAGGTATTTCACCTTCGCGCTCTCACTAAATTCTTCAAATCAAATTACATGCAACAGTAGTAGGTACTAAATTTGACCACGCGCTGCCGCGCCACCGCCGCGGCACGGTGCGGCAGGCAAGGCAGCACTATCGCTGTGCGGCGACGAGTCGAACTCGCTTGAGACGCAGTCATCTCGCTCGCACGTATTGGCTTGCAAGCGGGCTTCTATATCAGCCGGTGTATACCTTTCTTTCTTACCCATTAAAAAGGCTTACTGATGAGATATAACTATTTTTTAGTTCATATAGCAAATAGTATCTACGAGATTTTAAGCCCTGCATGCGTATGAAATTGTACCCGAGTCTATAGTACGAGTAAAATGCGAAATTCGCGCAGGCGCTGGGCGCGCGTTGAGCCGCGTTAACGGCCAACTTCACATCATTGCTATTTGTTGACAAATACTTTTACTTACTTGTTGAATTGTTTTGTTTAAGACTTTGAGCGGTCAGTGCAGTAATAAGTATTTTGTTTGTGGTGTTGTGAGTTGTGATTCAATTAGATTGACAATGGAGGAAGTAGTCCCGTGTGACTGTGATAACTTAAAGTGTGCACAAACTTTGCTTGTCGACGGAAAGGTAAAATGTTTGAACTTTACTGTACTTAGTAAATCGCACAAAAGACAGTTTAACAGGTCAGTGTACAAAACTCATTGGATTGTTGTTTGTTCGCACTCTAATAAGTTATATTGCTGGTGTTGTATTTTCTTTTCTAACGATCTGGAATACATCTGGTTATGACGATTTAAATAATTTAGCTAGCGCCATTAAAAGGCACTTGAATTCTCAAAAACACATGAACGCGGTAATTTCTTTTAGTAATTTTGGTAAACAGCGAATTGAGACATCTTTATCGCGCCAATTATCAGAGGAAATTACAAAACATAACATGCGTATTGACAACAATCGTAACGTTTTTCAAAGACTAGTCGATGTTGTTTGTCATTTAGCACAACAAGAACTTCCCTTCAGAGGTCACGATGAGTCTAAAACTTTATTGAATAGGGGTAATTTTTTAGAGCTTGTGTCGCAGCAGTTGCTACAGTAGCATAAACACCACACTAGTTAAAGTACTTAATTGGTTTATTAGCAACAATTTGCTACTAAATGCTAAGAAAACTAAACTGTTTGCAAATCGTAGATAACGCAATTTTCCTAGGCATACATAACAATAGATAAAAATTTGCGATGGAGCTGTACTGGCAGGTAAACTAAGTTCGGCAGCTTACGCCATTAGGAAAATTAGACAGCTAACAAATGTTGAGACAGCTCGTTTAGTTTATTATGGTTATTTCCTTAGTGTCATGTCGTACGGTATTCTGGTTTGGGGCAGCTGACATATTTGTGTTACAAAAAAGGGCCATTCGTTCTATTTACAACTTAAATTCCCATGACAACTTAAGAGAACTTTTTAAGGAAATTAATATCTTAAGTGTAGCCTCTCAATTTATATATGAGAATATTATTTATGTTATTAATAAGTTGGATTGTTTTACAAAAAAATCTGATATACATAATTGAAATACTGGAAATAAAAATAAAATCGCTATTCAAAAATTGCGCGTCCGTAAAGTATATAAATCATTTGTTGGTCAATGCATTCATTTCTATAATAAATTACCTCACGTAGTATTTAAAGTTACCCTTCCCAGCACTTAAAAATTACTTGAAAAAGTCGTTAATGTCTAAAGCGTATAGGATCGAAGACTATCTAATAGACCAAAATGCTTGGCCTAAACCAGAAACTTAATCAATAATATATATTTTTTCAAATTCAAAATCTTTATCGTGTCTAGGGGACACCTTGATGTAGGAAACATATCAATCTTATGTGGTCGTCTTGCACCGTCTTATACAGGGTGTAATCGTTAAGTGTGTCCAGGCGATTATTCCGTAACTATTACAGATATCAAAAAACTTCAAACTGATATCGAAAGTACGTTACCTGATCAGTAGAATTACATCAATAACTTTTTTAAATCAAACGAGAAATTTCCAATATTTTGATATTATACACTCCCATACATTTAGGGGAGGGCTATGTCCAGCAGTGGACGTCTTTCGGCTGACATGATGATGATGATACATTTAGTATGAGATTAGTAGAAAGGTTTTAGTTTCCTTATTTTAAGAGGTCTAGTACTCATTTTAACTTAATCATATTTAATGATTACGTATGATATGATAATAATGATTTTCAAGTAGATACACGTGTAGATTAATTTTATCTTACTACTTCAAATTAGTAATAAACCTTGTTTCAATATCGCATTCATTTAAACTGGCTGAAAAGCAACACACTACAAAAATAACAAAAAAACTCTTTGGTGTTCGTTCTAAATTCAAAACCTTTATCGCGGGTTGTCGTTCCCGCCAATTTATTGTGTTTTTTAATTTGCGTTAATAATCGAGATTATTTTCAATTTTTGATTGAAAAATGGCATATTCCAATAGAGAGAAGAGGGATATGCTAAAAATGTACTGCAAATAACATTGTAACAAAAGAGCACCAATTATCGCCTACAGAAGAGAGTACCCAGATAGAGAATGATGATGTTGGGTTAATAAACAGTTTCCTTTAATATCAGTTCTAAGCTAAAATAACCTTTTAAAATAAGGAAACTAAAACCTTTCTACTAATCTCATACAGCGTACAGTCGGCCGTAAAAGTTCTGAACTTCCGCAAGGAGCTCTGGCTTTGTAGTGACGATTTTCCCGCTAGATGTGGTCAGCTTCGTCAGATGGCTCCGACCTAGCTGCTGAACAAAGACCTTGGATCCCCGATTCTGCTCAATCGCTTCTTTAATGGACCGCGTATTGGAGTTTCGAAGGTCGCGTCATACCAGCTTTGAGATCCTTTCGTTCAGAGCACGTTGGTCTGACGAAGTGACTCCTGGGTCTTCCCGTCGCTTTTGCATTAGCTGCAAAGATTCCGCAGAAAGTTTGGACCCCCTGCCGGTGCGTTGTGTCACACAGAACTTTGTCCCCTCTTCCCTTAGGATATCGACCACTTGGTCAAGTTCTTGGTCTATATCAACGTCAGTTGTGGTTTCCAAGGCAGCAAATCTGTTCTCCAGTTTCAATTGGAATGTTTCAGACCCCATCACGGATTGGAGCATATTTAACCGGAGACTTCATCAGACGGACGCGTTCGAGCCTGTAATTAATATCTAGAGTGCCTCTGACCAGTCGGTGATCACTGCCGGTTTTGAACCTATTGACCACGGAGACATAAATCTAATATACGCCTTTTGTCCGTCATAATGAAGTCTATCTTATTTTTAGTCACAGCGTCGGGGCTTTGCCACGTCCACTTCCGTTGGGGCTGTTTCTTAAATAATGAATTCATTAAGAAAAACCCCTCCTATTCCAGGTAGCTGATGAGTAGACCCCGCTATCGGAGGTGCAAAATGTTAGCTGTCAAGTTCTTAGGGATGGGTAAAGATATTTATGATTTCGATATCGATATTGTTATTATTTCTGTACAATTAGTTTTATATGTACCTATGCCATTTAACATGTTTTTTTTGGGATCCATGATAATCATTATCATCAGAAATGTAAACCATTATCAGTACATCAAAAACACTATGGTTGCTATTTTACTTTTCTAATGTTTCGGGTTGCAGGGCATTGCATAAACGCTCTTAAGATAAACCTTTTCAATAAAGGTATAATACTGGCCACTTAAACAGGTAATAAATTATTTACGTCAACAGATAGTCAATGTCATATAGTCCCGTTTTATAAAATAAACACGTTTAATTAAAGTTCTAGACTGTCATGATGGTAAAAAAAAAAATAGCGATGTTTTGACGTATTACCGACATATAGCTGTATTTCAAAATATTTGTTACCCATCCCTATGAACTTGACACTCTTGACAGCTACCATTTTGCACCTCCGATAGCGGGGTCTACTGATGAGCATTTGCCCCCTGTGATTTCTGCTTCCAAATCCATGTGGTCCTACTACCGATTCGCCGCTTGAATGTACTCCCACTTTAGCGTTGAGATCCCCCATGACAACGTTGAAGTGAGCTTTTTGGGTGTGGTGCAAAGCTTTAGAAATATCCTCGTACATTTCCTCCATTTCATCGTCAGTGTGTCGATGTTGGTGCAAACATTTGGATAACCTCGAGGTTGTACCTCTCGGTAAGTCTGATCACAAGGTATGCTACCCGTGTCGACACACTGGAGATTTCTATTACATTGTCACAGAGGATCTTATGGACCAAGAACCCGACACCACCCTGCGATGATTGGTCACCTCCTCTGAAATACATAAGGTGGCCCGATTGTAAGGTAACGGTATCCTCCGCCTCTCTTCGGACTTCACTTAGCCCCAAAACGTGCCATCTTATGTTTTTCAGTTCCTCCTCCAATTGTGCTAGATGATGATCGAGGCGTAGCGTTCGTCCGTTGTACTTAGCCAGTGTCAGTCTGTTGGCGGCCTGCCAACTCCCAGGGATTCTTAGCACCCCCTGCCCCACCGTAACCATGGCCAGGAATAGCAGGGCGACCGGGAACTGGGGGCCGTGGTATATGTGTGCTTGCCACGTGAGGTGTTGCCCATAATCGCCACGCTGGGCAGGCGGGTTGGCGATCGCAGAATTTAGTTCCGCACCGGAGATGCTGCTGCCCACCTCCGTCAGTTCGCCAGAGCCTCTTCTGTTGTTTAGTAGGATGACCACGTGCAGGTTGAGGTTGGCTTGGGTCAAGAGATGGTATTTTGCCCCTTCATCCCAACACACGTAACATACGCTGTCTGATCTCCGAATGCGTATTCCCTTCTTTAGTCAAAAACTTAATCACCGCACGCTGCTCGATTTTGTCCATTTTCAATTTTTCTACCGACATGTTCGAAACAATTGTAGAAGACAAATAAACGTGATGCAATAAACACATGAATGTAATAGGTACATTTTTAAAATAGAATAACAAACGAATATAAATCCATACCAGCCAACATTATTTTTTTATATATTTCTGACCAAGGATATTAGTTATCAGCCGCCCCTCGTACTTTCGTAAATGAGTTTCAAGAACAAACAAAATAACTATATATTTTCGATAACGATACCGTTCACAAAATGCCTTTTGATATGATCCTCACTGGTAAATTCTGAATTCAAATTCAAATATAACATATTATGTAAACAGTGCTTTTCTGAAAAAAAAAATGAATGTACTGTAAGCGTCAGAGAAAAATATCCACCCCTGATTCTCATTTAGAACTGTACAAAAATTCATCAATACTGGAAAAAAAGTCGCGACGTGGCCGAATGTATTACACGTAAGACAGACGGTCTGGAGATAGCAAGTTCAAATCCCAGGAGTGACAATCTATCTTTTTATTTTTTATTTTATTTACCAATGTTGCTGATTGATCATAGTAATGAAATTCATCATGCATTTGTTTTAAATTATTAAAAAAACTGTCGTAATTTGGGTAAAATTTTATTTTATTACAATTTGCTAACTTGCTAAATTTATTTAATTCATAATAAATAACAGCGAGAAATAAAAAACGAGATAAAAAATATTTAATTACATTCCCGAGTGGTTGCCGGGTTAGATTAGTGCCAATCCATGTCTTCCCGTGGATGTCGTAACAGGCGACTAAGGGAATAAAGGCTTGTAGTACTGTTAAGCGATGGGCTTGCAACCTGTCACTAATACCGCTGGTAAACATCTTAGCCTATTTTTGCAAAATGTGGTTACTGAATTATCAACAAGTTTTTAAAGTTCTAGGTAATTCTGTAGCTCTGCCTACCCACTCTGGGATTACAGGCGTCAAGGTATGTAGGTATGTGTCAGTATTTGTGTGTTATATGAATATTCATAACAGGTCCCTCAAATTTATTTTACCAATTTCTAATTAAATTGTTGGTAAATAATGTAATGAAAATGAAAAACCCTATTGAAACATTATGCTTTCTTTTACTTAAGTCGTTACTATAAATGTAATTTACTTCTGTTTTTTAATAATAGGAGTTGTTTCAAAAGTGAACTATTAATATTACGAGAGAACTAACATCCTAAGTAGTATTGCAATTTACTTACATCTCTCGAGTTTAATCAGAATTTGAAACAACCCTAAATAGTAAACAAACAAACGAATATTACTTATATTGAAAACTGTGGGGTCAAGACAAGGGATACCTACTTCACTGACATAATTTTAATTATTATTTAATAGCGCAGTTCGTGGCCGTCACTGTCTATTATTTGTTGGAGCCGGCTTCTCATACCCGCAACCATGTTGGCACGCGCAGTACTGCTTCGCATCAGTTCCCAAGTTTTGGTTACTTCTTGGTCAATTTTTTTTTGATCTTACTTCACTTGGTTCCCGGGCCATTTATCCCCACTAGTTTTCTATAGGATTCAGATCCGGACGTATATACGGCCAGTAAAAATGGTAATGTCTGTTTGTGAAGTGAGCCATTCTTGGACGAGTCGTGACCAAAGCGCCGAACTGTCCTGGACTGGATAAATCTGGCCTTCAGGGTATGCGACTCGCACTGACGGCAGCATGACGTCCGTCCCTCAACACCTCCAGACATCACTGTCCGTTCAAGCGGCCACCGACTTTCACCAATTCTCCTACCGTTCAACAATCTTACCGTTATACCCATCTCTTGTGCTATATTAGTAATATTGTTATTTTGTTTCCAGAGAACAAAAAATTTCGAGTTTAAAAATGTCAAGAGGTGAGTTACTCTCTGAATTTTTAATAATCTTTAATAACTGTCTGTACTTGTTAAATAAGGGCCACACACCAACCTTCGTTACTAGGGCTAGACAGGAAGTACTTGATATAACATTCTGAAAAGGTAGCTAAATGCCTAACCAACTGGCATGTCAATTCCAAAAACTCAATGTTGATGACCTCAAACATATTCTATTCGAGGTAAAAAGATCCCTAGATAAAGAACCACAAAAACTTAGGAACCCAAAGAATACATGCTGGGACACCTACAGGGACTATCTCAAAGAATACCTAACAGACCTCCAAAAATATGTTAAACTCCAGATTCTCTCAATTGCGGAGTAAACAAACTCTCAGAAGGCATTAACAAAGCCTACTAGAGAAGCTGCCCGCTGAAAGGATCTAAAATAAACAACACAACGACGTGGTGGAACAAAAAGCTGGAAAGGCTTCGCAGCTCCACACGGCGTATATTCAATCACTGCTCTAGGCCGCAAGATTGGGAAAAATACGGTAGAGCTTTGACGGAATATAAAAATGACATCAGAAAAACCAGAAGAGCGTTTTGGAGACGATTCTGTCAAGATATAGCCCAAAAACACAAACGGGCTAAAATTCACAGAATACTCGCCAAGACACCCACAAACTATCTCGGCCTACTCAAAAGACCAGATAATACCGTTACGACCACAGAGAGGGAAATTCTTGAACTTCTCAGGGTAACACACATTCCAGGATGCCCGGCAGGGGCGACTCCGCGTCGGGAGAGTTAGACATCACAGGATTTTAAATAAAATAGCACATTAGCACACACAACACTCTATAATACCACTACCACAATATGTAATTACCAGTGATCGGATTTCACGGTGCAAGACTGTGGGATATAGAGTAGAAATCTTAATATGGATGTGACTAAAATCCCGGGATCTGGTTCGAAAAGAAAATGCGATTGTTGGGATATTTATAAATAGGCATTCGGATGGGATTTTAGACGTGTAAAGAAATCGATTAAACATATAAAATATTGAGAAAATAATTGTATGCTATTTCAAAAATATAATATCTGTGTGTAGTGTGGTGAACTGATAATGCGTACCGTATTATATATTTTATTTATATTCATACCCAAAGACTATTTGGCAGATCAATTTTTAAACAGAGTATAATAACAACTAACTTTTTTTATTTTTTTTAGTGATGCAACGAATACTACTTTTACGAATACGAATACGAATACGAATATCAAACCTACTATTCGGCGAATACGAATACGAATACGAATATCTCGCCATGGTAATCAAAGACTTATTTATTTGAATAATGTTTACTCTTCTAATAATTAAAATTTACAACAGGCAAATTTTTATTTAAAAAACATAAAATTTGTAGATTTTCTGGTTTTAGGCGATTTTTTTTTCAGTCTGGATGTTCCCAGCCGTTGAAAAAAGTCTTTCCGAGGCGACTGTACATGGCTTCAGTGAAAAATATTTTTGGGCGAGCTTTTTCAGACTTGGAAAATGGACATCTTCTCGCCAAAAGGCCAAAAATATTAGTTTTTAAATATTCGTATTAGTATTCGCCGAATACGAATATTCGGTAAATGTCTTCTATTCGGCGAATACGAATATTCGTATTCGTATTCGTTGCATCACTAATTTTTTTACATACCTACATTTTTTTTTTGTCATAATATTTATTTTACACGTTTAAATTGTATTGAAATTTATTTGAATTAATAAAATCAGAATAATATTTAACAACATAAGTCCCGGAACCCCGAGGCATATCCATATTAGCATAATGTTTGAGGTCATTCACCCCGTGTTGCACCGGGATATCGGATCATTGGTATTTACTATAGGATTGAACAAAACAATATATTTCGACACCTCTAACACTCGCGTAAGATGTATTTTAACAAAAAGCAAGTCAGAGTAACTTTCAGTACAAGTTACCGGACCATAATGGCGGCGGCAGAGAAAAACCATATCAAATTTCCCGCCATCGCAAGGTCAACCTCTGATTTGCAGAAAGTCAAAACAAAGTCCCATAAATTATTTCTCTGTAGATTTAAAAACATAAAACTCATTCAAAAATATTTTAAACCGAGAAACAATATTAAAATTGATTAATTATAAAGTTCTATTACAAAATAATTTCTAATTTTGTTAATTAAAATGCAAGATGATAACAATTCTTATGAAAAGTTTCCTGGAGGAATTAGCTCTCAAATATCTGATTTTAAACTTTACTTTAATAACAACGTCGATATCATATAATCTCAAAGGTTATTTACTTATAAATAAAGTAAATATGAATTTTGATGTCTTTAAAGGTGACAATTATTTAAGTTTTAAATAAACATAACTTGTAATGAAACATTTGTTCTGTTAGATATAGTTTCAATTTAAGCCGCACGGTGGCGCTTGTGCGCACTCCCATATATACTTCCGATGACACCCAGCGATGAACCCAAAGAAATCAACCAGATCACAGGGCGCATAGAGCTGATTGGAACCAGGCCATAAACATCTTCAGGCCTAACAATGTTAAATGGGCTATTGAGAAATTCCAACCATTTAAATCAGCGCGAGAAGATGGAATCTTTCCGGCCCGTCTTCAAAAGGGAGATAAAATCCTCCTCCCGCGCATGGTTAAAATATTTCGGGCAAGCTTTGCCTGGGGTATAATACCAGAAAATAATATATCTGAAAGTACGTCTAGCAAACCTATGTGACAGTTGAATAAATACGTATCAAGTTAATATTAACATTAAAATAATAGTTAAAATATGCTTACATGTTATCATTTTGGTGTCTGTTATGCTTCATTTTGAAAGCGACATCCAAATATTGACTACACAATTCATTAACATCCTTGTTATTAACATTGAACCAGCCAAATGTGCTTCCTTTGTTTCTGCATTCATTTATAAGTGTTGCAAAAATCTTGATAGCTATGTGTGCATCTGCCGCAGCATACATTACTTGGCTACTTGTTAGCTGTTCAACTTCCCAGTCACTGCAGCGCACCTAGAAACGAAGACATTTTACTAAGGCGATTAAATACCAAAAAATACAAAAAATTTACAAATTGATAAAATTAATTGTAATTGTAAGGTAAATATGTAAGGTTAACTGCCAATTCAGAGAGTGACTCAGAGGGCTTGGGGACCCATCTCCTGGACCTGCCACTATTCAATTACACTAACCCGGTCGAATCAGTTACAGGCGTTGCCGACCGACTGGAGTTCCCATCTCGTGATTGTTTACATAATTTACTCGTACATAATGGATGAGAGGACAGTACGTCGTGTTCACACTACTTCCTTCATATAATGCGGTGATAACTGATAACCCATCAAATCGAAATTACACACACACACATGTCCACCAAGACTATGCCTTCATGATCTAATCGCATCTGGTAACCGGACCAATTATTGCGCCATAAATTGATTTATACAATTACCTTCCAGTTCTTATCCAACACAATGCTCAATAGAGACTGGGAGAGAGCTGCAAGGCCTCCAGCATTGTACCCATTGAGCCGAGCCAGGTGGCGCAAGTCTAGAGAGTTTTTGAGGATAGCAGAGTAATCTTGAAAAAGGTATTTCGCATCATCGGTTGGGGCAACTCCTACTTTATAGATGGTGTTGTCTTCAAGTAAAGTCTAAAATATTGCAATAATCTTATGAAACGAATTCACCTTAGGTACGAACTAATTTAATACAAAACCATGATTCTGATAAGACACTTTATATGCCATTGTAACAATGGCTTGCCACGTGTCATGCCAACGCAAAACCTTTTTTTACCACCAGTAATCACAATTACTTATGATTTGATGAAAAAGCACACATTAGGTGAATCGCAATTCCCCACGTTCTAATGGGCTTAAAATTATGTATCTCCTCTACTTATATCAAGTTGACAATATTGAACTACTGTTATACAGGGTTATTGGTAAGTCGACCTATTCCCGTTAGGAGGTGATAGGGGTGACTATTTGCGATAATTTAAAAAAAAGTATCAATTTAAATCTTATTTTTTTCTGATTTATAATAGTAGTTTATGAAATTGTTGCATAAAGAGGGGTATTAAAACACGAGTGTGTGTTTAAGAACCGAGCCGCTACGCGAGGTTTTTAATAGTTTCACACGAGTGTTTTAATACCTGGTTATGTGCAGTTTCATACACTACTTTATCTACTCTCTTACATTGCGATTCAACCTACTAAATAAAATGAATGAACAATGAATGGCGCCAAAACCTAGCACATCACCGCGCATGCGTTAAAGCGGGCGCTGTCACAGACAAGTAAAAATTGGAATGAAAACTTTTTGTAATTCTGTAAAAATGACGCGAACCGCATGTGCGTTCCATTATAAAAAAAATAAAAATATGGAACCTCGTCGGTGACATTAACTTTTTGGATTAACTTGTATCGTAATGGTAAAAAAATTACTTTATAACATTATTTTGTTAGAGAAATAATGTTATAAAGTGATTTTTTAATTTTTTTTCGGTATTGTGTTTATAAAGTATGCCAATATAAATTCGTTTTGAATTTTATAATTCGAACTTTACGATATGAGAGTAGATAAATACTATTAAACACTGGTTATTTCTCAATATTGAAACAATAATTATCGGTTCAAATTTAAAAAAGCGAGACGTAAAACGAAAATTTTTCAATATTTTTTTGCGATCGCTTTCCACTAAAATGCCTTAAAAACAAAAAAAACGTTATGAAACTTGGCCTGCAGATTATTTTAAAAACTTAACTGTTTTGTTAGCTCTCCAAGAATGCATAACAACTAGGAAGTTATTTTAAAAAAACTGAAAAAAAAACATCACGAAGGAAGCGGGCGGAAATTCGTCTTCGAACTAAACTAAAGTCAGAAATGAAACTTCAAAAATTAAAATAAAAAAAATACCAAATTTAAATCAACTTTTTTTATTTGCTTTTGTACAAAATGAAATCGCTGTTCTTATGCAATATTTAAAAAAATATTATCTGTACACGTTTGAGAATGCGAGGCCGAAAAATAAAAAATACATGTTTTTTTATCAAACTCCAAGATAAATTATACGAAAACAGAAAAAATTACCAATACATTTGGCGTGCAGATTACACGTTGATAAAAAACATGTATTTTTTATTTTTCGGCCTCGCATTCTCAAACGTGTACAGATAATATTTTTTTTAATATTGCATAAGAACAGCGATTTCATTTTGTACAAAAGCAAATAAAAAAAGTTGATTTAAATTTGGTATTTTTTTTAATTTTAATTTTTGAAGTTTCGTTTCTGACTAGTTTAGTTTGAAGACGAATTTCCGCCCGCTTCCTTTGTGATGATTTTTTTTCAGTTTTTTTTTAAATAAGTTCCTAGTTGTCATGCATTTTTGGAGAGCTAACAAAACAGTTAAGTTTTTAAAATAATCTGCAAGCCAAGTTTCATAACGTTTTTTTTTGTTTTTAAGGCATTTTAGTGGAAAGCGATCGCAATTTTATTTTTTTTAAATTTCGTTTTTCGTCTCGCTTTTTTAAATTTGAACCGATAATTATTGTTTCAATATTGAGAAATAACCAGTGTTTAATAGTATTTATAAATCAGAAAAAAAAATAAGATTTAAATTGATACTTTTTTTGTAATAAATTTTTCAAGTTGAATTGCTGACTAATTTAAAAAAAAACAAAAAAACGCGAAAACTCAAAAATGGTTCACTTTTGCATAATGCATATGAGCAGGGATCGGACGTTTGGTGCCGATGACGTCAATTTGCATACAGGATGATTAAAAATGAAAGACTACTATTGAAAGGTTGAAATTTGGTTCGAGTATCGCCGAACAAGTTTTCCATAGCCCTGAGTACATTAAGATGGGCAGTAACAAAAATGATCGAGTAATATTATCAATAGAACACTATTCTAATGATGTAATAAAAATTGTATGATTAAATTGTCATAAATACCTACTATTCCGGTATCGACATTCATAAAAGAAAATTGACTAACTTTAGTAATACATACACATCCATAAAGTCACGCCTTCGTACCCAGAATGGGGTAGGCAGAAATACAGAATAAAAACTTGTTTATAATTCTGTAACCACATCTTGCACAATTAGGCTAAGATGTTTACCAGCGTATTAGTGACAGGTTGCAAGCCCATCGCCTAACAGTACTACAAGCCTTTTATTCCCTTAGTCGCCTCTTACGACATCCACGGGAAGACATGGAGTAGCACTAATCTAACCCGGCAGCCACACGGGCACTTTAGTTCTAAATGGTTGAAAAAAAAATGGTCTGTATTTTGACTGCGATTAAGTTGTATTTTTAACTCAAAAAAAATCCGCTTTAATCATGATTTGTTTATTTGTACCTGTTAATACCTAAACATTTCCTGAAAACAGAGCATCCTGTGTGTAAAATGACGTCATTTTGACGTCATCGGCACCAAAAGTCCGACCCCTGCATATGAGGGTCAAAATTATCGCAAATAGTCACCCCTATCACCTCCTAACGGGAATAGGTCGACTTACCAATAACCCTGTACACAACAAAGCCCTACTAATAAGCACTACTACTACAAAGCATACTTGAATAGGTACTGTACTGCTTAGGGTTTCAGCTGAACTAGACCAAGGCTAGAGTCCGGTTTGGGCTGTGAGTTGTTTTTCTTTATACATATTCCTTGTTGCCTCACTGATGATAATTATCTTCTTTTTTTTTTTATTTAGTATTTGTCTGTTTTAACAAATTGTAACAAATTTAATTTATTTATTAATTAGTATAAGTGGTTTATTATTACCATAGAAGTTAAAAAATAAAATAAATTCATTTCCGACGATTCCGATTCTGATTCCGATATTTATGAATATCTTTGTCAATTGTTGTCTAATTCTGAACAACTTTCTTTATTTGAAATGGTATGCACACATCAAACAATTTCAAATACTTATCGAAAATATCAAAATAATGTTTTGATTCTCGGACATTTTTGATGCGAATGCGAGCATTTTTGATTGATAATTATATTTTTTTAAATTTTCAGGTAATAATAAGTATTATTATTGGTTGGGTATTTAAATGCCAAAATGCATTTAGTGTAAATAAACTAGTCTGACTGTTAAGAATCTAGTGCCAAACTTGGCTCCTTTTGAAGTTGGACTATTTTTTACATTTATATATTTGGTGGGCTTGGTTATTATGTCCCATTAACCTATGTCAAAATAATTGTGCCTCAACTCCGTCGTGCCGTGCCGTCTTTAAAAAACCTACTAAACAGGATGAAATATTGACCGATCCGCTGGGAACCGCCTACATACATGAAATATATGAAATGTGTTCATAAGTTTTGAGACAAAAATTGTACTTCAAAAAATAATTGTAATAAATAATACTGGCATTTTTGGGAGGCGATGCAAATCTATAAAAAGAACATCATTTCAAAATTTGAAGCAAATCGCTTGAATAGATCCCGGAAAACAGAACATTAAAAGAAATCACAAGTCGAGAACTGTCACAGTTAAGATGTTGATACCTACTCAGGATAAATATTCTTCACTGATTACTTGTTAAACGGCGTATTTTAATCTGTTACATTTGTGAAACAATATATTTGTGAAATTAATAGTATATGAAACGTTAGTTGTGAAATGAACTCTTGAGAAACATAGTATAAATAATATAGTAATTTCAAAATTCCAAATGTTATAATTAATGTTAAATTAATGTCATTATTTTCTATTTTAAAAACATTTAAAAATAATATGCGTCCAATCATTTAGAAAATGTCTTCCGAAAGATTGATATGTATAATAAGGGAAATATCGCCCGGATTGAGATTGGATTCCTAATCAGGTATTATTTTGCCGAAAGTAAAAAAAAACCAAAGTGTGCCACCCTTAATATTTCTGCTATTTGAATTTTGAATGAAGCATCTAATAATTTTACATATGTTACCCCTGTTACCGCGACCTTTTGGAAATCATTGCGTAACGATACTGAGCGAGAGCGAAATTTGTTATTTACATAGGTTTGAATGAAAAAAAAAAAAAAAAAAACAGCCAATTTATAACCATATCGTCGCTATACTTACTCAAACTCGTATCTGCAGAAACCGATGTTTTCAGTAGAGCTAAAAAACTATTTATTTCATAAATTATTCATTACCAAAGTTTTTCTGTAATCATATTATCTTATAAACAATATAAAATGATTATTAGGCAGCAATAGCTCATAGTTTATCCTTGAACTTCAGAAGTTATGAATAATTTTGGAGATACGAGTTTACAGTACTAAAGTGAACATTGAAAGAGTTGCTTACGAGGTTTTAAAGTTTATATTTCAAATATCCTTAATTCGTAAAAACTAAGTCAAACTAAACAAAAAATTATTCTTGATGCAATGAAAACAGTTTTTTTACTATTCGTGGCGTAAAAGGTCATAGAAACTATGGTAATCTTGAGGAATCACTGCTTTCAAGCTTTGCAGATCATTGTACTTCTTTTAGTGATCGTCAAAGATCCGCGGTATAGTTTTCGGAGGTCATGGGACGAAGGCAACCGTCGGTTCAAGCGTTGAGGTAACAGTTTCCAGTCGTTATCAAAGTTCAGTTTATAATTAACTCCCGATTGGGAATATTGTAGTGCTCTTATATTGATAACGCAGGGATCACCAGACTTGTTGCCTGGTCTTATGGATTTGTAATATCCCAGACTTGAAGTCTTTGAAAAAATTGTGGTCAACGTATTTTACTTGGTATGGCGGTTTTGCTCTAGCATCTTTTATAATCTGAATGAAATCTGCTGGAACATAAAGCTACCTATGTTTTTTCCGTCTTTCTATTGTTGAATGAACAGAGTCGCATTCCATTTGTGTATGTCCAACGACCAGATACTTTTGGTAATTTTTTGTGTTATATTTAATAGCATAATCGAGTAGGGCATTTGCAAGCGTGACATTGCGATTTTGTGCGGCACAACCGTCACTGAAAATAACGATAGGTTTATCTTTATCTTCAATACCTTCTAGGTAGTCTAAAACACAAGACGTAAATATGTTTGCATTGTTTGCACTGCTTGTAAATCAATAGTAAGCATGTGAATGATTCCATCTAAACACTTCTTTTTATCTTCTTGTTTTTCAGTTCTGGCTCTATCTTTTTCTTGTATGTGAGTACGATAGTTTTCCTCGTGAACAATTTTATTTTTATAGCCATAACCATAACACAGATCACATTGACCTTTCTTGGGTCTGTATATTCCTAAATAATTTTTTTTGACAACACCTAGGAAAGTTTTATACTTACGTAGCTTTGAACTTACTTGGGATGCTTGTTTCAATTAAATATTTTTCATAGACGCGATATAAATCAGCCCATAAATTGTAATCCACCTCTACAAATATTTTGTCACTGTCTTGTCTACAGTAATAACATTGATAACAAAGTTTATCCTATTTATGTATTTACGAGGTTTATGCAGTTACGAAAATTGTGTCGTATGAGATACGAGGAAACCATATCACGATTTACTCTTAACTCTTTGCTTCAATCAAGATAAGAGTTAATTTTAACGATTTAACACAAAAAGGTCTAGTCATATACTTAAAAAATCAAAATAGGTAAAAAAATCAGATACGAGGTTGAGTAAGTACGACGACGATATATACTTTGATTTGGAGAATCTGTCGATACGAGTAGCGTAAGGTTGTATTTCCTGATTGTAATTGGTTATGGTCTTATGGATGAACTTCGCCAAAATGCTTGGATATGTTTTCGTTGGTAGATAATACATATCCGTCCTAAGTAATAAAAAAAAACACATTTCTTGGTTGCGTCATATAATTATAAAAATAAAAACAGCTTATTAAATTTGGGACGGATTAAGATGGACACTAACCTAAGTCCGTTACATACGAGGGCCGGTCCAAAAAAAGTTAGTCAACGGCGTATTATTAACCCTATTGATCTTTTTGTGTAATGTAATGTCACTCACCAGTAACATTCAGTATTTTTTTATGAAATTAGAAAAAAAAACATCATGGGCATAATTTTTCATCAAGATAACGTTTCTGCTCATACGGCTGCCAAAACCATGCATTTTTTTAACAAATCACGAGTGCAACTGCTACCACACCCTATAGCCCTGACCTGGCTCCGCGTGTTTCTTTATATTCCCAAGGAAAAAAAACATTATGTGGACGACAATTTTCGACGGCGGATGAAGCAGTGGACGAATTCAGGCGACTTTTTTGACCTTCCGCAATATCGGTTCTTTTCCTGTTTTGAAAGTTGGTTTAGTCGAATGCATAAGTGCATAAATGTAGCAGGGGAATAATTTAAAAATTTGTATTTTTTTTTAAATTATATTCCTTTTATTTTTTGTTCTCCTAAAAATTTTCGGACCGGAACTCGTATTATTAAAAAAGTGAAAGATGTGCCATTGAGAGCTACCTTGTCATAAAACTCATAAACAAAAACATAACCTTTGCCTGTGATTTTGCGCTCTCGTCTTCGGTATTTTCTCTGAATTTCTTTTATTTTTTCGACTGCTTACCCACACCGGACTTTTGATATTGCCTGCTTCAACGATAAATCTTGCTTTATACCCTGGACCTGACCTTGATAGCTGCTACGACGATTTGGAACTGATACTGAAGTTTGGAAACAAAAATATGAATAAATCCACTGATTTTGTTAGAGCGGACTCATCAAATCTGCCAAAAGTAGACACTATAATGCTCCTGGAGTATATTTATGTAGTGATAAGTATAACGTCGCTGAAATTAGAGGTGCTAAAGCCTGTAACGAGGTATGTTATGTGTTACACCTCGTTCAATTAAAGTGAATCTGGCATTCTTCTATCTGGCTATTTATAATCTAAATTCAAAATTTGAGTTCATTTTTAAATTCTACTATCGCCTGCGTACGACTACGAGTTCAGTTGCCCACGAACTCTGAAGCTATGAACAAGATTTTAACCATATTAACATTTTAAATCAAGTCAAATAAATAATCATAATATTACAACAGTGAACTTTAAGGGAACGTGCTTTAGGTCAAATAAAGTTAATTTCCCGAAGACAGACAAATGATAACTGTAACGGTTTTAAAGATATTTATTTTTTTAAATTTAATCAGTTAATCGCGTTGAACTGGTCTAAAGGGCTGTGTATGTCACGCCAACATTGACGTATTTGACACTGACTATGAGTTAACTCGAAAGGCCTTTTTAGAATGACTAAAGATACAACATTTAATTACTTTGTACTAAACAGATTTTTTATTTTTTTTTGCAATGTTTAAAAATTCAATCCACTACTTAGTTTCTATGGATGTACCTAGTAATATGACGAAGTTATCGTAAATAAAAAAAAACACGGTGTATAAAGGATTCCCCTTCATGTATTCCTACTGTTTGTGGCACTAATTGTAAGTTATATGTACCTTTATATCTAACACCTTCGCTTCATATAATCCTAATTTTATTTATATGTATTCTAAGTTCCCCTTTTTTTATTGTTCTCTGGTGCTTTATTATAATAATGCTAATTGGTATTTTATTATAATAAAGCTAATTATCGTGTCCTGGACTGCCTGTGTTTTTATCAACCTTGATCTTATTCCTGAACCTATTCCGGTCATCCCGTGACATTGGCGCCTCAACGTTTCCCGAACCCCGCCCAGATCCACCACCAACGCCGCCGAACTATCCTACCCAAACCATGGCAACCTAAAATAAATAAACTTTTTTTTAATATAATTTGTAATAGCTAGTTATAAGTATCCGATCCGAATTCGGCCTAACTCCTTTTTTTTATACAGGGTGTATTGCAAGTCGTGTGCCAAATGAATAGGGTGGGTAGCTAAGGTCACTTGCAACACGTTTTGGGCCAAATAACACTTATCCTACTCACGGTGTTTTTTTTTTATTTTTTTTGAAAAAAATCCGGAATCTTCCAAAAGTTAACCATTTTATTCACCTATCTTTTTTTTTTATGAGACAGCACAAAATTATTTGTAGTTTTTTTATCTCTAATGTTTGCGCATTCTAATGAAATGTTATTTTTATTCATATAGTAAACAAATAAAAAAATATTAGCCAACAAAGGTGAAGGACAGAAAATAAAAAATCGTAACGGTCAACTTTACGGCACAATTAAAAAAAATGTAGAAGCTCCTCAGATCTTCCAACATCATAAAAACTTCTCCAGTTCCTGACAATTCTAACGGTACCACATGTCTAGAATCATGTTCAGTTTTTCGTCAAAATATGGTTTCAATCTAAAATGGTGGTTTTATTCGGTCAGTAGATCCAGCCTGTTAAATGGGCTATATGCACAATACAAAACGCAATATGGTTAAAAATCATCTTTATTTTAATAATTACTTAAAATTTTGTTCAAATTGTCTTCCTCCACAATTGATACATTCGCGACACCTTTTTCGTATTCTACAGTAAATAATTCTCATTTTTTTGTTATCACCCGTTACGAGGTGCGGTCCAAAAGTTTCCGGCCTAACAAAGAAAACAAGGACATATATTTACAAATCTTTTTTTATTTTTCGATATAGTCTCCCTCTGTTTCAATGCACTTTTCAGATCTCTTAATAATCATTTCTATCCCCTTATAAAAATACTCAGAAGTTTTGTCCTCAAAATGGGCGTAAACCGCATGAGTCACTTCATCATCTGAAGAAAATCTTCTTCCCCTTAAGTCTGCCTTAAGTTTCGAGAACAAATAGTAGTCACTCGGGGCCAGGTCGGGACTATAAGGTGGGTGGCGAATTTCCTCGAAGCCACATTTTGCAACAGCAGCCTTGGCAATTGAAGCAGTGTGAACGGGTGCATTGTCGTGGAGAAGCCTTACACCTCTGCTAAGTTTTCCACGACGCTTCTGCTTGATCACCTCTCGTAACTGCTCAATAAGGGTGGCGTAGTAGCTACCATTTACCGTGGTATTCCTTTCTTTTATGTCAATCAATAGTATTCCGTGACAATCCCAGAATATCGTAGCCATTATGTTTTTGGTAGATTGTGTTACCTTCGCCTTTCTAGGTAGCTTTTCACCAGGACGACGCCACTCGATTCGATCGATGGCGATTCTCTTTTGGAGAGAGGGTTATAGTAGAAAACCATGGTTTCGTCCCCCGTAACAATTGAATCCAAAAAACTCTCTGTGTCTTCTATACGCGTCTAAAACTTCTTGGGAGCACGCTTTTCGCTCACTTCGCTGCAAGCTCGAATGAAGTTTGGGCACCCACCTCGCACTAACTTTATTCATGTGAAGATGTTCATGGAGAATCCTAAGAACTGAAGTTTTTGAAAGCCCTGTCCTTGCCGCTATTTCCTTAGTCTTCAGTCTTCGATCGCTCAGAACTTCCTCTTCCACTAATTTGACGCAGTCCACGGTGAGTGCCTCCACAGGCCGGCCGGAGCGAGGTTCGTCGTCAATGGACTCCCGACCTAAACGAAACTGCTTACTCCATTCTTTAATGGTGGAAAATGACGGAGAGGTATCCCCGTACACAGCATCTAACCTTTTTTTTATATCGGTCGGGCTGATCCCTTCCTTTGTCAGGAACTTGATCACGGAACGATATTCCAACTTAAACATTTCGAAAACTTTCAGACTTCCTATTATTCTAAACGCCGTCAAATCAAAACCACAACCAACAGAAACCTCAAAACTATACACGAATAAGCAGAATAAATGACAATCAAAATGACGCATTCTTTTTATTTTTTTTAATCGCCATATTTCTCCAGCCAGAAATTTTTGGACCGCACCTCGTACATTAGATTATAGAAGTGTTTAATTTGAAATTAAAAGTGTTAAATAAAAATTAGCATTGATCGTTTTTTATCGTCGGTGTGTTGCGTTGTCGGTCGCAAGTGTCTCAACCTAGCCTGTCGCAGATTATAAATGATAATGTTTTTTTAAATTCTTACTATAATTGTAAATGCGGATGTGTATATATCTGCTCTATCTTTAAGGTTTACACCTCAATAGATAGATAGACAGAAAAGGATATACCTCGGAGAGTAGGGTACTTTTATCAAAAAACTGTTTCCAAGGGTATAACGATATGTATTAACACCACTTTTTCGAAGATTCATTACCGCTTTTCGAACAGGTAACGAACCTTTCGACCTCCTAAACCTTGACCGGACTTGTTTTGAATCATGGAATTCACGTTACTGTCAATGAAAATAGCGATGAGGATTTATCATTATTTATTTATTACAATAAGCGTATTTTATTTCATTACCTAAAATGGTGACATATCACTAACTGTCAAAACTTGTTTTGATATTATTTTTTTGTAAAGAGGATTTATGCTTTGGTTCTTTGGCTCCCACTTAAACTCTTCTTACAATATATTATGTGTATAATAAAGTGACTATCAAATCTCACTCACTATTTTAAAGGGATTTCGCGCAGCAAGTGAAAAATACAAGAAACACGTTACAAAAAAAAAACATTTCATTTGTTTAAAAATAATGAAAAATACACTTGAAATACATGATAAAATCCTTCAGATAAGACCCAGGCATGATTTAAATTGCATGCATAACAACATTTTCATTAAAATATTTACATTTGGTGTTTTGCGTAATTTAGCATATTATTATGAACAAAAATAAATATTAAATTAAATATTTCTTACTTTCAATGAATCCGGAACTGTTTGCATTTGGTTTAGCCGGAACAGGCCACAATAGCCATCGAGAGTGGACAGCTGCAATAATGCCACAGCCCGTCGTTTGCCGTTCGTGGTTACCCATTCACAATCAAATCCTACAGCATGATGCCCTACACTTCTCCTACACAAACATAACAATATTTTTGTGGAATACATTAAATATGATATACCTAATTGAAAGCATAGAAGAATAAACATATCTAGGTACTGTGCAATAGCTCTATAAGTGTTTTGGGTTCGGATTAGGAACAAATTGTCCCTCACTTTCGACATTAACGAGACAATTATTGACAAATATGGACACACACGACATTTGTAAAATAAAAATGTATAGACACGAACAAGCTTTTGCTGCTAAAATATTAAAACAGAAAAGTGCATTGAGGCCATATTTAATTGAGTGCATGCATGGTATTTACATTAAAGATCAAAACTTTTTTATTAATATATAACGACTGTAATGTAATGAACCTAATAAAGTAGGTAAAAGCTAATCTAAATAAAACTCATCTTCTGATTCAACAACCGACACATCAGTGAACTCTAAAGCATCAAAATAATTGTTATCTTCAGACTCGGGCGAAATTACGTTGTTTTTTTCACAATATTTGGTTTACTGTGATAAGCTTGTTCAAACGATCTTTATTTAATTTGTTTCGTAACTTCGTATGAGTTAGAGAAAATAAGCTCCAATTGCGTTATGCAGAGGCCGAGCTCGGTGGAATGCTAAAAATCTTAGGAGCTATTGGATAAACTTCTTCCCTAGAGGCAAGCTCTGCCAGCACAATTGAGGTGCATTGGCTACACTGTAGCCCATGCCAAAAAAAAAAGTTTTAGTGCGGAACTGTGCGACATCTACCTTTACCTTCGTAGTATTCTTAGACAAGTACGAGGGCTGCTACTTATGTAACCGGAATCCGGGATTCCAACATTTTTAAACGCTACTTATATCTAACCTCCATAAATTAGAACTCGTTTTAATAGTGTCCGTTATATTAGTTATATATTTTCTTCTCATGCTCGCTAGTCTTTTGTTTTTGGCGGGTTTAAAATTTCATCTCGCTGCAAGAACGGAACTCACACGCAAAAATGTTCGTGCTAGGGTAAATTGTTAGTAACTGGCCACTTTACTACCTTGCTTGCTTAGAATGTGTATCGTGATTACCTGTAAAGTGATATCGCTCATATTATGATTTTAGGGGAAGAAGTGAATGTTGAATAATTATAACAAGTGTTTACTAGACGATAATATTATTTATTTCCTGAAATATGTAATTATTTTATTGGACATTACTTTTAACCTAGTAACTAGCCACTATTTACAATACTAGCCACTTTTTTTCAATTACTGGCCACTATGTTTTAATCCTAAGTACCTAGGCACAATAGATACCTACTACGTGAAAACTAGAGGGGAGAGAGGGGTCTTGGCAATATAGGTACTACGGGCGGTCACAATCGGTAAAAAATTGAAAAAATTAGTCACGTATTTATGTATCCGACAATAAAAAATTAACAAAGGTAATAACAGCTTCTTTACTTAAAAAAAAACAATAAACTCTTTAGGAATTGATCCTTTATTCCTCATTATCCGAAGAGGAACTTGTCTGGTGAAGATGATAACAAATATGACATACATATGGTCCAATCACAGGTATCCTGTTTTCATAAAACAGGGGAACACATTCTTCATGGAAGTATTTAGGGGAAGATGGGTGGCTTCGTACAAAGGGAGCATTCGTACAGCGGTCATATCTCGACTATACATCATGCTAAAGCGTTCATATTTATATGCGTGACTGCCGCTCATATGCATAGGCTACCCTCCATAAGTGATGGCAGTGCAGCAGCAGATTTCGCCAGAAATAATTAATATGTGTTTCCGCGACCCGAAAGTAATTTTTGGTACTCCTTTGAATGCGTCTGTCTCTAATAAGTTTTACTTGAATTAGAAAAAATATTTGTATACAGTTGGTAATTAGATGTTTGAGATTAATATGTGAACAATGGTTTTGCGATTACTTTAACGGTTATTTTCTATTTCGATTATTTTTCTGATAGTTTTGGTTGGGGTACCTTCGTACAGTCAAAATGTATGTAATTTTATACCGTACGAATGCACCCCATATAAGTTAAAAAATTGTATATCAAGAATAATTATAATTACAAAACCAGGTCAGTAAGATATGCCTAAAAGATGACTAACACAGGTGAAATAGCTGAAAATCCAATGAATCCTCGGAAAAAACGAATAGTGTATGAAGGCACCCCACGTATGGGGTGCATTCGTACAATTCCCATTTTTTGGGAAAACCATTATATCATGGCAAAGTTGCTTTGTATCAAAACTGAAATACAAAATTATTATAGCCAAATAAGTGAATGATGAAGTAGCATTCATCTCATATTGAAATAGCGGTTAGTTTTTTTTTTACACGGCTTTGAGTAAAAAGTGTACGAATCCACCCCATCTTCCCCTACTGCATCGAAAACAAAGAAGCTCATATATGTCCGACAACATTAAGCATTTAAAATTCCCCATCTCGAATAACTAAACCATAAGGATATGCGCATATTTTTAGGGCCCCTTTGATTAATATTGTGGTAGGGATTTGCTTCTCCAAATTCTAAAAGAGCCCGCGCGCTCCATGAACGTTTGTTCTTTTTCGGCCAATATTCGGAAACGGTACTTAAATCATTCTTGAAATACCTTTTTATCTCTAAATTTTTGTGTTAATCTTTAATTTTCGTCTTTTTTAACCTCTAAAGGCCGTGCCAGGATAAGCTAAGAGATTTTGCCCCCCTTGAGTTTGGGCTTGTAATTTTTATAGATTGTGTGGCTCTACATTAGTAATTGTTTTGCCAAATTTGAGCTCCCTAAATATTATAGTTTTCGTTTAAAAAAAAAAAACTATATTTAATTTTTGTTTGATATTTTTTTTTCCTGTTAACCAATTTTAATGAGCTTGGCATATAATGTACATTTAACCAAGATGATCAAATGGCCATAATTATATTTTCATTATGCCATAGTTTTTTTTTTTTTAAAAACCCATTCAAACTTTTCAGTTTTTTTTTTTATCACTTCCATGTTAGAGACCGCTCTAATTTTTTCACTGGTAAAACTCCCACTAACGTCCTAAAATATGTATTTTTTTCAAAATTTTTGCTAAGGGAGAACATGGAGTTATCTTGACATGAAATTCTTTACATACATTTCCTAGAACCGCTATAATTTAAATAATTATTAGTAGTAGAAGTAGTAGTAGAAGTAGTAGTAGTAGTAAACTCTTTATTGTACGTACAAACAAATAATTACCTATGTTTTTTTGATCATATAGATTGAAGACATGCGTGTTAAGTTATACTACCTGAGACTCCCAAATTACATATCCGTGGATAAACATAGGTAATTATTTGTTTGTACGTACAATAAAGAGTTTTACTACTACTACTACTTCTACCTACTACTAATTATTTAAACTACCTATTTAAAATTAAGTACCCATTAATTACTATACAAATGCACAATTATGCCTGTGACATTTACCTGATCAAAAATTGGAAGTGTATTATTAAATAAATCGTATTGTTCGTTTATACTTTGCAGAATTGTTTTCATTGCGAGACAATACAGCGTTTTAACTTTTTTACGGAAAACGCGTTGTATTGCAGTTGTTTTTGATAATGAATTAATATTGGAATGGTTTATATTATGTTACCAACGCACGACAATTGAAAGGAGTTCTTTTTGTTGTCTTTTTTTTTACTTTTTTTAAAAGTTGAAATGTAAGTGGCCAGTAAGTATTTCATATGCAACATGTACGTTCCTCTAAAGAGGTTGCAATCATTCCGATTTAAATTATAGCGGTTCTAGGAAATGTATGTAAAGAATTTCATGTCAAGATAATTCCATGTTCTCAATTCAAAAATACATATTATAGGACGTTAGTGGGAGTTTTACCAGTGAAAAAATTAGAGCGGTCTCTAACATGGAAGTGATAAAAAAAAACTGAAAAGTTTGAATGGGTTTTTTTAAAAAAAAATCTATGGCATAATGAAAATATAATTATGGCCATTTGATCATCTGGGTTAAATGTACATTATATGCCAAGCTCATTAAAATTGGTTAACAGGAAAAAAAAATATCAAAGAAAAATTAAATATAGTCTTTTTTTTTTAAACGAAAACTATAATATTTAGGGTGCTCAAATTTGGCAAAACAATTACTAATGCAGAGCCACACAATCTATAAAAATTACAAGCCCAAACTCAAGGGGGGCAAAATCTCTTAGCTTATCCTGGCACGGCCTTTGTTTGTTAATATTATATTATCGTCACTTCACCCAAACTAGTTTCTATTTATTTTTTATACTAAAATTGTCGCAACTTTCTATTTTCGACACCTATAATTAATAAAATAAACTATCTTTAGGTTTTAATTTATTTTTTATTTGTATTAAATTTCTACGTTTATCCTAGGCTCAGTCCTAGGATCAGTTAGTGCTCCCTTTCCCCGAGGAGCGTAACACTACACAGGTGATGAATCCTGTATCTATGCGTATGATCCCGAAACTAAACAACAATCAACAGTGTGGGTGTTTCAAAATGAGCCGAACCCTACAAAAGTAAAACTTGTCCCAGTAAAAAATGTCGCTTATAAACAGGGATCGGAAATTCGGATCGATATTTACCTATACTTTCGCACCGGCTTTGTTGTTCAGTTGTATGGAAGCGGACTCAATCATAGAATTCATTACTAAAATTTCTGGGATTTCAAAATAAATCAATTGCACCGGCTTTGTTTCATAATCAATTATTTCCATTAACTGTTTGACGCGCTGGCCTAGTTGGTAGTGACCCTGCCTACGAAGCGAGCGGTCCTGGGTTCAAATCCCGGTAAGGGCAGATATTTGTGTGATGAGCGCGAATATTTGTTCCTGAGTCATGGATGTTTTCTATGTATTTAAGTATTTATTTCTCTATATAAGTATTTATATCGTTGTCTAGTACCCATAGTACAAGCCTAGAGCTTAGTTTGGGACTAGGTCAATTGGTGTGAGATTGTCCCCTGATATTTATTTATTTATTTTATTTTATTTTTCATGTATAGATTTACCAAATTTTATGTAATTTACCTGTAACTCATTAACCTAACGAATTTATAGGAGCAAAAATGAATGTTTTATTCTACATGTAAAGTAATTATTATATTAACATTTTGTAGAATCCCAGAATCCCGGAACTTACCTATATTATTAAAATAATATTTTTAAGAAGCCGACGCCATGTTTGCCTATCTTTTTCCGGGATTTTGCCAACTTTAGGCAAATATCGATCAGAATTTCCGATCCCAGCTTATACATTTAAAAAAAAACCGTATTAAATATTACACATACATAAACTCACGCCTTCATTCCCAAAGTGGGGTAGGCAGAGCTAAAGAATTACCAACAACTGTTAAAACTTGTTGATAATTCTATAACCACACTTTGCACAATTAGGCTAAGATGTTTACCAGCGTATTAGTGACAGGTTGCAAGTAGTGATGGGCGATTTCTGAAACACTACAAAACTTTCCTTAACTGCGTAAATTACAGCTTCTGAAAGTTACATAATTAGATGGAAATGATTCTGACACATGTAAATTTCATGAAAAGTTTCTGTTACTTACGTTACATTACAAAACTTTATTCACTTTCAGAAATTAAATGATTTCACTTTAGTAACTTTCAGAATATTGCATGAAATTTTAGGTGAAAGTTCCACCTTTGAAACTTTCAGAATATTGCGGAAATTAAAGTCAAAATGTCACTTTTGAAACTTACAAGCCGCCCATCACTAGTTGCAAGCCCATCGCCTAACAGTACTACAAGCCTTCATTCCCTTAGTCGCCTCTTACGACATCCACTGGAAGACATGGAGTGGCACTATTCTAACCCGGCAACCACACGGGACGGGACGGGTATTAAATATTAAAATTCACCAAATTTTCTAATACCGTTTTATTTGATATTCCTTTAAATATTATTATTTAACCATAAAGACCAGTTTAGAATTAGTTCATCCAGAAACTTCTTAATTTTCCCTTGACACCTGCCATCAAAGTTTGTACATCGTCATCGATGATCAGTTTGGAAGCTTCATTCCACTTCTGCTTGAAGTCTTGAACTGAAGTGGTGAAAATTTATGTTTTAAAAGCTTCGTAACTCCGGGCAGTTGGGAGGATTGAGAGATTTTTCAACAAAAACGTCATTATTTGCTTTGTACCACTGTATTGCTTCCTTCGTGTAGTGACACGTGGCCAAATCAGGCCAGAACAGGACAGGTGAAGTATGCCTCTTAATGAATGGCAACAATCGTATTTTGAGGCACTCATTCGGATATATATCACCATTTATGGTTCCATTAACAAAATATGGTGTACTGCGTTTGCCACATGAACAGATCGCCTGCTACACGAGAACTTTCTTTGCAAATTTATCAATTTTGATAACCTTATACTCTTCACTTACTACTTTTCTGTCGGTCCCAGAATAATAGTGGTGTCCTGGAAATCATTTGAATTCAAGTTTGCAGTAAGTTTCGTCATCCATAACTGTACAATATTTTTTCTTAGTCATTTTTGAATAAAGCTTTCTAGATCTCGTTTTAGACTCTTTTGACTGTTTTGCATTTCTGTTGGGCACTTTAGTTTGTTTAAACGTTTTTATAGAACAATTTTTCTTCACTCGTTGCACTGTTGATTTCGAGGTTTTAAACTTCTTGGCCAAGTCTCGTACAGAGAGGGTAGGTTTTTTCTGTAAAGCTGTTATAATCTTCTTCTCGATATTCTGGTTTACAAACCCTGGTTTACGTCCACTTCCAGACCGTCGCCGTATACCACCTGTCTCCCTGAACCGTTTTAAAACCCTTTGAACGGTTCTTGTAGACGTTTTCAGCTCCGATGCCACTTTCTTCGCAGATATGCCTTTATATTGAGCACATTTGTACAAAAAACATCGTGTACTTAACTTTTCTTGCACCGACGACATCGTTGAACATCTAGTACTGACAACGTTTTTTTTATTTATACCTTATAGAGCATCCTAACGGGAAACTAGTTTTCAAACCTATTTAGATTTCATCCTGATATACAACCCCATGTAATAATGAGCGACATTTTTTTCTGGGACAAGCTTTAACTCTTGCAAAAAGCACCTAGAAGCAAATGGTGGCCTGTTTTTTTGGTATTAATGGCTATGTGGCTATGGTGCCACTAGAGAATCGTAAAACGGTTAATTCGGAGTGGTACACGACCATTTGTTTGCCGGAAGTATTTGAAGAAATCGGTAAAAACAACCAGCGACGCAGAATCATTCTTCACCATGACAGTGCCATCACGCGAAACGACTCTATTTTTGGAAGGTCAAAATATAGAATTAACGGGTCATCCACCGTAAAGCCCTGATTTGGCACCAAATTATTTTTATTTATTTCCAAATGTAAAGAATAAATTACGTGGTCACCGATTTTCGACCCGTGAAGATGCCGTCGACGCGTTCAAACATCACGTTTTGGAGTTACCTCAGTCAGAGTGGAAAAAAGGCTTTAAAAATTGGTTTCAACGTATGCAAAAGTGCATCGATCATCAGGGAGAATATTTCGAAAAACAATAAAACCATATGTAGTCATATACGCTTGTTTATTTTTTCTATTCCGGGTACATAAGTAGAAGCCCTCGTATGCTGCTTGATAATGCACAAAGTTAGAAGCATCAGCCATTTCGTCGCTGGTTAGACCTGAGTCAACATATATTAGTAAGCTGCTAGATTAAACTCTTGAATGCAAAATTATCCGTTTCCGTTTCTGAAAGTATGTCAGTGAGACTGAGGTATCTTCAATAGATACTGCGAGTTTCATAACCCCGAAGAACCCCGCTTACCTTACACCACATTTCGTCATCTAGCAAAGTGAATAAGTATAAGGTCTCTATCCAAATCTGTTTATAGACAAAGTTTTCAAAGCATCCTTGTTTTTGGAATAAGATTCTATGAACAAAGTATTCCATCTGGTTTTACAGGGTAACTTCAAAGACTGTTAATTTCCCATAAGTACTTGTCTGTATAATTTGAAAACATGCCAATAAGAGGTGTCTATTTTTGATTGTTTTGATAATGGTGCTTACTTTGTCTGTAGTATCCTTTAATACCTTGATTTGTTTTATGTCGGTATGTATAAGATACAAAGCGTTAGCTGCTCATCCAAAACAAGCGATGTTGGGGTAAACATTTTGGACAAGTTTCCAGGCCGATCTCATTTTCCTTTCATTTGGAGTATCTGATATTATCGCTACAACTTTTGTTGGTGATATTTCGTCAAGAATTTCAGAACTCAAATATTCTGCAGTTTGGCCGTGGCGACCGGGTTAGATTTAAAAATAATGGTTCAGATGTAGCCAGCATGAAATTCAGCACACCTTTCCTATTAATATCAGTCCCCCAACAGTGATTAGGGGGCTAGGGCAACTTAATGTTTCAACTTATCATCAATCTCTAATTTTACAGGCGCAAGTACTCTGCGTAAAATAAATTGTTACTTATAGCATGTCTTGGTGGAGGGTCGTTATAATGAGCGAACGCAATGCTGCTTTGCAATTTTTTAACTGTAGTAATGAAAGAGGTGCTCCAGTTGCATATATATAAAAACTTGCGAAACTTGCGGCTGCTGCTTGTTAGTTTTGCTTTAAAAAAAAACCGTCATAACGTGTTAGGTACTGTTGTTGTGTCTAATTTAATAAATCAATAAATACATTTCCGACCACGTTTGAATCGATTATAATTTGTCGAAAAATAACTAGAAAACCTATATAAAAAAGAAATGTCCATCGTGTCAATATTTGTCAAAAATGTCCGCCACATATTGAAAATGTCGGTCACTTTACAACCCTAGTTCGGATAAAGCCGATAAGTCGCGAGTAAGAGTTGTCGGCTTGTTGCACTGTACAGACAGAGTTACATCTGAGTAGTAAAGTTGTTTCTTGATTACGTCTATATATACTCGTAAATATTCAGTATGTAGCATGACGAGAAGCAAAGCTTTAAACCCGTTAACGTTTAGGTGCAGAATACGGCTATGGTGCGTTAATTATTGCAGTGCTAATGCTTTTGCCATAAACCTTAAAATATGAATTGTTTAACCATTATTTTTAAAACGCTCGGTATAAATTGTTTACGTTCTTGTCATTTATCAAGTCCAAAGGCATGTGAGTTCAAATAAAGGCTGTGTGTCACCATTAAATACGACGCAGTTCAATGTGTCGTCACCAGTCGATATAATTTTGGGCTAGAGGTAAATTATTGACGTAACGCTTAACAGATTTATTTTATAGAGACACAGATTTTTTTTAGACTTATTTAGTACTTCATTTACCCTTTAAAAATACTGGCCCAATTATGTAATTACCTCTTATACCATCCCATACCTCCATTAATCGACCACCGAGTCTGGTGAGATAGCTCACGACTGACGTGAGGGTTTTGATGTCTTTTATCCCAGTGATGAAAAACTCGGCAATTCTACATTGCGTTTCTCGTAAACAAACTTTCGTCAGTCCAAATTGTCTTAGTAAAAAAAAATCGGTCGCAAATTGCATAATAAACCTTCTTTTAATATTCTTCTGGCTTTACAACGGAAAATGGGTTTAGTTGTTTTTTTTTAAGACGTGGGAGACGGCCGTATGGTTAATGCCAAACAATCGTCCCGCTCTTCGCGTAGAGCCAGGTTGGTCTTGGAAATGATTTAACATTGGTTCCTCTACTCTAAGAGTCATACGTGGGTAAGGTCCACCAATATAGAGGAACCGCCCGATTATTTTCCCCTTACACGTGAGTTACAAAGACATCAATTTGACATACTTGAAAAATCTCTGGCTTTTACTTTTGATTTCTCTTTACTGATTTGATTATACTCCTGGACATTGGCGAAATTACTGCGGAACCGCGGTAGCCCGCCATTAATATAAAAGAAGAAGAAGAAGACATAATACTTAATGTCGTTTTATTTTCGACCTTTTTCTTACCTTCCCGTCTACAAATTGTCTATGCAAAATTAATTTGACAAACAGTTATAAATCAGATTTTGCAGAACGATTGTATGTTTATCTTAGCAAAATATGGTTTAAAATCACTTAAATTGGTTTGAACTACGCTAAAAGTGGTACTTCGAGTAAAAATGATACCGATCCAAATTTTGACGATCATATTTCAAGCTGCAGTGTCAAGGATTTGTGGAATTAGTTCATTATCAGTTAAGTTTATATTTTTTGTCACAGGATGATACAAATAGTGTTAACCGATATTCAAAAAAGGTAATAATTAGTTTATACATAAATTGATATAATAAAAATTTATTTAACTCACCCTGTCCACCAACGGGTTAATTTTTTTTTTTTTTTATGCTATAGGGAAGACAAACGAGCACACAGGCCACCTGATGGTAAGTGGAAACTGTGACCCATAGACATTCGCATTCACAAAACTGCAATGCAATCCTAAGACTGCAAATGCGTTGCCAACCCTGAGGACTAAGATGAAATGCCTCTATGCTAGTCATTTCACCGGCTGTCTTATCCCCAAACCGTAACACAACAATGCGGACACTGCTACTGCTACTGTTTGGCGGTAGGTTAATGGATAAGATGGTGGTAGCGATCCGGACGGACCCTGCACAAGGTCCTACCACCCGCAAAAAAATGGGTTAAATGGTTTGCTACTCGTCATGTTACATACTGTATATACGAATTATCAGATTAGTTCGGTAGTACGATTTAGTTGGATTTAGGGCTGTATATTCATAAAATGACAACACTGAAGGTTAGTTAATAAATATTGTCCTTAATAAAAATATCTCAATACAGACATGCTACTACAATAATGATGATGATGATGCAATGAGGGAATGGATGCTAAGATGTGGTTCCAATAGTTAGGTAGCACAGTCAAGTCACCAACCATAATACTATACTATGGATATCAGATCTGAGATCCTTATTACTAAAGTAATTAGTCAGTTCGATATTCTTAAGCATAATGGCCTCTAAATACCAGTCATTTTACTAATTCCGGTATTAGTGCCCGTATCGTAATCAGTTTATTCAATACTGGGTGGGATCACGGGATCCCGCCCGGTAAGTTTTGGGAAATAAAACAAAAATTTACAAAAATGGAAAACAAGCTGACATAAAATAAAATACCTAGTTTGGTTATATGAAAGAATAAAGCTGGATATGTTTGTACTCAACACAGTCTGTCCCTCTTCACTGAAACCACCTGGGAGTTAGCATCAGAATCAATCCTCAAATTCATTTCATGTTGCTGTAATAGGGTTGACGCAATACTTGTTAAGCGCCTGCTAGACGGTCGCCAACAAGCTTCCAACGGCGCGACCTTGGTGGAGGCTCGTCGGCGTCGCCAAGGCCGTCGGAGTTGTCTGACTAGACAACTGTTGGTAACGGACGGCCGACCACGCCAACGGCGCTAAAAGCGCCTAAAGTAGACTCGAGACTAGTCTACAATGGAATTCAAGCCTTAAAAAGCTCGGTAAGCAAGCACAAAGTGAAACTGAAGTAGGTAATATTTTTTTTTTAAGGACGCAAATGTTTTCCTGTATATGAAGCTGCGGACGAGCTGGCAAGAGAAGGGTCCAAGGATGCATACGTCGGACCTGAACCATTTGTGGCACCGTCATGCGTCACCAGGCACTAGCAAAGCAGCCCTGAACAATAACGCCCTAGAAATACACCAGAAAGAGTGGAAAACCACGATAGGCTTAGAGCATGCAATGCTCTTCATAGAAAGAGTTGACCAAAGCTTAACCAATAAACTTTGGAAACTCAGCAGAAGACAACTCTGACACATTATAAGTGTCCCATTTACCGCGCCGCACTTTTACGTCAATATTTCCATAAGTTTAGAAAATAGGTCGTGTTTGATATCGTGTTTGATATCGTTTTCGTATAGCTCAAGGACGAGGAGTTCATTTCAAAAGCCGCATTTTCACTCGTTCATGGAATAAAAATGAGATCCGTGCAAAAGTAGAAAAATAGGAAATTAAAATTCTTACAAAATCTATGCCTATCTTCAAACTACGACATTATGCTTTATAAAAAAAAACGAGTAAACAGGCCTATTTATATATAATATGTAAACATTAACTTTCCTCATACATTTAACTTATAAATGTGTCAAAAAATCATTTGCTTCACGCTGCAATGGCTGGACGGATTTTACTTGTGGGAGGACCTTGTGCAGGGTCCGTCCGGGTTGGTAACACCAACTTATCCATTAACCTACCGCCAAGCAGCAGTGTTCGCATTGTTGTGTTCCGGTTTGGGGATAAGACAGCCGGTGAAATGACAGTGCATCTGCAGTCTTGTGAATGTGAATGTATATGGGTCACAGTTTCCACTTACCATCAGGTGGCCTGTGTGCTCGTTCCTATACAGGGTGTCCCAGAAATAGCACGTCACAGTGACACTGGAGATTCCCCAGCCTCAGACGAACCAAACCAGCCTAACATGACCTCAGTAAAAGTTGCACCGTTTTCGAGTTATACCAATTTAAAGATTTTTCCAATATTTCACCTCTTTTGACATTGTAAGTGCTCGGATTTACTGGGATAGCTTTCGAATTTAGTTTTTTTATTTGTGCGCGTTTATGAATAGTTGATTAAGATGATAGAAGCATTATTATGTCAATAACTAATGTAAAAGTTGGAAAAATACTGTAATGAACTTGACTTAAATTATCATCAACATAGTAATTTAAACTTTGAACACCTGCCATAACTTTTTTTTACTACAAACGAAATGAGCAAATAACTTTAAAAACATGCGTATTTTATGCCAATTCTAAAATGGTATGACACATGATATCTTAATGCATAAAAGTAGGAATTCGTATGACATTTGCCAATATGGATCCTCGGAAATCAATGCTAATCATCTAAAAAATTATCTTGTACTCTACGATATCTCATTTGTTTGTGCTCCTTTGAAGAATATGATTGATTTTTGGTTGACCTTGGTTCAAAGATAATAAAAAACGGGTTTCATTTTCATTAGTTTTTACAGTAAATGTTCGAATTGTTTCCCTCCGACTCTAAGGCACAAATGGCATCTTCGAATAAAATTTCGGTTTAATTTTCGTAAACTGGTTTCCCATATGTCTCGGGCTGCATTGAAGACACGTCGCCGTAGTTCCTTTTCGTTACTTATTGGTTTTGAATAAGTATTGTCTTTCAGACATCACCAGAAAAAAAAAAAAATTCAAAGCGAAATCAACTTCCGTTAAGAGTGCCGAGTAGTCGTTTCAGTTCCACAAACAAAATCAGAGTCACGAAACGCAAGGTAACGAACTATGAGTAGTTTGGGTCACAGGGCTACAACTGCAATAAATTAATAACAGACTATCCTACAATTCTTTACATGATAAACTTGCAAAGCGGCTAATCGCGTTTCATTTGTTAGTTTGGTTGCCGGGATCCTTATTGGCAAATGTGATACGAATTCCTACTTTTTTGCATTAAGATATCATGTCGCACCTTCAGAACAACAATGACCTAATTCAAAATTTCTGCTTTTAAACTTCAAGTCATAAATTTATTATCATAGAGACCAAATTCGTAATTTAGAATTTCTGAATTATGTCACTGTTGTTCTAAAGGTGCGATGTGTCACTCTGATTTTGTTTGTGGAACTGAAACGACTACTCGGCACTCTTAACGGAAGTTTATTTCGCTTTGAAAAATGTTTTTTTTTTCTGGTGATGTCTGAAAGACAATACTTATTCAAAACCAATAAGTAACGAAAAGGAACTACGGCGACGTGTCTTCAATGCAGCCCGAGACATATGGGAAACCAGTTTACGAAAATTAAACCAAAATTTTATTCGAAGATGCCATTTGTGCCTTAGAGTCGGAGGAAAACAATTCGAACATTTACTGTAAAAAGTAATGAAAATGAAACCCGTTTTTTATTATCTTTGAACCAATGTCAACCAAAAATCAATCATATTCTTCAAAGGAGCACAAACAAATGAGATATCGTAGAGTACAAGATAATTTTTTAGATGATTAGCATTGATTTCCGAGGATCCATATTGGCAAATGTCATACGAATTCCTACTTTTATGCATTAAGATATCATGTCTCATACCATTTTAGAATTGGCATAAAATACGCATGTTTTTAAAGTTATTTGCTCATTTCGTTTCTAGTAAAAAAAAATAAGATGAAGATTAATAGTGTCCCTTAGTGTAAAACTGTGAGGAAGTGAACAAAAACACTTGTTATGTGTAGATAAACTCCCAATATATACGCGTGAACGTTATCTTGCCGTAAAACTCCAGGAAATAACTAAAATCTGTGTTTTATAATACGCGAGTGACATTAACCCGATATAAATAAAACCCACCTACCCTCAAAAAATTGTAAAAGGCAAACGTCATAAATCTGAACTGTCACGCAATATGTCATCTGACAGTAGCGGTGTTGCCATAATAAAGAAATGAATTCCCCCAAAAAAACAAACTCGCCAAGTGCGGTTATTGGAGCACCTAGCGAAATAATGAATACAGGCATAAAGCCAAACAAAGATAACCAAAAAACATTAATACAACAAGTGTTTCATCCAGGCATGTTTGTAAACTCAAGAATAAGACATTCGTCCCTTGGAGAGTCTTCATCAACTCAAATGATGGTCACTGAAAACTCAGAAAGTAATATTGAACTAAACAAAAATGCCCAAACCTGTCAACCCCAACAGTCCGAAAATAATAGCACATCTCAACACCCAGAATGGCAAAAAGTACCAGTCTCACGAAGTGTCAAGAGAAAAAAAATATCAGAGTCACCACCTGCGGAAACTTCCCCATTAGAAGGCCTTTCAACCACCAATAGATTTATCGGGCTGGCTGTAGACTCAGCTGGAGATGTTAGTTCTCAACATAAATCGAGGGTACCAACCAAACCGCCACCCATAATACTATATGGTATTGAAGATGTTAAAAAACTCACTGAACTATTGGAAACGGGCACTGACAAAACACAGTTTACATTTAAAATTGTAAGCAAAAATCAACTCATCCTAAACTGTGTTTCAGCTGAGGTGTATAAAAAAATAATTACCATAATAAGAGACAATAAGCTCATTGGGCATACATTCAAGTCCAAAGACCAAAAATCCTTCAGAATAGTGATCAGGAATCTCCACCACACAACACCACATGAAGCAATAATTGAAGCAGTTGAAAACACTGGGAATTCTGTGGAAGGAGAAGTAATAAATGCCAAGTACGGACCTGACAAGAACCCAACATCAACATTCTTTGTAAACATATCGCCTGGACCTAATAATAAAGCGGTTAAAGACATAAGTACAATTTACCACCAAAAAGTTATGATCGAGAACCCACGGAAAAGGAAAACAGTAATCCAGTGCCAACGTTGCCAACAATATGGCCACTCAAAAAACTACTGTTGGAGACCATACAGGTGCGTAAAATGTGCACAACCTCACAAAACTTCTGAATGCCCCAAAGTTGACCGCAACACACCAGCAATGTGTGCGTTATGTCTTGGCCCCCATCCCGCTAGCTACAAGGGATGCGAAGTCTACAAAGAAATCCAGGACAGAAAGTCGACCAAGCCGTATCAATTAAGCCGTCCAGACAAACAAAACGAACCAGTGGGATCAGATATAAAAAAACTGAATTTCGCTCCGAGCTCTAACAAGTACGCCCCGGATTCAAACCGAAAAACATACGCTCAAATCATGAAAACGACTAACCCTAACCCGGAAATCAGTAATATTTTTATAACCAGCCCTTCAAAAAATTTGCCCATAGAAGACAACCCTCCCACAAGCACTAATCTGCTGGAAGCACTTATTGTAAAGCAATCTGAAAAATTTGACATTATCCTCCAACAAATGAGTTCATTGTTTAATCTCATAACCGCACTCCTTAACAAACTATCAAAATGACTGCACTAAAAATAGCAGCTTGGAACGTTAATGGCCTGACTCCCAACCTACTCGAAGTTGAACATCTTTTAAATCTCCATAAATTGGACATCCTCCTAGTTTCTGAAACTCATGCTACAACCAAAAGCTTGATAAGAATCCCTAACTATAGCGTCTACAACTCTAATTATCCAGACGGTACTGCCCATGGCGGATCAGCTGTAAGAATAAGATCCCATGTAAAACACCACCAGCAACCAGGGTATATATCAAACCACATTCAAGCTACCACAGTACAAGTAGAAGCAAAAAATCTTAAATTCAACGTATCCTCAGTCTACTGTCCCCCGAGACACAGAATAGATGAAAATCTCTTTAGTCAGTTCTTCAACACTCTTGGTGAACGCTTTATCGCAGGCGGAGATTGGAACGCGAAACATGTGCATTGGGGATCCCGGCTGAACACAACACGCGGCAGAGAACTTAGGAATAGTCTAGACACGCTACACCTAAGGACCCTCGCAACATCAGAACCTACTCACTGGCCGACTGACACAAATAGACTACCAGATGTCATAGACTTTTTTATCGTTAAAGGATTATCCCAACTTTTTTATGCCATTGAACCGTGTCTCGATGGCTCATCAGATCACACTCCGATCTTACTGACTGTAAGAACAACATTGCTAACCTATGGTAACCACTGTACTCTCTATAATAAAAAGACTGACTGGGAATCATTCAGAGAAATGATGAATGAAGAACTTAAGCTAAAAGTAGCCCTTAAATCTGCCGAGGAAATTGAGAATGCTACTAGAGAATTCACAACTACAGTTCAAAAGTGCTGCTGGGCTTGTACTCCAGAAATTGAAGAATACCATCCAAGACACAACTTGGTACCTGAGGTGATAAGATCAAAAATCCTAGAAAAAAGAAGACTGCGTAGAGTATTTCACACTAGCCGGCATCCAGAAGACAAGACAAACCTTAACAAAGCCATAAAAGAGCTTAAAGAAATGCTACAACAAAGTGCGAATGAAGCAACCGCTGCTCAAATAAGTTCTTTGACTGCCACCAAAGTCTCTAATTACTCGCTATGGAAAGTATGCAAAAACGCAAATAGACCGGTAATACCTAAGCCACCAATTAAAACCACGGAAAACACCTGGGCTAGAACACCTGATGCCAAAGCCAATATCTTTGCAAACCACCTTTCAAAGATATTTACTCCAAACGAATCTGATCCTGGAAATGATGAGACAGATATTGATGCAGTCATGGAACAAGACCTACAACTGAACCTTCCAATCCAGCCGACGTCACCTAAAGAAGTCACCCGATTCATCTATCGGTTAGAAAATAAAAAAACTCCAGGTTTTGACCTCATAAACAAAGAAGTGCTTACCGAACTTCCTAGAAAAGCTTTAATTTACCTGACTTCTCTCTATAACGGCATACTGAGGACAGGCCACTTTCCCAGCCTATGGAAGGTATCGCAAATAGTTATGATACATAAAAGCGGAAAACCGACGCATGAATTAACTTCCTATAGACCAATAAGTCTCCTTCCTGTAGTATCAAAGTTGCTTGAGAAGATCCTTTTAAAAAGAATGATTAAGGCATTACAAGAACAGTCAACGATACCGGATCACCAATTTGGATTCAGGCAAGAACACGCTACAATTGAGCAGATTCACAGAGTTTGTAAAACAATAAGAATGTCACTTGAAAGAAAAGAATATTGTTCCGCAGCCTTCTTAGATATAAAACAAGCCTTCGATAGAGTGTGGCATAAAGGACTGCTCTGTAAATTAAAAATATTCCTACCCCACATGTACTACAGAATTTTGGAATCATACCTTTCAGAACGTCTCTTCCAAGTACGAGAAGGTGAAAGTACATCATCATTTCACGAAATTCTTGCTGGGGTACCACAGGGTTCGGTACTGGGCCCAGTCTTGTACACAATCTTTACATCTGACCTACCTCAAAATCCTGGTGCGACAATGGCTACGTTTGCTGATGACACAGCAATAATAGCATCAAGCAACAATGCTGTTGAAGCCTCTCAGATCCTGCAAGACAGCTTAATAAAAGTCCAGGAATGGCTCCAAAAATGGCGGATCACGGCAAACGTATCCAAGTCAGTGCATATCACATTTACTTTAAAAAGAGGGGATTGCCCACCAGTCAAGCTGTGCGGACAAGAACTCCCACATACTAACTCAGTGAGATACTTGGGGATGCACCTTGATAGAAGACTGACCTGGAGAAATCATATCCAGGCAAAAAGGGACGAACTGAATATTCGATTTCGTTCTCTCTATTGGTTGCTTGGCAGGAACAACGTGCTATCACTAGACAATAAACTTTTGATCTATAAAAGTGTCCTGAAACCGATTTGGACATATGGCATCCAACTGTGGGGTTCTGCATGTGACTCAAGTATTTTAACCCCTCAGGTGTCCTACGCACAACATGTGTGCGTAGATTTTTTGACATTACGTGACTTATTCATTTGACATAAAGTTTAATTTTGATGTACATCAATTTTGACATATCGCTCGACGGGTTAATGATTCAAAGAGCCGAAGACTCTATCCTCAAACAAATCTGCAATGCTCCTTGGTTCATAAAAAACTCAGAAGTACACCACCATCTAAAAATTAACACAGCTAAGGAAGAAATACGGTCATTTGCAACAAATTATAAGAAACGGCTCCAGTGCCACCCTAACAAATTGGCAGTAAATCTGACCATCCCTGATCACCTGAAACGTCTGAAGAGAAAAAGAATAGATGAACTGGATAGCCAAATTTAAAAAACCAGTTACCGATGGAGTGGCTCCTATAGGGGAGTGGCTTCAACATGCCTAAAGACACCAAACACATCTGCTCATAGTCTCTCGACTGATTGCATGATGCACAAGGAAAAAAAAAAAAAAACAAAAGTTATGGCAGGTGTTCAAAGTTTAAATTACTATGTTGATGATAATTTAAGTCAAGTTCATTACAGTATTTTTCCAACTTTTACATTAGTTATTGACATAATAACGCTTTTATCATCTTAATCAACTATTCATAAACGCGCACAAATAAAAAAAACTAAATTCTAAAGCTATCACAGTAAATGCGAGCACTTACAATGTCAAAAGAGGTGAAATATTGGAAAAATCTTTAAATTGGTATAACTCGAAAACGGTGTAACTTTTACTGAGGTCATGTTAGGCTGGTTTGGTTCGTCTGAGGCTGGGGAATCTCCAGTGTCACTGTGACGTGCTATTTTTGGGACACCCTGTATATATGCCATAAAAAAAAGGCAGGGTCACTACCAACTAGGCCAGGGCGCCGACAAATGACAATGAAAATAATTTGTGAAAAACGTGACATTAAAACCCTAACAATCCAAAAATCCGAATTTTGAATCTTGATAGCAATCATTTACCTCCTCATATCTTGTATTTTTTTTATCCTACAAATAAGTAGATACTATAAAAACAATGCAAAAGTTAGTGTTAGTTTATTACTGCTTCACACTGCAATGGCTGGACGGATTTTAATGAAATTTCAAATGGAGATAGCTAATACCCTAAATTAACCTTGGATTAACAAATAGGCTACTTTGAGTTGAGAACGGGAGCAGTTCGTATTTTGGATAAGATTTGTCACTTATTGTGTAATAATTACTATGATTGGTATAGGTGCTTCTACATCTGGAGATAGTTTTCTTAAAGAAATATCGAGAGATAAGTCATATATAAATAAATGACAAAATCACTGAGTTAACCACAATATTGTAACATGTTAGCTCAGATGTATCGTTTATACATAGTTCTCCCGCGCGCCGGCAGTGCACTCCTCCTAAACGGCTGAGCCGATTTGAATGAATTTATTCACAAATAAACCCGGCAGATGATGGCGTTGTCCTGCATGGCAGATATCATGCAGGAACGTCTGTCGGGTCCGCTAGTATTCCTATAATTTTGCTTTAAAAGAGACCTTTGGTTAGGTTAGGTTATTTTTGTAGATGTATTAACGAAGTAAACAACAAAATTTATCAACATTTTCCGCTGCAGCCACATAGTTCAGAGCACTTTATCTCACTTTTCAAACAATTGCACCTCCCTACGCATTTTTGCTTGCATCTACACCTAATTAACTCCATGCAAGCAACGGCTGCTGACGGTAGGGTGGTCCGCACAGGCTCCCATACGCGCGCTTATCCAACTGCAACAGAGGGATTTAAGCAGGCTAAAGAAGGAAATGTAGAGTAGGCATTTCCAATATTGGAAACATTCGTCATTGCTTTATATGACTCAAAATTCAAAATTCAAAATATTTATTCAGTAAATTGGCCACATGAGGGCTCTTTTACACGTCGGTAACATGGAGTGAATCTACTAGCGCTTCGGACAAGACCATCATTGCGGAGAAGAAGCGCCGCAAGAAACTCCAGCAGAAGGTCATTTTTTCAATTATTAATTAGGTACAATAATACATAAAAGTAAGTTACATTACAAGGTAATAATATAATAAATAATTATTAAAAAAAAAAAAAAAAAAAGCAATACAAACAAAATCCTTACAAATGTAAAGTCAATAAAATAAAGTTAAAAATCATGATTAGGAGAACAACATGACGAGGTCTCTACGTCAGGAACGATAATTAAAATAACTAAATTGGAAAAACAGGTCCTTGCAAGCGTGAACAGACCGGACCCCACAGACCGCACCCGTTCACGAGTATGACGCGTATCTCAGCCATCGCCTCCCTCAACCATGTGTACGGGAAGGTGGCGACCCGATCAACGACGCCGCCGTAAGCAAAGACCTTTAAGTGAGCATGAGCATGACATGCTCATGCTGCCGGACAAAGATAAAAAAGTATCTGTCCGGCGAGAAACGTCATAATGTGTTCTCAATTCTAAAATGTCTTGTGCACACAAGAATTAATTTTTTTTTTTACAAAAAAAAACAATAGGTAAATTTAATTTTAAAAGTGTACATCATTGGCTTAAAGGCATTTTGCAATAAGCGCTGCCCAGTGCTCAGCTTTAATTACAAAAGACAAAAATAACCCTAACTTCAATAAGCTCACACTACTTAAAAACGTCTTTATCATTTAGGAAGTCATTAACAGTATAATATGCCTTACCCAGCAAGCAGCACTTAATGCGCGACTTAAATTTATTGAACGGCATATTGACAATATCAGTAGGTATCTTATTGTAGAAGCGTATACAGTTCCCTGCGAACGATGTGCTAACTTTACGAAGACGGTGACATGGGACTACGAGTTTATCTTTATTTTGCGTGTTAAACTTGTGAACGTCACGGTTATGTCTGAAGTGATGTATGTGTTTGCGTGCATACATGATATTTTCAAAGATATACTGCGACGCGACAGTAAGAATATTAATTTCTTTAAATTTATCTCTGAGAGAGACCCGAGAACCCAGTTGATAAATAAAACGTATAGCCCGCTTTTGTAGTACAAAGACGGCCTGAATGTCAGCCGCTTTTCCCCATAACAAAATCCCATAGCTCATAACACTATGAAAATAACTATAATACACCAGTCTCGCCGTCTCACAGTGTTTCGATTAGTACAAGCTAGCGGGACAAAACTATTTCTTGTATTATTTTGATTGTTTTTGTATTTTGCAGGTATATTATGATATTTTAACAGAAAAACAAATAGAATCAGATACTTTACTACCATTTGGTCAACATTTATGGGAAGACTGTGGGTGATTACTCTATAATTAGTCATATCTACTCGTACTATACATACCTGTAAGGCAGGCATAGGTTTAATACTTAGTACCAATAAAACATACAGTCAAATAAAACAAATATTTCCAGGTTCTATATTATATTTACACAATTTTTACACATTAATAATATAATAACTAAATGTAGGTACAATAATTAACAAAAACACTCAAAATTCAAATTATATTTATTAAAACTAATAATAATAAGCCTATCATTTAGTTAAATACAATAATAAAAAATAAAAAAAAACATTAACGGTCATTATCAGACAATGCTTAGTCTTGGATATTCTAAAGTACCCGCTAGCGAATAACAATTTTAAATCTACAATAATTAACTTAATCACTCACAATACCAATTATATCTATAACTTATAATTAAATAAGTACAATATTTAAAAGTAGCTTAACTCTAATTGTCACTATCCGATAATCCTTCGTCATTACTTTCGTATTCGGAACTATCTGATATTAAGTAATCCTCCTTATTCAATTCGCGAATTGGTAATGATTTAGATGGTAATGAAGGTGGGACAATCAACTGCAGAACCTCTGCCGGCAAAGTACTAAGCTTTTTTCGCGGTAACTCTCTAAATGTGTTAATAACAGGATCCGACGTAATCAGAAGCATTCTCAAAAGATCTGTATTCGTGGCAATATGGCTCCGCTTCCTTGTGTGTCGCTCACGGAATCTACGGCAATCCTTATTTCTTGCCTCCTGAGCTTCTTCGGAGAGCTGCCCAATGGGAAGGAGACAAGATTTTATTACTTCAGTACCGTGCATAAGAATCTTATGCACAGTAACGGGCATGGAGTACCATGAATACAATTCTAGGTATAACTTTCTTGTTTCAAAACAAAACTTTTCAAATTCTAAACAATTTATGTCATATCCCGATGACAAAGTTCTTAAAATTACATGAAATCTTTGAATAAGAGTTAGGTCCAATCCTGTTATTTCACTGCTCAATTCAGCAACCAATTCTTATGTTTGTTTAAAAACATTTCTTTATTACACTTAGATGAAGTCCACTTTTCATTCAATTTCGTAGAAAAACTTGAAATTTTCATTTTCAATTTTCTCAAAGATTCATCAGAGACATCGGTTATATTATGTTTTTCGCATAAATAATTAAAAATCGCACTAGTCCTCTCACTTTTCTCATGTTTTTGCCATTCTTCGAAAAAAAATATTTTCGTCATAGTTATGACTCGTTCTGAAACAAAGATAATAATTTTAGTTGCGGGGCTTTTCGGGATCTAAAATATGCACCAGTCTATGCCTGAATGTTGTAACTATGACATACAGAAGAATCTACGTGGATACATTTGGATAAAAAAAGTTGCAACCCTTTAAAGTTTACACTTAATGAGAAATATATGGAATTTATTTATAGATTTTCAAACAAACATAACAGCGAAAATAAAAATATTTTTGTACAACAAAAAAATGGAAAGATGATGTACATACCTTCAACAGAATATTCCATCACAAAATTTTGTTCCACTTTACTAGCAATTTTAAGAGGTCTTATCACAAGTGTGCAACGAATGCAACTGATTTTCAAATGCAAATCGATCTTGATTTATCAGTCAACTTTTGCACCCGATGAAGTACCTTAATGAGGTGATTAACATAATTAGTTTTTTAAATTCGGTACCTGGGAAGGGTTGTTTACAAGTTGTTATCTATAGTTTCTGGAAATGACGTCATGAGTTTTGTCCCGCTAGCTTGTACTAATCGAGACACTGTGCGTCTCGACGTCTGTAAGTTGTCGGATTCGCTTTACTGCATACGCTGCAGAACTAAGTTTTCCCGCAAGGGTGGATATATGAGCATTCCATTGCAGTTTCGAGTCTAAAGTAATACCTAAAAATACTATTTTGTCTTCGAATGACAGCGTCTCATCCTTTAGTCTAATACTAGCCCCATTCACTCCTTTCACATTTGACAGAGAAAATTTCATGCACTTGGTTTTCTTGGTATTTAAAAGTAAGTTGTTGGCTGTAAACCAATCAACAGTTGTAGACAACGTATCATTAATGTCATTGAAATTTTTCTGTTTTCTATCTACCTTGAATAAAAGTGAAGTGTCATCGGCAAACAGGACTATTTCATGTTTATCGCGCACAACGTAAGGGAGATCGTTGATATAGATCAAAAACAAGAATGGGCCCAGAATTGAGCCTTGGGGCACTCCCATAGCAACAGCTGATCCAGGAGATTGCGTTCTGTTTATGTCCACCCGCTGAGTTCGGTGAGCAAGGTAAGATTTGATAAGATCAAGGGCTCCATTTTTAATTCCATAATAACCTAGCTTCCGCACTAACGTTACGTGATCAACACAGTCAAACGCCTTGGATAAATCACAAAAAACTCCAATTACGTCTAGTGATTCTTCCTAGGCATCAAATACATATTTAATTAAGGTTGAACCGGCATCTGTAGTAGACCGTCCCTTAGTAAACCCAAATTGACTACTGTGAAGCAACTTATTCCTACTAAAATATGAGGATATTTGGTTTAAACAACAAGGTTCATTAAGGTCATTAAGGTTTATTCATGCCAAGCTTCGGCATGAATGGGCCGGCTCGACCGGAGAGATACCACGGCCTCACAGAAAACCGGCGTGCGTCCTCGGATCATTGCCTAGTCCGGAGTTCGGTGCCACTCACGCGCCCGCCGCGTCGGCGAGCTGCTCGTGGCCGCTGTGTGTGGCATTACAAGTCGGCAGACTGGGATGGGATGCGGACATTCTTTTCGTCCTACCCTTGGGGGCAAGTTTGCTTCGCGGCCAATGATCCCAACGTCGTTGCTGATTCTGTTGCTGACGTGGTGCTGCAGGGAATGGAACTTTTCATTCCGTCATCTGCAGTCCCAGTTGGTGGCAAGTCCCAACCTTGGTTTGGTCGATCTTGCAAAAAGGCTTCTTGCCGGAAGCAGGAATGTTACCAAGCCTGGGTAAATGCAGCGACGGCACGGGATGACCAGGCCAGTGCGTTAAAAAAGCAGTTCAACTTTGCCTCTAGGTCTTTCAAGAGGGTTATTGCCAGGGCGAAGTCATTGCACATTGGTAGAATTGGCGAGAGACTTGAACGCCTCCCATCGGGAACTCGTGCTTTCTGGTCTCTTGCCAAAGCTATCCAGGGAAACTTCTGCACGCCATCTTTTCCACCCTTGCACATGGGAACTGATTCCTTGGCCTACGACGCAAAGGAGAAAGCTGATCTCCTGGGCAAACTCTTTGCGTCCAACTCGACCTTGGACGATGGGGGACGCGAACCGCCGACCGTACCGCGGTGCGAGAGCAGCATGCCGGATGTCTGGTTCCATCAAAGCTCGGTGCGTAAAGCACTTTTTTCCCTCAACATTCATAAGTCGAGTGGGCCCGATGGAGTCCCTCCTATTGTGTTGAAGACATGTGCTCCAGAGTTGGCACCGGTTTTAACGCGTCTTTTTCGACTTTCGTACTCCTCTGGCGTAGTCCCGACTTCATGGAAGTCAGCTTTGGTGCACCCGATCCCTAAAAAAGGCGACCGCTCAAACCCGTCCAACTACAGGCCAATAGCCATAACTTCCCTGTTCTCGAAGATAATGGAGTCCATCATCAACTGCCAGCTTTTAAGGTACCTAGAGGATCACCAGCTGCTTAGTGACCGACAATACGGTTTCCGTAGGGGCCGCTCGGCTGGTGATCTTCTAGTTTACCTCACACATCGATGGGCGCAGGCGATCGAGACTAAGAGCGAAGCATTGGCAGTTAGTTTGGACATTGCGAAGGCTATTGATCGGGTTTGGCACAAAGCACTACTTTCTAAGCTTCCGCTTTATGGGCTTCCCGAGAGATTATGCGAGTGGGTTACCAGCTTCCTAGCAGACAGAAGCATAAAAGTCTTAGTTGACGGTGCATGCTCTGACTCCATCTCTGTTAATGCTGGTGTCCCTCAAGGCTGTGTACTATCACCCACGCTGTTCCTTCTGCATATCAATGACATGCTGCAAGTCTGCGGCATTCACTGTTATGCGGATGATAGCACAGGCGATACCTTCTACACCGGCCGCGCCAATATTTCTCGGGACAACGTCGTCGAGAGCCGAAACAAACTTGTGTCTGAAATTGAGACTTCTCTTAAAAAAGTTTCAGAATGGGGTCGACTTAATTTAGTCCGTTTTAACCCCACAAAGACTCAAGTTTGCGCGTTCACCGCTAAGAAGTTGGCGTTCGATGCATCTCCTCGTTTTGAGAGCACTCCCCTCACTGCCTCAGCCAGTATCGGAATCCTCGGTGTCAACATTTCGAGTGACGTCCAGTTCCGCGGTCATTTAGAGGGTAAGGCCAAATTGGCCTCGAAGAAGCTCGGTGTGCTCAACAGATCGAGACAGTATTTCACTCCGGCCCACCGCCTGCAGCTGTACAAGGCGCAGGTACGGCCACATATGGAATACTGCTCTCATCTGTGGGCTGGGGCTCCCCAAAACCAGCTTCTCCCTCTGGACCGCATCCAGCGGAGAGCCGCTCGAATTGTCGGCTGCCAGCGTACTTCTGATCGGCTTGACTCCTTGGCGCTGCGTAGAGATGTAGCCTCACTCTGCATTCTCTATCGCTTGTACAACGGGGAGTGCTCCGAGGAGCTGTTCGGATTAATTCCTGCCGCATCATTCCGCCTTCGTCCTACGCGACAGAAATTCCACCACCATCATTTAGATGGTTGGCAGTCCACAACTGTGCGTTTTCACACGGAATTTCCTGCCTCGCACAACTAAACTGTGGAATGGTCTGTCGCCTGCGGTATTTCCGGACCGTTACGACCTTCAAACCTTCAAGAAAAGAGCGTACTCTCATTTGAAAGGCCGGCAACGCACCTGTGACTCCTCTGGTGCTGCAGGTGTCTATGGGTGACGGTAATCGCTTTCCATCAGGCGATCCGTCTGCTCGTTTGCCTCCTATACCATAAAAAAAAAAAAAAGTAAAATAAGGTGGTGGTTGGCTTTATTATTTGTGATTGGTAGTGATTTAGGTTATTGTGGGCATGCATGTCGTGTAACATTGATTTCATTTTAGATGTTGCACATGCACTGATATCAATCAGTGTAGAAAAGTGCTATTTACAAAAAAGGACAGACAGCTGGAGAATTTACCAACAACCAAAGACGCCCTTCGCAACCATATTTTACGAGCGGCCTATCAGCACAGAACAGATAAGTACAGAAGTAAATCTCATGTATGTACTTCACTTTTCATACCTACGCTCGGCGGTTGCTCTAGGGTTGTCAACTATGGCTTATGCACAAAAAACTATCGCGGTAGTAGCACTCGTAGGTATCTAGTCGTTTGATTTATTGTTGTGAGATGCTTTGTGACAGACAGACGGACAGACGGACAGCGGAGTCTTAGCAATAGGGTCCAGTTTTAACCCTTTGGGTACGAAACCCTAAAAATACCGTAGGTAACTTCAAAAATAACCGACCAGACGAATTAATATTAAAGTGTAGGGGGTGACTGGAGGGGCTAATCCAAACCCGCAGTACCTACCTATAGCCCGTAATAGCAAAAAACTTATCCTACAAAACAAAACAATAAACCTACCTACTAGGTATTACAATACAAAAAGTTTACAGAGCAGAAACATGCAAAATTTTACGTTTGTCAATTTTCATTATCGAAAATTCCTTATAACTTCTAAACGGATTACTCTAGTTACACAATTTCCATTACCATATACGTTTTAGACCTAAACCTATCAAAAGACACTAAAAACAACACAATATCTACACAAACAAAAAAACATGTTTTCAACTTACGTAAGGTGGCGTGAATTTACCTTACAAAAATATACCTAGTTTAAGTACCTACTTCGTTTATACTGATTCAAAATAGGAAACTATTATTTAAATCGATCTTAGATATATTCTTCGGGGGCCGGGGCGGGGCGCTTACCTACCTAACTCTTCTGTGTAAGTTTAAAACGAACCATTGAAATACAAGTAGATACCTACTTACCTCTCTGAAGCCACTGGTAGCTTGAAAAAGGACAATTCACCGTTTAAAGTGGAATTTAAGCAACCGTCCACTGACCAGTGTTGCTCCATTATAAGTACCTAATTAAATTATCGCACAAAAAAGTCCACGGACGCGACGCGTGTCAAGCGGACGGCACTCGCGCTCGCACTCCTCCCAACTACTCCGAGATATCGTGTCCGTGAGCGGTGTCTATGTGTGCGTTGCTCGAGCGCACTTTGTATGTAGATTGCTTTCTGTACCTATCTGTTCTGTGCTATCAGGGTGGACATGTATGGGGTCAGCGTCCCGACTGGGGTTGCGCCAAAAATAATGGCATATTGGAGCCTGCGTGGACCACCCTACCGCCAGCAGCCGTTGCTTGCATGGAGTTAATTAGGTGTAGATGCAAGCTAAAATGCGCAGGGAGGTGCAATTATTTGAAAAGAGAGCTAAAATGCTCTGAACTATGTGGCTGCAGCGGAAAATGTTAATAAATTTTAATGTTTACTTCGTTATTATTATAATACCTCTACGAAACCAACCTAACCTAACCAAAACTCTCTTTTAAAGGAAAATTATAGGAATATAAATTTGAGCTAACATGTTTGAATATTGTGGTTAACTCAGTGATTTTGTCATTTATTTATATATGACTTATCTCTCGATATTTATTTAAGAAAACTATCTCTAGATATAAAAGCACCTATACTAATCATCAGTGATCGTAGATTTTCCAGCATTTTTGGTGCAGTGCTAGTTGTCAGTAGTGCCCAATATTAAATTGTTGGAATCAGGAATCAAATAAAATCTAAAATAAAAATAAAATAGCGTGTTAAACAAATCGGAAATACAGAAAATACTCTCAGAACATGTAAAGCCTAACCCTATATGCATAATTAAATAAAGGGTTAATTTACTACGAGTATTTGAGAAAATGTAACACAGTTGCAATAACTTCTTATCTCAGGTTATATCACTACATAGTATAAAACAAAGTCGCTTGCGCTGTCTGTCCCTATGTATGCTTAAATCTTTAAAACTACGCAACGGATTTTGATGCGGTTTTTTTTAATAGATAGAATGATTCTTAAGGAAGGTTTATATGTATAATACATTCCACGCGGGCGAAGCCGCGGGCGGGTCGCTAGTAGGTTCATATTTATGATTAGGAATTTATATACTGACTATATATTAGCACAGACAGTATAATGCGTAGGTAATGGCAGTGCATAAATATAGAAGACATTTTGTTTCTTCGCTGACGTCCCGTCAAGTGCTAAATTATAATAAATGATTAAGTAAAAAAATTGTAATTCATTTTCAATGACCACATAATATTACATAATTTTAAACGTCAATCATATTTTATACACGTCTACAACCCTAGGTCGCTGTCGTGTGTCATTTGACGTCATCGCACCAAGAATGCTGGAAAAAGTACGATCACTTCTAATCATAGTAATTATTACAAAATAAATGAAAAATCTTATCCAAAATACGAACTTCTTCCGTTCTTAGCTCCGCCGCGAGGAACAAATGATTTTTTTGACATATTTATAAATTAAATGTATGAGGAAAGTTAATGTTTACATATTATATATAAATACTCGGCTGTTTACTATTTTTTTTTTATAAAGCATAATCTCGTAGTTTAATGGTAGGCATAGATTTTGTAAGAATTTTTATTTAGCACGGATCTCTTTTTTTTTCTATGAAAGAATGAAAATGCGGTTCCTGAAATGAATTCCTCGTCCTTGAGTTATACGAAAACGATATAAAACATGACCTATTTGCTAAACTTATGGAGATATAGATTGACGTAAGAGTGCGGCGAGGTAGATGGAAATGGGTTTATTGTATCTAGTAAAAAACCAACAGTGGTTCAGTTAAGAACTAGGAAAATAAATAAGGTGCAAAATCAAGTTATACGAGGGCCTTTCTGAAAGTTTCTAGCTGGCCCGAACCTATTAACAAAACTATACTTTTTTAAACTAACGATTAAATCCTTTTTTTATTACCTTCAAAACCCTGGCCGAAAATATTTAAAAATATTTTTCAAAGACAATAAAAAAATGTTTTTATTCGCCGTATTCCTTGAAAGGGGTTATTCTACAGCTCATTTGTGATGATTTAAGTCCAGTCAACCAGGGGTCAAAACTCATTGGTTATCGAGTTATTCATGTTTTCAGTTTTTTTTTAAATACCCACCTTTCGACCTAAAACGAGTCATTGTGTAAAAACTTTGTTATTTAGAAATTAAAAAAAACATTTTTCAAATAGCCAATGAACTACTAATTACGAAAAGTAATAAAAAATGCCAAAGAAATGCAAAATTTTGCAAATAAGTGGATTTGAAGTTAGATAGTAGAAGAGAATAAGATAGTACGATGAACCAAACACGCTTACGTGAGGTAAACGGCGGTTAGGATAACGACGTTGGTATTCCCTTCTAGCTGCAGCGGAATCTCCATCGCAGAATCCGTAACAATAAATGATATCTGCGTATTCTTCGCATTGGTAAGCAGCCATTTGAGAAAGAAGCTTAGTTATCAATATCGTCCGAAATGGAAAGAAATTTGAAACTAACTGATTACGTAGGTCACTCAAAAAGTTATGAGATGCTCGAAATTTCAAAATGGAACGCACTTTGTTTTTAGAAAAAAAATTTATTTAATAAATAATAATAAATAAATAATAAATATCAGGAGACAATGTCACACCAATTGACCTAGTCCCAAACTAAGCTCTAGGCTTGTACTATGGGTACTAGACAACAATATAAATACTTATATAGAGAAATAAATACTTAAATACATAGAAAACATCCATGACTCAGGAACAAATATTCGCGCTCATCACACAAATATATGCCCTTAGGCAGGGTCACAACCAACTAGGCCAGCACGTCGTCATTTAAAAATAACACCATTAGCTGAATTTTAATGAGATGTTCTATTCATTTTACTACAACAATTCCCGCGTTTTTTGGTTAAAAATGGAACGCACTTTATGGTTTTAAAAAGCAAATTTAAAAGAACACGACTTGCTGAATTTAAAAAAGAGAACGATCCCGCGTTTTTTGGTTGAAACGATGGAGCTTAACCGCGAACATTTCTGCTATTATTATTTATTGTTCATATTTTTTATTAAAATTAAATTTTAAAATGTCATAAATTGTACCTTTTAGAAAGCTTATGAATTGAGCAAGCTATCCCTGTCATTTGTACGCGAAGTGTTGTACTTTTTTTTTAGTTATGCTTTAATTGTTACAAAATTTGGAAAATAATTACTTGAACTTTTAAATTCAAATCTACTTATTTGCAAAATTTTGCATTTCTTTGGTGTTAATTATTATTTTTCGTAATTAATAGTTTATTGGCTATTTGAAAAAAGGTTTTTTTAATTTCTAAATGACGAAGTTATTTACACAATGACTAGTTTAAGGTCGAAAAGCAGGTATTTTTAAAAAATCTAAAAAAGGTGAATAATTCGATAACCAATGAGTTTTGACCCCTGGTTGACTGGACTTAAATCATCACAAATGAGCTGTAGAATAACCCCTTTCAAGGAATACGGCGAATTTCCAGTCACCCTGTATGTCATACATTGTTTCGATTTCAACATGAACATTACAAGAGAGGAATTTCGTGTGATTATTTATTTATTACGACTACAAAATAGGTTTAACGTTTAAAGAGTCACATGAAAACTTAAACACAGCGTTTGGGGAATCTGCTCCTTCATTAGCCACCATTTCAAACGAGGCAGGGAGTCCGTCAAAGATGAAGCTAGACCGGGGAGGCCGCCGACTGCAGTGACTCACGAGAATGTCATCAAAGTGGAGTGGCTTATTAAAGAAAACACGAATATTACACACAGAGATACAGGATGAACTGAAGATTAGATCACAAGCAGTTTTAAATATTTTGAACAATTACCTAAAAGTACGGAAAGTTTGCTTATGTTACGATGGATACCGCATTTGCTCACTGAAGATCAAAAAGCTCGGTGGGTAGATTAGTACAAATATATGCTCGAAAATATTGACGACGGTAAATCACAACAGGCTTCGAGCATCCTGACGAGAGATATATCGTGGATGTATAGCTACGACCCACTTACCAAGCAACAATCGAAGCAATGGGTGTTCGAGGAAGATGTCTTGCATACGAAAGTTGGTCGAGGTAGCACGGTCAACAAAAAAATGATAGCAATGTTTTTTCGATTGAGTGGTCCTGTGGCAGTAATTCCTCTAAGACCGAAAAACTGTCACTATTCAATGGTATACCGAAGTGTGCTTACCTCAAGCCTTTAAAACAGCTTGGCGAAGATCATTTGTTGTGGGATTTTCACCAGGATAACGCACCAGCCCGCACTACTGCTCGGACCCTCGAATTTTAGGCCACTTCTGGTGTACCACTATTGCCTTACCCACCATATAGCCTAGATCTCGCTCCGCTTTCTCTTGCTTTTTCCTGTTTCCCATAATAAAAAAAACCTTGTGATGACGAACTTTTAACGACTCTAATGATGCAGTCAATGAATTTAATTGTGTATTTTTTTGACCACCCGCAACATTTTTTTATTGTGTTAAAAGTTAGTTTCGAAGAATGCAAAAATGCATCAAAGCTGCACGCGAATACTTCGAAACAGTAAATAAATAATAAAGGTATCTCAATCAGTACTCAGGACCCCACTTATGGGTACATTAATTTGAGAATTGATGTACTCAGGACCCTACTTATGGGTACATTAATTTGAGAATTGATTTAGAAACTGGGTCCCTGATGGCTTTCAGTCAGTATTTATGACTTTTATTTTTATATTAATAAAAAAGTAGTCTTAACAAACTTTAATGACCAATAATCTGTTATATTACTAAGAAATTCAGTAATAAAATTTGTTTATTTTTTGTTGTGTTGCAGTGTGTTTTTGTCAAATTAATAGTGTAAGTTTGAGTTTGTTTGCTTGAAAAGGAAAATTGACTAACGAAATTAAGCATGTCTTAACCCCTCAGGTGTCCTACGCACAACATGTGTGCGTAGATTTTTTGACATTACGTGACTTATTCATTTGACATAAAGTTTAATTTTGATGTACATCAATTTTGACATATCGCTCGACGGGTTAATTTAATGACAATCTTCACATTAGGGTTCATCAGATACAGCCAACAGACCAGACAGACAGACAGACAGTCAGACAGACAGACAGACAGACAGATAGACAGACAGAAAGACAGACAGACAGGCAGACAGGCAGACAGACAGACAGACAGATAGCGAAACTTAGTAATAGAGTTAAGTGGTCAACCATTGGGTATGGAACCTTAAAAAACAAATTAAGTCAAAAATCTACAAGGGGTTTGAAGAGGAGACCGTGAGATTCCATAGTTGCCCATAAATTTACTCTATCGATTTTTGGAAGTCAGTAAATAAAATATCAACAATGACGGAGTCCACACACGCAGCTAAACTATATGTTAATACCATAAGATACATTGATTACGAATTACCTAAAACAAAGGCGGCAGTATAAACAAAACACACATACCTTCTTATTTCACCGACTACCTCATCACAGACATTCTCATTAACAACTATATTAATGTTCATGTAGCTCAAAGCGTCTGAAGCATCTCGGTACCTCCTCTTGTGCCTTGAAATAACATATACCACGCTTGCACAACCTATAGCAAAAGCTGCTGTTGTCACAAAAACTTTAAGCTTTATACCTAATTCCATGTCTAGTATTATTAGTACTACCACTACTAATATTATTTCATTTAACAAACAATTGGTTAAAAATACGTGTAAGTATTTATTTCTAGAATTAATTAAAATAATGAATATAAACACAGATTTTATTACAACTATTATATTATAATATAAGGTTAAGTCTAATCTAATCTAACCACAGATTATAAGGGTATGTCCAATCTAACTCTACTCTAACTAAATAATAAATACAACCACAACCACCGTTTTTTTTTTAATAATATTGATGGCCTGGATTCCAAGTCCTTTAAGCCATACAACCACAGACATGGGATTTTCCTTAGATGTTTAAAATGACAGATGGCTCTTTATGGCGACATGTAACTTTGTAATGCCATAAGCAAAGTATTAATTTCCAAAGGAGAGTTAATGCTAGGAAATAAAATATCACCTCTAAAACGCAGATTGTTCAAACACTAAACTCGTAGATACTATCGATAATGGGGTGCAGACCCACCATACCCATAGCCATACCCCTGGGGGTAGGGTGGGACTGCACCATACCACCGTAGAAGTGCTGGATATGAGGTAAGTTTAGGTTATATTAGATTTTCAGCCGGCCCGAAGGGTCAAATTGGATGTTAAAACATTAAAACCTGAAAGCATATTATAGTGCACAGCACTACGGTGGTATGGTTCAGTCCCACCACCCACCCTACCCCCAGGGGTATAGCTAGGGGTATGGTGGGTCTGACATGTCATAATGTTAAGATATTACGAAAATACTAAGTTATGATTAATTATCTTTTTTAGTGCACGCCTTTACAATGTTGTATCAATATGCCTTAATAGCTTGAGGTGAGGGTTATCGATGAAAAAAACGAGCGTGCAGTCGCATTAGATGTGATATGTAACATATCACAAAATGTTTCTTTATATCCTATAATTTATACTTCCGTTTCAATGTATCGGTACCTGTTCGATACATTGCGAAACTAACCTAAAACATTATAATGAAATTCCAAATACAATAAGTCAAATTACTTTATTAATCTTGTTTTTTTTTACAACAAATTGGCACCATGCGCGAACAACACGTAGTACCTACCCTATTTTGGAATCTGAGAGTCTGAGACTCTATATAGGAACACTAAATTATAACTTCGTCTAGTGCTATTCCTTTTGCTCTCGACGCGTCACTAATTCGCAAGGAAAGTGACAGGGTGATCTGAAGTTCGAATTACTGATCTCGAAGTAGAGCCCAAGGCCCAGTCGACGGTGCTGCCACTTCTATGCGATCTGTTGGGTCATTTCATTTGACTTTACTTACCATTAACCTATTTTTCATAAACTTATGATTGAAACTAAAATCAAAATAAAAATATTTATTTAGTAACTTGGCCACATAGGTACGGGCTCTTTTACATGTCGGTAATGAATGAATCTACTAGCGCTTAGGACAAGACCATCATTGCGGAGAAGAAGCGCCGCGACAAACCCCAGTAGAAGGTAAAGTAACAAATATTAATTATTAGATCTTGCACAAATAAAATCATTACAAAATTTGTATTTGATTTGTATTTTACATTTAATGTAAGGTCAAATACATTTAACTAAAAATAATGACTAGGAGAACAACACGACGAGGTCTCTTCGTTAAATGCCATATCTGGAATAATTAACTGAACAACAAGTCCCCTTGCAGACGTGAACGGACCGGACCCCACAAACAGCACCCGTTCACGAGTATGACGCGTATCTCAGTGCCATAATATATTATGGCACATACCCTTGTGTCGTTTTCCACATTAAATAAGGTTATATTATTTTTTTCGTGAAAATGTTACTTTTTGATCTGACTCGTGTTACGACGATAATGCCACTAGCAACATTGGACCCTGCGAGAATAAAAATGTACAGTAGAGGTCCACATGCAATGTGTACAAAAAAATTATAATAGCCTACCTAAAGACCTACAAGCAGAAAAAACTTATACAACTTTCATAAATAGACTAAAAATATTTTTAATTAAGAATTTTTACTACACCTTGTCAGAATACCTAGAAAATTAATTCATTAAATAGATGTGTAAGGAAATATTCAAATACTCCTTTTTTTTTTTTGGTAATGTTAATTTATTAAATTTACAGTTGTATATAGAAAGTGAGCTTGATTTTATATTTTGTTACTTTTTAATGTATAAGTAAGTACTAACTTACTTTGTTATATTTAGGTTATTTTTTATTTAGTTTTAAGATTACTATACTCTAATAGGGTCCATGAATAGCACTATACTACTCTGTAAGACCTTTGTAAATACCATGGATGCAATAAATTGAATATGAATATGAATATGACCAAAGAGCATCGGTCTGCAAGCTGGATTGTGCTACACTGAAGAAAAAGGTGACCGCGCAGTACGCTTGACGATTGGCCGCATGGGATCTATGTTCATTGTATATCTATGGTACACGTAGTGAATGAATACTCTGTGCCCATATAATCTGTCTGTGACGTAAAATATTGTAATAAAATAACCTGTGAGTTTTGACGAGTTCTGGTTGAAGTTGCACTCAGTTAATAGACAGTATAACGTTTACGATTTTGCGTGCTAATTACGTTAATGGGTCGACCTACAACAGGGGTCGATTGGAGTCCGGAGCGGCGCCGGTCGCGTTCGCGAGAAAGGCGTGACAGAGAACGCTACGATGACCGAGATTTACATCGTGAAAAAACGAAACGTCGTGAAAAGTCTAGGAGCCCGAGAAAGGAAACGGAAAAGTCTAAGAGTCCAGTCAGAAAGGAATCCGAACGTGGCCGTAGCCCCACTAGAAAAGATCGAGGACGTTCCCGGAGCCCCACTAAGAAAGACCGCGCTCGATCTAGAAGCCCTAAAAAGCGAGACGGAAAAGACAAAGAAAAAGATAGGCGATATGATGACAAAGAAAAGTCAAAGTTGAAAAAAGAAGATGAAAAACAGAATGATAAAGCACAAGATTTTATCAAAGAACATGAATCTACTAAACCAGTTAAACGTGAGCCCCTGTCGTTGGAGGAACTGTTAGCTAAGAAGAAGGCTGAAGAAGAAGCAAGAAGCAAGCCTGTATTTTTAACAAAAGAACAGCGAGCTGCCCTTGCATTGGAAAGACGCCGTGAACAAGTGGAGGCTTTAAGAGCGAATGTCAATAAACCTTCCATAACTACAATTGATCTTACAGGACCTTATAAAAAAGATGAAGATAGGAAGCACAGAGAAGAGAGAGAAAGAGACAGGGATAGAGACCGGGAGAGGGAAAGAGATAGAGACAGAGAGAGGGAGCGTAAGTATCAAGAGAGACTATCTGGCACTGATCGCAGAGATGACAAGAAAGACAAGAATGAAGATCATGGCAAGAGTAAGGATAAAGAACGTGAAGAAGAAGCTATTAAAGCCCGCTATTTAGGAATAGTGAAAAAGAAAAGGCGAGTACGGAGATTAAATGACCGTAAATTTGTATTTGATTGGGATGCTTCTGAAGACACATCAAATGATTATAATACTCTTTATAAAGACAGGCACCAAGTTCAATTCTTTGGCCGTGGGCACATTGCTGGTATTGATATAAAATCTCAAAAAAAAGATCACAGTAAATTCTATGGAAATCTTTTAGAGAAACGTAGAACTGAATTGGAAAAAGAACAGGAGAAGTTACGTCTCAAAAAAGTTAAAAAGAAAGAAGACAAGCAAAAATGGGATGATAGACATTGGTCTGAAAAAGATCAGGATGAAATGACTGAAAGGGATTGGAGAATTTTCAGAGAAGATTACAACATAACCATTAAAGGTGGTAGAATCCCCAATCCATTCCGGTCTTGGAAAGAAGCTGGCTTCCATAGTGATGTTATGGACATTATCAACAAAGTTGGGTATAAAAGCCCAACTCCAATTCAACGCCAAGCTATTCCTATTGGTTTACAAAACAGAGATATTATTGGTGTTGCCGAAACAGGTTCTGGTAAAACATTGGCATTTTTAATTCCATTGCTCACTTGGATTCAATCTCTTCCGAAAAGTGAACGTTTGGAAGATAGAGATCAAGGACCTTATGCCATTATTTTGGCACCTACACGTGAGTTGGCACAACAGATAGAAGAAGAAACAAATAAATTTGGTATCCCCCTAGGGATCACATCAGTGGTAGTAGTTGGGGGTCTCTCTAGAGAAGAACAAGGATTTAAGCTTAGAATGGGCTGTGAGATAGTCATTGCTACTCCAGGTCGACTTATTGATGTCCTAGAGAATAGGTACTTGGTTCTGAACCGTTGCACTTATGTAGTTCTAGATGAAGCTGATCGTATGATAGATATGGGTTTTGAACCTGATGTTCAAAAGATTCTTGAATACATGCCGGTTTCAAACGTAAAACCTGATACTGATGCAGCTGAAGATGCTGCAATTTTGTTAGCAAATTACAATACAAAAAAGAAGTACAGGCAAACTGTAATGTTCACTGCAACTATGCCTCCGGCTGTTGAACGCTTAGCTAGAAGTTATCTTAGGAGACCAGCCATTGTCTACATTGGGTCTGTAGGAAAGCCTGTGGATAGAACAGAACAGATAGTATACATGGTGGGTGAAAATGAGAAACGCAGAAAGTTAACTGAGATATTGCAACGTAATGTGGAACCACCAATAATCATTTTCGTAAACCAAAAGAAGGGAGCTGATGTTTTGGCTAAAGGCCTTGAAAAGCTCAGCTTTAATGCCTGTACCTTGCACGGTGGAAAGGGCCAAGAGCAACGCGACTTTGCTTTGGCCAGCCTTAAAAATGGTTCAAAGGATATTCTAGTAGCCACTGATGTAGCAGGTCGCGGGATAGACATAAAAGACGTAAGTATGGTAATCAACTATGACATGGCAAAGACAATAGAAGATTATACTCATCGTATTGGTAGAACGGGCCGTGCCGGTAAAACAGGTAAAGCAGTTTCTTTTGTGACCAAAGAGGATTCAGCGTTATTCTATGACCTTAAACAAGTATTGCTTCAAAGTTCTGTTTCTACGTGTCCGCCAGAATTGATGAATCATCCGGAAGCTCAACATAAGCCTGGCACAGTTGTGACCAAAAAAAGACGAGAAGAGATGATATTTGCATAAAGTCGAAGAATACTGTATTGTGATACAATGAAATAAATCTTCATACAGCATTTGCTAGTCTTTGATTTCCCGCTTTCCAATACAACCATGTTTCGACGGCCCCTACATAAATGATCAAAAGTCAATTTTCTCAAACATGCTCAGAAATGTACGCGTTAATGTACTTTTAATATTTCCTTACAACGCTTGAGAAAAGCACTATACAGTCCTCGGCCGGGCCAGGGATTGAAGGACTCGTTCTATCCAGCCTCGTCTACGACTCGGCGGCCGTCTACCCCAAACTCGTCCTTAAGTCCCCGACTTCACGGCAGTTTTTTTTTTTTTAGAGTAATTGATATTTTTGTAGTATGCCTACCCCACGCTGGGAATGAAGGCGTTTGTTTATGTATGTATGTAAAAATTAACTGTAGGTAATAAGTAGAATCAACAATTTGGTGATTACCTAAAATAAATTGTTTGTATTGGTGACTAGTAAATTAAATGCATTGATTTAATTATATTACATATAAGTTATTTCGTAGATTTATTATTTAATATCTTATCTGGACGAGTATTCTCCTAATATTAACCACATTAAATAATAGTTTTCGATAAAATAAGAGGCAAACAAACAAAAATACTCATTATTATAAAAAAGAACTACTTATGCCAAACTAAAATGAGTTTATTTATATTTTTAAATAAATATTAGCTTGATTCGGATGGTATTATTAGATTTTACCCCACGCCGACTTCGACCATAATATACATCTATTATCAGGTCATTTCTTCAAATAGTTTGCATAATATACCTCAACGCGTGAACCCTCACTGATAGCGCACTTCTTCGCTCCCTCTCCATATAGTCTTTGAGGTCCTTAGTAAGCCAGTGCCCCAGATATTTAAATTGGTATACCCTTTTTAAGGGGACACCAAGTAGCTTAGGCGGAGGCACGCTGGTAAAATTATTTTTTCAGTACTTTGTCATTAAATAAAACGAAGAGTTTTATGCAATTCGTCACCATTTTTTGGAGGTGGGAGGACCTTGTGCAGGGCCCGTCCGGGTTGGTACCACCATCTTATCCATTAACCTACCGCCAAGCAGCAGTGTTCGCATTGTTGTGTTCCGGTTTGGGGATAAGACAGCCGGTGAAATGACTAGCATAGAGGCATTCCATCTTCGGCCTCAGGGTTGGCAACGCATTTGCAGTCTTAGGATTGCGGTCTTGTGAATGCGAATGTCTATGGGTCACAGTTTCCACTTACCATCAGGTGGCCTGTGTGCTCGTTTGCCTTCCTATGACATAAAAAAAAAAAAAAAAAAAACCATGAGACGAATCCAATGACATCATTTATCAAAATCGTAAATATGCGAGAATGAATTTGTATATCAACTTTTTTGAAGTAAAAAGACTGCAGTGTAATAATTACACTGCAGTTAATAATTACATTGGCATAAAAGAGCCCAATAAAAAGTAAATTAAGTCATTCATGTAAATATTGGAAGGGAATTATCATTTATCTATTACGTGTCACAGTTAAAATTGTTTCACCGTTGTTTCACCGACAACCTTGGCTTTCTGATTGGTCTTAAATCGGCCAATTATGTTAACCTCATACACGACAAATATTAGGTACTTTATGAGGAAAAGTCATTAAAAGTAGTAAAGCAATTCCTTGGTCCACGAATGTTTATTGAATTAATTTGTTCCCAAGATTATATATATATCCATGCCAAGATTTAACAATTAAACTGACACGCCCCGTCAATCACGTCATGTGTCATATGGAAGAGGACAGCTGCTGTCATACTGCTGCAGTAAAACAGTATTTACAGTGCCTGGCTTTTACTTTTGTTAATTTTGATTTACCGTTATATTTACTGATTATACTCTCTCACTGACACTGGCGAAATCACTTGGTGGACGCCATTAATTTAAAGAGAAAGAAGAAGAAGGGTAGTGTACAGGTCGATGTTGAATAATGTTGAACTGTCTAGTTTTTTGTAGGTACCTATATTGTTGTATTGTAGACACCTAAATACGAGGACTCGAGCACACTCGTTTCATGGCGCCCTTTTCGTGTGTCTTAAAGTGAAAAACACGAGTTGTGAAAACGAAATATCGTGAACTGTGCGTTATTTTGACCGTTTTATAAACATTTTTACCCTTTTCGAGTGTATTTCGTGTTTACAATACCTACACAATGACTCGTTCTCCTCGCACAGCGCGTACGCCAGATGAACCGCGACCGTCGACATCAAACGAAGACGCCTACGACGCAGAACACCATTATAATGTGGATGATGGTGAAAGCCCTGGAAATGTGACGATGACGATGGATAACCTATCCATCTTACTGCAAACAATTCAGCAGTCGAACACCGACATGTTCCAGCGGTTGCTGCACGAAGTTCGGTCTTCGACTGTCGGTCGCTGCCCCCGCCCCTGTCGTGTCCGGTATGACTAGGGTAGAACATGACTAGGACAGAAAATGACTAGGGTAGAACATGACTAGGGCAGAAAATGACTAGGGCAGAACATGACTAGGGTAGAACATGACTAGGGCAGAAAATTACTTGGGTAGAACATGACTAGATAAAAGACACGATAAAATTTGCAATGGAGTCCCCATATAGCTGTACTGGCAGGTAAACTAACAATAAGTTCGGCAGCTTACGCCGCCGCGCCGCGCCGTTAGGAAAATTAGACAGCTAACCAATATTGAGACAGCTCGCCTAGTTTATTATAGTTATTTCCATAGTGTCATGTCGTACGGTATTCTGGTTTGGGGTAAGGCAGCTCACATACAAACTATATTTGTGTTACAAAAAAGGGCCATTCGTTCTATTTACAACTTAAATTCCCGTGACTCGCTGAGAGAACTTTTTAAGGAAATTAATATCTTAACTGTAGCGTCTCAATTTATTTATGAGAATATTATTTATGTTATTAAAAATTTAGATTCTTTCACAAAAAAAATCTGATGTAAGTACATAATTTCAATACTAGAAATAAATATAAAATCGCTATTCGAAAAATCCGCGTCCGTAAAGTATATAAATCATTTGTTGGTCAATGCATTCATTTCTATAATAAATTACCTGAGGTAGTATTAAAGCTACCCTTTCCAGCACTTAAAAAATACTTGAAAAAGTCGTTAATGTTTAAAGCGTATTATGGGATCGAGGACTATCTAATAGACAAAAATGCTTGGCCTAAACCCGAAACTTAATATATATATTTTTTTAATCAAATTCAGTAGCTTTATCTTGTCTAGGGGACACCGTTGATGTAGGAAAACATATCAATCTTATGTGGTCGTCTTGCCCCAACCTACCTACAGGTAGCAGGTTGCAGGTAGGTGTTCTCTTTTTTTTCTTCTCCCTCCTCCCTTCTCTCCCTCCCTCTATCTCTCTCGCAAGATTTTGGTGTGTTTTCCTGCTGAAACTACGCAGCTTATTTAATATATTTAAAAAAAATAATATTTATAGATTTATATAATGCTAGACTAAGTATACCATTGTAACATTAAATATATTTAAAAAATGACTGACTGCCGAGTTTCTTGCGGCGTTTCTTCTCAGCAGTGGTCTCCTCTTGTGAAGCGCTGGTAGATTCTTGACGTGTAAAAGTGCCCGTGTCGCCTACTTACTGAATAAATGTCTTTTATCTTTTTTATCTTTTATCTTTAGGGTAGAACATGACTAGGGCAGAAAATGACTAGGGTAGAACATAACTAGGGTAGAACATGACTAGGGTAGAACATGACTAGGGCAGAAAATGACTAGGGTAGAACATGACTAGGGCAGAAAATGACTAGGGCAGAACATGACTAGGGTAGAACATGACTAGGGCAGAAAATTACTTGGGTAGAACATGACTAGGGTAGAACATGGCTAGGGTAGAATGACTAGGGTAGAACATGACTAGGGTAGAACATGACTAGGGCAGAAAATGACTAGGGTAGAACATGACAAGAGCAGAAAATGACTAGGGCAGAACATGACTAGGGTAGAACATGACTAGGGCAGAAAATGACTTGGGTAGAACATGACTAGGGTAGAACATGACTAGGGTAGAACATGACTAGGGCAGAAAATGACTAGGGTAGAACATGACTAGGGTAGAACATGACTATGGCAGAAAATGACTAGGGTAGAACATGACTAGGGCAGAAAATGACTAGGGCAGAACATGACTAGGGTAGAACATGACTAGGGTAGAACATGACTAGGGTAGAACATGACTAGGGCAGAAAATGACTATGGTAGAACATGACTAGGGTAGAACATGACTATGGCAAAAAATGACTAGGGCAGAACATGACTAGGGCAGAAAATGACTAGGGCAGAAAATGACTAGGGTATAACACGACTAGGGTAGAACATGACACCCACCTAACAACCCCAAAAATGGGACCCGTGTAATATAGGTATATACAGTGTGGAAAAATAAGTCGGGCCCTGGAGGGAAACTACCTTAAATCCTTGAGTTGGCCCATTTTACTTGAAGGAGACATTCCTTTATTTTTAAAAAGAAAAAAATTGCATTTAAAGATTTTCTAAAACTCGCTTGCCTTGGGCGGGAAAGGACGGTAAACCAATTTCTTCGTGGACTATACCTACTAACAATAATAAATTCGTTTCTTTGATACTGATAGTTTTATTGAAACGTATCCTTGTATGACTTTAAACTAAATAAGGTCATAATAACAACGCTACAGGAAATAAATAAATCGACGGTGTTTTCACTGTCTTCCGGATCATATCAGGTGCCTGAAATGAAAAATACAATATTTTAGATGAACATCTTAACTACAGTCCTCCATGATAAATTTTGAAGTCGCAATTAAAGGTTGAACACGCCAAAACGTGGGCATTATGCCCACTGGGCATACTAAATAGTCAATAAAAACATAATCAAGTAAAAGTAAAAAAAAAAAAAAAAAACATTTGCTTACACTACTATCGTACATTTATAAACATACAAATGTGTTTTAATTATGCCTTGAATACGACATTGCCCTCACTTTGAGTCGCATGCGGCTCATCAAGGTTTGCACGGCATTGTCAGGGTACTTTTTACCAGCCCAAGTCCATGTTTTTTTGCAAATCAGCCACGGCATTAAATATCCCTTTCATTATGAACCAATATTCTTCGATAGGCCTGAGTTCAGGGCAATTAGGAGGATTGCAGTTTTTAGGTACCACAGCAACACCATTCTGTTTGTACCAGTCTGACACCACTTTGGCATAGTGGCAGCTTGCAAGATCATGCCAAAACAATGGTTGCGAAATATGATTTCTCAGAAAGGGTAAAAGTCGCTTCTCCAAACATTCTTTTTTGTAAATTTCGCTGTTTACAGTGCCTGTAGTGATAAATGATCGACTTTTTTTACCGCAGCTGCAAATAGCTTGCCAAAGCAAGTACTTTTTTTATACGATAATTAGTATGCGGTTTTTGGGTGGCGATGCAAATCTATCTAAAGAACGTCATTTCAAAATTTGAAGCAAATCGCTTGAATACATCCACAAAAAACAAACATTAAAAAATCATAAGTCAAAAACTATTACAAGTAGGATGTTCATACTCGGCTATAATATTCTTCATTACAAGAGGTACTGACAAAAAAATCCCCGAGCCCATTTGATGTAAGGGCCGACTTACTATGGAAACCCGGCTATGGCCTTTGTTGGTTGTTATAATTATAAGCGCTCTCTGTTGTTGAGTAGATGAACTATTACTGAAATAGGGAAATGTATCGCTGCTATCGTTTTTTTTATCGATATTTTTTGTAAGTAAATAATAAGAGTACCTACTTTTAATGAATAGTTCCTTATTAAATGAATGAGAATACAATAATAATTAATCATATACCTATCAATATTAGTATGGCATTACTGTTTTTGTTGATATTTCGACTCTTGTAGAATTCCGTCTGTCATAAAAAATGCGCGTGAAAATAGATACAGTTCGTCCAAATAGAAAACTATTACTTTACTATGGAGGAATAATAATAAATGTAGAGAATACTACGGTATTAAGTTCGCTTTATGTATATTAAGTGTATTCTTTTGTGCAATAAAGATTAAATAAATAAATAAATGTATATTGCAGTTGTGAACGAACGGAAAACTAGTTCTACGATGACAAAGTTGCAATTTTTAAATCAATCTTATCTTATCTTGGTGGTGGGGTCCTTACGGATACACTTCGACCCTATAGGATCTTTTGTGTAATGAAGAATGTCAGTAGGTAGGTACGCCAAATCACTTGAAACTTTGTAACAGTAAAGTCAAAAAATAAACAAATATATTACTTTATCTTTCATTTAAATAGACCCAGTAGTTTTGATTCTACGAACGCTTAAAATTTTGGACAATGATATTAAAGAGCGCGAGCGCCGCCATCTTACTCGAGTGACGTCATCGCTTAACAGCGGTACGCGCCCTTATATGAATTAAAAAGTTTACAGGGCTTATATCTTTTTCACCGTAATAAGTCGCCAGTTAAAAGTTTCACAGAATACGTCTTATTATAAACTCTATCGTATCAAATTACAAAATGAATAATAAATAAAATCCTAAGAGGGGTTCCCGACACAAGAAACATGAAAAAATAACATATTTTAGCATTTTTATAGTAGCTTCTTATTTTGATACTATTTTAAGCTTAAATTGTAGAATAACTTTCATAGTTTACGACTATATAGCAATCTCAAGTAAAACTGCAACAAATGTGACAAAACTGATTATATTAACACGATATTTTAAGCGGTCACCCATCCTGTTTTAGACTTCGCTTGTGGTTGCTTAACTTTGGAAGTCGTAATATTTTTACGAATTCGGTTTGATGATACTATGATAGTTATGGTATGGTTATCTATTGTTTTAAATGCAGTTTAACTTAACTGTCTGCCACTGCCCGGCTTTTCTCTTTGTAATGTTTGTCAAATAATCAAAATTCATCGAAATAATGGCTCCCCTGCTGTCTCCCCTGACTGCTTTTCGTCAGTCGGCTTTCGTCAGAAATCAATTACAAAAAACGAACAAACCTCAGAAACACCTAAAACCAATAAATGCATTTATATTGACAAATATAATTTTAATTGCTAATTAGATAATATGAAAGGGGTTTGTTAAATCATTCTCCCGAACTCATTATTTCTTTGTATTAAATTTTCCGTTCGCATTTTTCCCCGAACGCGATATTACCTAATTTTATTTTTCACCATTCGATTTTATTACAGTCACTTTTTTTGTTGTTCGACTTTTTTCCCAGTCGGTTTTTTTCCCGTTCGATTTCTATCTCAGTCGCACTTTTCCCAAAAGTATTTACATCGTAATTCGTAGGTAGGTTTAGGTTATGTTAGTTTTGCATCAGGCCCGGAGGGCCAAACCACCCAGAAATAGGAGCTCCGCGGTAGCGGAGCTCCGTCGACTCTGTATCTTCGACAAATTGGAACGGGAAAAACACGACCGTGAAAATATGGTGGTAGGAAAAGAAGCGACTGGATAAAACTCGCAAGCGGAAAAACACGACTGTGAATATAAACTGCCGCAGGAAAAAAGGCGACTGGTAATATCGCGTTCGGGGAAAAATGCGAATGGAAAAATTACTACGAAAAAATAATGAGTTCGGGAGAATGATCTAACAAATCATGAAAGGATCAAAACTGTTGACATTTAGCGTAAATTCGTACAAATATTCATAACCTCAACGTAATGTAAATAATGTTATTTAACAGACAAAAAATATGTAAAAACAAATCACTGCGGAGGGATTACTATTCCTTAGTCGTATTTTAACATTAAAATACTTATACGTACCGGTTATCTTTGCTGTTCTACCATAAACATCGTTTAAATCGGAAAGTAACTTCCCCACGTGGAATTCCGCCATGCACTCGCTGAAAACTCTAAATATCACTTGTCTCGCACCGCTCTTATTAACGTGATGGCTCATTCTTACTCTTTGACAGTCCCAAAGCAAAAAAAAACTTGGAACATCGCAAAATATAAGATCAAATCAACAACGAATCTTCGTAGTGACAATTAAGGTACTTGGTTTGACAGTAATGCGGTGTCCCAGTACAAGGAAACGTTTTAGTTCCTAAAACATTCTTTTCATGACTTTCTAGACAGACTGTATTATCTTTAGTTTTCTAATCGCTCTCTTATCTTTAAATATTGATTATAGTCTTCTATCAAGTATAATAAAAACTAGATAGATATACAATCCGCTATAAAAAGCTCCCTCCCTCACCAAATCATTACCCAACTTGACATTTACGAATTTTCGAAATTCAACTTTAATACAGTCTACGCGCATATCGAAATATTTAATTTCTTTAAGTGAAATTCACCTAGGAACAATATATTTAAAATGAACAAAGGAACTCCATTCCTGTTTTGTTCGAAGTAGTAGCACGAATGACGCGAGCGCAACGTTCGGTGTCAAATAGAATGTAACTTGCATTATTCCTTGTAACAAAGGCCGTGCCAGGATAAGCTAAGAGATTTTGCCCCCCTTGAGTTTGGGCTTGTAATTTTTATAGATTGTGTGGCTCTGCATTAGTAATTGTTTTGCCAAATTTGAGCACCCTAAATATCATAGTTTTCGTTCAAAAAAAAAAAACTATATTTAATTTTTCTTTGATATTTTTTTTTCCTGTTAACCAATTTTAATGAGCTTGGCATATAATGTACATTTAACCAAGATGATCAAATGGCCATAGCTATATTTTCATTATGCCATAGAAAAATAAATAAAAAAACCCATTCAAACTTTTCAGATTTTTTTTTATATCACTTCCATGTTAGAGACCGCTCTAATTTTTTCACTGGTAAAACTCCCACTAACGTCCTATAAAATGTATTTTTTTCAAAATTTTTGCTAAGGGAGAACATGGAGTTATCTTGACATGAAATACCTATTAATTACTATACAAATGCACAATATGCCTTTGTGACATTTACCTAGGAAATGTAAAAACCGGTGAAAATCAAAAACCGGTTAATAACCGGCTCGACGGATTCAAAACCGGTTAACCGGTTTTTAGCCGGTTTTTTGCAAACTATTTGAAATCGAAGTATTAGACGATAGTTTTACTATTCTTAGTTACTATTGGTGATTTTTTGAGCTGTATGCCATTTCTAAATATCGCCCTCTGGTTCCGCCACTTTCATGCAGTGCCATCTCGATCTGTCACGATCATCACGTTAGGACACAACTGTTGTTGCAGGACTTCCATATGGGTCTTTTCTGCTTCACGTCTCGTCAATGATTTCTGTTTCAACTCTTCTCTTAATAAATCTTTCGCAGACATAGAACTTCCGGATAAACCAGATGTAGACGGATCAGGTTCAATATTATCTGATCTTTGCGACGTTTCTGGTGAGGGGTCAAGGGCTGTTACTGTAATAGCAGTATAGTTGGTACTTTTGCCCAATAACGACACTAAAATAGAAACTAGGTATGTCATCCTTGTCATCATGTGGCTCGTGTATTGTATTGTATCGTTCAGCGCGTTCATGAAGAAATTTAATTAATAAAACTTTTTGCTATTCGCTACACGAAAAAATCGGGTATGTATTCTTATTTTTTACGAAATAAAAATACGTTTCCCCGCTATATTTGTCATTTAATAGTCTGAACAATATTCTGGGGTATCTATTTAAGGCAATTTACAGTCTTTTAAGGAAAAGTTCCAATTCGGTTAATAACCGGCGAAAGTTATAAAAAACCGGTTTTTAACCGAGATCAAAAAGTTTCGGTTAATCGGTTTTTCGGGTAACCGGTTACCCGGTTTACATTCCCTACATTTACCTGATCAAAAATTGGAAGTGTATTATTAAAGAAATCGTATTGTTCGTTTATACTTTGCAGAATTGTTTTCATTGCGAGACAATACAGCGTTTTAACTTTTTTTTACGCAAAACGCGTTGTATTGCAGTTGTTTTTGATAATGAATTCATATTGGAATGGTTTATATTATGTGACCAACGCACGACAATTGAAAGGAGTTCTTTTTGTTGTCTTTTTTTTTACTTTTTTAAAAAGTTGAAATGTAAGTGGCCAGTAAGTATTTCATATGCAACATGTACGTTCCTCTAAAGAGGTTGCAATCATTCCGATTTAAATTGTAGCGGTTCTAGGAAATGTATGTGTAAAGAATTTCATGTCAAGATAACTCCATGTTCTCCCTTAGCAAAAATTTTGAAAAAAATACATATTATAGGACGTTAGTGGGAGTTTTACCAGTGAAAAAATTAGAGCGGTCTCTAACATGGAAGTGATATAAAAAAAAAACTGAAAAGTTTGAATAGGTTTTTTTTTTTTTTTCTATGGCATAATGAAAATATAACTATAGCCATTTGATCATCTTGGTTAAATGTACATTATATGCCAAGCTCATTAAAATTGGTTAACAGGAAAAAAAAATATCAAAGAAAAATTAAATATCGTTTTTTTTTTTTAAACGAAAACTATGATAATTAGGGTGCTCAAATATGGCAAAACAATTACTAATGCAGAGCCACACAATCTATAAAAATTACAAGCCCAAACTCAAGGGGGGCAAAATCTCTTAGCTTATCCTGGCACGGCCTTTGTGCTTTATTGTAATTTATTAGGCTTTATTTTTCAATAATTAATAATATATATTTATTTTTTTATTTAATTTATTAGCCTACTTGTGCAAAATGTGGTTACAGAATTATCAAGAAATTTTAAGACTTGTTGGTAATTCTTTAGCCCTGCCTACCCCACTCTGGGAATAAAATTATATATTTATTATATTTGAAAAGGTAAAGTAATGACATCTATCAAAATTTTGTTGTGCGGCTTATGCAGTTTGGTTCTCTTTCTAGCTCTGTTAAAGATAAGATAAAGATAAAGACATTTATTCAGTAAGTAGGCCGCACGGGCACTTTTACACATCAAGAATCTACCAGCGCTTCACAAGAGGAGACCACTGCTGAGAAGAAGCGCCGTATTTAAAATATTCGATTTCTACAACGATTTTTGCAATAATAACGGATACTGATACTGGAATGGGGATAAATAGTACGTATCTATACTACGTATCTATCTGTCAATGATAAGTTTTAATTTATGACAAATTGGTTTTCTCGTGAAAAAGGCTATATCGGTGTTATATCTATTGGGCCATAGTATTGGTAAAATGAGTTTTTTTTTTTCACTTTCTTTTATTTTTATAGTGAACAAAAATTTATTTAAATACATACTTAGCCATGTTCAGGAGGCAATATTCTTTCGATTCCTATAGTAATTTGTAGAACAAATTAATATTAAAAGTTTTTTAAATACTGGTTAAGGCAAAAATGGAACAAAGGTGCATTTAATTTAACTTTCACTTATAGGCTTCTTACTTAATTTATAAGAAAATTTAACACAATGCAAATCGTTTGATTTACTATATTAAACTATGAAAAAACTTTTGAGTAATTACGATAAGTATACGTTTATACATATTCCATTATTCAACAATTATCCGATCTGTAACATTTTTGCCTGAACCGATATTTGATATTTTTTGATAATTCTGAAATAAAAATTAAGTAATAGGGTAAAGTCACCAGTGGTCAGCCAGAGACCAGTAGTCGACCTTATATGAGTGCGAAGAGTGAGAAATATATCTATTGTACTCTTTCCACTCATACAAAGTATAGGCAGAAGCCGACTACAGGTCTCTGGCTGACCACTGGTGACTTTACCATATAAGTTTAATTTTCTTAATAATAGCTGAATATATGAATTAAAATGCACATAGCATTTTTTTGTCCTGTTAGGAGTTTTGGTTATGTACAATGTTAAATTACAAGATTTAAAAAAAAACATTGTTGCGCGGATGACAAATGTTTAATTTCCTAACCTACTGGTAAAACTTTATCTCTACCACAAATACTCAATGCATGTTAAATTTTTTTTTACTAAGTTAAATTGATAAAGGTTTCTTTCGCGGTGTGCAATTTAATACACTCTCTTATCTATACTCAACAGACTTAATGAAAAAAAAATGCTGTTCTTAATTTCTGCAAGGTTGGCCTAATTTTTGGTTCAATTTCCCCGGGCCATAACGGTTTCGGAACCCTACACTGAGCATGGTCCGACTAGCTGTTGCCCAGGATATTCATTAAAAACAAGTAAACAATCAAGATTCTTACAACTTCTACAGTTCCTATTGATTCTTAAAATTTAGGATATTAATATCACTGACAACGCTAGATCAAATTAATAACTTCTTGCCAATTAATTTAAAAATGTGAAGTGTGTTTAGACGAAAAACTAGGCATTGTATCTAATTCCGTGGATATTGATTTATTCCTCGCAACTCCCCGAGCTCCGTAGCCGCACGTCGAGGCAAGATACAATACTTCTGAAGTAATAGATATTCGCAGTGAATCTGAGGCTTGTTAAAACAAACTACACCTGCAATCAGCCGTGCTCTGTAGCCTATTGTCGTCACCAGTTCACCACTCTGACTTTATCAGGTTCAGTTAGCACCGGAAATTCAAGATACTATACGCATACATCAGCGAGGACCACAAAGTTGGAGAATTATTATTTGCCTATGAAACAGTTAAATTAATTAAATCTAAATAAAAATAGGACAACGTCACGACACACCAGTCACAACTACCAACAAGCAGAGCAACAATTTGAAAGAATAGCAAAAGTATGAGACAGGCGAGGCTATGCGGGCTGAAACCATATATAACATGCCATGCAGTTTAATGACCAGCTGGGCTGTGTCATGCATGGTTAACATACTTCGCCTGGTATTCTCTTCCGAGAAGCAGTGGTCACGTCCTACGTCATATCCGGCAACCGAAGATTTCCAAATTTTAATGTCAGGGTAATTTTAAAATATTTACTCGTTCATATTAACTTAAGAGTATCGTATTTACATTTTGACCATTTACTGTTCCCTAAAAACGTCAATACGTGATGCTGCATTCTGACGTAGGTACGGTATAAGTTCTACGAGCAATGTACCGTGACCACTGGCACGTAAACGTTGAACGTAATCAAGTTGACTATACTCATACATACTCGTAACAAAATAAAGGAGAAGTTCTAATTATTAGGGCTATGAATTATTTGAACTGGAATATTGATAAGCGCATTTAACCATTTATCATTTCACAAAAAAAATACATCTACAACTTTTACCGCTACAGTTTGAAAATCATTGGCGGATTAGCGTAATGTTACCAGCGAGAACGGAATATGATATTCCACAGGTTCGAATAGAACAGATTTGTAACCGGCCGGTTTGATCTGGTGATCCCGGTGATGCCTGTAGTATCAGGTGGTAATTCCACATTGTAATGTAACCTTTATGTTAAACATAAATCTCTGTTAGTATTTTTCATGCATAAATGCATTAACAATATAAAAATAAAACATGAAATACAAGTAACTATGTAAATTATGCTCGGGACTTATATTATTCTTGATATATATATGATTTTTGAAATAAAATCGTACACTAATGTAAAAATCTACAGGGTTGGGCAGATTAAGTGTCCTAGTTATGTATGGCTTTTTTACTTAAATATAACTAAACTTCGTTTTTTTTTTTGACAATTTAACCTTCTTTATGATTTCTACACGTCGGCTTGATATATTTTGTTTTTATATTGTTTTCAACAATGGACGCGAAACGCCAGCTCGTGTGCGATTTGTACCAGAAAAAATACCGACTGTGTGAGATATTGAAGACGCTGAAACATTTAAATATCAATATAAGGTTTATATCGCGGACCGTCAAGCGATTCATAGAAACGGGATCTTCACAAATCAGGCCCAAACCTGGGAGAAAGCCCTCTGTTCGCACCAAAAACATCATTAAAAATATTCGTGAGCGTATTAGACGAAATCCAGCTCGAAGTGCAAGCAAACTTGCTAAAGATATGAAAATATCCCGTCGAACAATGAGTCGTATTTTAAAATATGTTCTTGGGCTAAAGGCCTACAAAAAACAAAAAAATCATGGCTTAACAGATGCCCAGAAAAAAGCTAGAGATTTGATATGGTATTATAGGAGCAGGAATATAAAAAAGTAATTTTAATTTAACACATTTATTTAAAATTAGATTGACAATTTAAAAAAAAACAACAAATATTATATATATAGAGTAAAAATGCTTTACTATGTTGATTTGTTAAATTTTTCGTAAAATTAATGATTTTTTTTAAATTGTCAGTCTAATTTTAAATAAATGTATTAAATTAAAATTACTTTTTTATATTCCTGCTCCTATAATACCATATGAAATTGAACACAGTTATGTATAATTAAACTGTGCGAACTACTGGGATTTTGATTTTCCCATTTGTCCGCAGTGCGAACTACTGGGAATAAAAATTCCTAGTAGTTCGCACCACTTGCCGGAGGTGCGGACTAGTGGGAATTTTTATTCCCAGTGCGGACTACTGGGAATAGCCCTGTCATGGTATGGGGTGCGATATCGCCTAGAGGCAAGTTACCGCTGCTGTTTATTGATCGAGGTGTCAAAATTAACCAAGACTAGTACATCCAGAACGTGTTACAGGGTCATTTGCTAGAAAATGCTCAAAAATTATATTGAAAAGACTATTACTGCTTCCAACAAGATAGTGCCCCATCTCACAAAGCTAAACGCACTCCAGACTGGTGTAGAACAAATTTGACAGATTTTATACCTTGGCAAGAATGGCCTGCATCATCGCCGGATTTGAATGCTTTGGACTTTTCGATATGGGGTTACATGCTGAGCAAGATTGGGAGCACACAGGGCATGAATCTAAACTCATTCAAGCATCGATTAGTCAAGATATGGGATGAAATACCAGACGAGGTAGTGCGTGCCGCGTGCAATGCATTCTATGGAAGAATGCGTCAAATTATTAAAGCTGATGGCGAGCGATTTGAACTTATGAATTAGTTTTTTTAAGCATAGAGTACGCTAAAAATAAATACGTGATAAATTTAAAAAAAATCTGTCTTGTTTTAATTTTATGGCTCTTTTTAACTAGGACACTTAATCTGCCCAACCCTGTAATTTGTCTACATTTTTGGGTAGTGGTTAATCAAGTGGCAACTTTGTGATGACGTAGAAAGTGTCCCTTTCGGAAGAGAAGACCTTGTTTTATTAGACAATGGGCTGTGTTATATTATAATATTTTTCATAACTTATTGTGCCTGTGACAGATGTAATTTGGCAAATTTAGTTATTAACTAAAATCGCATATATATATATATTTTCGATCATCGATAAGATTTATAAAGGTAATGTAACCGATTCGTATTGTTATTAATTTAATTTACCTACCTACTATAAAATAAGGTAACATAAATCGTCTAACATCACGATATAACTATAGCCGTCGTATGGTAAAGTCTAGATCGGTGTACAAATAAATAAATTGATTGATTGATTGTTTTTATGTGGTAAAATAAAACGAAAGGATATGAAATGATTAAAATCGTATCGGCGAATCGATTTGTTCTCAGAACGAGATTATTGTAAAACACTATTCAACGATCCGTTTCGCATATAAGAAGTAAAAATAGTTTAATTATTTTGATTTTAGTTCCAGGAAATTTGTTTTTCAAATTGTTTTTAAAAGTAGGTTAAATTTAGTTGGCTGCTCAATTGGTTGGAACGACGTTAGCGTGAAATGTAAAATTTCAATCTGTCACAGCCACAATAAGATATGAAAAATGTTATAATATAGTTATACGAGGAATGAAAAGCACTACGATCTGTAAAACCGCAAAAACATGATAACAAGATATGATACAGTTAAATGTAGGTACCAAATCATTAACGCATTAACAAAAAGCTCGTAATAACTTATTAGAAAAGCTTTAGAGGCCAATTAAAACCTTAATCATCATGCGTTTAGAGATCACCAACTCAAATGGATACCTAATTATTATTTTTCTACTGGTTTAGATTCCGCTCCCTCCATCGATGGAGGCATAACAGCCTGCTTCACCGACGCGACCACCGAGGTAGTCACACCCGCGAACTCCGACCAGTCGCGGGGGAAGGAGAGCTCCGGGAATTTGATTTCCAGCTGGGGGTCGCCTGGTTTAACTACACACAAACATACAAAAGATAAGATAAGAGATATTTATTAAGTAAGTAGGCCGCACGGGCAATTTTACACGTCAAAAATCTAACAGCGCTTCGCAAGAGACCACTGCTGAGAAGAAATGCCGAAAGAAACTCAACAGTCAGTCATTTTTTAAACATTGCTTGATATTATACAAAAATAAACTTAACCTAGCATTATATAAAACAATGAATCTCACATAAAACAAAAAAAATGCGTAGTTGAGCAGGAAAATGTGTCATAACTCAGAATTTTCACCAGAACTAATAAGTAATAGTAATATAAAAAAAGCAATTATGCAAGTTATACTTACCAACGACAACCCACATAAAAAGTTTTGATACAATCTCCTAAAGTCTAATTCTATGGAACTTGCTAACTATGTAAACCAACCGCCATATTGAAATTGTCTCTGAATTATGAATTTACTAGTGATGGGCAATACTCCTTTACTTATGTCCAGGGGTCGGACAAAAAGTGCGGATGACGTAAAAATGACGTAATCTTGCACACAGGATGATGTTTAAGTTTGTATTTAGACTTCCGTGTGACATGTAGTAACAAAGTAGTATTAATGAAACATAACAAAATAATCGTAAAAAAAATATCCATGCAATTAATAATACAGAGGTGATGATGAGAGAGAGAGGGTGATGTAGTGAATAATAGTATATTACACCACTAGGGAGATAAAACAAAGAAAGTCCGAGATCGCAGATGTTTGCGGCTTTTTCCGTACGCGTAGCGGGCGTAAAAAGCGACTTTATGGGCAGGTGTGACATAAACTTGTTACCATAAGGTATAATTATTTGAAATTAGAACAAGTCTGTGGGAACCTCAGATAAATAGGTTTAATACTCAAAAGTGGGAACAGTTGGTAAGATAAGTAAAAATAAAAAAAAGATAATTTGGTGTTATTTTATTATACTTATTATTTAATGAAATTATGCATTTCTAACAAGTCTATTATTGTTGTCACAGACTTAAAATATGCTTGAATGATTTTTTTTTCCTCAATTGGTTGACCGGGGGAAAAAAAATTAGCCAACAATTTCGCGGTATCCATAACAATCGCAGTACTTGATTGCTCAGTTTGTGTAGAGATATCTTTGCCTTGTCCTGTAGTCTGCGTTCCTACGGATATTAAAATATCAGTTGTAGAATATATGTATATATATTGCCACAATATTCGAGTAAAGATGACATTTTACAGCGTTTTTTATACATTAGTAAATATAATTTTTAGCTAAATATAATCGTCAAGATACAATAGCTAAACAATAACGAAGTCAATTTATTGTTCATCTGATTGACAATATGTCAGTCAAAACCGTACTTACTCATTTCCAGTGGCGATATCGTTTAATAAAGAGGTTGATAAATACATACATACATACATACCTTCACGCCTTCATTCCCAGAGTGGGGTAGGCAGAGCTACAGAATTACCAACAACTCTAAAAACTTGTTGATAACTCTGTAACCACAATTTGCACAATTAGGCTAAGACGTTTAACAGTGTATATTAGTGACAGGTAGCAAGCCCATCGCCTAACAGTACTACAAGCCTTTATTCCTTGATAAATGATAAGTGATAATTGTTTATGAAAATCAAAAATACTATTTGAAATCATCCTATAAGTGGTTTGACGTCATCTGCACTTTTTGTCCGACCCCTGCTTATGTCAAACCATATCGAATAATAAAATACCGAAAGTAAAAAACAAGTAGTTACTTATTTCTAATTTGTTTAATCACGATCTGAAGAAAAATCGGTACTTGAAGATGATATATCACCAGTATTTATTACAAAAGGTGCCGTTATATCATCTGTGAGTGTGATCAGCGTGAGTTAGGTAATGTGTAGGGGCCTTAATATATCGCCAACTTTAACCACAACACTAACCATCATAGACAATTGTAGAATTTAAAAGAAACAAAAACGTCATTCCATCAGGTCCTAATAACCTAACTTATAAAACCATTTAAACTTTTAATGAAATATCCAAGATCGAGTTATATATTTGGTGATTTTGTATTTTACAGTATCGACCGTTTCAATAGTTTATGGTTTCAATGGTGTTTGATGAGGTGATGTGAAAATTCAAGGAGAAACAGTGACAAAACAAAGGTAAGTCTTTTGTTTACATAGTTAGCAAGTTCCATAGAAATACACTTTACAGAAATCGTGTCCCCTAGACAATATACAATGTTTACATATTTTTTATGACTAAAAAGGAAAGGCACCCAACTGTCCGGCTCCGATTTGATTTATTTTTATATATGTTAGAGAGTAGTGTAAAATAACGGACACGATGTTTTTTTAGCTGCCCTAACTTAACCTGTTCGGAGAAATTGTCCTCCAAAGTACTAAAATTAATGGCTAGCATACATGGAGCATTCATTGATTAGTCTGCTTCAACAGAGCAAAAAATGCGATTCTTTGGTTTCTCGGGATTTTTCTCGATTTTTTGAATATTTCAAAAACCATGATTCTTAAAGCCGCGGGAGTTTTATATTTATCTTTTTTTGGTTATCGTGTATTTAAAAACCGCAAAAATAGGGATGGCCGCAACTAAAATGTCACGGTCAGGGTACGGGCGCGGCGTGTGCTCGCTTGCTTGCTGTAGGCCTTGGCGTAGAAAGTGTTAGAAGCTTACTAAAATAGCCTTTTTCACATTTGTAAAAGTTGGTATTTTCGAATCTCATCAGTGGGTAACCAACTGAAGTCCTCACGCCTGTGGTATCACATGCTATACATGTGCTCCATCCCACTCGTAAACGAGATCTCTGCCTTACTTCGTTTTCACTGTACCCTGCCTAATTACCAACATCAGTAAGATTAAAAAAATCTATTCCCAGGGATTTATATAATCATGATGTAGTCACAAGCATTATTTCTAATTTGTTATAATTCGTGGTTTATGCTTGTATGATCTAGCTCACGCAATGTGCCCAGTTAATATATATAAAAAATACAATCACCTCCGTATAGAAAGTTATAAGCAATATTAATATACTGCTTCGCAAGTAGTCCGTTATTCTTAGCCAATTCCTTTGTTTCTTCTGGGAAACAGACCATGCCCATTCCTGAGGCGCCAACACCCGCATAAAACGCTCTCTGAAATGTTACAAATTAAAATAACAATACTTTATAGTTATAATATTACAGTAAATTGCTATCACAAGAAATTTGAATTTCGGTTGATAAATCCTGCTGATTGGTGAGCCTGTTGATTCACTATGTAATCTTTTTTTGGAAAAAAGATTTCACATGTATGTGGTGTGTCATGCTCATGAAAAATTTACAGTACGCGAAATGAACAGTACGCAAAATGTACTTACGCTGAAAGCAAATATCGCAAAATGTGTAAATATAAAAATACACATTTCGCGAATCGTTCAATGCAAAATGCATAATCCGCAAAATACTACAAATGCGAAATGCGAAATGCTCAATAGCCAAACGCACAAAACATAAAATGTACAAAAGTGTGCAGCTCAACGCTTAACACTTATCAACGTAAAAACTTGTTAACTTATCACTTCTCATCTGCACAGTGTAAACAAGCCTTTATTGATAATTGTAACTTGTTTCCACCCACTTGTTAAAAAAAATAATAGCTTCCCGTTGAAGTCATAAAATGTTTAGATTCTAGTACCTTGTCGCTTTAACTCCTCTAACAATTTTGTGTGGCAGTTTAAACAAGACGTTAACGTGCCAAGCATCTAAATATAATAAGTATGGAAGGGTAACCTCAAACAAAAACGACTGCCAAATCCGCTCCAACCTCCAAAACACCCACCTTTTGAAATGAAAAGATCTTATGTATCGAGTGGTTTTGATAATCAACTAAATATTGATTGAGTTAAGGTTTGAAGTCATTTACGTCAGATATTGATATAACGTTTGAGTAGACAGAAATTATAGTAAGGTTTTATACCGTTTGAAAAATGAAAATCTGCAATTGGTTACAATCTCTCTGATACAAGAAGTTTATTGGACAATATTTATTTTCATAAGGTTTACTTGAACGCGGCCAAGTATTTCAAAATTTTACAAAAATAACACAGTACCTAATTGAATAATTAATTATATTAATATTTTTTTATAGTAGTGTTTGAACAAACTTACTGATTAATACCCTCGAATCTTTTAATATTCTTATGGTACACTATTATAAAGTTGTAAAAGAGAATATCTTTACAGTCAGCATCAAATAGTCTTTAGCATCCAAAGTGCCAAATATATCGTAACACATCTTTATTCTTATAGGCAAAAAGATACGTGACAATATATACGTGGTATGTTTTGTTGCTATAATAACTTAATACATTTATGAAGAGAATAAAATTATATGTACGGTCAGCTGCAAAATTGCATGGACACCTTAATGTCTATAATCCTGTGAACACGTGAGGTGACGTTCGTAAGAAACCACCTAGATGGCGTTGTTATCTGAGCTAGTTCAATTGTTGTTTGTGTAGTAAAACTCCTTATTCGGGATATACAATACTTTATTTTCTCCACGAGTACAAAGGTATTGATCCAATTTTGCTGTAATATTCACTGACACCCTTATTCCACAACCGTTCGCCGTAAGCCGCCGTGTCCGAATGCCCCTCACAGTTACCCTCACTTGCCTTTTTAAAAAAGTTCCGTCTGTCATACTTCTTAGTCAAAATTGATCTTATTTTTCTTAATTTGATTTTAATCTCAGAAAATAGTATTCGATTAACATTCAATAAACTTAATAAATAAAATCACCTTACACTCGTCCATCCTGACCTCGTGTATGTCCCCATACACGAACCCAGGTCGTCCAAAAAACGGGCTAACCTTACACTCGGCAAGTGAGAGTAGCGTAGGGTTACAATTGTAAAGTACTTAAATCATTTGAACTCATAACGTAACTTATAGGTTTACATAACGATCTGATCAATTTATCGTAAAAATTACATTAACAAAGTAAACTTTCTTATTTATTATCTTACTAATTTTCTACCACCATAATTCACAAATTATTCTATACACAATAATTCGCTAACCAATCCATTCTAGCGATCTCTTGGTAGGTATCCAAAATGCCTAAGTCAACTCGTGAACCAATCTTTTCTCACTAGATTTCTATGAAACCCAATTCCACCAACCCATCCATTCTGGTAAGATTAGGCTTCATAATCTGATTTAAGTGTATCCTCACCAACCAATCCATTCTGATGAGTACGTACACATGACAATATTTCTCGACTTTTAACTTTAACTTAGTATAACAATTGACATTATTATAGAATCCAATATTTACTAACCCATCCATTCTAGCAAAATTGGGTTCCATAATTTCTTGAGTTGGTAACAATATCATCCTCACTAACCCATCCATTCTAGTGAGTATGTTGTTACTATAGTGGACTTAAAAAACTTAAACATAATCAACTGCTACATTGGTAAACTCATAAATTGGATTAAATATTACCTAGTTATTTATTTCGCAAATTAGTTTCTGTTAACATTACATAATAAATACAATAAATACATTATTATTCAATGTCATCTGACCCCGAGCAACTGACCTCGTCATGGGAATCGCTATCCTGAACCTCGAGGGCAGCCAAATGTACCCAGGGCATCATGCGGTCGGCGGCCACGACCGTAGACCTTTTATGCCTGCTATCAGTCAACCCTGGAATAGCAGCCAGCTTATAACGATCATTTCCCAATAGGGACACTACCCTGTATGGTCCGATGTACGATGGCAGGAGCTTCGTACTCTTCCCATCGTTACTGAATGATACCTTCGTGACCTTGACTAGGTCCCCCTCGTTGTAAATTCGGGCTGGTTTCCTGTTTTTGTCATAGTTCTTTTTTTGTTTCGCCTGACTTTCCCTAATTTTTCTTTTAACTTCCTCCCTTATATTAATGACGTCGTCATCTTTTCGCGTGTGCCGACTTATTTCGTTAAATTTTGGGTCTAACTCTGTGTTCATGGAAGTTCCAAACATAACCTCAGCTGGCGTTCTACCGGTTGTCTTTTGATTGGTGTTGTTTAGACCCCATTGTACCACTCCTACCTTTTCATCCCATTCCTTCTCATGGTGGTTTAAATTTTGAGCAGTTAGAGAGTCCAAAATAGAGCGATTGTAGCGCTCTACCTGCCCATTCGATCTTGGACTCGCCACGGCATTTAAAACATGTTTAATATTTTTATCTAAACAAAACCTTCGGAAGGCATGGGAAGTAAAGCAGGAACCCCGGTCACTAATAATTCTATCTGGACATCTAAATGTATAAAATATGTCGTTTAAAGCCCGTATCACGTTTTTGGTATTAGTGTTCCTAACCGGCCTAATAAATATGAATTTACTAAATGCTTCGACAATGACGAGCAAATGTGTATTTCCACGTTTTGATCTGACGAAGGGCCCGAGATGGTCGATGTGTATGGTGTGGAAAATGACATCAACCTTTTCTATTACATGGAGATGCCCTTCTTTTGGATGAGATGATTTCTTTGCGTACGCGCACTCTACGCAAGCCGAAACATACTTTTTAACAAATCTTGACATCTTAGGAAACCAATAAGACTTTTTGATCCGTTCTAGCGTCTTTTCCACACCAAAGTGACCAATGTCATCGTGGTTCAAACGGCACAATTGCCATCTCGCACCCTTCGGGACAACCCAACGTTTATTATTCCTGTCACCGTCAATGCACCTATAAAGCCTGTTATCATGAATAACGTAATTGTCCTTAATGTGTTTCAGATCATCGATATCAATATCTGAAGCAAGTATGTTCCTAATTCTGCAAAGCTCACTATCGCCTATCTGTAGCGTATGCAACCAGTCGTCATTGCTGATAGACATTACGGTCGGATACTGGTCTAAAGTGTCGGCAGTCTCCATATCCGCGATGGGGTTCCGGGATAAAGCGTCTACATGGGACATTTTAGCACCCGACCGATACTCAATAGAACATTGAAACTCTTGTAGGAGTAACCACCACCTGGCAACGCGTGGTATTATGTCACGCTTAGAAAAAGTACTGCGCAAAGCACTGCAATCAGTGACAATTTTAAAGGCTTGGCCTAACAAATATACGCGAAATTTTTTTAGAGAACAAATTACCGCCAACGTTTCTAATTCATATGCGTGGAAATGTTTTTCTTCCGGACTAGTCTGACGGCTATAAAAAGCTACTGGGCGAAATGAATCTTTGCTACCACGCGGTCTCTGTAAAAGGATACCACCAATACCTACTTTGCTGGCATCCGTATGCAATTCTGTCTCTGAATCTGGGTTATAAATTGATAGAATAGGTCGATCTATTAACCGTTCTTTTAAGATCCTATACGCTTCTTCCTGTTCATCAGTCCAACACCAAACTGCGTCTTTTTTTAATAACTTGCATAGGGGGTGAGCTATTTGCGCGAAGTTTCTGATAAATTTTCGGAAATATCCTACAAGTCCCAAAAACTGACGAACTGAATGCAGATTTGTTGGACGAGGAAACTCTAAAACGCATTGTATCTTTTTGTTACCCGGTCTCACACCGGCAGCACTTATTTCGTAACCAAGGTAATCTACCTTCTCACGCAAGAATTCACATTTCGACAAATTTAAAGTCAGGTTAGCTTCGTCTAGTAGACCTAATACTCTTTCCAACCTTGTGAAACATTCTTCTTTACTTTTACCGTAAATAAGCACATCGTCTATGTAAGCAGTGGCTTCAGTGTACCTAGCAGATCCCAATACTTTGTTCATCATCCGCTGAAAAACAGCTGGGGCGTTTGCAAGACCGAACGGCATACGATTAAATTCATATTGGCCGTCCGGTGTTACAAACGATGTTAATGCTTTGGATGTCTCTGTTATTGGGACCTGATAGTACCCAGATGCTAGGTCGAGTGTAATAAAATATGCCTGGCCTGAAAGTCTAGCAATCTCATCCTCGATAACAGGCATCGGGTAATGTTCCTTTATAGTAACGGAATTTAATAATCTGTAATCAATGCACATCCGTAGTTTACCGTCCTTTTTCCGCACTAGTATTATTGGACTAGCATATTCCGACACACTCTCTCGGATTATATCTGCCTCTAACATTTCACTAACCATTTCGCGCACTTGCTCGCGTTCCTTATGTGATAAGCGATAAGGTCGGTAAACTACGGGTTGCTTACTATTTAACTCTATTGACATCTCAGCTGCTTTAGTGCTTCCTAGCTCTTTTAATTCAAATGCAAAACACTGCCTATACTTATTTAAAATGTCATAAAGTCTTTGTTTATCACTCTCGTCTGCACACTCACCTATACGTATCATCTTTTCATCTAAATCCTTCTGATCAGACTCTAAAATCTTTGCATTGGGAAAACCTATACGTTTGACTTCTTGCACCTGCATAGCACGGCATAAAGTTGTTCCTATCAACAGCTGAATTGGTTGTGACATTGGAATTACGACAATATTAGCCTTGCCCTCTTTAACGCGATATACGCCTTCACAAATATAGTATTGATGACATGGCTTTCCTACAACCCTACCGCTCACTAAAATATCTGCGTCAATACGCGGTTCTGTTACAACTTTAATGGTCGCTGGCCCATTTAAATTGACACATGAAACTGGTTTCATTAGTACTAACTTATCATCGTCTAAATTGGTTTGCGAAAATGGCATTTCTATTCTGATGTCATAAAATCTTAACTTTTGACAATCCTTGTACACAATCACATGTGGCAACTCGGTAAATGATTGACCTATCAGTAATGGTAGATCCAAGAATTTATCATCTACTACTTGGAATTTGACAACAGCCTGCACTCCGTCAACCGTCAATTCAGCAAGTACCCCGCCTAATGATCCGACGACCTCATTACCAAAACCTTTCAGAGGTACAGCAACGTTATCGCAGGCCAGCCCTAATGCTAATACTGTCGACTTCGTCATTAAAGACACCTCACTACCAAAATCAACAAAGGCTTTAATTTGTGAATTATTAACGTGTACTTCTTTGCTATATTTAGAGTTGGACTTTGAAGATGAAATACACATCTGTTTACGGGGATTTTCACTTTTATCTTCCGTGCTGGTTTGCTTAATTTTACAGTCGTCTACCCTATGGCCAATTCTGTTGCAACCTGTACATTTAAGTAGGGGTTTAGGACATTTAAGGTAAGGATGTCCTTTCTCCTTGCAATTAAAACAAAATAGTTTTGTACCAGGATTAAACCTATCACTACCTTTCTGACTTGTGTTGCTGTTATAATGAGATGTAACATCTGTCAATAGTCTATGCTTATAAATTGAACGTTCAAAATTTTGTGGGGAATCTTTGTTTGTCAAAAGAAACTGCAAAAGCTGGTCGGGGTGCGAGCACCGAAGTGCGTTGGCACTAGACCTCATAGTCTTGTCGCTGAGACCGTGAATTATGCAATCTACCGCCCGTTTGCCCTCAATATCACATCGGTTCAGAAGAGCGATTTTTTCATAATAATAAACCTCAATCGGTTCGCTATACCTACTCTTACGTCTAAGCATGTCCTCCAGGGATTGGCCATAGTTCTGCTCATAAGGGAAAGCGCTGGCAAGCTTTTCTTGCCATTCGGGCCATGTAAATAAAATGGAGTTTAAGCTCTCGTACCAGGTTTTAGCCAATCCCTGCAGCTTTTGCATGGCGAAGTGTACAATTGTTTTGTCGTCCCAGCCGTAGACTTTGGCGCATTCGTTCACCTTTTTAAGCCAAATGTCAATGGTTTGAGTCTTAAGAGAAGGGTCAAAATCGGGTAATATATTTTTATGGTTCATTTTACTACTGTGATTATCGGATGGACCTGACTGCGGCTGTGACGACTGAGTTTTGATAGACTTAATTGAGTTTAAAATATCTATTACATTTTTTGTTGAAAATGTTGGACTGACTGACCTTCTTGAGTCCCTGTTCCTTTGTTCTCTATCGCGATCGGGTCGCCGCAATAGCGTCTCCAACGGGCGCGACCTAGAGCGTCGTCCGTCTTGTCTTGCAGCGTCATTTCCTGTTCTACTGAAGGCGCGGCTGGAACTGGATTGCAACCTATTCTGTTCTATGCGAATGTCTTCCTCCAGATGTTTCAGCAATTCACATTTCCGCTGCAGCTCGCGCTCCTGGTCTCGACGACGACTGCTTCTTCGTTGTTCTCTAATAGGACTGCGACTACGATCTCGCTGGCGACTTCCAGATAACGCATCACGCTTATCGGGACTCCGACTTCGTCGTTGCACTACGTCGTACCTTATAGGGCTGCGACTTCGGTGTCGCGCATGGCTTTCGTATGTCTCAATGCGTCTTATTGGGCTACGGCTATGTCGAATCGCTTCATCGTTCCCAGCCGACACACGGTGGCGCCGCTCGTCAGGCGTCGACAGACGGCGACGAGAAGAACGCTCCTTGTCCATTGCTCTGGAACTCGACAACAAGGATAGGATTTAGATCCACCCAGAAGTAAAAGTAAACAAAGAAAATTGTTAAAAGCAATATCTAAACATCGGAACGTCATCTCAAAATGGAGCGTGTCGCAGCCACCTCGATGACAATGTATAAATTTGTCAAGATACGTCTCATAATATGTTAATATGTCAAAATATGTAAATATGTCAAAATATGTTAATATGTCAATGTGACAAAATATGACAGAATATGAAAATATGACAAAATGTAAAATATGACAAATATGACATCATTTGTTGTGTCACAGCGCCACGGCTGCATAAGTGCAACCAGCTTAATCAAAATGAATAGGTGGACTTGATTTATTAAAACTAGATTATCGTTTTTATGTGAAAGACATCGGTTGTAATATAATTACTACAAACGATTTGTAACATTGTGAGTATAAGACCTCTCCATTATGTATTTGTTTGATTACGAACAAAAATACAACTTACACCATTTAATCCGACTCGTAAAAGTTAATTACGATGATTGGCAAATTCATGTGGCAAACTAAACGGGCCATGTTTCAAAAAAATAACAAAATAAGGGCTGCACTAATTAACTGAACACAGTATTGTGACCGCCATATTGCGTTAGTACCGTACTGGAATAAAAACCCGCATCCAAATCGGTTGATCCGTTTAAGAGCCACGGTGCCACAGACACACACACACACACACACACTTACGTAAAACTTATAAAACCCCTCTTTTTATGTCGGGGTCTAAGAAGTTAGCCAAATAAATTATGGCAGATTACATAGAATGTGTTAATACCAAAGGGACTTAACCACTGGCACTTCAAGATCGACATGAACTTTCATAAAAAGCAGTATATTACATTTTGTTCATTTTGTGTTCCATAAATTTTAAATAAAAACAGTAATAATAAAAACCACTGATTATTCACTAACTGGACAGCGAAATAACGTTAAGAGAATAACGTATTTTATGCCTGTAACTACTAAGGTAATCTCAAATATAAAACCGTTATCTCTGTAACCGCTTTCTGTTTACTTAATTCGTAATGCAGAACAGCAAAAGCTTAGTATGAGCATGTACTTACCACTTCTGATTTGTAGTAAAACTCCTTATTCGGGATATACAATACTTTATTTTCTCCACGAGTACAAAGGTATTGATCCAATTTTGCTGTAATATTCACTGACACCCTTATTCCACAACCGTTCGCCGTAAGCCGCCGTGTCCGAATGCCCCTCACAGTTACCCTCACTTGCCTTTTTAAAAAAGTTCCGTCTGTCATACTTCTTAGTCAAAATTGATCTTATTTTTCTTAATTTGATTTTAATCTCAGAAAATAGTATTCGATTAACATTCAATAAACTTAATAAATAAAATCACCTTACATTTGCTACAACTTTATGACGTTTCAGTATTACAATCGATAATTTCGCCAGTTAATTTAAAGGATCGTTGGCCGAGTTAGTTGACAGCTTGCTTAGAAATGGGGCTACTCCGTAGGTCGGGAGATCGGGCCTGCCTATTGCCACCTGTTTCTTTTTTTAATTAATTTTGTTTCACATAATATATTAATGTATTATCTTTTTAAATAATTATCATTTTCAAGAAATGAAACAACTTTTGTTATTTGAAATGAAAAAACTTTATTTCTCATAATAACATTTTAATTTAGTCTACCTAACATATTATTGAGGTAATAACTTAAGTATTCGTTTCCGAAATCGGAAAGAGATTGAAGTTTCACCACAATAACAAAGTAATTATTAACAAACAAAAATTAAACTAGAGATCGGGTTACCTTAACAGTCAAACACATTATGTTAACTATGTTATACAGTTTTGATCTCTTAGGGCCTGTTACAATCGACAAGTAAATTTATCCGCCATTAAAAGTTGTCTCTCCTTGTCTATTTAAAGTGCAAGAAAGAGAAAGGGCTAAATTGATGTGTCTTATATGCTTTACTTGCCGATTGTGAAACAGGCGGTTATATTTATATATAGATAAAAAATTAAAATTCGTGTATAAATGGTGTAATTTGTTTGACCGTAAATATTTAAAATAAGACAATTATGTATGGTCACAAAATAGTATAGACACGCAAAAAGAGCGAAAATAATATTCAATTTTGTAATAATTACTTACGTTAACCCGATCTCCAGTCGTCCACTCGAGTTACTTATATACTAAACTTTAATAACGAGTATATCTCCCACTCTGTTCGATTACAGTTTGCATTCGAGCACGCATTGAACCGATAATATTCTGACACAGATTGGAACCACGAATACTATCCCAAATGTTTTAACAGTGGTCTTCTAAGGCTTTCGGAGTTCGCTCATTCTGGTGGTCCCAACGTTGGACAATAATATCCCATAAATTTTCGATTGGATTTAAATCCGGTGACCTTGAAGGCCAAGGAATAACCCTAATATTATTGTGCTGACCAAACCACTCCCTCACACTTCGTGAACGGTGTATGGGACAGTTATCTTGCACAAACGTTATCACCGGTAACTCCTCCTCTGGATACACATTGCGAACGGTGGGCAACATGGTGTCCTCCAGCATTTCTACATAATGAACACTGTTCGCTCGACTGGGAAGTCTAACCAGTTCTCCTGGGTCAGCCGCACTCATCCATCCCCACATATTTACGGTTATACGACCAGATTCCATGTTGGGCACTACATGATTGTCATTATACCGAGTATTATTTCGGCGCCACAAGCTTAGTCGTCCGTGTTGGCTCGATTTAAAAGTCTTTTCATCTGTAAAGATGACATTACTCCAGTCAAAATTTAAATACTCCAAAGCGAACCTTGCTCTTTTATGGCTTTCTGTTAGCAAGGGTTTGACAGCATGCCTACGATACGATGATGCAGACCCTCACTGTGAAGAACACGACGAATAGTATCCGCACTCGTATTGAATAAACCAGCGTAGTGGGTTGTTGGTTTAAATCCATCTTCCTCATACTCCCTCACCATGGCTTGACACTGGGGTGTGCTTATGAGTCGTGGTCTACCCGTTCTTTGCCGGGTTAGCAAAGATCCCTCCTCTTCAAACCGCCGTACCCATAAAACAATAGTTTTCCTCTAAAAAAAAACAGACATTTATAATAACAATTAAAGATATAAAATAAAATGAATAAAGACTAAATCAAAATTATTTTATAAAAAGTTGACCAAAAAAATTACTACTTACGTTAACTCCGGTTTCTCTAGCGATTTCTGACAAATTTCTGCCTTCACTGTGCAAAGCAATTATTTGCGATCTTTTGACTAGGTCAATATTGCAACGAGAAGTCATTTTTTAAGGAAATTTCAACGAAAGTAAATCTACACAACAAAGGCAATTGATTGAGCAGCTAACGAACGAACGAGCGTAAGTCTTTGTAATAATCAGTCTGGTATTTATAAATCTTTAGTCTTCCCTCCTAGTATTAATACTTAACGTGATTCTGTGTCATGCGAAAATATGCAAATCATAATAAACTGGTAATTAATTTCGACCCAACAATAAATGGTTCGATGGCCTGATGGCATAAGGCCGCCAACGTTCAGAACCCCGAGTGTCCCGGGTTCGATTCCACATCGTGGATGAAAAGTGTTTTTGATAAATTTAACCTCTTAGTTTGAAATTGACTAATAGTTTGAAACTACTTAAAAATCATCTATTATACTAAAATATAAAATCTATGAAATAAAGAAAAAATGTTTGGTTGATGTGTGCGCTTTTTTTTCATATTTTTAGATCATTATCTGCAACAACGCCATCTAGTAAGATCTTGTTGAACTACTACGAGCAGATAGATGGCGTCAGTTTGCCTCAGAGCATTATCTTTCCGAACTGTCCATGCACTTTTGCAGCCTACTGTACCTAAGCATGCATATGCATATCGATCATAACATCATATCATAAGTCAAGCAGGCTCAGGTACCTATTAAACGTGTTATAATTATAAACCACTCTACGTCTGATACTAGACGTCATTAAATACTTATTAATATTATTGTAAATAAATATTGACAACGTACTGTACAATTTGTGATAGCTGAGATTTAGAAAAAAATTATTCCAGTTTTTGAGATGACACAATCTGATTCATCAAAATTGATGCTGCAAATCCTGCAATGTTTGGTAGGCATCCATTTTTCGTTACGCAATTCGCAACGAGCTGCATCCACCCAAGCCAGAAGGCGTTCTTCATTTCGTAAAAAGATCATATTATTTATTTGTTTTATTATAAGTAAAGTAACGATAGTAAAGATGACATAAAATTTCATTTCCTATTCATTCGAAGTAGTTGCATTGTAATTCACATTCTTCAAAGATATATTGCATAACATCTGCCAAGACATTTTGGTATCGGAATATTTAAATTGCAATAAATAACTTACTAATGAAAATAAATATCGATTTGTTTTGCATCTGTGTGGGTCCTGCACCAATTCACAATGCAAGTTAGCATTTATTACCGGATTTAAATAATAATTATTTAAATCCGGTAATCATTAAAATCGAATTATTTTTATTGTAATTAACACGTTCATGGACGCGGATGCTATAGCAGTCGTGTAACATACCGGCTATAGCATGGGCGTCATAAATACGGGGGTCAAATTAAAATGGTTTTTTATTACTGTCCGTGAACGTGTTAAAAACGACTAGGCGACTGTTCGACACTACGTCAGAAAGTCAACTGATGGACGGTTAGGCACTAAGTATTAGCTCCACCCCCGCCAGCACTAACACCCGTATTTATAAAGAAGTAATTACTTGTTGCTAAGTAATTTCTTAATTAAGTCATTACTTGATGATAGAATTCTTCAGAACAAAATCTTATTCTATAGTTAAGTAATACACATTACTTACATAAGCAATTGCTTAAGTAAGACTCGACGCTTGATGATTGTTTCTGTCTGGCAACATTTCTTTACTGCGTTTCGTTTCATGAAAAGACAAATGTGAGGTGTAGATTATTTTAGCAAAAGCTGGCATTATAACACCTAATTTCAATTAAATCCGTAATTCTGATAAAGTTATCGTTTTAGAAAGTAATTTCAACTGTAAAAGATAATTTTACTTTATCCAAACACAATACTAAAATTTGCAAAAATAAAACGTTTGACACGATATTATCCTACTCAATTTGAATGTTTAGTTTTAAGCCTTAAATGATGTACTGACAAGTTTTACTTTTAGCAGCTGACACAGTGGACTAATAGGAAGCCCTCTTTGGGTCTCCGATTGTAAAGAGTGAATAATTTTCGGTAAAATCACATGCATCACTATGTTCTTGGAGAAACGAAACCTCATTTTTTTTAAATCTTCCGTATAATCATGGAATGGATCCACATCACGAAAGTAAACTTTGGGATTTCTAATTTCTATTTCCCCAAACATTTCATTATCCAAATCGTCTACAACAGAAAAAGTTTCTTCGATTCTGTCCAAAGATTCCATTTTATTAAATGTAGGTTATCTCACAATATTGACAAGCGTCGCCGTCGCGTCGTAACCAGAAGTAAATGCTTAAGTAAAGAAAATGGTGACAATTACTTGGCCGAGAAATCTAACTTTTGTCAGTTCTATTTCTAAGCAATAGCTTAACTATAGAATAAAAATCGTTACTTTAGTAATTACTTTTACTCAAGTAATGACTTTTACTCGTCTATAAATACGGGTGTAAGTCAGTGGGGCCGATTTTCAGCGTCAGTTACTCTTCCAAACTTATTATATTTCGATGGTGCCAAGGTACTAAAATCTTAATGTTACTGCTAATGAAGTTATGACTGAATCCACAATCCCTTCATACTTTACCAGGCTTAGGACTGGCTACATTCAAGATGAAATAAGAAAAATACTACTGTGAAGTTGGAGGAACATTGCTAAATAATTTCTTAAATTTATGCAAATTTTGAAAAATGCTTGTTACAAGTTACATTAAAATCTGTTTAAACCAGTTAAAGAGAAACACTGAAATTATTATTACCTTATTTTTTTAATGTACGAGTATGCCATAAGTGAATTATTCCTGTTTGTTTTTAAATACAGGCGTATTTAAAAAGTGGAATCAACATAATTTTCTTACCAAAAAATTATTAATGATTCAAATGATAGCCGCCGTATTTACAAATTATCACCTCTCGGGTTCAAGTCTCGTGGATGACGGCGAGTACCGCGCACATAACGTTCAAAATAGTCACCTTCACACCCAACACAAAGTCCACATCTGAAAATCAACTGTTCATTAACTCGGGTTAGCAGTTCCGAATCCCGAGTTGGGTGAACGTATTGGTCTAGCGGTATTCTTTAGCTACCGTTGAGATTCTTACATTTACAGTAATCAATTTTTTTGTATGAAATGAAAATATGATGATATTTAATACTTAATGTATTAAAAGTCACAGAACAAAAGTTGTTGCTTATGATGTGAATAATTTGACCCTGAGAGGTTATTACTATTTTACAAGTAACCTCTACAGAGGTTCCACTTGAGTATCCGAGGAGCACATTAGAATCTGGCAAACGAAAGTTGAACCTTGTAGTTATTGGATTGGCAACACTTTGGCTATCTGATGTGTCATGTCGTAAGTAAAATTGAATTTTAATCTGAGAAAATTGCGTCTTTGGGAGTGGCCCTGTGTTACCATGTCATGACTTTTTTAAATCGCGGCATTTTTGGTATCAGCGTAATTCGTCCCATTCGTTTTTCGTTCATTTCTTATGTCCGTCTCATTCTGTGTTCGTCACTCATTCTTTATTCGTCTCGATCGCTATATGTCCCTATCGTTTTAAGTACAATTATTTAACCTGTCTCTTTCTTAACAAGTCTATTTCGTTTTTCGTCACGGTCTTCCTAGGACTATGTCTTTGTTTGTGTCTCTCTTTTTTGGTATCATTCGCACTTTATCTTTAGTCACTTTCGTTATTCGTCTCACTCTTTTTTTGTCTTTAATGGTAACTCGTTCCGTTCTTTTTTGGGCACGTTCGCTAATCGTCCCGTACTAGTAGGTCTTAGTTGCTATTCATATGTCCTCCGGATCGGAATTCATATACAAATTGAAGTTTATATGTCCCGTACATATACAGAACGGAAAAAAATGAGGGCCCTGAAGGGTCTGGGACTTAAGATACTTAAGATAGTTAATTTTAGTTAGTACTCAGTCCAGTTTAGGTACAAGTCCATGGAAATTACATGAAATTATGACGATCACTCGGTCAATAAGATATAATTTAAAAAAAAATAAGATTGACGGAAAAAGATAGTCAAATAGTGACCGAGACGCAAAACGAATGTAACGAACTTAGACTTAGACTGAAAATGAATGAGACTAATCACGAATGTGACTAATAACCAGGGATCGGAAATTCGGATCGATATTTACCTATACTTTCGCGCCGGCTTTGTTGTTCAGTTGTATGGAGGTGGACTCAATCATACAGGGTGGAAAGGGACGAGGGCCGTTCCCGAAAATATAATATCACATAAGTGATGTACATTCGATGTGCAATGGTTAGAAACAATTATTATAAAGAAAACAAAAAAGTTAAATTAAGTCATGTTTAATATTGGTGACAACCCTATGTATGTTCCTAACTACATTCAAACATTTGTAAGGAGAAAAGAATACCTGTTATCTTAGGGATCTACACCCGATGTTCAAATATTCCACCGCGTCTAATAATACAGGCAGCAGCTCGTGCCCGAGTATGGCGATGCACCTTCGATAATGTATTTTCTTCACGATTTTTTTTACGCAGTTGTTCGAAGGCAGTAATTAATCTTTCTTTCATTTCCTCGGCAGTATCACATTCTGTCCTGAACACTTTGTCTTTAATCGTGCCCCACAGAAAAAAGTCCAGTGCCGTGAGGTCCGGACTCCTTGGGAGCCAACGGTGTGGCCCGAATCGCCCTATCCATGTGTCCCCAAACTCAGTGTTTAATTTCTTACGCACTTCTATCACGGAACGAGCTGGTACTCCGTCTTGTTGGTACCAAGTGCGTTGTCTTTCAGCCAGTGTCAAGTTATCGAGGTAAGCGTCAACCTCGGAGTTTAGGAGGGCCATTTATCCAACTCTGTTAAGTGTTGCAGGTAAGAACACAGGCCTTATAATTGTTTCCCCGTGAATTGCAGCCCATACGTTTACTGACCAACGATATTGGTGACTCGAATAACGGTACGCGAATGGGTTTTCTTCGGCGTACACGTGTTCATTTCATTTCGCCTGTTCCACACTCCATTGCGTGTAAATACACTTTCATCCGTCCAAATAATGCGTCTAATGAAGTCACGGTCTGCAGCTATTTTGTCCAACAACCACCGGCAGTATGCTTTCCGGATGGGGCAGTCTCTGGGCAATAACGCTTGAACCCTCTGTATGTGATAAGGACGACGAAGGGCACGTTTTAGTATCTTCAATACTGTCGTATGAGTTAATCCGAAGTGCTGACCCGCCCGCCTGGAATTTGCTCTTGGATTTCGATCAAAATAACGCAGTACTCTTTCTTCGAGCCCCGCAGCAAGTCGTACTACACCTCCTCCGCGTTGGTCGTCTTGAAATGTTCGGGGGATTATAGGACGATTGCTAGCAACGCGGTCAAAGGCACGTAATATCGTTTGACGATCTGATGGATGCGGTGGAGGATATCGCTGTCTGTATTGACGCAAAGTCTCAGAGGTATTGTAGTTGCACTCTGCGTATAACAGTAACAAATTAAGATAATCTCCAGCCTCAAATAGTGGCATTATTAAGCATTTCATTAGTTTAAGAGTGTGACATAATTGTGACGTGCTTATTGTCATTGTAATAATTATCTGTGAAACAAACAGGTTGCAAAACAAAAATATTGTCAATGCACCTACAAAATGTCATCCATCAATAACGTCACAAAGTTAGTGTTTACTAGTTAGGTCAAGGTGGGGTCATTGACCTTATCAGCTGTTAGGGTTGAAACTACTCGGTTTTTGTATTAAACTTTAACGAGCTGTAACTCGAAAACGGCTAAAAATATTAGCATAGTTTATTGGAGAAAAATATAGTACTAAAGATACATAATCTCGAATTTAACGGAAAGGCCGTCGTCCCTTTCCACCCTGTATAATTCATCATAAAATTTCCGGGATTTCAAAATAAATAAATTACACAGGCATTAATTCATAATTATTTATTTATATTAACTGTTTGCAGCTAATTTCCATGTGTATGTTTAACCAAATGTTATTTAATTTACCTGTAACTTATTAACCTAACGAATTTATAGGAGCAAAACAGAATGTTTTATCCTACATGTAAAGTAATTATTATATTAACGTTTTGTAGAATCCCAGAATCCCAGAACTTAAATTATAAAAATAAATTTTAAGAAGCCGACGCCATGTTTGCCTATCTTTTTCCGGGATTTTGCCAACTTTAGGTAAATATCGATCCGAATTTCCGATCCTTGCTAATAACGAATCCATGAAAAAAAATGAGACGAATAAGTGAATGAGACAAAAATCGAAAGGGAAAAAGAAAGAATGAGTCCTGGGAAGACCGTGACGAAAAACGAAAAAGACTTGTTAAGAAAGAGACGGGTTACATAATTGTACTTAAAACGATAGGGACATATAGCGATCGAGACGAATAAAGAATGAGTGACGAACACAGAATGAGACGGACATAAGAAATGAACGAAAAACGAATGGGACGAATTACGCTGATACCGCATTTTTCCTGGTGCTGCTTTCGTTGGCCAGACTACAAAGTATTTAGTTACATTATGCGTATTGTAATTTTTTCTTATGTAAATTTTGCGTATTGTTATTCTTTAATATTGTATATTTTGCGTATTGTACATTGTGCGTGTTGCTCATTCTAACTTTGTACATTTTGCCACTATCGCGTGCAGTACATTTTGCGTTATGTACATTTATTGGTTAGTACATTTTGCGTACTTACATTTCACGAACTGTACATATGACATGATGTAGATTTTGCGTATGTATATTTTGAATGTTTGCACATTATGCGTGCAGTTAGCATTTTGCGTGTTGTACTCGTACATTTCTGACGCTATAGGGTAACTATCGCTGAGACGTTGTGTCAAAGATAAATGAATCACTGTTTGAAATATAATGTACATACATTTTATAATTTATAGCTGAATACAAAATAAAATAATAAATTATTGAAGGGACAATATTACCAAGACACGAGTACTCGTGTCTGGTTCTTCTGGAAAATATCTGAAGAATGATCCAAGGATTGATATCGGAATAGAATGTAATAAATTTGAATTTTGAAAGATTTAGATCAAAATGTAAGAGTGGCCAGGAACGCAAACAAAGGAGGTTGTAACAACCTCGTTACACTATCAGCCAAAGCCAGCAAAACGTTCAGAAATGGCATTGGCATGACCATGACTCCTATGAGCGGCTCAAATTTGGGTCACTCCTTTCTACCCCTATTTGCTAAAACTGAAAATCTTTGTATTTTTTATCTTCGCGAAAGTTGAATTAGGATTAAGAATAAGTTATTATCTCATACCTAATTTCCGGTTTTTTTTTATCTCCAAATAAGAACTTTAAGAACGCCCTGGGAGGGGACTGGTAGAAAAGCTACTGGTATATGCCCCGTGTGGTGCGGCTTCCTTTAGATAACGACACTCTCAAGAGGTACACTTGCCCAACTGGGGCACTCTCTCGAAAGGTGCACTATTACAAAAAGTGTACTTTCCCAACTGGGGCAGTTTCTCGAAAGATGCATTTCCATCACCAGAAAGTTTAGTAATGATGACAATGTTAACGTTTTATGATAAAAGATAAGATAAAAAAGATACATACATACATACATAAACTCACGCCTTCATTCCCAGAGTGGGGTAGGCAGAGCTAAAGAATTACCAACAAGTCTTAAAACTTCTTGATAATTCTGTAACCACATTTTGCACAAATAGGCTAAGATGTTTCCAAGTGTATTAGTGACAGGTGGCAAGCCCATCGCCTAACAGTACTTCAAGCCTTTATTCCCTTAGTCGCCTCTTACGACATCCACGGGAAGACATGGAAAAAAGATAAAAGATGTTTATTCAGTAAGTAGGCCGCACGGGCACTTTTACACGTCAAAAATCTACCAGCGCTTCGCAAGAGACCACTGCTGAGAAGAAACGCCGCAAGAAACTCAACAGTAAGTCGTTTTTTAAATATTGCTAATGATATTATACAATAATAAACTTAAGCTAGCATTATATAAAACAATGAATTTCACATAACACCAAAAATTTATATATTCGTGCGTAGTTGAGCAGGAAAATGTGTCAAAACTCAGAATTGTCACAAAACTAATAAGCAACAGTAATATAAAAAAAAATATATATATAGAAAGTATACAAGTTATACTTACCTGTGACGGTGCAAGACAACATGCATAAAAGTTTCGATACATTCTCCTACAGAAACCGTGTCCCCTAGACAATATACAATATTTACATATTTTTATGGCTATGTTATTATTAAATTATTTAGGTGTTGGCCAAGGATTTTTATCTGTTAGATAGTCTTCGACCCTATAGTAAGCTTTAGACATCAACGACTTTTTCAAGTAAGTTTTAAGTACTGGAAATGGTAACTTTAAAACAACGTCAGGTAATTTATTAAAGAAAAGGACACGAAATTATTTAATAGCAATTTTATTTTTATTTCTTGTATTCAAATTATGTACATCGCAATTCTTAACAAAAGAGTCTTGATTTTTAATGACATAAATAATATTCTCATAAATAAATTGTGATGCTACTGTCAAAATATTAATTTCTTTAAATAGTAATCTTAAGGAATCACGGGAGTTTAGATTATATATAGAACGAATGGCTCTTTTTTGCAACACGAATATAGTCTGTATGTCAGCAGCTTTTCCCCAAACCAGAATACCGTACGACATAACACTATGAAAATAACTATAATAAACTAAGCGAGCTGTCTCAACATGAGTAAGTTGCCTGATTTTCCTAACAGCATAAGCTGCCGAACTTAATTTACCTGCTAGTACTGCTATATGGGGACTCCATTGCAAGTTTTTATCTATAGTTATCCCTAAGAAAAGCGCCTTATCTACCATTTCCAATCTCTCATTATTAAGAAATATACTAGATTCTACCGGTCTAACATTAGGCAAAGCGAACCTAACACATTTAGTTTTCTTAGCATTGAGTAGCAAATTGTTACTAGTAAACCAATTAAGTACTTTACCTAGTATGGTATTTATCCTACTGTAATCGACGGATTTTCGGTCTACCTTGAAAATTTATGATGTATCATCAGCGAATAGCACAATATCACAAAAATTATCTACTGTGGGTGGTAAGTCATTGAGTGATCTCTAGAACCTTAAGTAATAATAATGTACCTGGTCTACTTATGGTACTGCACAGTGTTCAATATGACTATTTTAGTGACAACCCTAAAAAGTATTATTTGACCTTTACCCGTAACTCCGAAACGCCGCGATAGTGTAACTTGATTTTTTTATCAGTGATAGACATAAGGAGTGGTCCGGAAAAAAAGTAGCAGAACATAATATGGAATTTATTTTTATTTTGTGCTAATTTCTAAGCAGTGCATTTGTAATAGTAATCTGTAGATACTATTAAATGAAATAAACAATAAGAATGGTAAAAATTAAAGAGGGATTTCAAGTTTTCGCCTTTTACATTAAATCTCACCTAAAACTTTTTGAACAGTGTCTTTTGAGGGAATTTATGAGGTGTTTGTCATAAACATATTTTTTTTTTAAGTTTGATGGGCTAGTTAATACCTTATTAAATTGTCTTTTGATCATTAGTTAATATTTTTGATTTGACTTTAGTTTCGGGTAGTAGTTACATGGATTTTCAAAAATGGAGAAACTTCCTTACTACCCAATGTGAAATCCAGTTTATTGGTATAACTTATTCGTATAATAATATTCTTAAAAGCATAAAACAAGTTCTGAAAATGGAAATTCAATTGTGGTATTGTAGAAAACGGCAAGCGAAGATTGTCAAATTGTGTTGTACAAAAAGTTATAAAGTACATTGCAATAAATATTGAGAAAACTTTTGAATCTCATATATTTCAATATGATTGTATTTTTATTTAATCGTATGATCACTACAGATTACAAAAAAAAAAAACTGCTTCATAATTAGCAACAAATAAAAAATAAATACCAGATAATTCATTGCTACTTTTTTACTGAACCACTCCTTAGTTACGAGCAATCTTTCGGTGCTGGTCACAAGTCGCACTTTTGAGTTATTTTGGGGGAAAAAAATTAAAACCAAAATCTGAAAAAACATTAACAGCTCGGTAACCAGAAGTGAAATTCCAAAAATACGATCTAGAAAATATGCGCCTAAAAGTCCTTTATAAAACTGTTTATTTATTTATTTATTGTAAAAACTTCAATTAATACTTACAGTCAGGCTACACGTATTAATTTGTTAGAAAAAAAGACATTCACAATAGCAAGAACAATTATTATAACAAATATTATGGACTAAGTATGAAGTTATGTGACACTTCATTGTATTGAGCTTGGGGTGATGATGGTCTCCAAATATCGGTTGGCCGATCTATAGAAGCGCTGCTCCGAGGTATGAAAGATGTCCAGTTGGCTGTCGCTTTCGAGGATACTGTTGAAGAGCTTTAAGGCTCGGTGAAGCGGGGAGTGAGTCAGAGAGCGCGTGCGCGCCTGCGGGACGGCGAACAGTGAAGGGCGACGTGGCCGTAGTTGCTGCTTGCTTGGTATTGGTACCCGTAGTGGTAATAGACCTAGCAAATAAGTGTTACTGGTGATATCACGTATCAGCTGAAAGAAATACTTAACTAGGCATAAATTTCTCCTAGTTTCGAGTGCTGTGTAATTCACCATTCCTAATATATAGAGTGAAGGGTACATATAGGGATAGTATCCATACATTATCTTAAATAGATAACGGTTAAAAGATTTCTGGACCTTCTCTAGCATGAGGACATATGAATCCTCATGCGGGTTCCAAATTATTGAGTTGGTCTCTAGTCGACTACGAACATAGGCATTAAATACCACCGTAATAGCACCACGACTGCTGAATGACTTTGACTGCCGAATAACAAAGCCCAGACATCTCCTTGCAGCATTACAGTTCACGATGATATCACTATTAAATGTAAGTTGTGAGTCGAATACTGTGCCGAGATCACGAACTGAAGAGACGCGGGTTAAGCGGTCTCCCACCGATGTATAATCGTGAACAACAGGCTGCCGAGCACGGGTATATGACATGACAGTGCATTTATCTTTATTAAGGGACAACTTATTTTTGTCACACCATGCACCTACCATATCAATATCCTCCTGAAGTTTGAGGCAGTCACTTTGTTTGGAAAGAGGTAATGCCAGCTTTACGTCATCGGCGAACAATAAACACGTAGAATGTTTTATTGATTTGGGGAGATCATTTATTAGGACTAGAAATAGTAGAGGTCCCAGGTTACTTCCCTGGCCAATACCTGATGTAACGGGGAATGGCTTGGATGAAGAATGCCCATACAGTACAAACTGCTTTCTGTTTGATAGATAGGAGATAAACAGATTCAAAAGAGCAGGGGAAAACCAGATCTCGCAAGTTTACTCAGCAACACATCATTATTTACTCTGTCAAAGGCTTTCCGAAAGTCGAAGTAGGCCACATCCACCTGCTTCTTTTGATCCATGCTGTTAGCGATCAGGGTAGTTATATTTAGAAGGTTGGAGGTGGTCGATCGCCTCGGAAGGAACCCATGCTGGTCATCACTAAACCAACCATGGAGTTGTTTAAGTATGATTGAGTATAAGACGGATTCGAATACCTTCCCGAAGACCGGCAGCAAAGCGACAGGGTGGTAGTTCTTAATATCAGATTTGGAACCTGATTTATGAATTGGGACTACTTTGGATACTTTCCATGACAGCGGATACGTGTATGAGCTGTGGGCGACATTAAATATGTATTGCAAAGGCTCTATGAGTACCTCACAGCAGTCCCTCACGATGAACTGTGGGACACCATCCGGGCCCTGGGTTGGCTTTGGTGACAATCTCTTTATTGCCCTACGGATCTCTGGGACTGTTATTTCCTCAATATGTACAAGCCGGAGAAGATCCTGGGATCCATCGGCGCCCGCGCAGGCGAAAGCGGAGTCAATATCTAGTGAGGGGGCTGAAGGGAGGAAAACACTACCCAAAAAGTCGGCAAAAGAATCAGCGATCTCCTGGGATGACATGGTGCCAAAAGTTGCGGGTTGGTTAGATTTTCGGTTACGCTTTATAAATGACCAAAACGAGGAGGGATCCTTCGCAATATTATATTCTAGACGCTCGGTGAACGATGTCAAGCACTCTAACGATTTAGTTACTACTATTTTCCTATAGTACGAGAACCACTCCGGGTAAGATTTCTTTTTTTTTCCCGTGCTCTTACGGGGGACAGATTCCGATAGGATGTCGTTAATTATGGAATAGAAGTGATTAACACATTCGTCCACCACCTTTATGTTGTATAATTGTGACCAGTCCGTGTTAGCGAGTCTATGATAGAGTAGTGGGTAGTCAGCCTTACGAAAATTCCTAACAGTTGCATTAGTATTGTAACTGTCATGCGATACCTGCGATGATCTATCAAATAAGGTAGCACCGGAAAAGGTTATGTCCAGTGGTTAACTGGAAGAGATCCCTTATAGGGATAAGTTCGCCTTTGTACATACCTTTCTTGTTTCTGTTTTATTTTTGATCTGTTATTTTCTGTTTGTACAATAAAGAGTTTACATACATACATACGTGATGCTGCTCAGATTATACCAGGCCAGCGACAGCCTCCGCAACGGATATCTCCAATATTGTACCATTCATCAACACCAAGTCCAACAAGCGATCTAGACTATTAAGTACATTATTTTGCTGAGTTTGATTACAGGACGAAAGGAACAAGTTGAAATCGTTTCTAACAGATACTGATGTGGAATACAAATTGAAATCCCCGACTATAATAGTCGGTAGTGAATGTTCACCAAAAATACGTTCTAAGCAGGTAAAGACGGAACTATATCTGTCTCTATGTATATTCGGCGGTAAATAAACCACACACAAGATGAAGTGGAGATGTCCTTTTGTAACGAGTGCGCAGAGTAGTTCATCCTGCGGGCCGGCGCCCGCGTCCAGGCGCTGCAGGCGGTAGGGCGCGCACGCGGCGAGCAGCACGCCGCCGCCACCACGGCCCTCGCGGTCCGCGCGCAGCACTGCGTAGTCCGGCGGGAACAGCTCGGAATCGTGAACACTGCTATCCAGTCGCGACTCTGTCACCGCTATTATTTGAGAGTGAAATGTATTTAGAGCGTTTTTAACAGGAGTCAACTTGCCTTTTAATCCTCTGACATTTTGGTAAAATACATTAATCTTGCTTTGCTTCTTGATTTTGCGATCGAAAAAAGGTTCTTTTTGCGTTATGTCCTGTGGATTTTTTCTTATAAATAAACCATTCCTGAAGTGCAGTATCTTTCGGCCAGTTATCCGGTGACATAAAGAACTCAAAATGTTGCAAAGGCAAGGAGAGTATAAAGCAATTATGTCTCTCGTGACACGGATCTGGTTTTTTTACACTGTACATGTTGCACGCTCGCTTTCTATTAAGCAACGAAATAATGTTTTGTTCAGTCGTATCTGGGTGAAAATTCCATGCGTGAATATACTTAGCAGGTTCAATTATCTGCAAATCCATATCTGCTTCACCTGTCGCTCTAATGACAGAGCGCCGTGAGCGAACTAATGATGGTTTAGCGTTCGAGGTTGTACCTTCGGGCTTTGTGCCATCGCAAGACGCTTCTGCCATAGCAGTATTGACGTATACCTGTTGAGTCGGGCGCTTGGTAATTACACTGATGATACCAGGTGTCTCTGAAAGTGTAGGAGTAGGGGACGAAATCATTTTTAAATTTGGCTTATGATTACTGCCGGCGGCGACAGGAATATTCACGTATTTCGACGACTGCCTATCTACTCCGTTCCTCTCTTTTTCCAGATCATCGATGCGCTTGGTGTTTCGTTCAGTCGTCACACGCAGAGTAGTAACGTCTGGTAGCTCGTCCGGACCGCCACATGATTTAAAGCTCAAAACTTGCTCGGTCAGCGATCTATTTTCAGTCTCGAGTCGCTCTATCCGCTTATTATTTAGTTCCACAGATGCCTGCATGGAGTTACAATCTTCGGTAATATTTTCCACCTTCACATGTAACTGATCAACCTCCGCCTGAAGTGTATTGTGTCTTACTGCGAGTTCTATGAAACTCTCTCGGACGGCAGACAGTTGTAAATCCTGTTTTTGAAATCGGTCCGCAACTTCCTCGCGGAATCCTCTAATTTCCTCTAGAATAGCTCTGGTATCGGCGGTGAGTGGCCGGACATTACTGGACATAGGGTTATCCTGAGTTTGCTCATTTGGGCTTAATGGGTTCTTTTTCCTCGTTGTGACGTTATTAGCATAACCTTGTGAGGGGGCCTTAAGTTGATTATTGGCAGTCGGCCGAGAGCTTGTCTTGGGTACCTCAACACCGATAGGCCTCGCTGGGGAATTAATGTTGCCCGTTTTTGGGATACTACAGCGACATGTGGGGCATGACCAGCTCGTCTTAGTCTCAGGCGCCATGGATTCAAATTTTTTTGGAGTTGTATTTGTACACAATAAATCGTATTTGGAGTTACATAACCAGCATGTTAGCAAATCCTTCCCGGCTATAGGATTGTTGCATCCTGCGCATAACGCCATTACTACAAGCCGCGAACCTGCTGCTGTAAAAGTTTCTATATTACTCTAGTATTTTTGAATAGAAGTATCGATTAATCATTCGATTCCAACCAACCATCGAGTAGAAATGCCGATCGCAACTTTATGATGGCAACATTAACTTTTCCTGGGTGTTGGTAGTAGTGCGTGTCTGTCAGCCGTCAGTTAGTGAGACTACACGTCCAATCAGCTGCTCGTTGTCCCGTTATTTATTCGGTTTCAACGGTTCATTTAAGTAATTTGAAGTGAATCTAGTGTGCAACGGCTATTATGGAAATCTTACTAGTGTCTCAGCCATTTATATTTGTCATAGTATGCCTTCTTTCACTTGTAAACACAATCGCCCGTGCCCACTTTAAGGTTATAAATCACAACAACACCGATTTACTGTATTGATCAAGGTCTAGAAATATAAAATATATTACTATATATTGTACTGTATTGTAAGTAATAAAAAAATTGCAATGTATTTGAGTATTTTTAGTTTTTTTTATTATAACAGAAGGAATCTTTTTTAATTTAGATATTTATCATAGTAGAGATTAAGAAAGTTCACCATCTGATGAGAAAATGTTTCTTCTGAGAATGTGTTCTATCTGAGAAAATGCACTTTATGAGAAAGTGTTCCAATTTGGAAGTGTACTTTAAGAGAGCGTACAAACAGCCACACACTTAACTGCCCATTAAAGACAGAAGTGAGAAGATGGAGAAAGAGATGAATATAGATTTTACATAAGAATCTCATGTGCACGACAGATACAGTTTCTCTCTATTCATCTTTGTTGGTCATTCAGCTGTGTGGGCGATTGTACCTTCCAAGAAAGTGATCATTCTGAAGAAGTGCAAGTTTAGAGAAAGTGTACATTTCGGGGAAGTGAGCTTTACAAGCGTAACCCATTTTAAATACCTGGCCACACATCATAAGAGAAGAAAACTGAAAGCAATATCTCTCACCCGGATGATGCCTCCTCGCAGTCCAAAGATAAAGCCAGTTAGACCACCCATTGCCACAGCACCATATCTGACTTGTTTATTTTTCTCTTCACGAAGATATCTGACAATCCCTGCACAAAAGCAATATTTTTACGTGTGATCAAATGCACGCCTAAACGTAGTTTGAGGATGGAATTGATTACTTTCAATCGATATCGACTTACTATTTCTTACTTGCTTTGAAGTATGATTGTACCTTGTGGTAAAAAAAATGCAGAAAGCAAGCCGTTTACTCAGTGATAGGTACTAGATAGGCTGCACCGATTTTATTGATCGAGGTGTCAATCAATTCGTATTGATACCTTTAATGAACAAACAAATAAAAAAATACTTTACAATTCGTCGTGTAGTTTTTGAACTATACGAATTACGAATTACAGAACAAACGTGTGGTTTTGAAAGCCGGTCAATGCGCGTGATGTGATGCATCATGCGATCAAAACGGGTGCACGGATTTCAGTATTTAATGTAACAGAGGATTTGTTTTTAAATCGTTTATATATAGAAGTCTCAAATTCCAAACAAGTTTTGTTTTTAAAATACACCCATAACACAAATGGTCCAAGTACGTATGATAGCTCACGCCATATTCCCAGGCTTCAGACCACTGCGGTACCCAACTGTCAATATTAGATGATATCCAAGGGTACCTTAACTACAGAATTCCGAGTTTTCATAATTCCGAAAGCAATTTTTTGATAGACTGAAAGGGGCTATTCCCTGGGATTTTTTTTCCCAGTAGTCCGCACCTCCGGCAAGTGGTGCGAACTACTGGGAATTTTTATTCCCAGTAGTTCGCACTGCGGACAAATGGGAAAATCAAAATCCCAGTAGTTCGCACTGTTTAATTCAACATAACTGTGTTCAATTTCATATGGTATTATAGGAGCAGGAATATAAAAAAGGTAATTTTAATTTAACACATTTATTTAAAATTAGACTGACAATTTAAAAAAAAACAATAAATATCTATATATATAAAAATCAATGCCATTTTTCGTTGTAATTGTATAACTCAAGAACGGGCTCACCTGTCCAAACCAAATGTTTATTCTTTGTTCGGACTGTTTAGTAGATGGTTTATGTGAAGTTTGCACAAAATCGGTCGAGCGGTTCTTCATTTATCACATTGTTTGTAACAAATGAATTGAAAGTCAGAAATTTGCAGCGGGGCGAAGCCGCTGGCGGGCCGCTAGTTATATATATAGAGTAAAAGGGTGAATCAACTTTTAAGGTACTCCTTTTCTTTTGCGGTTTTAAAACTTTCCTGGTGACTTATGGTTAAAAATGATCTATGAATATTAAAATCAGACCACCAAATTTACAGACGTTATACGTTAAACAGCTCAAATATTTTTTAATCCGCGAAAAAACCTGGTAACTCAGGGGAAAATGCACATTTTCCATACAAAACCTAGGGACAACATTGTCCCCTGCGTTACCAACTATATTATTATTTAAAACTGTACTATTTTAAATTAAATAACTTCAAATGTGAGCCTATTTGTCTGATTTAATAAGCGTGTAAGCCACGTCATTAACAAAAATATAGTTTTTCTATAAACATATAATTGGTAAAACATGTCGAAAAATGGGGAGTACCTTAAAAGTTGATTCACCCAAAAATGCTGTACTATGTTGATTTGTTAAATTTTTCGTAAAATTTTTTTTTTTTTTAAATTGTCAGTCTAATTTTAAATAAATGTGTTAAATTAAAATTACTTTATTATATTCCTGCTCCTATAATACCATATGAAATTGAACACAGTTATGTTGAATTAAACTGTGCGAACTACTGGGATTTTGATTTTCCCATTTGTCCGCAGTGCGAACTACTGGGAATAAAAATTCCCAGTAGTTCGCACCACTTGCCGGAGGTGCGGACTACTGGGAATAGCCCGATGGAAGGAGGATTTTAGCATGACTGGCTTCCCATGTTTACAGATGCACCTAAGCTGTCAGTTGATGGTAACGTAGGTTTGGTAGTATGGATCCCTCGATTTAAGATAGTACTGAACTGCAAAGCGCCTCCGTAGTCCTCGAATTTTACTGGTGAGTCTTTTGCCCTTCTGGAAGCGATCGCCTATATTGAATCACAACATTCCAATGGCCATTATTTTTCCGACTGTAAAAGCTGTGTACAGGCAGTTATTGCCATATCAATTTAAAACTAAAATTGAACTGCCTCTCATCCTCAAAATAAAGAATATTTTACTTAAATGCGAAGTTAAAGGTTTGAAAGTGGTTCTCGCTTGGATCCGTGGGCGACAGACGCAGTCGTTTCTGCTCCAAATGAACAACAATCTATTCAGTCTTCTGACCTTCTAATGATGGCTCGATCGGATGTCAGAGACTCATGGCAAAATATATGGGGTAGTTCTCGATTGATTAGGCGCCGTCTTAGACCATACAATACCTGGACTGGCCTTATAGGTTGTATTCGAGTACAATCATGTCTGCCGAGATTTGCGGGGGGTGAAGAAATAACACATGCAAAAGATTACTTACAAATGTAAAATCTATCTATGTCATTACACACGCACATTTTGACAGAAATCTAACACATAATATATTTGGACGCACACAAACATATCACACATGTAAAGACTTTGTCAAACGCGGTATATAAATGTCAATGTGGTCGGCATAACCTACGGTGCGAGGATTAGGTCGATAGCTCATATCGATATTTGTACTGACATTTGCAGAAGCATACAATTTTTGACTCGCCGCCTAGCAACAGTGTTCGCATTGTTGTGTTCCGGTGTCGGAATAAGACAACCGGTGAAATTACGAGCATAGAAATTCCATCGTAGAACTCAAGAGTTGGCAACGCCTTTGAAGTCTTAAGCCCGTATTAATAAACTTATCTCGACTTTAATGCCAGTCTCAATATGCGTCAAAATGACAGTTTTCTTTGGCTTGTCGTTTACTGTGACGTATCTTGTGACAGACATCTCTCAGTCAAGATGAGTTTATTAATACGGCCGTTAGGACTGCAATCTTGATATTCTCTCAGTTCCTACTGTTCCCACCTTCTCTGCCATACAAAAATCAGTATCTATCGAGCATCGTAATAGGATATTATAGGTCAATTATATAGTTGTTAAGTCATGTTAATTATAATTAACAATAACGGAAAAGTAGGATGTTTTTTATCAGTGGCGGTACTGCCATATAAGCCCAAAAGCCGGGCTTGCCTTACAAAAATAACTAATAACTATTCATAAAATCCACGTATTGTATTAGGTAGGTATTTCACATTCGCGCGCCGCGCGCTCTCACTAAATTCTTCAAATCAAATTACATGCAACATTAGTACTAAATTTGACCGCGCACCGCCGCCAACTCCGCAGCACTTCTAGCGCTCAGCGCTCAGCGCTTTGCAGCGACGATTCGAACTACGCCGCTTGGCGCTCAGCGCTTAGCGCTGTGCGGCAACGAGTCGAAATATGACGCGGCTAGCTCGTATCTCGCTCGCACGTATTGGCTTGCAATCGGGCTTTCATATTAGCCGGTGCCTCTCTGTCTTACCCACCGAAACGGCCTATGATCAAATACGACTGCTCGTAAGTTAATATGGCAAATAGTATGAGAGTTTAAGCCAGGCTTGCGTATGAAGTTGTACACGAGTCCATAGTAAAATGCGAAATTCGCGCAGGCGCGGAGCGCGCGTTGAGCCGCGTTAGTGGCTAACTTCACTTCATTGCTATTTGTTGACAAATGCTTTTATTCACTTGTTGAATTGTTTTGTTTAAAACTTTGAGCGGTCAGTGCAGTGATAAGTATTTTGTTTGTGGTGTTGTGAGTTGTGATTCAATTAGATTGACAATGGAGGATGTAGTCCCGTGTGACTGTGATAACTTAAAGTGTGCACAAACTTTGCTTGTCGACGGAAAGGTAAAATGTTTGAACTTTGCAGAGAAAAAGGTACCTACTTATTTCTTCGGCAAAACCTACGCCTGACTTGTGTATTTCTCAGAGTAGTAAATCGCACAAAAGACAGTTTAACAGGTCAGTGTACAAAACTCATTGGATTGTTGGTTGTTCGCACTCTAATAAGTTATATTGCTGGTGTTGTATTTTCTTTTCTAACGACAAAGACGTGTGGAATACATCTGGTTATGACGATTTAAATAATTTAGGTGGCGAAAATAAAAGACACATGAATTCTCAAAAACACATGAACGCGGTAATTTATTTTAGTGATTTTGGTAAACAGCGAATTGAGACATCTTTATCGCGCCAATTATCAGAGGAAATTACAAAACATAACATGCGTGTTGATAACAATAGTAGCGTTTTTCAAAGATTAGTCGATGTTGTTTGTCATTTAGCACAACAAGAACTTCCCTTCAGAGGTCACGATGAGTCTAAAACTTCTTTGAATAGGGGTAATTTTTTAGAGCTTGTGTCGCTACTTTCGAAATAGGTACGATGGCGTTTTAGAAAAACACATTCGAAGTATACAAATAATAATTTAATTTAACTATGTTGTGTAATATGTATGTAATTTTTAGGTAGGTAATTGAAATAAAAGTAAGTACTTATTGCTTTCTCCCTAGGCAAGCAAAGTTAAAAAAAGAAGTTGAACCTTTATTTTATTCTCTCAAACAAACCAAGCGGCTTTTTTCAAGGCCACCGAAAGTATGCAATTGCTGATATCGAGGGTTGCGTGGTCAAACCCAATAAGTCGATATAACTTGTTGTGTCAAAAAGAACACTAATGAAAACATCAAAACAATTCAAATTTCAATAATCAATTATTTCGATTTATCGGGTTTGACCACGCAACCCTCGATATGTCTGTAAAATTATATCTAGTGGTAACATGCCTTCAGGGAGCTTTGGTGAGCTCGTCCACGTAAGCAAATGCCTATACAACTGCAGAGTGAAGTGAAGATTGATCAGTAATGTGGTAACAAGATAAATTTATATAATAACCGTAAAAACTATAAAACATATCTCTCGGCTTGCCCTATTCTGAAACCCTAGGCACGCCACTGTTTTTTATATATTTTTACAAAGTTTGCTCTCTTTGTGCTATGATCTCCATGAGTGGTCACATGAAAATTATAGCACAATGTTTCTTATTATTGTTTTATGAGAAGAAACCTTATTGACCGTATTTGTATTAGATATTATTTGATAAAGTTATGAAAGTTTTAAAATATCATGGTAATTGGTATTTCTTTGTATAAGTAAATATTTAAGAGTGAAACGTGAATTACTTACTAAAATACCTACTAAATAAGTATACTTACTAACTTTTTCATATAAACATAAAGTAGGAACAGCAAAATCTATTAACTTTCGCCTCTTGCAGCGTTCGTCTCGCTAAGGAGATAAGGAGTATGCTGACGACATCAATTTGATGAAAACAATTAAGTATAGACTTTATTTCAAGAACTGTTAAGTTATTTCTTACAAAGCATTCAAACCGAGTTTCGCTACCCCGAGTACGCATTCATCCAAGTAAGAATTTGAATCGATTGATTATAATCGTTAAATTTGACGTGGTATGAAAATATTTTAAAAATAATATTTTATGCTTATGTATTAAATATATAAAATTACTAAGAAATTAAATGTTGTGCCATCTTTTTCTAAGCTTGAAGTAGTTGATCGTTTTTTACATGAACTTATAGCACATGCGAGCATTTTTCCAATGAGTGTGTTCTCTGGCGAGCCAATTTTGTGAATGACCATTAATCGATTATGAAATAGGTTTTGTATAACTTTTTGCACATTGTGCAAGTTTTTCGGCAGAGGGGAAATGACCTATAAAGCCAGTCCAACTACTGTATGGTCTAAGGGCGCCGTTCTTCCGCTACCAAAAAATTTACAAGCGCTCTACATCAACCATATGCCGACACTGTCTCGGTCATGCGAGAACTCCTGTCTTTTTAGCCAAAATAATAATCCGGAATAATGGTTGTCGGTTGGATGTCGGTTCACCGGACCACATATTTTTCAGCTGAACTAAATATTCCCAGTCCCTTTATGACATTCTCCCAAAAGATATCCCTAGATCTCTTAATTTTCAGTCCCTTCTTTCTTTCTCTTCTTTCTATCTTTGGTAGGATCTCCTTTCACCAAATTCCTTGTAAATATGTCCAGATACATAATATAAAATTATAACTACTTTTACTACTCACCTTACTGTTCCATCTCGTTGCTGGCCATTTATATTAAAGTTGGTTGTTTTATTCCTTTATTCCACCCAGTCCTACCAGTAGTTCGATAGTCGAACTGTTTGGATATTTTTTTTCCAAATTGTTATACTGACGGGTCGAACTATTTCGAAACGTGGCTTTTATTCCAAATAGAACTACTGACTCCGATGTAGGTACAGTGAGATTGCAAAAAATAAAACATTACCTACTTATTTTGCGAGATATTTTTTATTATATTAACATGTGACCACAAAAAAGCTCCACCTATGTCAAAAAGGTTGTTCTTGTAGTTTTACCTCAAAATTTCTAAACAATGTCCTACAGAGATGTCGCCATTTATAAGCATCATTTGGGTATTTTGAACATGCTCATCCCTCAGGATGCTCTCTCTTGTTCTGCTTTTAAATGGGGCCACGCCATTTTCAATTTGTGTTCGCAAAACACTGTACAAAGCACGCCACACACACACTCGCCAATATGTTAGCTTATATATTCATGTATGTAACATTTGAGACACAATAAACCTGACATCCAACGACTAATGTAGTGTCATTTAATCCCAACATTACAAGAGCATATGTGAAGTTAGCAGATCATTTTTGTAATAAGTACTCGACTTTATCTTTTTTTTTAAATAATTGTTCAAGAACTATAGAACTCTGCTGTGCAATGCAGAACACCTTTTGTTTTATAATTTGACGAAAAATGATATGCTATGTATGCTGCTAACTTCACGGACATGCTTTGTACAGTGTTTTGCGAACACAAATTGAAAATGGCGTGGCCCCATTTAAAAGCAGAACAAGAGAGAGCATCCTGAGGGATGAGCATGTTCAAAATACCCAAATGATGCTTATAAATGGCGACATCTCTGTAGGACATTGTTTAGAAATTTTGAGGTAAAACTACAAGAACAACCTTTTTGACATAGGTGGAGCTTTTTTGTGGTCACTTGTTAATATAATAAAAAATATCTCGCAAAATAAGTAGGTAATGTTTTATTTTTTGCAATCTCACTGTACATCGGAGTCAGTAGTTCTATTTGGAATAAAAGCCACGTTTCCAAATAGTTCGATCCGTCAGTATAACAATTTGGAAAAAAAATATCCAAACAGTTCGACTATCGAACTACTGGTAGGACTGGGTGGAATAAAGGGTTTTATTGTAACTTTCGCTTGTTCCTTATTGTCCTGTTTGGTCTGTGGCGTTTATGTTATTTTATCATTACTAGTTTTAGGTTCCACTCGACCCTAACACAAATTGACAATATTATTGAACCCAACTCTCTGGACGTGACTGAAATCTACTCAGACGTTGGCAAAATACATATATCGCAAAAGATGTGAAAACCATTTTAGCCCACCGAACGAAGACCAAAATTTGCCTGTCGGGGGAAAAAACTCGTGTAAAAGCGAATTTTGGCATAGTTGTAAGGTATGGGGTTTTAAACAAGATACTAAAAGTACTGATGGGTGGGGGTGAAGCTAACGGGGAGAGCGGGGTGTAAAGGTCCCTTATTTTAGTTTTTTGCAAAAAAACTCGTAAACTGTGGCCTATAGCTAAAAATGGTCTGAAACACAAATGTGTCGCATTACTTCAAACTCGGATATCTCTTTGAAATTTGGTATACGAATTTGAAACTTAACTTGTTCGAAAAAAGGCGCAAATTCCGCTGTCTTTCTGAATGGATTTATCCGAGTTTGAAATGAAGCGACTCAAATAATGTACGTAAAATTCTCTACAAAAAGACATACACATTTTTTCTCTGGGATCAATATTTCATGAGATATGTAGGGAAGTAGATGACCAATAAAGAAATAAACACATTTATTTAAGTACGGCACGTATATTCCTAAAGATAAAATTCCTAATTATCGTCTAAATCTAAAATATTGTCATAGTATGTATTATTATTATTTTATTATACTCAATTATTGTTGAAAAAATTATAAGAATTAACATTATTAACCTCCTTCAATCACTCTACGATGTATTGCCAGTAGAAAACAACGTTGCTCTTGATCTGCATCAAAGCTTCAAAGTGGTTAATGGTGGTTTTCTTCTGCACCGTATGAAATGGAAACAGTCCGCCAGCGTTTCTTCGATTTGCCATCAGTATATTACTTATGTACAGAAACATTACGGTCCAAATTGTATAGAGATTTTTGATGGTCATGGTGATGTCGACAGTACTAAACCAGCAGAGCAGAAGCGACGTGGTCTGACAAAAACTTCGGTCGACGTAAATTTTAACGATCATACAATCATCACCGTTCAACAGGAGCATTTCTTCGCTAATGAAAACAATAAAACAAGGCTGATTCATTTCCTTACCGAGAAGATGACAGTAGCAGGAATTGAAACAACCATTGCAACAGGAGATGCTGATGGCTTTATTGTCAGGTGCGGGTTGGAGAAAGCTGCCTTACATCCAACTGTTGTTATTGGGGAGGATGTCGACTTATAGGATTAGTCGTCATAGGATTGGCACGACCACATATCAACGTGTTGTTTTTGAAGCCAGGGCGTGGGAAAGTTGAGGACAAATTGTTTCCAGTGCAACAACTTCAACAGCTTCCATTTGCAAAGACAATTCTCCTTCTCCACAGCTTCTCCGGATGTGACACCACCTCAGCGATCCATGGAAAAAGCAAAGTGGAAATGGCAAAATTGTTCACCGCTAAATCAGACCTGATCCAAAAGATATCCGATATTTTCAGTGGGCCCTCGTCACCAGAAAGTATTGAACTGGCCGGCGAGAAGCTGTTTTTGTCGATTTACCAAGCACCTATCGAGGTAAAAAACCTCAACAAATACCGCTACTCAGTTTTTTTAAGAGCATCGATGAGACCAAAATCAGATCTGGCCACTCTTCCTCCTACTAGAGGAGCTTCGAAGCAGCACTCGTTCAGAGTTTATCTACAGGTATCTTTAATTACACAAGTTGAGTATTATTTTGTCTTTAAAATGCAAAAATCTATATAACCTACACTTACATTGAACTTATTACTATTACAGATACAACAATAGCTCGGCAACCCCCTACAACCAACTCAATGGGGATGAGCCAGAGGAGATGATGGCATCTTAAAGCCAGTGACAACCAACGACCCAGTGGCACCTGACTCAATTCTCAAAACCATATTCTGCCGGTGTAAGACGGGGTGTGGGATGCGATGTGGCTGCCGGAAAGCTTGAATTCCCTGCTCCAGTGTCTGCGGTGTATGCTCCGGCTCATGCACTAACGGAGCTCCCATCGAAGACACCGCTGATGACGATGATTATGCTAATATTTTAGATTTAGAAGATAATTAGGAATTTTATCTTTAGGATTATACGAACCGTACTTAAATAAATGTGTTTATTTCTTAATTGGTCATCTACTTCCCTCCATATCTCATGAAATATTGATTCCAGAGAAAAAATGTGTATATCTTTTTTGTAGAGAATTTTACGTACATTATTTGTGTTTCCGACCATTTGTAGCTATAGGCCACAGTTTACTAGTTACATACATACATAAACTCACGCCTTTGTTCCCGGGGAGGGGTAGGCAGAGCTACAGAATTACCAACAACTCTAAAAACTTGTTGATAATTCTGTAACCACATTTTGCACAATCCGGCTAAGATGTTTACCAGCGTATTAGTGGCAGGTTGCAAGACCATCGCCTAACAGTACTGCAAGCCTTTATTCCCTTAGTCGCCTCTTACGACATCCACGGGAAGACATGGAGTGGCACTATTCTAACCCGGCAACCACACAGGTAAACAACAGGTTTACTAGTTTTTTGCTAAAAACTAAAAAAGGGACCTTTACACCCCCCTCCCCCCTTTAGCTTCACCCCCACCTACCAGTACTTTTAGTATGTGGTTTAAAACGCCATTGCCTACAACTATGGCAAAATTCGATTATACACGAGTTTTTTCCACTGAGTTTCCTTCGTTTGGTGGACTATTTGTTATATATGTGCAATGTGGGTAAATTGAGTGATAGTGAATAAATGAAGGTAGCTAAGGAATCCAGTCTGTCATCGAGGTTCTACAGCTTACCTATGTATGTGCTCAACTCTAAATTAGTAAGTTATAATAGTGGCGACGAAGTAAACGGGACTAAAGTGTGCAAGTGTTAAAAGTGTGTTTGTATTAGTAATAGTACATTGTTGCCTAGGCGCGGAAAGCAAGGGTTTTCCTGACGAGGTGGTTAGCAGGCCGCGCAATAGCGAGGCCTGCAAACATACGAGTCAGGAAATCTTCGTTTCCGCCGAGGCATACATAATGCTTTTCTCAAACATGTGAGGAAATAATACAAATATATTTCTAAAAAGCAAGTAATTTAATTTACATTTTTGTTTGCCCTCCACAGCATAAATTGGTCATAAGTTCGGTTATATTTTTCCTTAGATTTAGCGGGAAGCAGGTTTTGCCTAACCGAGGCAGCTTCAGATTTTAATATAGGCGGTGTGGTACCTATTTCGTCGCTTTCGTCGCTTGAGCTCATTTTTTATAGTATTTCACACAACAAATAGTTTAATATTCGGTTTCACAATTATATTATGCAGAATGAACGAATGTTACCGACTGTCAATTGTTTTTAAATACTAACCATAGACATTGGAATGCAAATTCAAAAATAAACACACGCACTGTGCTAAAAAAGCAAGCAGTTACCTTGGCTGTTTGGAATTTTTGTCTTGGTCCTTTTGATTTTGTATGCAAATTGACAGCATTTTTAAGAAATATATGGACATGGACGGAAAGTGTTTTCATATGGTTTTTTTACTCCTAGGAGTAAAATGAGGCTCTTTCCGTCCTTGTGTTTCAATCGGAAAACCGTTTTTTCCGAGCATGTTTGAGAAAAGTATTATTGTAAACATACTTGTGCAAAATGGGGGTGAATTTTGGTGAGTTGGATATAGCACATGGCTGTTGGAAGAACTATTTAGAAAGGTTTTCTTTCTGCCTGCAAGCAAACGAAATTGTAGAAGATACTAAGAAAAGGTTAAATTTACTGGCTGTATGTGGTGGCTGTAAGTCAGGACTTGTATGATTTAATTGTTTTCATCTCACTAGCTCGGAAAGCCCTTTTTGTTTGATTGATATCTATTGAGAAAATCGCTTTTTATCCACATGTGAAGAAAGAGTTTTGACATTTGAAGGCAGCTTAAGTGATATTTAACAGCTAACCAAACGTAAAACGTTACAAGTGCTGAATTTTAAACATCACAATTAATGAATGTCAAGCAATGTATCTATCTAAAGATCCCGTCAAAGTTATGATAAATATTGCCGAATTTCGTACACGAACAGGATTTTTCGCTAAATGTCATTCAGCATGATCGGCCGCAGAGGCCATTGCTCCTCAACTGTGGTGGCAGAGCTTTGGTTCTAAAGAAGAATTATATCCCATAGCACACGGACTCTTAAGCGTCCCACCAAGCTCTGCCTCCGCAGAAAGAAATTGGAGTTTGTTCTCCATTACACATACAAAATTACGCAACAGACTAAATAATACTCGCTTAAATAAATTAATTACAGTGCGGCAAAATTTAAGATATGTGGATTCAACAGATCTTACGGTGTCACCCGGTATTGAAGAAGATGAGGATAACTATTTCAGGACATTGAACTTCACCGACGTTTCATTGCAACGCATTTCTGATAATAGTGAAACAGAAGATGATGATCACTAAGCAGTTGTCTATGTACCTACTTACTTCACAATATGGCTGAAAATTAAAAGTTTATGTTACGTTTACTCACAATAAATAATAGTATTTGAAAATGTCGAAAATGTCCATTAATGTCGGCTTAATGTACAATATGATCGACAAATTGACAAATGTCGGACAGACATTTTGAAACTGTCGGTCACTTTGCAACTCTAGTACTGGCAGGTAAACTAAGTTCGGCAGCTTACGCCTGTAGGAAAATTAGACAACTAACCAATGTTGCGACAGCTACGGTATTCTGGTTTGGGGTAAGGCAGCTGACATACAAACTATATTTGTGTTACAAAAAAGGGCCATACGTTCTATTTACAAGTTACAACTTAAATTCCCGTGACTCCTTAAGAAAACTTTTTAAGGAAATTGATATCTTAACTGTAGCGTCTTAATTTATCTGTTATACATAATTTATAAAAATCGCTATTCGAAAATTCCGCGTCCGTAAAGTATATAAATCATTTGTTAGTCAATGCATTCATTTCTATAATAAATTACCTGACGTAGTTTTAAAGTTACCCTTTCCAGCACTTAAAAATTACTTGAAAAAGTCGTTAATGTCTAAAGCGTATTATAGGATCGAGGACTATCTAATAGACAAAAATGCTTGGCCTTAACCCGAAACTTAATCAATAATAAAAAACAACAAATTCAACATCTTTATCTTGTCTAGGGGCCACCGTTGATGTAGGAAAACACATCAATCTTATGTGGTCGTCTTGCACGGTCTTATATACACATAAGTAGGTGTTATTTTTTCCTTTTCTCTCTCTATCTCTCTCATAAGATTTTGGTGTGTTTTCCTGTAGAAACTACGCAGGTTATTGGTTTTTTTTAAACTTACTATTTATAGATATACAGTGGTGGTCACATAATTACAGACATTGGAAGCATATTAAAATAACTAAGATTTGTCTGTATATTTTTTATCAGCCCGCTATTGTAACTTGCTACACAATTAATAAAATATTTGTATTGTTATTGTGTAATGTTAAAGCGAAACATTAACAACAAAACTTGTCTTTTATTTGGTAAAACTTAAATTGTAAGCAGTGTAAATCAAAGATAAGATTAGTAAGATCTGGCCATATAATTAAAGACACTCCATTTGCTTACAAGAAATAAATAAAAAAGAGTTATTATTGAAATTATCTTATTACATACGATTTCTAACATGTTTTTAGAATACATTCCGATACGTATTAATATTTGGTCGCATGTCCTTTTGCAGCAATAACAGCACGACATCTTTTGGCCATGGAAGCGATCAATTTTGTACAAGCTTGAACCGGAATTTGCTCCCATGCTTCTGTAAAAGCTGTGTAAAGTTGATCGACGTTTGATGTACGCTTTGTCGCGACTGTCTTCTTCACCTGGTACCACAAGTTTTCGATCGGATTTAAATCCGGACTGTACGGGGGCCAATCCAAAACTGTCACAAACTGGTTCCTTAAGAAGTCTTTTACTACTTTTGCAGTGTGTTTTGGGTCATTATCTTGTTGAAACGTCCAAATGACCGGTAAATTTTGCTCGGCATAGGGTAGCATGGTTTCTTCTAAAATATTTTTGTACTGGTATTAATCCATATTGCCTTCTATCTTCCTGACTGGTCCGACACCGAGTCCTGAAAAACAGCCCCACACTTTGATATTTCCGCCTCCATGTTTCACTACTTTCTTGGTGTACTTTGGATCCATTTCTTTGTTCGGGGGGCGTCTAACATATTGTTTTCCGTCAGAATTAATCATATTAATTTTTGTTTCATCCGAAAACAGTACATTTTTCCACTCTCGTTCAGTCCAGTGTTCATATTTTTTAGCAAAGGCTAACCTTGCCTTAACATTTTGCTTTTTCTAAATTGGCACCTTCCGAGACACTCTCCCGTGCAAGTTTGCCTCACATAGTCTTCGTCTAATTGTTCTAGCAGATACACCCGTCGACCCTCCAGAGCCAAATAACTCGGAACGTATCAGTTCTGATCCTTGGAACGGTTCTTTTTTTGCTAACAACACCATCCTAGAGTCTTCCCGTGGAGTAGTTTTCCTAGGTCTCGGTTTTCTGGGTACGTTTTCGGTCGTGTTGAACTTCTTGAAATGTTTTATAGCATTCATAACCATGTCCTTAGAACAGTTCAAATGGTTTGAGATTTTTCTGTATGACCAACCTTTGTTATGAAAGTTCAAAATATTCTTTCTCGTGGACGAATCGCAACTTTTGTTTTTTCCCATATTGATTCGTTTAAAACGTATTAATTTTAATGAAAAAAGTTAAATTTTATGAGTTATGTTGACGTTTCATGCAAATAGGCGGCAAAACAAAGAAAGACAGAATGTAGGCTTTTTTCTTTTTTTAAATTCAGAACACAGCGTTCACTGTCTTTAATTAGCTGGCCAGCTAGAAGTACGTTAAAAAAGTTTGTGTTACATTCCGATAATGAGCAGTGTCTAAACTACTAATCAACACAACTTTTTTTGTCTCTCATTTTAAGAATACAACGTCATATGTATGATTTAGTAACAAATACATTATATTTAATACCTACTTTGGCAATTTGTAGTATCATAATCAAGTTTATTGTGATCAATTAGGGGGTGTCTCTAATTATGTGTCCACCACTGTATATATAATGCTACACTAAGTAGTACCATTATCATATTAAATATATTTAAAAAAAATATTGACTGCTGAGTTTCTTGCGGCGTTTCTTCTCAGCAGTGGTCTCCTCTTGTGAAGCGCTGGTAGATTCTTGACGTGTAAAGGTGACCGTGCGGCCTACTTACTGAATAAATGTCTTCATCTTATCTTTTATTATTACTGCACACTCTTCGAGTAGGTCTATGTTGGAACCAGAAGTGCCAATGGAAGTAAATAAATTTATAAATAAAAAAATTGATAAGCAGACAGAAAGACAAACTTTGTCTTGGTGCGGTAGGGCACACCGAGGTGCATGCAGATTCAGATGGTCAAAACGCATCCGCTGTGGTAAAATGGGTCACATAGAAGCAGTTTGTTTGTTAAAAAATAAAGGAGAGAACATATCGAGGTCACAGGTCAATGGATTGTAAGAGAAAGCAACTCTCAACAATACGAGGCAGGTCACCTCTACCCCAGCATATTGCGGTGTTGATGAGTACGGAGGTGGACTCTGGTTGCGCTTTTACCTTGATAAGTGAACGTATAATTAATAAGGTTTCTATTTGGAGATTATAGCACAATTTTTCTTATTATTGTTTTATGAGAAGAAACCTTATTGACCGTATTTTTATTAGATATTATTTGACAAAGTTATGAAAGTTTTAAAATATCGTGGTCATTGGTATTTCTTTGTATAAGTAAATACTACTTACTAAAATACTAAATATACTAACTTTTTCATATTAACATAAAGTAGGAACAGCAAAATCTATTAACTTTTGCCTCTTGCAGTGTTCGATACTGACTTGCATCAAAATGTTTCGAACATATGGAACTAGTACGCGTAGGCACCCAATTTGCTTGTCTGCTGAATGAGGCGGTCCATATTTGTTCAATTCTGGGTCTTTTGGAAACGTGTAAAATATACACTTAAAATAAATAGTGTTCACTAGGCAATTTTCAAGTCCTTAGTAAATATTCCTTACTGTCGAAAAATATTGATTTCATCGACACTACCCTTATCACTAAACCGAGTCTCGCTAAGGAGTATGCTGACGACATCATTTTGATGAAAACAATTATAGACTTTATTTCAAAAACTGTTAAGTTATTTCTTACCTTTGTAAGAAATTAAAACCGAGTCTCGCTACCCGAGTAGGCGAGTACGCATTCATCGAAGTAAGAATTTGAATTGATTGATTTTAATCATTAAATTAGACGTGCTATGAAAATATTTTACAGGTATTAAATATATAAAATTACTAACAAATGAAATGTTGTGCCATCTTTTTCTAAGCTTGAAGTAATTGATCGTTTTTTACACGAACTTATAGCACATGCGAGCATTTTTCCAATAAGTGTGTTCTCTGGCGAGGCGATTTTGTGAATGACCATTAATCGATTATGAAATTGGTTTTGTATAACTTTTTGCACATTGTGCAAGTTTTTCGGCAGAGGGGAAATGACCTATAAGGCCAGTCCAGCTACTGTATGGTCTAAGAGTCAGAGCAACACGTAGTGTACATGTTAGAACCTGTTTAAAACCGGTAATCCGATTAATTTTGCCGAATATGAGGTTCGGTAAAGGTTAAACCAAATAATATTTGGTATTCGGCTAATCGGTGAAACCACTATTTGGGGCATCTCTAGTTGAAACAATGTTATTTTATTTGTTATTGATTATCGATAAGTACCTGAAAATGATGTTAGATTGTATTTTTTATTATATTGATTATTAATGGGTCATTATTTGGGCGTTTGTTGCGAATCACTTTCGTGGTCACATTTTTGTAGAAGTTGCTGCAGATTTCGATTTTGTTTCTGGTTAGGTATCTAAGTTTCCCGGATATGTAAACAATATCCAAAAACGACATCAAAATATATGTCCTATTCTGTAAAAAAATATGGGCACAAAAGTGAGGCGGTAGAAACGCTCAAATAATGACCCTAATAAATACACCACAAACCAAAACAATGAACAACCCTGTTTCTTAAAAGCTGGCCACATTATTTTTACGTTTGACATACGTAGCTGTCAGTTTAGTCAAAGTTATTTAAAAAAAGACTAAGGTGTCTCTCGGAATCCCTAATAATTTTTGCATTGTTTGTCCTAAACTTCATCTGAGTCACATAAATTTAAAGTTTTCCAAAAATGCATTAGGGCAAATGACAATTAGGGATCCCAATATAGACTCATGAAACTACTATGCCCCTCATGCAAAATAATAGATAAAACATAATAAACCTCACAATCGGTATGTCCTTCGAATTCCTGGTAGTTGTCTTGTATTGAGGTTTTGATGGAGTCAGTCTGGGCCCACACTGATTGTACTTGTTCACGTACTACACTCACAGGAGCCTGCAATGCAGCCTTTATAAAACTTTTCCTCTCTGTTTTTTTTTTCGTTTCAATAAATCTGTTAACAAATTATCACCAATATATATAAAAAACGGACAATAAGAGGAAAGGCAAATATTCACAAAGCAATAATACACTTTTAAATATCACTTCCACCACTAATATAAGTGAAATTATTGGGTACGCTGAAGTTGGCACCATTACATAACAAAGCAATAGGTTAAAATCCTAAACAAAACATACTCTCCGTAATTAGCGTGTGGAGCCTCATATATCGGAAGATCTGAAGGCCTCATGGGCGGCGGCCTTGTCGGTGCGTCTGGCTCATTTTTAACGGGTGTGGCTGCATACACTGATGGCACCAAGGCGACCAAACCCGATCCTATCATGACTTTACGCAGCATCTGAATGAAATAAGGTATAAAGAGATTCGCATTTGATTTCTACGAGAGATTTAATTATTTGTATGTATTAAAAGCAACCTCTGTAATGATGGTCTTCTAGTATAAATACATAAATACTGGCGAGGAACGTTATTTTTCGGCTAACTTCGTTCGGAATAGTTCAGTTTGGCCTGCAAGGCCACCCACAGCATTACTACTTACATCTATATTTTACTGGATATCCTATTAATATAATATGACTGAATTGACAGATGTCATGTCAGACGAAGTGTTGCCTGTTTTTGGTCTCTATTTGTGTTATAATCCAGACGTACAGTAAAACGGGGTGAATATAAATCAAGGGGTGAATAGAAACACAACCTAAAATGAAACATATGTTAGTAATTATAAGATTGAAATTATTTCCAATAGACGTAACGTTATTGTCCATTTAATACTTGTTCTTATTTGTAACAAGTTATGACTTTTTTTAGGTTGTGTCTCTATTCACCCCTTGATTTCTATTCACCCCGTTTTACGTAAACAAAGTACCTCTAGAATAGACTTGGCCCGCGCGTATTTTTTTTTAATTGGCTCTGTCGGTCGATTAGCCAGCGTCACAGAACAGATAAGTACAGAAGTAAATCACATGTATGTACTTCACTTTTCATACTCGGCGGTCGCTCTAGGGTTGTCAACTATGGCTTATGCACAAAAAACTATCGCGGTAGTGGCACTCGTATCTTCTCTAAATGTACCTATCTAAATTTTACGTTTGTCAATTTTCATTAAGTATCGAAAATTCCTTATAACTTCTAAACGGATTACCCTAGATACACAATTTCCATTACCATATACGTTTTAGACCTAAACCTATCAAAAGACACTAAAAACAACACAATATCTACACAAACAAAAAAACATGTTTTCAACTTACGTAAGGTGGCGTGAATTTACCTTACAAAAATATAGTTAAGTACTTCGTTAATACTGATTCAAAATAGGAAACGATTACCTATTTAAATCGATCTTAGATATATTCTTCGGGGGCCGGGGCGGGGCGCTTACCTACCTAACTCTTCTGTGTAACGTTAACACGAACCATTGAAATACAAGCAGATACCTACCTACTTACCTCTCTGAAGCCACTGGTAGCTTGAAAAAGGACAATTCACCGTTTAAAGTGGAATTTAAGCAACCGTCCACTGAACAGTTATAATCACTTCTTTTTTGTTGCTCTATTATACCTAATCGCACAAAAAAGTACACAGACGCGACGCGTGTCAAGCGGACGGCACTCGCGCTCGCACTAGTCCCAACTACTCCGAGATATCGTGTCCGTGAGCGGTGTCTATGTGTGCGTTGCTCGAGCGCACTTTGTATGTAGATTGATTTCTGTACCTATCTGTTCTGTGCCAGCGTCATGTCGATTTAACGAATAAAAATAAATAGAAAACGAGATCAATAAAAAAGAAATAGTTAGTACTCCTGAAAATCAATAAAGTTTAAACCCCAAATTAATTCCACACAGTTATGATTCTGAGTAACTAGACACCTACAAGGTTAGCACATGAAGAAACTAGAACACTAAAAACATACTCCAGCCAGGCGCGGGAGCACGGCAGGTTATTAGTTATTTATTACCGAACGCGTGTACGCAGCACAGCTCGGACCTCGCGCAACCCCCGAACCTTCAGCGGGTGGCAGGGAAGGATTGTAGGTACCTTCTCCCTCTCGCTCACCTGCGCGCCTCACTTACAAATTATAACGCTTAGGCTCAATACCTCGGTTGGCGCGGAGAGGGAGCTTAATATTCAGGTCGCGCTATAATGACTAATTATAGGAGCGAAGCTCCTTCCCCGATTCGGATTTTCGTTTGTCCGCATACTTCTTCCAAACTATTAAAGGGCTGATAGACACGTACGAGCTTTAAAACCGCTTACTTAAAGTTCGCGAACTTACTCGGCTCGCGTCAGTGACTGAGCTATAAAATCGCGACAAATCGCGACAAATCGCGGTCGGGGTCGCGTCGGTGACACACGTTGAAGCTTGCCTAAACTTCAAACGCAAAATATTATCGACAGAGGAAGCTTTGACTTATTAAGGAGTATCATATTCATATCACATTTTAAAAATCACTCATTTTAGGTACTAGAAATTTGAATCAAAATAAACATTTAACACTACACAATTACTTATGCATACCTCGAACAAATCATGCGGATGACGTCAAACCACTCATAGGATGACTTCAAAAAGTATTTTCATAAACAATTACTACTTATCAATTATCAACCTCTTTAATAAAATGATATCGCCACTTAACATGAGCCGAGTAGGTACATAACATCTTTGACTGACATTGTGATTCAGTTGAACAATAAAGTGACTTCGTAATTATTTAGATTTTTCTTTACAATTTTTTCAAAAGACGCAAAAGAATGTCGTATCTTGTGAAGCTACCGGAGGGTCAGAGTCAACTGAGGAGTACCGACAGTACACCTGACATTTTCATATCCGTGGGAACGCAAACTGAAGAACATGTAAGAGATATATCTACACAAACCGAGCAATCGAGTAGTGCTATTGTCATTGATACAGCGAAATTGTTAGCCAATTTTTTTTTTCCCGGTCAATCAAGTGAGGAAGAAAAATTTATAAGCTTATTTTAAGTGTGTGACCACAATTGACAACAATTCATTTTGTGCTAAGGTAGTAAAATAAAATACCGTTTCTAGATTTTACACTGCTGATTACAGTAAAAATATCTTTGGATTTTTTTATGCAGTAGTTTTTTTATATTTAGGAAAAACAGTAAAAAAAGTTGGATTGTGAATGTTAGGAATATACTTATAGTGCCCTTAGTCCATTTATTACCAAAGGAATTCAAAAAAATATACAACTGTCATGTTCATTGTTTATCTGTCTGACGGATTACTTGATTCCGACGACACGCTTTCAATTCTACGCAAAATAGTTTATTTATTTTAATGGCGTCTACAAATTACGTAATTAATTAAATTACGCAAAATAGCAAATTTGTGAACGAACGGCAGCGAATGATTGACATGACATGACAGTCAGTTTTGTTTACTGCTTAAAGTTACTTTTTAAATTTTATATCAGGCTAAGATCACGTCATCAGTATTCCTAACTTTGTATATACGGTCTTTTTAATGACTATTTCTTTAATAAATTATTAACGACGAATTTAAGTTAAATAAAGTAAAATCAAGAAATACGGGTAGTCTAATTTTTAACCAGCTATTATAAACGCGAAAAAACAAAAATGCTTTTTTTTTTGAAATGTTGTCAATTATAGACTTGTTGGAGAAATAGTTGTGTACATAATGTCATTAAATATTTTTTAATAACATATTGACTTTTCTTATCAATAGGTTACTTGCCTCATATTAAATTTGGCTTAATAAATTAATATTTTCTGTAGTATTAGACTAAAGAAACCAATATTTATCGATTTTAGATATTAAAAGTGTAAGATGGCTACATATTTTCTATTTAAAATTGTTCATATTTATTTTTTATTTTGAACTCCGAAAACGCTGTCGGACATGGTGTGACGTCATAGGACTCTAAGCAAACTTCATGTCGGACCTTCTTCTTCTTCTTTTACCCCCGCGGCGACTTGAACAGCTACTACCGCGGAGATAATGGCGTTTCCACGTTGAGTGATTTCGCCAGTGTCAAGTATATATATTGTATAAATCAATATAGCAATAAAACAATCCAATCTTCTCTAGGAAGATTGGGGGCAACGTTGTACGGTGATTAGTAGGTCAGAGGTCAAGATAGTTTTAACCTCTGCACCACTGCGAGTCCACTTGAAACGAGAAGAAAGATGCCAGATACACGAAATAAGTCCAAGTCTTCAATCACTGTGCGACACAAAGGCATAAAAAGTACAAATCACTAACAGAAAAGAACTTTGAACACCTAATTACCCAAAAATTAAAGTCTAAAACAAATTACACGTCCGCCATCTTTTAACGTTGCAAATGGTCCCCCATGTCGGACCTTATACGTGTGAAGTTCGCTATGTAATCTGTAAGTATTCTGTGCTGTGACATGACATTGACATTTATGACCCGTGGACTTTTGAGGTTGTGTTGTGATCGTAATCGGTTTAATATTAGTAAAAACCTATTCTGCGTGTTACTGTTACTGCTTTCTCGTTTTATTGATAAGAGGCAATCATGGATGTTGGATTCGTGAAGGCAGATAGCACAAACTTACCAAGAATCGACACGTTGATGGTCGGTAATTTTTTTGCCTTGAATCCAGATTTCATATCTAATCCATAATTTTCCTGAGGTTTTAACTGATGTGTTCTTGCATTCTCGGACAATACAATAACGATAATTACTATATTTTCCATGTAAACTGGTGGAAATCATGGTTTTTATTAAAAAAGTATCGAGGTTTTCACAATGATAAACGTTTATTTATATTATTTTATATGTCAAATGCACTGGTCAAATGTCAATGTTTGTTTTCGGCTCGGATGACGTCACAGCACAGATAATCTATAGACTAATATGGCTGTAAGCGTTTTCGCCTGTTAACGAAAACTAAACTTTTAAAATAAAGTTTTGCGGTTTTCTAGGTCCTAAAAAAATATGACTTTTTTTTTAAGCTAATCTGACAATAATTAATAATTTGAGACCTACTTTAAAAAAGAGTCAACTAGCCTATTATCGTACTTACGTAAACAAATCTCGTAACATTTATTTTATTCACTAAGTACATCATCCATCATCATCATCATCATCATTCAGATAATTCTGTATAGATTTCTTGAAATTATACGCTGTTAATCTGTTACTTCGTGCAATATGACATACGGATATCGCAATACAGACATCATCCATCCTGTGTGAAAAATTAGGTAGGTACGTCATTTTTACGTCATCCGCATGATTTGTTCGAGGTATTTATGTCAAACACCTCACCCACAGACTGCCGAAAGATCGTGGCTCGCTACTCAAGGCAATGAGAGACGTACGAGCCAAGACGGGCTAAAAGCAAAGTTTTATTCATACATGTTGGATGACCGACGAACTTACTCGGCGGTTATTAAGTACGCGTACTTCTGATGATACACGGGCGAGTGAGCTCGTACTCTCGCACAAGTATACGTACTTACGGCCGAACCCTATATTCAAACCGAGGATAGATAAGGCTTACCTCGGGTTAAAATTTGACATTTGCCCATACAAAATGTGTCAAATTTTAATCCGAAGTAAGCCTATCTGTCCGCGGATTGAATATAGGGTTTGGCCGTTACTCGCCCGCCTATCACCCCCTTTAGAGATATCAGCATCAAATTATAGCCTGGCAAAAAAGCCGAGCCAGTGGTGACAGCTGCAACTAATTTTTTTGTCCCATGGCAACAATACTGTCAGCGTCAAAAGAAAGTGATCACTTAAATACCTTGTCGCTTTACTGTCACATAAGCAATGTCAAACAAGATTGTCTAATGTGTAAATGCGATAAAGTACAAAAGTAGCTTGAAGTAACCAGTTACTTTTGACGCTGACTGTACTTATTGCGTCACCCACTAGTCGATTTTTGAGATAATTATTTAATAAATATATTTAAAGCATTCTGTTCCGTCTAATAACTACAAAAACATGAGTAGGCCAATTCGAAGTGGTGCAAGAGCAATATTTTCAAAGTTTTCTTGCGATGTTTGGCAGAAAGTGAGGCTGGACAGACTTTGTCTGAACTTGACGATGTTTATCGACGTACTGCTGAATTTACAGGTATTTATTTATATGACATATGTTTTATGTATAGAATATTACCCATTATTACAGTTAGGTATTATGATCAATTGTATCATTTTACCATAAAAATTATGAATTTGAAATGTTATTTCTAAAACTCATTTTTGAGGTTATATTCATCATTTTACGTGACTACGAGGACTGAATGTGATTGATCCTTTTAGTATTTTTTCACTAGTGTAGTGGCTTACGCGTGGTTTTTTTACAAGTGGTTTAGGCTGTGCATTGTCTGTCAGTCGGTCAGAAAACTGTTTTATATGTATGGATAGAAATATAGTAGATAGATAATACTTTTATTTTCTTTATATAGTGTTCAATATTGTCGTATATGATGTGAGTAATATTAATATTCATGGATGTGATTATTCTTTTATTCAGGTGGCGGCTGAGCAAGCATTCCAAGATATAACTGTCGAGAATTGGGAAAATTCATGTAAACACGTGAAACAAATTGAAAAGGAATACTATGAAAGGGGTCGAACATTGTATACGGACATGGAAAAACTAATTATTAATCTTAGAGATGACAGTAGCAGTGATTCATCTGATACATAGAATGATGATTACAAAGAAAGGTGGAGGAACCTCGAGCCAAGAGCCTCTTTTTTCTGGGGGGAATATTTAGATGAAGAGTTTCTAGACTCTGACTGACATATTGAAGTGCTTGTACTTGAAATTAAAGTAGTAATAATAATAAAGACTTTGAATTTCATGTTTATTTTATTTCTGCTGTTTCCTTAGTTTGCCTTCTCACAAAGGCCCAATAATCAATGTGTATGGATCAAGTGAAAAAAGTAGGTTTTCTAAAAAAATATCTATCATTAGGTCTTCTCCTAAGGTTAGAAGTCGCGGGTACAAGCTAGTAATTATTATAAATGTTAAAGTTTACGACTATTACTAATACAAAGTGATTATGAAAAAACCTTAGTGTTAAAGAGAAATTATATAATAAAGTATCAATATCGTTTTAGTCGTAGTATATTGGGTGGCTATACGAACGACAGTGCTGCCCTCATTTTTTGGCTCGACTTTTTTGCCAGGCTATACAAGTCAATCTAAACATACCCAATGCAAATATACCGATAGGCCTATGGCTAAGAATAGAAATCGTGTTTTTATGCAATTTTGTGGATGAAATATTTATCGTTTTACGTGTTTACTACTAAGAGCCACCACTGATGCCAGGGGCAAGGACCGAAAGAGTGATGGGTTTTTGCACTGTTCACCCAACGTTTGTTTCACATGTACATTAGGTACTCCTGCTAAGTAACTGGACTAAGTAACCGCGGAAATCGAAGTGCACAAATTGCGGGCATCTTTCTGTCACTCTAATTCTGCTTTCTTTGGAGTAAAACAGATTCCCGCAATTAGCAAATTTCGGTTTTCACGGTAGGCCCCCTGGACTCTGGCAACCGAACGTTAGAAACTATATTCGGTCTTGCTCTTCAGAGGATATTGTAGAAGACGCCGCCTACTAGTAAGTTCAATTTTGCATGTAATTACTGGACTAATAAACGTGATATTGTAACATTATGTATCTTTTGTTACTTTTTGAGAAATGTAGGTAAAGTTAATAAAGATTAATTTTACCAAGCCCCATTCATATTGGAACACCATAAATTAAATTGCAGGTAATCTATGTATGCCCAGCAAGGAATACATCAAAGTCTCATTTTCAGTCAGCCGCAGTGCGACCCCATCCAAAGTTTGTATACATTGGGGGTCACGTTTCTCTGCAGCTGACTGTACTTAATTGATTTTGTATTTTTCTTGGTTGATTTTAATTTTGTGCCTGATATTATGAGGTCTCTTAGGCTAAGTTCACAGAACGCGCGGTAACGCACGTTGACGCCCGATTCAACTGTTCACATGACGGCGGCTTGCGCGCGGCAGTCAAGCGTGAACATTCAGTAAGAATGGACGTGGAGGAGGCAATTTGCAATCGGTATATTTGCATTGGGTACCTATGTTTAGATTGACTCGTAAATTCTTCAATTCTTTCTTCATTTTTATTTATTAAAAAGTAATACGCCGATATTTCTGTTGATTGACACGTAAACAATGTCATACTAAACACTCATAGTGACAGAACTGGATTTGACTTTTACAGTCAAATTAAATGGTGAAGTCTCGCAACGTCGCAATCATAAAGGTGTTTCATACTGGAGATTTCATTACAATTTTTTTACACAAAAATCGAAATACGAGTACTTATCTCTAAAACCGAGCCGAATTCAGCAGACAACACGTGAAACAAATTGAAAAGGAATACTATGAAAGGGGCCAAACATTGTATACGGACATGGAAAAACTAATTATTAATCTCAGAGATGACAGTAGCAGTGAGTCATCTGATACAGAGGATGATGATTACAAAGAAAGGTGCAGGAACCTCGAGCCAAGAGCCTCTTTTTTCTGGGATGGAATATTTAGATGAAGAGTTTCTAGACTCTGACTGTCATTTCGAAGTGCTTGTACTTAAAATTAAAATAATAATAATAATAAAGACTGATTCTTATATTTCGTTTTAAATTTCATGTTTATTTTATTTCTGCTGTTTCCTTAATTTCCTTCTGACAAAGGCCTAATAATCAATGTGTATGGATCAAGTAAAAAAAGTAGGTTTTCTAAAAAAATATCTATCATTAGATCTTCTCCTAAGCTTAGAAGTCGCGGGTACAAGCTAGTAATTATTATAAATGTTAAAGTTTCGGACTATTACTAATACAAAGTGATTATGAAAAAACCTTAGTACACACATACACATACACACACACCTTCACGCCTGCAATCCCAGAGCGGGGTAGGCAGAGCTACAGAATTACCCACAACTTTAAAAACTTGTTAATTCTGTAACCACATTTTGCACAAATAGGCTAAGATGGTTACTAGCGTATTAGTGAAAGGTTGCAAGCCCATCGCTTAACAGTACTACAAGCCTTTATTCCATTAGTCGCCTCTTACGAAAAAAAAAAAGTTTATTTTTATTTTTTTATTATTATGTTGTTAAAGAGAAATTATATAATAAAGTATCAATATCGTTTTAGTCGTAGTATATTGGGTGGCTCCAAGAAAATCCCATCTGGTCTTCGTAAAGTTCTGCCTACATCGCTTCACGGAGGGCTAGAGGATCACCGTACAACTGTAGAAGGACGATCACGTCGGGGTCACCAATGTAAGATGACGATCACGTCGGGGTCATCAATGTAGGAAGAGAGGACAATAGAGAGATCTCTCTCCAGGTGGGTGTTATGCCTGGGGACCGAAGTCCATTGGGATGAAGTTGGAAGTGGTATATATGTCAACCGGCTGTCGAAACTTCGTTAGCGCGATGTAGGATCCTTAGTTCCGCTGTCTGACGCTGCTGGCGCTAGCGAGTTGGTTGATACAAGTTTCCGTTAGATGTCGCTAGGTCGCCACACAACGTTGCCTGTGATTTTCTTTTGATATGTAAATATATTATTTAAACTTTACATTGGCAGAAATGGTTGCTCGATATTGCGACCGGTTGCCATTAAATAAATAAATATGGTAGGGTATGGTATCATCAAATTTTTAGAGTTGTTGGTAATTCTGTGTCTCTGCCTACCCCACTCTGGGAATGAAAGCGGCGTATGTATGTGGTCTCATGTATCTCAAAAACCAAAAATAACATGTTACTAGGTCGTGATAGCTTTCCTTTTAATATTATTATAATTATGTGAATTCACAATTGGCGCTGGTACAAGCCGACGGATGATATAATTAAAGCTAGAGCAATGGGAAAATCTACCAGCTCTTTGCGTACAGCATAAACCGTGGTGACCAAGCCGATCGACGCTGGCGCCACACTGGCAGCGGTGAGGACAACAACGTCCACCCAAGCGAAGTGAAGTTGCAATTCTAAACGTTGAAAAATCTAACAAAGTTCCTGTGTTCGGCGATGGAAGCGTCTGTAGCTCAAACCAGATTCCCACAATCTGACCGCTAGGAGACGGGCACGGTTTGCGGAGGTGTTGCACGTTTTTAAAAGTTGATTCCGTACTTGCTCGCAGAGCCGTCCGTCCAGCTTCTGTGACGAAAGAGTTTTTGGGAGCTCGGAGTTTTGCAGTACCAAGATTCTCTGAGATAAACCGCGGACAGATGGACAGACGGACGTGGCGATACTATAAGGGTTCCTTGTTGACTACAGAATGGCGAACATACGTCTTTCGTTCATTTTATAGTCCGGTTTCTATAATATGCATTTATTCTGTGGTTTAAGCAAATGGGTATTCTTTTTATTGTTTAATAGTTGAGGTTAATTAAAACCCACTTGGTCATACCTATCTATTTGACACAATATAGTAGGGTACGTCCTAATTTTGCAAAAAAATGTATGTTTAAGATATCACCTTGTTTTTGGATATTATAGATAGTAAGTGGATCATAATATTATGGCTAATTTCATTAAAAAAATTAAGCAAGGCCTTATAGCAAGCCTTAATACAGTAACTTAGTTAAACTGTTCAATTCACTTTTAGTTCACAGAATGTGGTGACCTTGAGGTCACAAATAATTAATAATAAATAACATTACTAGATTTAAGACTTACCTATAATGAGAAAATATATAATATTCAAAGAAATAGAAAAACCCGTTTAAAATTTAAAAATCAGTTTAAAATTACTTCTAACCTTTTGTATGAAATAAACCCCACATAGCGCTTTTATTATTCGGTTTTGTCTTTTCACTCCCAAGTTCATATATTTGTTACGGAGTTGTCCAATTTGGACCAGATATCATGGCTTCTATAGATATACCCTTCAATCAACTCTGTCTAAATTATTAATCATTAATTTAAGTGTGGTTGCCGGCTTAGAATAGTGCCACTCCATATCTTCCCGTGGAATTCGTAAGAGGCGACTAAGGGAATAAAGGCTTGTAGTACTGTTAGGCGATGGGCTTATGCTACCTGTCACTAATATACACTGTTAAACATCTTAGCCTAATTGTGCAAATTGTGGTTACAGAGTTATCAACAAGTTTTTAGAGTTGTTGGTAATTCTGTAGCTCTGCCTACCCCACTCTGGGAATGAAGGCGTGAAGGTATGTATGTATGTAATTTAAGTAAGGCCTCAAGACTCAAGCGGTTCTCCCAATTTCTTTCGGTGGACTTGGTATTCGATGCTCTTCAAGCGTGGCAGCTTTCCTATCCTCCGCTTATGGTTCGTTGCCTCTCGTCAGTATTATCTTAAATCACCCACAGATACTTGACGTTGATATTGCGAACCTGGTGGAGGCCAGGGATGCTTGGTGTGAGTCGTGTCCCGGAGTGGATATGCCAGTCAAGAGGCATATCCAAAGAGCATGGGATACACCTCGTCTCATATCAATTCATGCATCTCTCATACAAAATAGTCCGGACGATTTAGATCACGACCGTCTCCTTGCTGTCTCAGCAGGCGAATCAGGTCACTGGCTCCACGCTCTTCCCTTCCCGCAATATGATACAGTCTTAGACCCAAGCTGCTTGCGCATAGCAATAAGCTTGCGGCTTGGAGCTAGAATGTGAACCTCATACTTGCACGTGCGGGAAGGAAGTGAGCTGGGAAGACATGGCCTTTCATGTTTTAGAAGTGCCGGCTGTTTGTAACGCCACGGCATGATTAATGATCTTATCCGTCGTTTGCTTGCCACTGCCTCTGAACCAGCTGTCCTAGAACCGGCATGTTTGCATAGAGACGATGGCAACTGACCAGACAGAGCTACATTGGTGCCGTGGAAACTGGGTAGGGCACTGGAATGGGACGCGACGTGTGTTGACACATTCGCCTTTTCCCACGTCCAGTCAACCCTTAATCGCCCGGTGCAGCAGCTGATCAGGCCCGAACCATCAAGCGCCGCAATCATCATTATTAAATAATAACGAATTTTTGGCACTTGCATTGGAGGCCATGGGACCTTGGTCAGCCGATATGAAAAGCTTTATTAGGGGGTGTTATTTTTAAAGTGATGATTATTATTTACATCTTTAATATTTGAGTAGCTTAGTTTTATTTTAATTTAAATAAGTTTAGTTTTAACTTTTAATTGTTAACAGAAAACCCGTTTATTTTCACAATTACCCTTAATTAATTAGCAGACCAACCAGCATCAGTCCAACAAAGTAGCAAGGCCACAAAATAAAGAATCTATTCTATCGTCTTGTCAATGTCACGCATGTCATGTCATCTTTCTTTTCCTTTTCTTGCTCGCTTTGCTATGTGTACAAGTGTACCTACTGCGGTGTATAATATTTGGTTCTTGGTTTTCTAATTAGTATTTAACGTGGGTATGTGTGTAATAGAATAAGAGGTTTGTGATTTTATATTTGGATCCCTTGTTATCGTTGATTTTTTATTATTATTTGCAAACACTTTTTGCGCGGTGACGAACAATTGACGATATTGAGTTGTACAATATAGTATTTTTTTTGTTTTTTATTCGTAAGATAGTTCCAGTTTCACATTAATACTGAAAGTGTGACATAAATGCGGGAAAGATGTCCGGAATCCGGACAGGTCGTGTGAGTAAACATAGGAGAGGCCATCGTATGAAGAGTCGGCCAGGTATTGCAAATCTCGCATGCTAGTGGTCCGCTTATACTCCCGTACAAGGCGGGGCTTGATTTCTGCTTGACGATTATCATTTTCGTAGTGCTCAGCTTAATTAAAAAAAACATTCCATATCTACATTAAATTAGGTAGAGGTATTTTTAGCTACTCAGAAAATACTGATACTTGTTTTGCCTTATAACTTGTACAGTCGTGACCCACTAATTGAGAGCAGCCTTTGTATTACATATAATATCTTGTAAAATTTGCTATGTTTCACATCCATAATGAAACTTTTATTCGTATTATGTTATTTATTTTTCAATTGGAGTATTTATAAAGTTAATTTAAACAAGTTTTAGCAGCTAACAGTTTATTGATGATAAAATTAAAATAATTGAACCTAACATGTCCCATTACATAGAGAAATAAGCTGGCACACTAATTAAGAACACAACCAAAATTGGAAGTATGTAAGAGAATGCTAATGTTACATTAATATTTCATAGGAAACCCCTTGTTTTGTAGCACTGCTTAACATCTTTTCAAAATAGACTCCACTAGGACTTGGCATTGTTCTACATATCGCACCTTCGGTAGGACAAGGTCATAATTGCCCCTAAGATCATATAGTAGATTATGCCCTTGTTTTACCGAAGGTGCGATATATAGAATTCGAGTGCTGCTTCATACAGTTTGTTCAGATTTCTAATATTTTTTGGCCAGACAGATTCTCTATGGGGTTGAGATCTGGACTGCAGAAAGGCCAGGTCAGGCCAGAACCAGAATTACAACAGATCCAGTCCTTTACAGATTTCGCAGTGTTCTTAGGGTCGTTGTCTTGTTGAAATTTCCAAGTTATTGGTAAGTTTTCTTCAGCATATGGCAGCATGGTGTTCTCTATAATACTTTTGTACACATGCTGTGTTATAAATGTTATAATAGGTACTGTAAAACGGGGCTATTTGGGAACCACGAGGCTATTTGGAACCAAATAATTTATAAGCTTTTAGTTGATATATTTTTGTCATGGCAATAATAGAACTAAAAACTTAGCCTGACAACAAATTTTACAGTTCTATCATAGCCATGACAAAAAATATATCAACTAAAAGGTTATGATTACGTAGTTCCAAATAGCCCCGTGATTACCAAATAGCACCGTTTAACGGTACTTACCTAGAATTTGCACCAAAGGTCCCACGCCATGCCATGAAAAACAACCCCACCATTTAATATTACTGCTGCCATGGGCGCCATGTTTCACTGTTACAGCGGTATACTTGGGGTTGGTCGCCATATTTGGAGGTCGGTGTACGTAGATTTGACTGTCAGATCCTATTCTGTTAATTTTAGTTTCATCAGACCATAAAATATGTTTCCACGGAGACAAGTCCAGCTTCATGTTTTTTTGCAAATTTTATCCTCGCATCTCTATTTCTTTTGCTCACTACAGATTTCTTGCAAACTACTCTGCTATTTAATTTCGCTTCGTTCAGTATTTTTCTTTTAGTAGATACGAGCCGCCACACCAGATTGCTCCCCAAAAAGTTAACGTTCTATTTCAATAGAAGACAATTTTGGATTTTTTTTCGCCATTTGGATGGTCATGTTAAGTGGTTGTTTCTTCTGCTGGACCTTCTGGCATGTTTGATTCTTTATAAAATATTTAAAGGCATTGAAATACACTAGTTCTGGAACATTAAAGGGGTTCAGCAACCTTCTGTTATGTCCACTTCCTCTCTAAAACGAATGACACTATATTTTTTCTGATGGAGGCATCGGAACTAAGGTTTTTACCCGTTTTTACCAATTTTCGCAGTATGTAATAATACCAGAACAGTCAAGGCATAGAAAGACAATTGAAATGTTGGTTCTATTCAATTGTTTTGGAAGATATGATGATTCAAACACTCTGTTCCTACTTAGAGTGCCAGTAATAGTATAATTAAAATTATAACAAGTTTGTATTCTTATCAGTTATTCGCGAACTAAAGTACGAGTACAGAATCATTTTATTGGTTCCTGGATTCATGACAAAGCTTCTATTAATAAATAATAATAATTTCCTTATATTGGGCTGCATTATACAAATTATAGCTGTTTATAGTTTATCTAGAAATGTGCTTGTTCTTAATTAGTGGGCCACGAATATATTTGATATTTACTAACATATTAACTTGACTTGATGCAGGGTCGTAAGGTGCATGATGCATAGCGTGATGGTCTCTTAGCTCAAGCTGAAGTGGGAGCAGGTGAGATTTCACTCCCCCACTGCTGGCCACCCTTGGGGATCAAATGGTACACAATTCATGATATTCTATACTTTATATAAACCCTTTCTTATTCCTGTAACTATTATCATACTAGTTTCTGCCCGCGACTTTGTCCGCGTAGATTTCGATTATTGTTTTTCGACTATGTAAGCAAAACGCCTTTTTGTATAATTCCCTAGTAAGCAAAATGTGTAGGTTGTAAGTAATGCCTAATTAGGCATAACATCATGGTTGTAAAATGACAAAGTTGTTGTAGATCCAAATTGTACATGGCCTTAGTTGTATCATGACTCATTATGCAAAGCGTCTGGATAGTAAATGTTGTGTTTGCATAACAACTAAATAGGTTATATTATACACCGTGTTTTTTTTGAATTACGATAACTTTAAGGGAACGTTCTTTAGGTCAAATAAAGTTAATTTCCCGAAGGCAGACAAATGATAACTGTAACGGTTTTAAAGATATTTAATTTTTAAATTTAATCACTTAATCACGATGAACTGGTCTAAAAGGCTCTTAACTGTCTGTGTATGTAACGCCAACATTGACGTATTTGACACTGACTATGAGTTAACTCTAAAGGCCCTTTTAGAATGACCAAAGATACAACATTTAATTACTTTGTTCAAAACAGTTTTTTTTTTTTTTTTTTGCAATATTTAAAAATCGAATCTACCACTTAGTTTCTAACGTTGTACCTAGTAATATACCGAAGTTATCGGAATTCAAAAAAACACGGTGTATTAGATGAATTTTGTACTTAGGGGTGGTCCATTAATCACGTGAGGCTTGAAAGGGGGGGGAGGGGTTTGATAAAAATCACGAAAATAACACAAGGGGGAGGGGGGGTGTAGTAAGATATCTCGTGTATTTATTTTTTCGTCAAACGCGCGATTTTTAAACAAATATTAAGCGGCACGGCGCGGCGTGTAGTGACCTTGACTCCTTATTATGGTCCTTAATTTCAGAATAAAATAAGATTATAGTTTATACCTGTATTTAAATTAAGATAATATTCAGAAAATTTTAAGATTCGTTGTAGGTACTAAAAATACACGTGATGTTGAGAAGGGGGAGGGGGGGTGATCTTAAACCTCACTACGTATCACCAATGGGGGAGGGGGGGTTAAAAAATGCTAAAAAAAGATCACGTGATTAATGGACAACCCCTTATACGAATATTTAGTTCTCTCTAATTGGGTGAGTATAGTTTTTTGACGTGGTGTATTTTATATTTTATTTCGATAGGAATTATTATATAGATCTGAGAATAAAAATCCTTTTATTTTTATCTTTTATAGTTTTTCCGAAATCATTTTTTAAAACACTGAGGTGACAGTTCATAACTTTCTATGCCTGTTTCCCTCTTACGCCTTGGTCTCCAAGTAAAAAAAAAGAAAAAGTAATCGTTGACAGTTCTCATTTGTCAAACAATCCGTTACACTTACACCAGTATTGGTTATTTTTATTTCGTTTCGAGTAGTCTCGTCTGAATTAATTGCACGAAGGTACAAAGCACCGTGTTATGTCCGAGTTATATGCACGATTATATAATTCCAATCTAATAATCGCCACAACAGTCGCTAAATCGTCCAAGAGGTTTGAACAAACCAATTTGTTTGTGTAGCCCAAAAAGAAAGTCGTTATTAAAGTGCCGCAAATCGTCGAAATAAGAATCGAGCGGTGTCCAAAATCCGTTCCAGGGTCGTGGAGAGAAGTAGAAAAGCCAGAATTCAGGTGTAAGCAATAGTCGTCATTAAAATACCGTCGAAACAAACTTGCAAACGAAATCAAAACAATCAATACAGGTGTAAGTGTAACGGATGGCTTGACAAACGAGAACTGTCAACGATTACTTTTTCTCACTTCTTTTTTTTTAATTGGAGACCAAGGCGTAAGAGGGAAACAGGCATTGAAATTTATGAACTGTCAATTCAGTGTTTTAAAAAATGATTTCGGAAAAACTATAGAAGATAAAAATAAAAGGATTTTTATTCTCAGATCTATATAATAATTACTATCGAAATAAAATATAAAATACACCACGACAAAAAACTATACTCACCCAATTCTATTACTTAGGTACTAAGTTTACTAATCCATATACACCGTGTTTTTTTTGATTTACGATAACTTCGGCATATTACTAAGTACATCCATAGAAACTAAGTGGTAGCTATACGATTTTTAAATATTGCAAAAAAAAACTTTGGTCATTCTAAAAGGGCCTTTAGAGTTAACTCATAGTCAGTGTCAAATACGTCAATGTTGGCGTGACATACACAGACACTTAAGAGCCTTTTAGACCAGTTCAAAGTGATTGTCTGTCTTCGGGAAATTAACTTTATTTTACCTAAAGAATGTTCCCTTAAAGTTATCGTAAAAAAAAAACATGGTGTATATCCATTCAAAATGAGAAAGTAACTATGTCTGTCTATTATGCTTTCACAGCTTAAACTGCTGGACCGATTTTGTACAGTAAAGATGTTTTTCTATACTTGTAACTTGATTTTAAGTGGCCATATACGCACCTTCTTTATCAATTATAGAGTTCCTTTACAAACTACTTTTTTACTACTACTACTACGTTTTGCCACTTAGACGCTATACATTTTTGACGATAAGCCTACCTAGCCGTTTTACTATCAGTACGTTCTGCATTTTGCAACTGGAACATTTTGTTATTTCGGCGTTATACAATCAAAACGTTATAGAATTAAGTCCAATCTTCAACCCAGGCATTCTATTGTTATGACGATTTACAAAATGAGACATTTTGCAACCAAGATCTTCTAAAACGAAGTCGTTTTGCTTACATACTCGTATTGCAATCTAGTCCTTACGAGACTAACCAGCACGTACAAACTTTCGCATTCATAATATTAGTAGCATTATAAAAAAAGTTAAATTAGTTTTTTTAACAAATTCCTCTTATTTAAATAAACAAGTGTTTTATTTTTCAAATGTGTTTTGAGAGAGGAGGAGAATTAATTTGGTAAGTTTGCAGGAATACAAAGAATAACAGTACAATGGTTCCTAATCAGTTTGACTCGCATTTATGCATGAATAATTTCTTAGGTTTACATGGAAAACAAAAATAAAAGTTCTTGTAACATGATTTTCTATTTTAGATGGTATATTAATTAATGCATAATAACTATCCTAACCAAGTATTGCAGGGTTTAACCAAACTGATAACGGAGTCCACTTCTTAATCACGCCTTTATTCATATTTCCTGTCTCAATTTCTTTTTGTATCTCCTCTTGTATATGAATTTAAAAAATATCATATCTTTGAACTTGATTACATATTAGGTAGGTATGTAATAAAAAAAACTCCAATATGCTCGGAATTGCTCATGAAACTGTTGCAAAAACAGCACTGGAAGTTCTTCATTTTAAGGAATATGCGAAAATCTCATTGCTGTCCAATAACAACCGCTGCAAACAAAGTAGTAAATTCCACTATTTCAATTTTATTTTATTATTGACAATTGACAACAATACAATACAAAAATGCTTTATCAACCAACTTTTCATCTTTTATGGCGTTGACAACCATTTTTGGACTAAAAAAACGAACTCTAAACATGATTCAGTATGCAAGTATTTTTACCCTACAAAAGGTGGTTTAGAAAATGTTTTAATTTGTATTACTTAGTGCATGTAGAGCTAGTCATAAAAAACGTAGGTTTTAGACCTCACCCGCACTAGGCTAAACCGCGGCGGTTTTTAACCGCGTCCGTTTTTCTTCTTCTTTATGGCCGCAGTGTCTGATTGCCAGCACAATTTTGCCAATGTCAAGATTCAAGATTTGCACGGTTTTGAAATTGAAATAAAAATAAGTATTTACAACAATCGGAGAGTGATAGATAAACCTGAAAAAAAAGGACAAACAAAAAGCAACCATAACCAATATATAACAAAAATAATAGCAATAAGGGTTAAGAAACGGACACAAATGGGATACCTACACCAAAAAAATATAACTGCTAGCTTTTTTCATTTCTTTTTGAAAGAACAGCCTTTTCTAAGGATCTAATTTAAAGCATTTCATGATTATAATTGTCATTGTTATTTAAAATATTTTTCAAATATTATTAACCTCGCCTACTTTCTGTGCAAATATGGCGGAGCTATTGAGAAAAATGATTATAAGATGACAAATAATGACATTTAATTTATTATCTGTGATCTGTTTTTACAGTCCTAATGGACGAACGTCATTCAAATATAATGTAAACAAACAATCGCAATTCAATAAATTTATTAATTCAGAGTATTTTAAGCATTCGGCCATTGCTTATTACATTAACCTTAATTTATTCAACGCATCCTGCATGACCCTTGTTTCGAGAGTAGATTCACTGAACACAATCACATTAAATTTATTGATACAAAATTCGAAACTCTAATTATGAGTGTCCCAAATGTCGATGCCGTCGTTTTGAACCTCTTGGAAAACCTCACTACAAGAATTATGAACATTCATCTCATCACACATAAGTCACATAACTCAAAAGAGACATGTTCTTATTGATATTTTAATTTCACCATAAGATTAACAGTCTATTTGTAAACAAATAAATATGACTTGACCACAGCTTTCTTCAAACGTAGGTGTCACCTAGATATCTAAATTGTACTTAATTTTTTTTTTTATTTTTTTTTTTTGTCAAATTATATTAGGAGTACTAAGCATCCAGAAAAAAACAAAAATGGCATATCTATTTTAGATTTAAATAAAATGTACTTCGTATCTCAGCCCAGTTATTATCAAACGCCTTAAATTATATACATATATTATGTATGTAAGGTAGAACAGTAGACATCCGAGAGCTAGACTTGTCTAAAAGAAAATATTTATTGGGTCTACACAAAAAAATGTGTTGGGGAAATGTGACCTTATTTACCTTTTCATATTATGGTGACCATATCGCCATTTCTGTAAATGATATAAATGATAGTCAATCGGATTGTCTGAGTAAATGTCAGGTGCGTTTGCTGGCAAATAAGCTCGTTATATAAAAAATGGCGTGTGAAATATCAAAGCCACAAACATTTCTCATAGCCTAAATGAAGTGGTGATAAGAATAATGTTAATCTTATGTATCGCATTTCAAAGTATGGGGACAAGTCCTAGTACGGGACGAGCACTCGGACATCTGCCTTACGTGTATTTGTTTGGAAGTCCTCTAAAACATGATAAGAAAATCAACAGAGGCCGCTAAAAATAATTATGTTAACCTTTTGAACGCCGTACGTCAAATACAAAATGCGTCTTTCACACGCCAAACATGTTTGCTATGCTACGCAAATTACAACTTAATCCATACCAAACAAAGTCTCTTTTAATCTCTAACTTGTGTCGGCTGTGGCCGACGGTGGCGTCAGTGGCACGACTTTCAGTTGTCGGCCAGAGCCGACTGTGGCGTTCAAAGGGTTAATGATAATTATTTTCATTAAAACTTACTTAATGTATCAATCAGTTAGATTAAAGGCCTTTCTGACTTTATTTATTTAATTTTCATCACACTTGCACGTAAACAGTATCTAAACATACAGGTTAACTTGGCCGCAATGCCCCATATAAAACCCTCGACCTTTCTTTTTACCATGAAACCCAAGGTCGGTAATTTTTTTTTAATTTATAACAGCACAGGTCATGCAAGTTCAAGCAAAGAGTTTACACGCAATTGAAAAATTGTCTTAAAATGTTATTTAAACAGGAATTTCATTGCAATCTCGCTACATGTTACTTAAATACTCAATTAATGTTCTTAATAATCGATTTTAATAGTTTTCTGTATCAAAACGACGTTTTTTTTTTTTTACACCTTCATGGCTGTATGTATACCTACGTAAGTATTTGCCCTTAACGTTTCTGGACGAAACATTTGTATAATCTGAGGAGCCCGCCCGCCATCCGCTTAAAAAAAGTTCATGTAATTCGTAATAATAGTTGTGATGACTTGTGTATTATAAGTTTTTTCTGCTCTATAATTTTACTTATTTACTCGCAAATGTGATGAAAAACATTGTATGTTTCACGGGCGGTACGGGAATTACGAACCTCGACTCAAAAAGCCCTCAGTCTTCGACTTCGGGATTCTACTAGAGCCTCGATCGTAATTCCTTACTTACCGACCTTAATACACAATGTACTATTATAATATAATTGCTAATGTATTATATAAATTTCCAGTACTGAGAATGATGGCAATAATGCAGGACAGAAAAAGTGAAGAAGTTCCAAAGGAGTTCCTCGAGACGGGGCGGACGGGGCGACGCAACGCCATGCCCGACATCCTGCACCCGCCCGGCGCCGAGTGCACCACGGCCGACCTGCCGTCGCGCCTGCAGCAGCTCGCCACTACTGGTGAGGCCCATTCGCCTACCTCCGAGGATCGACAGGATCAACAACACACTCGTACATTGGTCCCTACATAGCAACGCGTTCGATTTTCCTGCAACGTTGCCTAAAAATATGATCAATCGAATTTTAGGCTTATTCCCAGTTGTACGCGTGTGAACAAAGGGGTTCGGACAACTGGGAATTTGACCACTTACCGAAAAGTGCTTAAACAGTTTTATTTCTAGTTATATATTTTTTTAGATCATAAATGGGATAAATGCGTCACTTTTTTGATATATTTTTGCGTCCTGCTATACTGCCCTCCTAATCAAAACTGCAATAACTAGATTTCAATAACCAAAGAAGATTCAACTCCGTTCTGTTTGTAACTAAGTTGCATCTTCTTTGGTTATTGAAATCTAGTTATTGCAGTTTTGATTAGGAGGGCAGTATAGTAATTAAAGTACCTACCTTAATTGATATGAAAGGAAGCAAAAATAGTTCTAAAACGTTAAATTCCATTGAAAAAATTAAGTGAATCATTTATCCCTCGTAGTTGTTTAAATATGACTGACTTTCTTGAAGCTTGAAGTGTCTTAAAGTTTCATATCAACTAAGAAATGGGACTACATAACAGGTGATTATGATCACTTAAAAGTAAAAAATAAAATTAACGTTTTTAAAAACAAAAAACCGCCTTCAAAGACGCAAAAATAACTTCTTTTAAAATGGTAGGTAGATAAGTCAGTTCAACTGTTGTCGGCGACCCAAAAGCCCACTTCAGTTGGACTAAAAGCCTAAGTCTAGCTTTTAATAAGACATATATATCTTGCGTTTTTGAAGGCGTTTTTTATAGGAATTTAAGTAGTACCTACTACGCTAAAGTTTAAAAAAAAAACACCAACACAATGAAAACTACGTTTTTAAGGAGATTAATACCTAGTTCATAATTTTATAACATTGTTTCCAAGTTAATGATTAGTGTTAACTATAAAATCGGTGTATGGGAAAAACGCAAGCGTTCCTAATTATGTAGCCAGCACTGTATTTGAAATATTTCCTTTTAGACTCTGACAAACCGCAACCGGGCACATCGAAAACTGAGCTTGAAATAAATAAAGAAGACGATTCGACGACTAATAAAAAGGATTGCAGTTGAGCTGCACTCGGAGCTAGCAGTCCGCGCACGGACGTCCGAGGACTCGCCCAAAGCTAAAGTAATCTCAGTCAGGTAATAGTGTAGCAACGAGTTAGAATCCCGCCTTAGCTTTTGTAGGAAGGACGGTTCCTTGGACCGGTCGCCACTCTGTCAAGCAGAGATGTTAGGAGTGACAACGGTACATTTCGTATCACTGTAGTTAGGTTCATGAGGCAATCTGTTAATCGGGCATTTAGTCCAATTTAATCGCCAAATATACTCGGAAACTGGAAATGTTGCGTGTGGTTCATATTACTTCCAAGTCTACATTTCATTGGCGATAAATAAATAAAAATTCTCTTATAATATTCCTACGTTTGTAACAGTTATAAAACTAAAAGAGATCATAAAACAGTTGGTGGAGCATTATTTGAACTACAGTACTCCCAGCTTCTTAATAGCTCTCGGCTGGTTATCGCTATCACAGTTGACATCTATTTGTCTCTGGTGTGTCATAGAAAAACGAAGATTGCCGATCGCTATTAAGAAAATGGTTGCATTGTAAGTAAATGTAAAACATTGAAACAAAAAATACAAGATCAATATTAATTGTACCTACAGTTTTACTTAGCACATGGACTGTTTCTTATGGTCCAGATATGCACTTAAGTCTATAAGTTGAATGTTATTTATTCTTAGTTTTATAAGAACAAAGTACAATTGTGTATGGTCAATATTTCGTGTAGTTTTTATTATTAGCGGTTAATTATTACTTATTGTAAAGTGAGATATTTTCCTTTAGGTCTATGATATAATTACATTAATTACCTACCTAGATGCTTTTACGCTCATTGTAACTCTGTGGCCAAATCTACGGGCTTCGGCAAAGGTTTGCATTGGCATAATCTTTCTTTAACATAAATCAAGAAAGTGACTTCAGTACGAACATTCGTCGAATCCCCCTAATGTGTCCATAGTGTTCGAGATCGGATATTTAGGAACTAACATATGTATTTATCTAAAGTTAGCGTAATCTCATGAAAGCTCGGGGCTTCTTAATAGTAATTTATACAGTGAGGGGAGTAAGGCACGGATTACTTATCGAGTGTGCACGGCCCTAAACCACGAGTTACTAATCTACTGGACCCTCAAATACCCCGTTCAAATAAAGCTGAATATAGGCAATTAGGGGAAATAATTCGTGTAGTTTTGTAAATTGATACATTTATACCTCGCGGTATAAATCATCGTTGCCAACCGTACTATAATATATAGTATTGTACTATATTTTGACTCTGTGTAGGTACTATATACTGTTAAAGAAATATATAGTACGCAAAAATACTATATTTCGGTCATTCCTTATAATATGTATGCAGTTTGGGTTGGTAGTTTCAACCAGATTTTAAGCACCAATGTAGTTGGACTGGAGAAATAGCATTTTTCAGCTCTGATAGTGGCCCCTGTAGCAGGCAGAATGTTAGTAAGTAGTAAATATTGCGCATTATATTTAATAAAGTAATTTACACACTTTTTACAAAGTTTTTCTTCAAAATACTATATTTTCTTTCAGTGTACTATATTCTTTGTACCTTGGGCTTGAAAATACTATATTTGCCCAAGAAATAGTTGGCAACCCTAGTTGTAGGTACCTTTTTCTCATATCTCGAATATCTGATCATTATGAATACTTCTGACAAAAGTTTCTGCATACAATGTTCTACAAATTTGCTTTATGCATTCTTAATCTTAAGATCAATAATTTAGGAGCTACAGGTTCTTTAAGTTAACATGGAGATATACAGGGTATTTTTTTTATCAGTGCACAAATTTTTACATATAAGCGAGTGAGTGAACCTGCGGGTTATAGCTAGGGTTAGGACTTTTGGTGGCATATCGTGGTTCTAGAATCCATGGAGTCGCTATTTCCTAATTATTAAAATACATACCACTTTGATTTTGACCTTCGGTTTTTAATATTTCAATTATTTTTTTTATTGGACCGCTAAGCCAATTTAAATTAATTTTGGTACGGAGGATATCTTTGCTCTGTGAAAGCCTTACAAACAAGCAAATATTAGTAGGTATGGATAAACTGAACTAAAAATATATTTAGTTCATTTTGAAATATGACCATGCTAAAGGTCAAAATCAAAGGGTCACGTGTTATAATAATTAGGAAATAACGACTCCATGGATTCTAGAACCACGATATGCCACCAAAAGTCCTAACCCTAGTTATAGCCCTCACTGATAGCGCCCTTCGCTCCCTGTCCATATCGTCATCGTCTTTGAGGTACCTACTTAGTAAGCCAGTGCCCCAGATATTTAAATTGGTATACCCTTTCTAAGGGGACACCATGTCGCCTAGGCGGAGGCACGCTAGAAAATTTAATTTTCAGTACTTTATCATAAAATAAAATAAAAAACGAAGAGTTAATTATAATTATAATTAATTATCAAAACCACCATAACGGTTGATCTGATTCCATGGACAAAAATCGGCCTCGCGTAATATTTATATAGATTACAACAATTGAATCAGTTGTTTTACACATCCAATTTCATTTCAATTATCAAAATCGGACCATAACGGTTGATCTGATTCCATGGACAAAAATCGGCCTCGCGTAATATATATGTATATAGATTACAACAATTGAATCAGTTGTTTTTTTGGAAATAATCCAATTTTTACGTTCTCGTGTGGGCACAAGTCATACTAGAAAATCGCTTTTTAAAAACCTCAACCCTAACAACCTTTTCACAACACGCTCCTCTCCTCGCACCCCTGCATAAGATTATCTATATATCGTCAAGTTAGTGGAATCATTGAATCGGCAATATCTCTACTGTTTTTTAACCTAGATTAAAAATAACACAAATTGTGTTATTGATTAACAATAGCAAAGCAAATATTTAAATTTGTGCACCTATTTATAAAAAACCCGGCCAAGTGCGAGTCGGACTCGCGCACGAAGCGTTCCGTACCATTATCTATAAAAAACACGTTTTTGTATGGGCCCCCCTTAAATGTTTATTTTATTCTGTTTTAGTGTTTGTTGTTATAGCGGCAACAGAAAGTCAGAAATACATCATCTGTGAAACTTTCAACTGTCCAGCTAATCTAGCTATCACGGTTCGTGCGATACGGCCTGGTTAAGATAGACGCACAAACGGACAGCGAAGTTTTAGTAATAGGGTCTCGTTTTTACCCTTTGGGTACGTAACCCTAATTACGCTGTATAGACGATGTAAGCAGTAAAAAACTGGACAAGTGCGCGTCGAACTCGCCCACCGAGGGTTCCGCACATGACACGGTTAACTCAATTTAAAATTTGAACCGCCGTTCCTTGCATTAAGACACTGTTTTTTTGTGATTTAATTAAAAATATATAGTTTTCCGATTTTTTCCTATATTGGTAGTATAAGACGGTATTACTTGCCAAATTTCATAGTTCTAGGTCAACGGAAAATACCCTATAAATTTTAATTCCCTTTAGAGTGTCGAAATATACGTTAATTGGGCATTAACGCCCATGTCTTTTTACGTTAACTTGGAAGTTTGATTTTTCAGAGGTTCAAGGGACTGTAGACCTGAGTATATGGTTTCAATTTCAACTCGATACCTCTACGCGTTCCGGAGATAAATGGTCTTAACAGACAGACAGGCGGACTGACGGACGGACAGACAGACGGAGAACAAGCAAATCAAAGTTCGTCTTTATTATGTCACTCATCGTCTTGTACATCGACATCTTTGTCTTCTCCATCATTCTATATCTCTACTTGTTAACTTAAACACCCTGTAGCTCCTAAAGTATTGATCTTAGATTAACAATGAATATAGCTAATTAGAAAATAGTATGTAGAAACTCTTGTCAGAAGTATTCATTATCATTAGACCCCGCTATCGGAGGTGCGAATTGGTATCTTGAATTTCTTAAGGATGATCTTTTTCTGTAATCTTATTATTAATTTCGAAATCGACATTCCTTTTGGTGGAAACAAATAGAATTTTATTTATTTAATAATTTTTAATTATTGTTTCGTGGCACGAAGATACCGATAATTTGTAATTTATGAAACATGGATGATTTTTATCCGCGAAAAATAATAATAGAACCGTTTTCCCCCCGAAGGGAAGAAAACGTATATTTAGGTTTCAGCCTTTAGGCTTGACCCACTGTGAGATAACCCTTTCAGAACATCAGCGCCATCTAGTTGTTTATGTCGATAATCCTGTACACTGCTTGGTATAGTCTGTGTGTCTGGTGGAAGGGAGTCAGCGCGCCGGTGGTTGGTTTCGGCCATTTTGAAATCAGTACCGATGCATGAATCGAAGCGAGGGCCGGCAAGAGGTTCAATGGTGGGTCAAGCCTTTCGGCTGAAACCTAAATATACGTTTTCTTCCCTTCGGGGGGAAAACGGTTCTATTTAGGTGTTCGAGCCTTAAGGCTTGACCCACTGTGAGATGTTTAATATCTGCCGGCGCTGACTCTGCGTACTGTGAGTAGTGACTAATGACTATACTATATGTCTAAATGACTATATAGGAAAGAACCCATTATACCTAAGTAGTTTTGGTATAAGAGTGGATTGAAATGATAAGAAGCTCAACAATCAACATTTATAATTAGTTCTTTCATTAACCAATAGTTTAACAAGGTTATCAGTCTTTAATCAGTATCACAAAATTGTACTTATACTTTATAATCGCTTATAAATTTAACTTAAGCAGCTAGAAAAACGTTTGACATGGCATGATTTGCCTTAGTACTTTCTATATTCAATTCTACTTTCTTAAAGTAGTATTTCAAGAAGGTTGTAGAACTACGCCAATTGCCTTTGCGCAGAACTTTTTCAATGTCGAGGTTTTTGTTGGTCCAGTTGTCTGTCGCGACAGCCGACCTAAAACTACCAGGAGACCCTTTAATCGTAGCATCTTTGAGAATTAACCTCAGCCATCCCGCTATAACGGCTCGGGACGCTGCCTTTACTTTGTTGCGAGTAGTGATGAATAAGTTCGTTAATGTTGGATCTGCTTTTCTACGTTGTTCTGACTTTTTTATCAACATCGGTATCCAATAGCAGAAATCAAAGATCACGTTTTCGCTTTTTGACAAGCACCAGCCTGATTGACGATACTTAGCGTTATCCGTTTTAGACCCAAAAGCTGGCCAAAGCACTATTTGATCTTCGGTAATTTCACAATTTTGCGGATTTAAATGCAGCAACGTTAAATCGTGAACGCGGCGACCCGTAGCGAGAAGTAATAAAGTTGCTACATGTTGTGAAATTTGGAAAAAACTGGAATCATCAATGTTTCTTTGGGAGATCCAATTTATGAACTCTGCTACACACCAAGTGTTGCGGCATTGCCTAGGAGGGTTTTTCAATAAGATTGCCTTGATGGTTTTCTTGACCAACGGGTGATCACTAAGAGAGGACGTGCTATTGGGTTTTGTAAAGGTACAAACAGTTGATTTATGGACAAGAATAGTTTTTGGGGCCAACTTTCTAATGTTGTAAAGATAAATTAAGTATCTGGCCAGATCGGCAGGATTTGGTGTTTTCGCCGGCACATTATTGTCGGTTGACCAAATTAGCCATGATCTCCAAGCGGACCGCCTCCAGGCCGATTGTAACAAGCTGCGTTCCGACTCGTCCCAATGGGCTATTTCATTGGCCCAGCCCGTACTTTCCATACCTCCAAAGACAAGTTCAGAACGTTCCGAGGCGGAAGATTGGTTCGCAAGTCGCGAAGGTGGACTTTTAGATTCTGTACTTTGAAAGGTGGGCATATTGCTCTCTTTTTCACTTCGACCTTCCAGAAAGCCTTTTCCCAATTCGGTACCAATAGGAGATAATAACCTCGGGAGATATTCAGGTGTTGTAGTACTCGTGGGATTACTGTTGGTGGGGGAAAAATCCAAGCTAGCTTGTAGTTCCATTGCTTGCTGAAGGCATCCGTGAATTCGCTTGTCCTGTCTTTGTGATCTTCGCTTACATATCGCGGGACTACTGCCGATGATTTGCTTGCAAACAGATCGATTTCTGGCGTGCCCATGTGTTGAAAGATTGCCTTCCGCGTGACTAAATCCAGCTGCCATTCTTGAAGAGCTTTCTGTCGTGAAAGGCTGTCGGCTATGCCATTGTATCTGCCTGGCAAGTATTTGGGAATTATGGTGATATTGTGCTGCTGGGCCAGGTTTAGAATTTTCGTTGCGATCGCTAGGAGTCTTTGAGATTTCGTACCGCCCTGTTTCCTTATGTAGGATGCTGCTGTTCTGTTGTCGGTTTGAAATAAGATCGTTTTTCCTGATACTTGACCTAACTTCCTTTGAAGAACTTCGAATAAGGTCCATAATTCCTTTTGATTGCAATGCCAGTGACTTTGCGAGGTATGCCAGTAGCCCGCTAAGTTTTCTTCGTTTAGAATTGCACCCCACCCGATATCTGACGCATCGGTTGCTATGAAAGTTGATGCGGGAGCTATTTGAATGTTTGACTTTTTTGACAGATTTAGGAGCCACCAATTTAGCTCCTTTTTCGCTTGATCGGGTACGTGCGATACCTTGTATCTTTGTATGTCCGGGAGAGATCTTGCAGCGATTTGAATGCGTCTGCAATGAAGAAGACCCAGTGGGATTACGTTGGAAGCAAAGTTTAATTTGCCTAGTAAATGCTTAGCCTGCATCCAACACCATTTACCCGTGGAGAGAGTACTACGAATTGAATCTTTGATGTTGAAGATTTTAGATACGGGTAAAGACTTTTTATTTGCTTCCGTATCCCATATCAATCCCAGATAGGGGAGTTAGGGGAGGGATGGGCACTTTTTCACTATTTATTGCATAAAAAATCAGATTTTATAGATAATCAACTTTTATTGCCAATTCTTATTGCACCATACATTTGGCTAGATATAATTAAAGAGCTTTCTTAAAAATTACAATCAGTCTCAACATTACGAGATATTTTATAAACTAAGTCAAAAGTGCCCAATGCTCCCTACGGTAGGGAGGCTTGGACATATCCTGTGGGAGGCTTGGGCACGGCCTATAAATCTCTTTATATCCTTAATGGAATTCAACAATTAGTTAACAAATAGACTATAATTAAACTATATCAATAATAGAAACCAAAATTAAAAGTTAACAAACAAAAAACATCTTAAACAGTATCTCTTACGTCCGGTTCCTATATTCAATCCGCGGACAGATAGGCTTACTTCGGATTAAAATTTGACACATTTTGTATGGGCAAATGTCAAATTTTAACCCGAGGTAAGCCTTATCTATCCTCGGATTGAATATAGGAACCCGACATTAATCACTATAACTTATCTGAGATTGGGTATAACCCATAAAGGACTATCAAATGTGTACTTAGAGCTACCACGTTTGGTGTTATTGCATGTCTTTGGTACTGGCAATTTAGTTTTGATGTCGTCTAAAAGGGCACTTGCTATGTCATCTACTTCAGGAAAAAAAAAGGTGTTTTTTATCTTACTCAGCCTCATAAATTTTATTGTAGCCATGGTAGGACTAATGTCTTCGATTTGGCCGGCATAGTGCACAACAGACTTTTTTGTATTAAATTTTACAAGAACGAAATCATTAATTTTAAAATTTCTGTCAACCATTATCACATCATCTTCATCAAACTCTTCTTCTGACGTTTCATTAATAAAAGATTCCCCGAAACTTTCTTCGAGGACAACATTTTCTACATTACTATCACTGCTGCTCATTTGCCTTTTCTTTGCTCTATTCGATGTTAGTTCTGGTGGAAGTTTAGGAATCTGTTTCTTCTCTGTATTTTTAAGAACCTTTTTTTCCTGTCTCTCTTTTTTAGCTCTGTTCTTGGATTGTCTTTCTTGTTCTGCTAATTCTATGAGTCTCTTTTCAGGTGTGTCAGTCAATATCCTTGTATTTCCTTTCTTCCTTACATTTCTAATCAGTTTTCTAGGGCTAGCCTTTGGATATGGTCTCACTATTTCAGGGGTTACAACTTCAGCGACTTCAATTGTTATTTGATCCGTAGCAAATGACGTGGAAGCATCAGCGACATCAATGTTATTATTAACTGGATCTACTTCAATTTGATTTTCTCTTTCAGACTGTTCTGGAAGAACTTGAGTTGAAGTTGGCTGGATTATTGGATCATTTCTGGACGGTAACGCTTCATCAGTTACAGGTGCATCGCGATCAGTGACAGCAGCGCAAAGAAAATCTTCGTTTGAGAATATATTTGAATTAAAAGGCCATATCCCAGATTTATCAAATCCTTTTTGTATGTTTTGTGGTTTGAACGCTAGAGGTATCGCAATGGCTGCTAGTTTGGAGATATCGTAGATTGTTACGGTTTTTCCAGGATTGCTGACCATCCAGTCTGTTAAAGCTTTATTGTAGTAATTTTTTAGTGGTCCATACACTGTTAAGTCAAGTGGCTATAGCTTGTGGCTACAGTGTGGTGGAAAGGTCAACAGAACAATGCCAACTTCTATACAAAAGTCTAAGACTTCCACAGAAATATGGCTCTCATGATTATCAAGGAGCAACAACACTGGATTTTCAGGCGTCGGTTTGGCATGTTTCGCAAAATGATGCATATATTTAATGAAATTTGAAGATGTCATCCATCCAGATGAATGTGTTGAGCCATCTGACCCAACGGGGGCATAATGAAGCATGTAGGGTTTGAAATTTACTCTCGGGAATATGAAGTATGGAGGTATTGAATTTCCAATACCATTGATTCCACAGCACACCGTGACAAGTGAGCCTCTTTCTGCAGATGTTGCTTGTCCAACTTGTTTCGAACCTTTTAAAGCAATCACTTTTTTTGTACGCTGTACAGTCGTCAACCCTGTTTCATCTATATTATATATAGCTTCGGGGCCAAAATGATGTCGCTCAAAGACTGTTTTTAAATTTTCGAAAAATTTATCCACGTTCGTTTTGTTAAAACTTGTTGCACGTGACAACGATGTAGCTTCTGGTGTCCGTATTGATAAATGAGATTGCCTGTTTAAAAATCCCCTTATCCAGTCCTTAGATGCGATTGTTTTCTTGGTCCAATTATCGGGTATCTTAATTTTCTTGATGGCTACAGCATAGTCATAGGCCAATTTACGTGCCTGTATCTTTGTCAACCCATAATTATGTTTAGAACAAACTATCATGTAATTTGACAATTTTTGTTCTTCTTCGTCAGTGAAAATTTGTGAGGTTATAAATCTGTGCGAAGAATCCTTTATAGAATCTTGTTTTAGGTACCTTTGCAAAGTTGATCTTGGGATTTCATATTTATCAGCTGTTGTTTTTATTTTTGATCCTTTTGATACCTCTTCTATGGCTCGTAATATTAAATCTTTAGGAATTTCCCGTCGCAAACTTTTCTTTTTGAATTTAAACGGCATCTTACTGTAATTAAAACAAAACCAATAGTTAAAATCCTCCTACACTGAACATAATAGGAGGGAGCATTGGGCATGCCCAAACCACCCGCGCGTCCCATGCCCATTGCTCCCTCTGTATACATTTTCGACATAGGTTACTGGTATTTTTTTGAATCTACGTATTGAGGCTTAGATTTCAGTTAAATTCATAGATTAGTAAATATACAATAGATAAATAATAAAAAATACACATACCTTTCATTACTTTTCTCTTTATTTCGATCCGAAACCACAACAAAATATTTACTTTTACGAGCGCATAACCTTTAAACGTGTTTGTGTTTGACAACCGACAGAAATGACAGATAGTCTATGGCTGAACAGTGTTGCCAGTCGGTAAAGTAAACTACCAAATCAAGAAAAAAATACAATCTATGATCAAATCAGAATAAAAGGGGGGTGCCCATGTCTCCCAACTGCCAATCCCTCCCCTAACTCCCCTACTCAATTCGTGATTTCGGTATGAGGTCAGATTTGTCGGAGTTAATGTGCCAGCCTAATTTTTTAAAGAATTCTACTGTCCAGATTGCCTGTTCAGCAAGTTGGTTGGCATTTTGGTTCATGAGTAAGAAATCATCCAAATAAACAATGACTCTGATTCCTTTCTCGCGTAGTAGTAGAGCGACCCAGTTAGTGATTTTACTGAAAATTGATGGAGCACTCGACAGTCCAAAGGGTAAACAGTTCATATTGTAGATTTTGCCATTGAATGCAAAAGAGAGATACCTCCTGTGTGAGTTCTGGACAGGAATGTGATAATATGCATTCGAAATATCAATCTTTACTAAATAATCCCCATGTTGCAATGTTTGCATTACCTTGGATAAACTTATGAGTCTAAATTTAGGTGCATACACATACGTATTTAAAGAACGTAAGTTAAAAATTAATCAATGGGAGCCGTTAGTTTTTTGTCTTAGAAAAATTGGTGATAAATACCCACTATTAAAGGTATTAACAGAAATTGCACCCGAACTCAGTAAGGTATCGATTTGTTGACACATGACCTCTGAAATTTTAGGTTCGTACAACTTTACATTGCAATACGCAAAAGAAGTATTTGGCGGTTTCTGAGTAAATGGTATGCGGTATCCCTTTAAGACATTTAATATTGTATCGGGGGCTCCTAATGATTCCCATAAATCAAGTTTTAAAGTAAGTTGTCCAGCCCGGAATACCTGAGGATTAGGGTTTCTTTGCAGACGTTCGAGGCGTCCTGGTTTTATTGGTGCCGACAGCTCCGTTGTAGGGATTTGATCGAAAGTTACGTGTCGGCTGTTTCTTGCTTTTGTAACCATAATCCTTATAAGTCTTAGATCCTTTCAGTCCTGATCTTTTGTTCTTTTTATTAGGGTTGGTTTTCTTTGGGAAAAACTTATATGCCCCCCCCTGGTCCTTGAATGCCTCAGATAGCTTTTCTTCAGAAAACAGGTGGGTATCAGAAGGTTACGTGTTCGCAGGCTTATAGTTTTCCCTCCGTGCTTGGATAATTTCAGATCTTCTACCACAAGTGTACTGCAGTAAACCATCTGAGGTCTTCTTAAAAGAGGTATCGTTGCCCAGTAAGTGTTCCTGCACTTCTGAGCGAGCCATGGGACTCAGCTTCTGGCAGCCATCTTGGAAGGCTTTCCTTTGAAGCAGTAAACCATATGTTACGGCGCCCAAGGTCATGTCCGTTTTTTCTAATTGTGATATCGAGTTCCAGTTAGGAGTTATGGTTGCTAGCTGACTGTTGACTTTAAATGCCGAGAATATTGGAGTTGTATGAAACATTTTTTGAACATCCGCATAGCGTATATTTTTCCATCCATCTTCTCCCAGGCGTTGGCATTTTCGACCTTGTTCAGCCAGGTTTGGGTCTGCTTTGGCTAGCTTGGGTTCGGTTTCTGTGGTGTGCGGCATAAAATCGCAATCCAGAGCACTGCCTGGTGCAAGGCACCAGCCTTGAGAGCGGCTAATTTTTTCTGAGCATCGGCAATTTGAGCGGTTAGCATGACATTGAGAGAAGGGCTTCGAACTCATCTGATTCTGATTCTGACGTAGTTTCAAAAGGTCCATCTAGGTCAGAAACACTTTGATTTCTTTTATGAGATTGGGCGTTTTCGAAAGTTGACACCCGAGTCGCAATACTTTCGATCGCTTGGGCTTGTTTAGAGAGGAGCCCCATCATTTTCTCCCAGATCCCGTGTGGTTCGGAAGTTTCGGTTGGCGTTGGGTTTTCCCTACAGGAGCTTCGTAACGTGGTGTTTTGCTGCCTCGAGAGCTTACCGGTGATATCGAAGCTTTTTTGTGTGTACTGGTGGAGGCAATATCTCTGGATGTTAGTCGCGGTTTTAATAGTTTAACCGTACTGACAAAAACCTCGTAGGAATTCGGATGAATTATTTCCATGGAACTATGAGGGGCGTACAACAAAGCTCGCCCAAGGGGCCATTCCAGTAACTTTCTTTTTATGAGTCGGTACTTTTTCTCCGATAGAGACGGATCATTAGGTGAATAAGCTGAAGCTAGTTCAGCGGTTGGAATAGCGAACCTTAGTTTTGCTTCAATACGGGGTGAAATTTTATCCTCAAACAGGTCGACATATGACAGGTCTTCTACTTCCCACAATCGCCATCCTTCGGGATAATTTTGATCCACAATTTGTATAATTCGTGCGAAAAATTCTTCATTTTCCGGTAAGACCGGTCTACGGCATAGTTCGCCCATAGTTGTCGGCGGCGCCATGGTCTGGAATAACAACCAAACAATTAATTGGTGATGAATGCGTCCCGTCGTATCAACTGATGCGACTGGTGGACGTACCAATCGAAACGATCGGTCGTATCGATCGATCCGTCTGGGCGCCTTGCTGGTACGACCGGTCGTTTCACCGCATGCCGTCGGGCGACGCAACCAATACGACGGGCGCCTCGATCGATGCGACCGACAATGAATGAACAAATGTTTCAAAGTTTCATGGTGCGATTCTGTCAGGGCCCGAGATGGGGTTCCTGACGCCTTGTCGTTCAAGAAAATCACATGTGCCGGTTGGCCAGTGAATCGAATCGCACCATGGAATATACGACAATTACATGAGTGTTTTCCGTATCTAACTAGGGACACACTCATGCAACGAAAAAATATATGCTGAAAAGTGAATGTGTACTTACACACCGACTCACGACTCACGTTTCATCGACTGACGACGCTGAGATTCAAAAGCGTACTGAATTCAAAATGGCCGAAGCCAACCACCGGCGCGCTGACTCCCTTCCACCAGTCACACAGACTATACCAAGCAGTGTACAGGATTATCGAAATAAACAACTAGATGGCGCTGATGTTCTGAAAGGGTTATCTCAAAGTGGGTCAAGCCTAAAGGCTCGAACACCTAAATACATATTTATATTGAAATTAATCATGCGTCAAAAAAGAGTTTAATTTCAGTCTAAGACTTTCATTACGGTAGACATGAATTATCGACATTCCTATTGCAAAATATTTTTTACCCATCCCTAAGAACGTCAAGCTACCAAATCGCACCTCCGATAGCGGGGTCTAATGATCATACACGTACAGATACTCGAGATATGAGCCTAAATCTGAAAATGGTTTCAACCGAGTTGCCTGTCACCCTGTATACTGGACTGAAACTTTTCAGCTAACGTATTCGCCATATATTACTTTATAAATATTGAATTTCATATGAAATACTTTAAAACAGCCCGGTACCGAGCTCCCGAATATCCGATCTCTACTCGTTAAGTATACGTAACTTACAAAATGTATTTTAACACCAATTTACGAATCAGTAAGAAAGAAAGCACATTAGCAGGAAATTGGCTGCTGCGCACGCTACGCACGCACACTCCACACGCGAGCCACATTTTATTGGTGTCATGGCGTCAGTCGCTGACGTCATTTGGTGCGTGTACCGCTGTAGGAGGGCCCTCCGTCCGTCGCGCGTCGTTGAATATCATATTCGCAAAACAGAAATTATGAAAAATATCATTAAAGCAAAACATCATATTCGCAAAACATGACATTCGCAGATCATCATAGTAGCAAAACATAACTATTATTAAGACATGAATTAGAAGCCCTCCGGGCCTGCTGCAAAACTAACATAACCTACCTACGATTTTATAACAAAACCCGACTATTTGTAAATAATTATCATGTTTTGCGAATATCGTGTTTTGCAAGTATGATCTTTTGCGAATGTAATATTCACATATGAACGGTAGGAGGGAGAAGGTACTCGTATTTGTATACATATTTTGATACCAAGTGAATTTTACCCACGTGTGCGTATGAAGCGTGCGCTTTCTAAAATAGGTACTTTATTGGTTTTGTTTTAAAAATATGATTTGAATTTTGAAATATAAGTAGTGTATATATATAAAAAAATATGACGGAACTTTTACAGGTTCTACGAGTACTATTAAAATAGAAGTTCGAATTTAATGAACGTTAGCCCTGTCCCTTACTCTCGATCGCGTAATAACTGTAGCGCGAAAGAGATAAAGCTACCCCAGCAGCTAAAGTACGATCCCTGTAACATATTTTTGTTAAATTCTGAATTCAAATTAAAGAAAAGTACGTTAACAATAAGTTTTATTTAATAAATATTCCATAGAACGTTTAATATAGGTAACAGTACGTATTTACGACGTGTTTTCTCAGGCCCACAGACGTACGTCTGTTTTAAGGGTTCCGTGTCAAATAATGAAAATCGGACCCCTTATTAAGTTACTTTGTGGTCCGCCTGCCAGACTGATTTTGTTTTAAATTATTAAAGTAATCGGGCTGAATACAACTTCGATATTTTAACTTTACAAATTTTAACTTGCGATATTCAGATATGTACCCAAGATAAAGGTTTACCAAAACTTTATTCCGAATTTAAAATATGTATTTATTTCTTTCTTTGTCGACTTCTTTTTCATAAGATAATTAAGTATACATTTTTGCCACACGGACATCACTAAATTTTAGTTATGTCCGCGTGGTAAAAAGGTATACTTATATTCAGATATGTACCCAAGATTAAGGTTTACTTGGTAAACCTTTATCTTGGGTACATATCTGAATATCGCAAGTTAAAATTTGTAAAGTTAAAATATTGAAGTTCAAAATATCGAAAGTTACAATATCGAACGGTCAAAGCATCTACAGTCATAATAGCGGTCTTTACACGTAAAGTTTGGACCGCAGGAAACGCCATACACCGTTTCAATGAGGGAATGACATCTCTACCGATAAATTGCTCACTCGATAACTACGGATCTCCTAATAATAGACTAGCTTGTTGTCAAAGATAAGCTTATCTCCATAGCTACAAATAAAGAAGGTCCGTTAATGTATTGGAACTAAGACTTAAAACAAAGCACGCGTTGTACCTAATAACACTAGGCTTTATATACTGTCATGAACAGTCTGTTACTGTCTACTCCTCCTTCCTACAAACGATAATTTGGCAATATTTTCTTGGTAAAATACCGACAGTAGTAATTTGTATGCTATGTCAGCAAATTTAGTTGCGATTTACGTACCGCTCCCATACTTTCTGAACGGAGATATGCAACTAGTAATTTTGCAATATCGAGTGAATATTGGTTTATTCGAAGTGATTAGAATTCCCCTGAACCATCAATCAGATCGGAGTGATGAATAATTGAAAGCTATAAACTGAATTGGACTCAATAAAAATATGTGGTAACTGACGTCATGAAAATCTACCTGCCAAACGGTTCTAATCATTGGAGCAAAAAATTCAGTATTTACATCATTAGAATACCGTAGCTACACAGTATCTGTATAAATGAATCCTCTCAACTTCAGAATAAATTATCATACAAATCTAAAATAAATATCTCTTAGGAAACATCAGCTTTGTGTAACAGTGATTCTTCAGTTCCGCGAATTCTAAAAATAATGGTTGTTCCTAAGCAGCTGAATAAGAGATAAACGCGTGGGATATGCCTATACAGGCTAGGTGCCTGTAACACTTTGCGTAAAGCAACTTCAGCAGGTTTTGTGAATACTAGGTCTGTGTACATATACATTTTATGTTACACAAATAGGCTTTTCATAATGTATTAATTAGCCACAAATGTTAAGAGCTTTCAAAATTCAGATTGAACTTCACAGTCCAATTGTTTTTATTTGATAAAACCTTATTATTCAAACACCAAGTTGTCAAATAAAGTATTTTCGAGAAATAAAAAATCTCATATAAAGTAGATAGTGTTGTGATCATAGCTGTTTTTTATTATTTTATTCTCTCTCCTTCTGCTGAACTAATAGATACGTTACTTTTCAATAATGCTCCCTCTATTTTTACAGGAACACATGACACTTACAATACAACTATTGGTGTAACCGTCGTTTGGTCTAAGGTGATTGTTTTGCATGTTCCTGTGATCTCAGTAAAAGTACTGAAAACCATCCCTCACTGTCAGTATATATATTTCTATAGACATAGAATGAATATTATCGGTATTTATTTTCCTCAAAATACAAGGAAAGATTTCGAATTCCTTTAATCTGTCGAAAACAGATCTTATCCGTTTAACTTGTTCTACAAAGAAAATTATGGTTTCTTTTTCAGCAATTGTTTTTGATATGTTGACTAATTAGGTACTTTATTGAAGATTTCTTTAGTGTTTGTAACATACGGGAAAATCTTGAAGCGTTTTGTGCAAATCTATATAATAAAAATGAATCGCTAAATGTGTTGCTAAGCGCAAAACTCGAGAACGGCTGAACCGATTTGGCTGATTTCTTTTTTGTTGTGTTCGTCAATGTCACGTGTGAGTGTGGACTGAGGGACCACTTGGTTTTAAATGGTTTTAGTAAGTGTAAAATGTAGTAGTAGTTGCGAATTAATTTGTAAAAAAAAACCTGGAATTCGTAAAGAATTCACTAAAAAGTTATACAGCCAAAGGTGTGGTCCCTCAGTTCACACACTGAACCTTCCACTTCTGGGCTAGTGTTTAATATGCTGGCTTATTTTGATGTTACAGATTTAGTAAAAACATGTTTAAACGCATTAGTAATGACCGAAACGTAATTTGGTAATGATTATACACTAAAGCAGTCTTCCTTCTTTGGTCCCTGAGAGACCACATAAAAAGTTACTAATAAATCGGTACATCTGTACAAAAAAAAATGCATTTTTCTTTGCCAACATTAGTAAAAATCGAAAGGAAGATTATAAAAGTTAAACAAAAGCACAACTATTAATAAATTTCGTCAAATTTACAAATGTAAATATTTGTTCGTGGTTCACACACTATGAATTAATAAAATAATTAAAATATCCTAAAATATAAACATTATGGAAAGGTTTGTCGTACTGAGGTTTAGTTAAAATGTTTGACTACATATATATATATACAGGGTGTCTGGAAAACCTTCGGAGAAATTTTAACTGTAGATAGGGTGGATGATTTGGATCATCCCTATATTGGTAACTTTTGTTTAAGTTAATATTTGAATGAGTTACAGACAGATTTATCATCGACTTTCCTGACGATGCTCTCAGTGTGCCCCATCTTAACTGATTCATTCATAATATCGTCGGTGATACTGCAAAACCGCGTAAGTAACAAATTTATGATAGAGCAAAATAAACCTTACGGTCTTATTAAAAAGGTGCATTTTGCTCCTTATTTAAAATGTCACTTACGCGGTTTTGCAGTTTCACCGACGATATGTGTCACAACGTAATGTAAATAAACAAGTTGTTCCTTATGAACAATGTTTCCAATCATGGTCAAAAGCTCCATGGAGTTTAGAAAACTGACACATTATCCTGTAATGTGAATGTAAAGACGGTGTCTGATAAGGGCTATTATGTGAAATAATCTAAAACTGAAACTTACGATTATGATTTTTACTCACACTTTTCTCACACTCACACGGCTAAAACAGCACTTGCACTCGTAGGCACATTACTTCTTTTACGAGATCATGAATCATGGCTGTATTTCATTGATTTGTACCACTATCAGGGCTTCCGACGAATAAAAAACACAATAATTAATTATTGACAATTTGACATATTATCTTTTTAAATCTTGGACCATTAAAACTCTGTATGAAAAGAGTTTTAGGTTTCATTTGTAAACAAAAAATCCTACCTACACGTTACGTTTTATCAAAATTACATTTAAAGCTGGCATCATACATGTTGTTGCTAGATGTTCGTATCATAGAAGAAAGAGAAAAATAGGATCGCTTTGTAAGAAGAGGTCGACGTGATTACACTCTGTGGTAAAAACCCTTAAAAGAAAAAGGCCACTAAATCCGGCTACTCACACACCTGCTGCAGGGGCAATATGGGAATTGGACCCTTGATTGCCTCCTTAATTGTGATGTGTGTAGGCAAGCAGGAGCAATTTTTAGATTGGGCCTGCGGCAGGGCGGCAGGGGCGCAAGACCTTCCTAGCTCCCTAGAATGTGTCTACCGCCCTGCAAGGTTGCTGCGTGTGTAGTAGGATTGGGGCAATTCCAGTCAGTTCATTGGTGACAAGTGTGACAACCGAGCGGAGTGGACAAAAATGGAAAAAATGGTGTTACCATAGCCAGGAGCTCTTCAAAAGAATCAATATCCATTCGCAAAAAGTTTCTAAGATCATCTACTTCCAATTCTTTCATAATATTCATGTGGCACAATTTGCTTTGTTTCTGCAACCAATTCTTCACCCAATATCTTCTCTTCCTTTTTTTTTTGGTAGCACCACAGAAAGTGCCAAGGCGATACCAATCCTCTGGTGTTTCGACAATACAGGAGGCTTTCTCGTGGACGTGCGTTCAGCGGGACTATCAGTTACACACTGAACGGCAGGCTAGTGTGTAGAGAACAGCCTAAAATTGGTCCAACCGCCGTGCGACCGGTATTGCCCCTGCAGCAGGTGTGTGAGTAGCCGGCTTAAGGAACACCCAGAAAATATAAAACGTGGACTACAATCACAATCAGTCAAGGAAGCGATGTCACAAGCGAAGCGATGTTTGGTTTGGGGTTTGTTTTGTTTACTTGCATGTGATGTGACTTCACATCACACTCACAGGTTATAAAGTATTTCTAACATCACATAGCGTTTTTGCCACAGATTAAATTTCAAAAAAAAATCCTTATTATTTCGTGTAATTTCCAAAAAAATAGACATAATTTAATGTGAAATAAAGTGATATACGTTATTTTACGCTAGTATCAGATAGGATGACCACAATTTGTAGTATATTTTCAATGTTGTCAAATAGCCTATTATAATCAATTATGCGACGACCTTTATATCCATCGACAAAATGTTTTGCACTTGGACTTTTGGCTACTGCCACAAATACCATGCGGATCAAAAGGAAAGAACCAGCAGCCAGCAGCGCTTTCTCCCCGTCTGGTTGCCCTGAAAATCAGCGCGTGCAGCGTCACGGCATGTCTGACACTATGATGCTGAGTAGCACCCAATTTGGTGCATTATTATTTTATAAAATAGTTTTAAGGTTTTGTTTTAAATTATTTTCTCACTGTATTTAATTTGATTATTATTTTTCTGTGGTTTGCACCAATAAACGATTTTCTTTTTCTCCTTTTTTTTCTTCAATACGGAGAGCAATAATCGGATCGTTCAATCCGTCTATTTGAACTTTGAGAAGTCTATGAATTTATGGCTGTCATTAGATGTCAGTGTTAAATTATGTTATTTTCAATATTCACGTCTTCAATATTTTTGCTGTAAATCAGTTATATGGGCTACTTTAGAGCAGAAAACAATGGCAAATGACAATGTTAGTAAATACGACGAAATTTATAGTTTACGGGCAAAAATAATTAAAACATATTTACAAAGACCGCCTTCCGTTTCGGAAAATCAAATCACGTTCTATTGCGAATGTAATGCCACGAACATTTTCGAACGTTTCCCTTTACAATTCTGTAGAAGTGCAGTTTATACAAAACAATGTTTAAACTTGTTTTGTTCGTCGAACCTTACTACAAGGGATATCATGTTTTTGTCCCTGAATGTCGATATAATTAAGATATTTGGAATAAATTCTCTTGAGGAGGCTATTTTTTTGGACGACGGTATGACAAAATGTTTATACTGTCAAGGGCAGACTAATAATAATTACGAAATATCGAAAGTAATTTCATTTGATTTAAACGGTACTGATCAACATTGTCTAACCGACGTACCTCATTCAATTATGATTAAAAGTAAAATTTATAGTTTTGTAGGGGCAATTTAATTTGTACCCCCCTATATAGTGATGGCATAGGACATTACAAGTGCCACTCTTTACTAAATGAGAATTTTGTATGTTATGATGACAATTCTTGTAAAATTATTGAAAGCACTAAAAAAAACATGCATTTACATGTAATAACTTACGCCCTCGTTGATACTTAAATATTTATAACTTTCATGTATAATTTTATTATTTTAATGTTTCATTACTTTGTTTCGTTTCGTTCTAATTTAAAAAAGATTTAGGTGGCGAATATTTTATTTTTAGGTAACCTTCAATCAAACAGGAATGTTGTAGTTTCATTTAATTTGTAATTAATAAATAAGCAAAATGATTCACGTCAGTAAATGATTTTCATTGTGTGGACACCCTTTTAAAGACTCTGCTAAGGAAATGTTAAAAAGCAAGTTATCTTATATTCAGAGGGCGGAATTGCTCATGGCAAAAATCAAACGTCAATAGAGTTGGAACGTTGAATTTTATCGACTATCGAATAAACTGAAATTATGTTTACCTAGCGCAAGTTTGAAACTACCTAAGTTTCAATAACACCAACATAAGGATGCAAATCACCTGTGAACTAATTTTTATCGATAAAACAGTATCGTAATCTAAGGGTGCGGCTCCACTGAGGCGGAGACGAGAGGAGCGGAGCGGAGCTGTGCCAATATTAACCAATAAAAGGCGCATGCGGTCACGTCGAGCGCGCCTTGCGCACGTTAGTTTAGATTCCATTGGTTAATATTGGCACAGCTCCGCTCCGCTCCTCTCGTCTCCGCCTCAGTGGAGCCGCACCCTTAGTCTGTGCTAATGAAGTTCTCCTCGTCTTCTCTGTAATATAATAATACATGATAGTCATTTTTTTTTTAAATACCCGGAAATGTGGATTATCAATTATTATCCATGGAATGTTGCAAGAAACGAGAAATATTACCAAATCTAGATAAAAACTAGTACCTATCGATCGTTCTTTATCTCTTTAAACTCAGGTGAATGTGTTTTACTCGTTATGTGAGTTTCATCGCAATATTTTTTTAAGTTGCTTTAAGGGAACCTTACATTTAAAGCAGTATATTGTTGAGTTGTTTTCATTGGTTGTAAGTAAGACAAGGATACTTATTTATCCATTTGTTAATTGTTTTTCTTTTTGGATTAACCATATTTTACAAACGCGAATTAGTTGCAAAAAGACTAGTGGCAGAAATGACAGTTAACTGCCATGCAATTTACTTTTAATCTAATCAAAGAGGTTAATGTTACAGTCAGAAATGTAAATGGTGACTGAACTTATCGATAGCTGAAAAAGTCGATAAAATCCAACGTTCCAACTCTATTGACGTTTGATTTTTGCCATGAGCAATTCCGCCCTCTGCTTATATTATACGCCATCAATCCACGTTAAATATATATATATATATATGTAGTCAAACATTTTAACTAAACCTCAGTACGACAAACCTTTCCATAATGTTTATATTTTAGGATATTTTAATTATTTTATTAATTCATAGTGTGTGAACTGAGGGACCACGAACAAATATTTACATTTGTAAATTTGACGAAATTGATTAATAGTTGTGCTTTTGTTTAACTTTTATAATCTTCCTTTCGATTTTTACTAATGTTTGCAAAGAAAAATGCATTTTTTTTTGTACAGATGTACCGATTTATTAGTAACTTTTTATGTGGTCTCTCAGGGACCAAAGAAGGAAGACTGCTTTAGTGTATAATCATTACCGAATTACGTTTCGGTCATTACTAATGCGTTTAAACATGTTTTTACTAAATCTGTAACATCAAAATAAGCCAGCATATTAAACACTAGCCCAGAAGTGGAAGGTTCAGTGTGTGAACTGAGGGACCACACCTTTGGCTGTATAACTTTTTAGTGAATTCTTTACGAATTCCAGGTTTTTTTTTACAAATTAATTCGCAACTACTACTACATTTTACACTTACTAAAACCATTAAAAACCAAGTGGTCCCTCAGTCCACACTCACACAATGTCACGACAAGGTTTTTATGAAAGAAAATAATTGAAAAATCCACCGGGAAAGTCAGGAATTTGCAGCGGGGCGAAGCCGCTGGCGGGCCGTTAGTGTCAAATAAAATCTTATTTCAGCGGATTCAAATATATTTTTTATACATTATTCGGTTAACGCAGTCACCGTTTCACTATTGGTTACAGTAATAATTGTGATCAATCTATCACACAGTAATAGTAATGAATAGACGAAGTGCTTTTATATCATTTTTAGCAGTTCCTTGAATATTATTTTCCTGAAATGCCATGTGCCATTATATCAATTTGACATGCATCGAATTATGTTTAAAGATAGATTCTGCATAATAGGTAGTACATTATCTATAATATAAAAATGAATCGCAAAATGTGTTGGTAAGCGCATAACTCAACAACGCCTGGACCAATTTGGCCAATTCTTTTTTTTTAATGTTCGTTGAAGTTCAAGGATGGTTTTTACGGCGAGAAAAATTGAAAAATCCACCGGGAAAGTCAGGAATTTGCAGCGGGGCGAAGCCGCTGGCGGGCCGCTAGTTATTTATAAAAACGTTTCCACGATATGCTACTGATGTCTCCTTTGAAAAAGAATAACAAATTCCCCTGAAGAAAATATATTTTTTCTGAACAATAAAAACTTGTCAGTCTTTATACTTTATAATCTTTCAATTCGACTTGAATTATTGATATTTGATCATCAATTCTTAATTATTTGTTAGTGCTATTCAAATAAAAATGGAATTATTAGCGTGAGCGTAGATGACAATGCACCATTGGACTTTAACATACAGGAATACTTTAACAAAATAGTGAGTTGATCTATGTAGATCGATAAAAATTTGTTGCTACGAGCGAGAGGTCTGCTTAAGATGACATTTGTATAAAACTGTTGAAGAAGAGGCTGAAATGGAATGTTCAAAAATACTTGAAAAGTGGATTCAGGAGCGTAGTCTAATTTATATCTCGTTGAATATATGCAAAAATCTGACTTCGGACTTGAATCTAAGGTCATAGTCTACATTGATTGTGATTTGAAAATTATTCTTTGATAATAATTATTTATTGAGGTATTTACAATGAAACAGTGAGACATAACATTACACATGATTCATCCAGCATAGAGTAGCGTGTTGCCGGTGTTGTGAGTGTCAACCACGAGAGCGCGCTAGTCCAATAGAGGCAAGGTGATCAAAAAAATTATATTATTAAGTGATATTAAAATCAAAACATATGAAATTTATTAATCAATCTTTTATCGTTAGATTGATTGTGTAGGTAACACACTCATGAATTGTTTATCCGCAGAATATTTGTCCTTTATTGTTTTGCAATTTTTTAAATTGTATCTATTCCTGGCTCGACGTATCTCTTATTCAGTCAAATAAGATATTATTATAGGATTAAAGGACACATAACTACGATCATATTGTGTATTTTGAAACTTGATTGAAGTACGTATTGAAAATTTGGTGGTCCTGAAAAGGACCGTTATTGATATTTAAAGATATCGACTTATTTGGAGCTGGTGTATTTGGTGACTGCTTTAGTACCTTCACTAACTGCGTGTTTGGCGAGTTCACCAGGGAGTAACAAGTGTACTACAGTTTGGATTTCCCGTGAGGTGATGGTGGATCTCTTGTTGTAATGAGCCAGGCGTGATGATTCAGCAGCAATGCGTTCGAAAATATCGTTGACAAAACTGTTAATGATGCTCATGGCTTTACTGGATATTCCAGTATCTGGATGAACTTGCTTGAGTACTTTGTAGATGTAAATGGCGTAGCTCTCCTTCCTCTTACAGTGCGGGGTCATGCTCCTACTAAATTCTCCTACGGGTAGTAGGAGCACGAAGACAATAATGTCCTGATTCTCCTACCGGTAGGAGAATGAATACTATTATGTCCTGATCTTCCTACTGAAGATGAAATTATTAAAGATAGTTTATTTATTATTTATCTTCTTGTCTCAAAACATTATGTACTCATAAATAAGTTAAGATAAATTTTGATCTAAGAATTTCCAAAAAATGTTCACAGTCATTTCACCATGAAGGAGGGATAACTGCGTTTCACAAATTAAATTGTCCTTCTCAGTTTGATCCCGGCGTCGTTTCTTTGGAGGAATACTACCCTTGTCTTGAGTTTCCTTTTGCAGGACATTCAGCAGACGTAATATGGTCACATTTTTACAGAGTGCTTTATTCAATGTTGCATTCCAACTCTCCGCAATGTTGTTCGTCCGATGTCGTTCTTGATAAATACACCACTCAGTACGGAAATCACCTTTCAACCACGTTTGATTCATATATTTTAAAAACTTGATTAACCTTTCGTTCTGTTTTAAGGGTTCACTCATAGGGTTGCAAATAGAAAAGAAACCAAAGGTTTTTTTTTAATTTATGAAAAAAAACATGAAAAAAAACCTGGCATGATTTTTTTTCTAAATTATGTTTTTTTTTCAGATGTACAAAAATATGCCACAATAACGGTTTTTCGTGATTTATTTAACTAAACTATTTTTAGTAAATGCAAAAAGAACTTTAAACCTATTCACTAGAGCTATCAGCACTTTGGTGCTGCTATGCGCCTGTTAACTACTATAAATTATAATGCGACTCTTCATAAATCGGTTTACTAACGAGAAAGAAATATACAATAAAATTAGAAATATCAAATAGCAAACGGCCGCGTCGAGAGACAAATGTGAAGTTCTTGACGGCTCTGTTTTTCACGTTGATATGGCGACGCTAGTGATGCGCGTCGTCGCTAGTGCGGTGCCATAGGACCCCCCTGGGAGTCTCAAAGTCCTGCCTGAAAGCGAATAGGAAATGTGACAATACGGCCAGAACGAGTGGTCCCAGCGGGAGCAACAGCTTTAGGTTTGGAGCCAGCTGCTGTAGCTGCAGCCGTGTCATTCTGAACGTAGGCTGGCTTTACACGATCAACTGAGACAGTCACTGGTCCTCGGAGTAAGTCTACAGTGACAGTCTTGTCCGTTCTACTTAAGACGCGGTGTGGGCCAGTGTATGGGGCCTCTAGAGATCCACGCAGTGCATCCTTTCTCAGGAAAACATAGGTGCATGAACTTAAGTCCTTGTGTACAAAGATAGACTTATTTCCGTGTCTCGATGCAGGAACAGGCTTGAGATGCGACATATGACGTCTTAGCTGTGCGACAAAATCGTCAGGTTGCAGTGCGTGTGAGTTAGGAGTATGAAAGAACTCACCCGGGATGCGCAATGGCTCACCGTACACCATCTCTGCAGCTGAGCTCTGCAAGTCTTCTTTCCACGCACTTCTTATGCCAAGAAGTACGATCGGCAGCACGTCGGTCCACTTGTTGTTGTCGTGGGCCATGATGGCTGCTTTCAAAGTGCGATGCAGGCGCTCGACCATGGCGTTGGCCTGGGGATGATAGGCCGTTGTGTGTCGCAGCTGGGTTCCGCAAAGCTCCGTCAAAACCTTGAACATACGTGAGGTAAATTGACGTCCTTGATCGGTTGTTACAGTTTGTGGACAACCAAATCGAGATATCCATGTTTCGTAGAACGCATGAGCTACGGTTTCGGCTGTGATGTCTGAAAGTGGCTTCACCTCTGGCCAGCGTGTGTACCTGTCTATGGCGGTGAAGAGGTAGCGGAACTCGGATGAAGGTGGTAGGGGACCGACCAGGTCAATGTGGACATGACTAAACCTGTCTCCTGGTAGCTTGAAGTTTCCCAGCGGAGAAGATGTGTGACGTTGCACCTTGACGCGTTGACATGCTGCGCACGTACGTACCCAGGTACCACAATCTTTGCGTACGGAGGGCCATACGAATCTTTCCGTTACCATCTTAGTTGTTGACCTTGTACCTGAGTGACTCATGCCGTGTACTGCGTCGAATATTCTTCGTCGATGCTCCTTGGTGATGAAGGGTCGGGGCCGTGCTTGAGAGGTATCGCAATATAAATAAACAGTCGTACCTGGCACGGGCACTTTTTCCAACTTCAGTGACGAAGATCGCTTGGCAATGAGGTCGTGCAACTCGGCATCATTCTGCTGCGCTTGCGCGATGCCTTCGAAGTCTGGAGGCACGGCAATTGCTTCGATACGGGAGAGTGTGTCAGCGGTAATGTTGTCTTTCCCCGAGATGTGCCTGATGTCGCTGGTAAACTGCGAAATGAAATCAAGGTAGTTAAATTGTCTCGGAGAGCATTTCCTGTCTTTTTGCTGGAAGGCGAAGGTGATTGGCTTGTGGTCAGTGTATATCACAAAATGTCTACCTTCAACCATGTACCGGAAATGTTTAACGCTTTCGTAAATAGCCAGCAACTCCCGATCATATGCGCTGTACTGTGTTTGTTGCCGTGTCATCTTCTTTGAGAAGAAAGCCAGTGGTTGCCATTGTCCTTCCACTAATTGCTGGAGCACTGAACCCAAGGCTGTGCCAGAAGCATCAGTCACGAGGGCTAGTGGTGCATCAATGATGGGATGAGCCAGTAGAGTTGATTTGGCGAGACTAGACTTACAATTTTGAAAAGCTTCCAACTGTTGTTCGGTCCAAGTAAGTGAAGTAGTACTTTTGATTTTAGGTCCTGATAGCATGTCGTGAAGAGGTGCTTGTGCATCGGCAGCATGAGGAACAAACCTCCTGTAGAAGTTCAGCATGCCGAGGAATCTGCGTAATCCGCCTACAGTCTTGGGTGGCGGGAATTCCTGCACTGTTTTTACCTTATCGTCAATAGGACGAGTGCCGTCTTCAGAGACTGTAAATCCGAGGAATGTGACCTCTTTCTGACCAAAACTGCACTTGGACTCGTTGATGAGCATACCATACTCTTGAAATCTATCAAACACTTGCCGTAGATGTTCTAAGTGCTGTTCGGCGTCTTTGGAGTAAATGAGTACGTCATCGATGTATGAGTAGACGAAGTCCAGGTCTTTGAGGACCTCATCCAGGAACCTCTGGAAGGTTTGAGCTGCATTTCGAAGACCAAATGGCATGAAGGGGAATTCGAACATCCCGAACGGTGTTGTGACAGCTGTCTTGCAAATGTCATCCGAGTAAACAGGAATTTGGTTGTATGCTTTGACTAAATCAATTTTTGAGAATATTTTGCTACCTGCTAGACGGTGGGCGTAGTCCTCTATATGGCGGACGGGATATCTGTCGGGGATGGTGCGTGCGTTGAGCGCGCGGTAATCCCCGCACGGTCGCCAACCATTTCCTTTCTTGGGCACAAGGTGCAGTGCCGACGCCCACGGTGAATCGGATCGTCGTGCTACGCCATCGTGAAGCATTTCTTCAAACTGCTCCTTCGCAATTTTCAGCCGATCAGGAGCTAGACGGCGTGGCCTACAAAATGCTGGAGGACCTGGAGTAGTTCGGATGTAGTGCACAGTTGAATGTTTTACCTCTCGCGGCAATCCAGACGGTTTTGTTAAACTGGGATATTCCGCTAGCAATCGATGGTACTCGCTGTCACCTGAGATCGCTTTTATGCTGGTTTGGTCGCAATGTCTAAGTTGTCCCGCTGTTGTGAGAGTAGTCACGCTGTCAATTAGCCTTCCGTGTTTGCAGTCGACGACGAGGCCGTAATGAGCAAGGAAATCAGCTCCTATGATTGGCTTATCTACGTTTGCTACGACAAAGTTCCATATGAAATCCCTCCGCAAACCTAGGTTCAAATTTTGCTTGACTATGCCATAGGTATGTATGATAGAACCATTCGCTGCTGTGAGTGCGTAGCTGTCAGGCGACTTACATTTGGGCATGAATTTTCGTGGCAGAACGCAGAGGTCGGAGCCGGTATCAATAAGGTATTGAATTTTGCTTACGTTGTCCGTTATGAATAGACGGCTGGTTGTGGCGTGACAGTCAGCTGCCGCCGCGATGGACTGTCGTACTAGTTTTCCTGTTTGTAGTTACACGGCGGAATGCATTTTCTTGCCTTCGAATTAAAATTGCTATGATACCAGCACATACCTTCTTTGACAGCTTGATACCGACCGTGTGATTTGGACCTGCTGCGACTGCGCGACCTGCTCCGGTTGAAACGCGCCCGACGATAACCGCTGCTGCTGCCGGCGCTCAGTTGTGCGATTTGTTGCATTAACCCGCTCTGGATGCGCGCCGTGATGGATTGTTCCATTCTCTTCAGCATATCTTCGAAAGAGCTTGTGCTCGCTACCTGCTTAAAGAAAGGGTTAGGAGTAGCATCAAGTATTTGGTCAGCAAGAACAGCGATGTCGTCCAGCGAAGCAGTAGTTTGCGAAGCGATAATGGCCTGCACGTGCGTAGGTAGGCGACACGACCAAAGACTACGGAGAAAATCGTCGCTGACGCTGTCGCCAGCCAATCCTCGAAGGTGACGGAGGAATTGGCTTGGCTTCCGATCGCCCAACTCTTCGTGCTGCAGCAACTGTCGTCTTTTGTTTTCTTTTGACATTGACAGCCTGTTTATCAATTCTTTTTTGAATTTTTCGTATTTATTTTGTTCCGGGGGCTTCGTAATTATGTCTCGAACTTCCTTTGCGGTTTTAGGGTCTAATTCACGAATTACCTGGAAGTATTTTGTAGAATCGGCTTTTACGCCCGATATTGCGAACTGCGCCTCGACCTGGGCAAACCATACCTCGGCGTCGTCCGCCCAGAACGGCGGCAATCTTACTGCAACTCGGTCGACAGACCCTGTAGTCTCTTGTGCCGGGCCGGCGGCTCCTTGCATCGTATCTTCAAACTCGTTATCCGACATAATTATTAATCGTCGCGGGTCACCAATTTGGTGCTGCTATGCGCCTGTTAACTACTATAAATTATAATGCGACTCTTCATAAATCGGTTTACTAACGAGAAAGAAATATACAATAAAATTAGAAATATCAAATAGCAAACGGCCGCGTCGAGAGACAAATGTGAAGTTCTTGACGGCTCTGTTTTTCACGTTGATATGGCGACGCTAGTGATGCGCGTCGTCGCTAGTGCGGTGCCATAAGCACTATCAGCAGCACTAACTAATTTTTGGGGAATCCCTGAATTCCCCGATGCGGCGACGAGAGGCGTTGGTGTTAACTGTTGCCAACAGTAAATTGCGATAACTCCCACTACAGATTTCATTTATGTTGTTATTAATCAAAGTTGTACGCTTACCCATATATTTCAAGTAGAAAAATTATAAATGTGTATTACGTAATCGCCATAAATAACATTGCTCAAATTTTAATTGCATATATACACTCTCGGTCAAATAATACGGGTCAGAGTGCGTTTTTCATACAAACGAGGCTATTTCGAAGCCTTGGTGTCCTGGACACAGGCATGTTTTGAGTGAGGTTTAATGGTGGATACTCCGAGGTTAAACAGTGGAGGTCAAAAGTGCTTAAGATACCTAACAGATCGCACAATCAGTTAACACCACAGCGAGAGAGCATGGGTCAGCATTTGGATTTCCTTACATTTTATTGCCATTTTATATGTTTTTCTGAACATGCACAATTCCGGCGTAACCGCAGATTCAATCCGTTGGGTATCTTAGGCAATCTGGAAGTCCTGTATCAGTGCTCGGGGTGTCCATCATCAGATTTCACTAAAAGCATCTCCTGGCGAGGAACCAAGGCTTCCAAATAGCCTCTTTAGTATGAAAAACGCATTCTGACCCGTATTATTTGACCGCGAGTGTAAGTACAGTCTGTGAGCACTTAGAAGAGGCTTCGGTTTAGTACTTCTCTCTCACTCGCTCCTAATAAGATCGTATGAGAGCGAGTGAGAGGGAAGTACTAAACCGAAGCCTCTTCTAAGTGCTCACAGAGTGTACAAATTTTGTAATTTTTTCTAAAGTAATAATCGATAGTGTCCATAATCGATACCTCATAGTAAAACGGCACTTAACGACTCATTTTTAATAGAGGAAAATTTAAATGTGTCTAATTATCAGATTACGAATCTGATTGCTGAAGTTTTAACTGCATATTAAAGTACAAATTTAGTACATTTTTTTGGAGCAATAACATTAGTCAATAGTCTATCAGGTCATTGTGAACTTGCAATAATTGGGGTACACCCGTTGTCCTGACTGTCAGAATGGCGGGTGTACCTCCACATTGTAATAACTTTATTTATGGAGCGGTACATTTTTTTTTAAAGTAGGTACTAAATAGTACATTTTGAGTACATTTTTTTTGTATAACCATTTTATATATTTGTGAAGGTACTTACACCCGCCATTCTGACTCTTACGAAAAAAAACGGTTTTTTTTCATGATTTTTTTTTCAAGTCAGAAAAGAAACCGTTTTTTTACAACCCTATTCAGTCATATTTTTAATATATTCCCAGCTCTCGTCAATTAAATTTTCGGGCAGAAGCGATAAAGCTACGCACAATCCAACAAATCTGCGTTCGACTTTTTGCTTCAGTCCCAATTCATGTGCTTTCTTGTACAAGCACTTTACGAAATGATAGTAACAGCCTTTAATTACTACCCCAGGAAACACATTTTGTATCGACTTAATAATAGCTTTCTCGTAATCAGTGTGAATTTTTTTTGGACTCCATTTGTCCAATTGTGATTTAATAATTTCAAACACTGTCATATAGCTAACTAGTTTTTTGTTAGGTAACAATGCGAAAACTAACGGCACTGTGTTAGTTTCTGCTGTTGAGCCTCCTAAATCACCGTGAATTACCAATAACTGTTTAAATGGCTCGGGACAGCTTTTAAAAGTCCGGTCGATGAAATATTCATCGCTGGTCAGCATCATTTCTTTTGCTTCTTCAGTACAAAAAACCAAGATTCGGGAATCTTTGTATGAATAATCACCAATACCAAAATCATTAAATTTCTCTGGAATCTGTACTTCTTGTAATTTTTGAAATATAATTTTATCAATACCCAAGGCTTCGTATCTTTTACTATACATGTCTGATTTGAGATTTGCAAGCGACGGTACGTTTTCACACAAATGTACGCCCCGATCAAACAGAGGACCTAAATGTTTTTTGTAAATCTGAGGAACCGGTAAGTCTGAAGTCTGTGCTTCTGCCTTTGCAGAGTTGATCGTGCAGTCAACCTCATTTTTCAAATAATTTTCTTCACAAATATGGCTAATTTCTTTAATTATCTGGCCGTTCTGGAAAGGAATAAAAAAAGTAATAGTAGTAGACCCCAGGTTCTCGTCGCAGTCACGTGACAATAAAGTAGCTTGGAGGTAAATGGACCTGTGTTAATTAATACGAAATTCCCCTCAGTCCCCTCAGTCGTGACTCCACCTTTACCCAAATCTAAGTTTTGAGTGCCGATTTTACAAATTAGAGTTTGAATTTATAAACGTTTGCGAACTTTTACAATAGACTGACACATTCAAAAGCTCGAAATTCCAACGTGGACCCTCAATGGGAAGGCACATAAAGATCATAGTGTCCCACTAAAAGCATAACAACCCTGCACCTCACAATTTAAGAAACACTTGAACGAAACACGTAAAATGAGCAATAACGAAACTGAAAGGCAAATTGTTAGTAAACTCAAATAAACTTACTAATATTGTAACCGTTCCCAGACATTTAAGTGTAGATTTTTTTTTCAACAAACTGCACTGCCATATAGTCCAAGATCCCAGAGCGATAAGACACAACTTATTTTCACATAAATGAAACCTCATGTTCTCAGTAGTGTCTTATGTGCTCAGAATACCTGCGCGCTTGTGGAGCTTGCCGAGTGACACCTGGGCAGGTACCAGGTGTGAAAGGTAACTAAAATTAATAGTTATTTAACTTAAATTTTTATAGCTGATTTTTATATATATTTTGTAGAGTATTATTATAAAGTTATATCATAAGCGTCAGACACTTTTCATAGGCCAGAACTTTTGGCAGACGCTTTAAAGCTCTCCAAAAAATTAATTAACTTAACTTATTTTTACATGTCTGGCTTTTAAATATGTTGTTAAGACAATTGTTACAAAGTTATAGTTAATTAGCCAGACAAAATTGATTGACCAAACACCCCCTAAACAGCAAAATTATTCAGCCGTGAGTAAAAGCTCTCCAAAAAATTTATTAACTTAACTTATTTTTACATGTCTGGCTTTTAAATATGTTGTTAAGACAATTGTTACAAAGTTATAGTTAATTAGCCAGAATTTAATGTTTGCGCATTCGAATGAAATGTTAGTTTTATTCATATAGTAAACAAATAAAAAAATATTAGCCAACAAAGTGTGAAGGACAGAAAAATAAAATCTTCACGGTCAACTTTAAGGCACAATTAAAAAAAAAGTAGAAGCTCCTCAGATCTTCCAACATCATAAAAACTTCTCCAGTTCCTGACGATTCTTACGGTATACCACATGTCTAGAATCACGTTCAGTTTTTCGTCAAAATATGGTTTCAATCTAAAATGGTGGTTTTATTCGGTCAGTAGATCCAGCCAGTTAAATGGGCTAAATGCACAATACAAAACGCAATATGGTTAAAAATCATCTTTATTTTAATAATAGGGAATATGCATGTTTTTTTTTTACAGCTTCAATTGAAGCTGATTCATGTAACAAACAGATCACAAAAATCATTTTTTGAATAACTAAAAATAACCAAGATATAAGCCAACAAAGATTTGTTCCTATCTCTTTCTAGAAAAACGGAATTTTACATAGAGTTTATATGGCCGCAGTGCACAATGACGTCACGGTGCACATCGGATCTCTCTGTCTAATTAGTAGTTTGAAATGCTTATAACTTCCGTATTTCTTGACCGATTTTAATTTTAATTTCCGTTTTGGTGATCTCTTTTACGGTATTTTCATATTTTGATGAGAAATGCGATTTTTAAAATCCATGCATATTCCCTATTACTTCAAATTTTGTTCAAATTGTCTTCCTCCACAATTGATACATTCGCGACACCTTTTTCGTATTTCTACAGTTGTTGTACGAAGTGTCTTTGACTTTTACGTCTGGGGAAGGGCCAAAGAGCTAGTGTACGCAACACAGGTAGAGAGCAGAGAGCATCTGATCGCAAAAATTAATGACGCGTTCGCAATAATGCGGCAAGAAATGACACTTCGTACAAGAACTACTGTAGAAATACGAAAAAGGTGTCGCGAATGTATCAATTGTGGAGGAAGACAATTTGAACAAAATTTGAAGTAATTATTAAAATAAAGATGATTTTTAACCATATTGCGTTTTGTATTGTGCATTTAGCCCATTTAACTGGCTGAATCTACTGACCGAATAAAACCACCATTTTAGATTGAAACCATATTTTGACGAAAAACTGAACGTGATTCTAGACATGTGGTATACCGTAAGAATCGTCAGGAACTGGAGAAGTTTTTATCATGTTGGAAGATCTGAGGAGCTTCTACTTTTTTTTTAATTGTGCCTTAAAGTTGACCGTGAAGATTTTATTTTTCTGTCCTTCACACTTTGTTGGCTAATATTTTTTTATTTGTTTACTATATGAATAAAACTAACATTTCATTCGAATGCGCAAACATTAAAGATAAAAAAACTATAAGTACTTTTGTGCTGCCACATTTAAAAAAAAAGATAGGTGAACAAAATGGTTAACTTTTGGAAGATTCCGAGATTTTTTCAAAAAAAATATAAAAAAAACACCGTGGGTAGGATGAGTGTTAATTGGCCCAAAACGTGTTGCAAGTGACCTTAGCTACCCACCATATTCATTTGGCACACGACTTGCAATACACCCTGTATATGCAACTAATGTGATATAAAAAACAGGTAATCATAAAAAGTTCAAAAGATATGTACTCATACAAATACTAATAAATATGTAAATTTCAAATGCCACGTTGATGTATAAGGCAAGTTCAAAAACTTGTATACCATGAAAGTTACATAATTAGTATCCAGCAAATGATGCAATATATTGTACTTATATTTATGCCATTAAATATAGATTCAGTAACTGCTACAGAAATATGTATACAAAATATAAACGTGCTAAAATCAACTTTACGGTCTTGTTAACACGAAACAAATTTGAATTGTTTTGACAATTCACGAAAGCAGACTTGTCATTGTATATGTTTGTCTCATGTTTTGACCTGTCACGTCGTTATTGGAATTACGTGTATAACAGATTTTGCAATATTGAAGCTGCCAACTTAAAGTAGGTAATGCGTTTCAATATTTCGTCCATGCAATCGTCAGTTACCGTGGTCCTGTGGCTCGGCAATAGGTGTAACTGTCGAGTCACGTGCTGCCCCGCGTTCCAATCCTGCTGCTAGATGTTTTTTGCGCATTTTTATTTTATATACATACATACATACCTTCACGCCTGTAATCCCAGAGTGGGGTAGGCAGAGCTACAGAATTACAACTTCAAAAAGTTCCTCAAAGGGATTTCCCATAACTAGGGTTATTTTGATTGTTTACATAATTGTGATTATCATGTTGGATATATAATTATGGTTAATAGTGTACATATTTTTGAACTTTATGTTGTTACTTTTAATAGATGAGGACATATTATTGCAACTGTTGTATACATAGTTATCTCTCAAACTATGTATACTAATTTATGTATATTTTTATGTAGCCGAATTTATGACCGTTTAGATGACTATGCTTCTTGTCACTCTCTGGTGTATACATATCGACGGAGGAAAGGAGAAACCCCTTAAGCGACATGATTTTCGAAATTGAGTTTTATATATCATTAGAACCGGCTTCTTTTTCTGCGTCTTTTGAGCCGGGTTAAGTAGTAAGTTAGAAAAAGGTCGCTTAAGGGGTTTCTCCTTTCCTCCGTCGATATATTTGACCTTGACTGTACTAATGATATGATAGTATTAGTAACTGTACTTAAATTAAGAGTATGATAACGAGGAATACAATTGTAATGTATTTATGCTCCTACTTTCTTATACCTACATTTTCCATTAGAGTAGGAGAATCAGGACATTATTGTCTTCGTGCTCCTACCAGTAGGAGAATTTAGTAGGAGCATGACCCCGCACTGTCCTCTTACGCTTCTTATTAGTTTTATCGGTCTTGGAGATATTCTTCTGGGCTTTGCCAGACTTCTTGACAGCTTTTCCACTTACTTTGGGAGGCATTGTGAATTACGATTAGTGAGACTTGAATTCAAGACTCGGTGGTGTGCTAAAGCCCTCTTGATCGAGTTGCCTTAAACGCAAGATACCAATGAAGGCGTTATACCTAAACATGAGATTTGCCTAACAAGCTGTTTGCCCTAAACGAGGGATGCCTATGAAGCAGCATGCCTGAAATGTAAAATTGACTAAGAAGCAGATTGCCTAAAGTCGATGCCTACAAAGCAGGATGCCTAAATCGTTAAACGCCTACAAAGCAGGATGCCTAAATGGTCAAATGCCTAAGTGGTTAAATGCCTACAAAGCAAATAACACCAAAGCTGCCCCCGTCCTACCACCGCCAAGCTATTTGGCGTTGAACCAAAAATTGGTGCCATCATTGTCCACTACATCGAGGTTCTCTAACTATGATACCTGTCTTTTTTCTTCTTGATATTTAAGAGCTAAGCTCTTGTCGGTGTCATTGTGTAACAACTGTCTTAAGAGAAATAACGTGGTTTGCCATTCCCCTCTCTATTTCACAAACTAGTGAATAATCACATACCTAGTGTGCAGGTTTCATCACAAAGTTTTCCTTCACCCAAAGCAAGTGATGGTCGTATAAACTCAGAGTCAGATAAGTTTCTGAAATTATAAGCCATGTTAGTAGGATTCGAACCCGGGACCTTCAGTTTACAATGGCGGGCGTCTAGACCATTTGATCACCGGGTACCCGGACCACCACCGCTTCTACTATGTAAATACACTTCGGTTATATGAGATTCTGGTAACACATGTATCTAGAAATAAATGTGGCCAGTATTTTTAAGTTTATTCGTTACAAACGTACAAAAATACTAATCTTTCCTCGTTGTAATATTAGTGTAGAAGTCTCTTTTACTAACACAGGAGCAATCTCTTTTGTTCGTTTTTTGGGCGAGAAAATCGCCGACAGCTAATCGCTCATCGTCGGCGGTGGGACCAGTGCCTTTCCAGAAATTCCGAAATTATGATTTCTAACGCAGCATATCAAGGATTCAGTGCATTAACTCCAAAAACCAACAATTAAACTTTGTTGAATTTAATTTAAGTACAAACCTGAAGCGTGTTCTAAGTGCTCACAGAGTTCACAGACTACTCAGAGTACTTTTTAATCATTTTATTTATTATTACAAGATACATTTATAGATTTTTGCAGTGTTACTTACGAGTGCTTTTACTAACGGTAAAGAGCCAGAAATAGTAGATTGTACAACAAGTGCATAAAACGTACCATTTTACCCGAGACGTGCATATAGCCACCCGAGCCGGTACGGCGAGGGTGGATGGTCACGTCGAGGGTAAAATGGGTTTTATGCTCGAGTTTTACACTCTGCTTTTCACTTCGATCGCAAGGAAATAAAACAACGATTAAGCATATACAAGAAAATTTTATTAATTTTTACAATGTAATTAATATGTTCTATTATGTCATTTCTTCAAATTAGACAGTTCGTCAAATTAGCTTAAAAAAACACACTCCGCAAACGTGTTTACGCTTTTTTGGTTCCTCCAAATCATAAAACTTTCGTATGTGCTGAGATAGATTTTCTTCGATTTAGGCGGCAATATCTGCTCAATTACATTTTTCGCACTTCTGTCCATTAAAGTCTCAGGCGAAATCATTTTTTGATCGTCACTATCACTACTTGAAGACATTGTTCAATTACTTACGAATAATTTATTGAATTTTCAACCGCAACACAACAAATTTAGTTAGTTTTTAATTTTGTTTGACGAATAATTAGCTTCCCGCTAAGTACACAATTTTTCTTAATTTTTTTTTTAATTTTCAACTATGTGACGTTTGACTATGGACACTATGGTTTGAGCCTTAATGCCAAGTTATTATAAATATTTGCGTTACTTATATTTTTTTTACGTAAATGCACGCCCGTATTAATCTTAAAGTATTTAAATAGTATTACATATGTCGTAATTAAAATAAGATATAACCTAAATCTCATAAAAATATATCAATTAAATGAAGGTGTATTGTGTATGTGGCTGTAAGGCCTTATTGCCTTAGTCTTAAAAGAAGAAATTACTTTATGCACTAGAGCATAAAATGCGATTTTATGCAGCCTATACCCAGCATAAAGAAGGACTTTACGAGCATGAGAAGTGAAAAACATATTTGGGTTCAGGACTTGAGTCAGTCCGGTATAATATTATAAAGTAAATAGGTATCTAGTAGATTTTACCCGAGACTTCACCCGCGTTACTTTTGCGACTCGTCTGTAACTAACTGACGACCGTCGCACTCCAGTCAAAATCGTAAAATATCCTCCCGGACGTGTTTCATAAAAAAATATAAGTCTCATGTTATTATTAGTACTTTTCTATAGAGATTATAGGATTTATGAAACTAATAGGTTTCAATGAAATAAGTAGGCCCTCAGTGGCCGTTATTCTATTCTTTGCTAACAATTTTCCAGTCTATGCAGATATCAAACTTTCCGCTTCTCAGTCATCTTGTATTTCAGGCAATCTGCTGCTTAGTCAATTCACATTTCAGTCATGCTGCTTCTTCGGTATCTCTCGTTCAGGGCAACCAGCCTTTTTAGTCATCTTGTATTTCAGGCAAACTGCTTTACAGGTAATTTAAACTTAGGCAATCTGCTTCTTAGTCAATTTTACATTTCAGGCATGCTGCTTCATAGTCATCCCTCATTTAGGGCAAACAGCTTGTTAGGCAAATCTCATGTTTAGGTATAACGCCTTCATTGGCATCTTGCGTTTAAGGTAACTCGATCAAGAGGGGCTGGAAATTACCAGTTCTCGTCCGATCACTGAAGTCAAGCAGCATTGAGCGTGGTCAGTACTTGGATGGGTGACCGCTTGGGAACACCACGTGCTGTTGACATTTATTTTTATTTCGTTGTCAAGAAAAAAGAAATAACAAACATTTTTTATTATTTTACACTTATTATCAGAGATCGGAATAGGCAGAGCTAATTTGCCTAAACTTGACGCATATTCATTCATGAGTGAGTGAAATAGGAACACATTTTTGAATGAACATGCATCAAGTTTAGGCAAATTAGCTCTACCTATTCCTATCTCTGCTTATTATTCATACCGTTAGATTTGTGCATGTTTGACAACGTTTTAAAATAAAGCTAGGTATATAATAGTTTTCTGACTTTTAATTATAATAAGAAACTTCGAGAATCATTTGTTACTCTATGTTACAGTTCAGATATAGTCGGTAAACTCGAAGAAAAAAATGTTCAATTCTGATTCCCTGACATTTCTAATATAAATGCCATATCAGGAAACTTCTATAAGAGTCAATTGCAGAAGATAGAATCGCTCTATATGATTCCAGTCTTTTGGTTTTTATACGATATTTGAGACCTCGTTTATTACTATTTGGTAGTCCATCTTTTCCAGCTGGAATTTTCTCACTGTCTTTCCATTCGATGCTACGCAATAAAAATTAAAAAAAGCCGAATTTCAATTAATTCTCATTATACCTTATACATATGAAAAAGTTCTTACCTCCGATATTTCGCTTTATTAGCCGATTTGAAAAACAACCTTCCGAATGTATACAAAAATTCAACACTGCGTGCGGTAGATGTTTCTTTACTACACGGAGAGAAATTTCTACTTTTCTCAACCCAAAAAAAAGACAACACAAAAAATGAACCAACAAAAAGAAAAAAATTGACTTCTGTTGAGTAAATTTACATTCCCTGCAAGTAAAATTCTACTTGTTGCGAGAAAAAATTAGTAATTACGGAAGAACGGATTCTACTTGAAAGAAGAAAATATAGTTCTTGTTAGAAGAAAAGATAAACTTTATCTAATCTAACAGACCGAGTTGATAGTCAAGTAAAAATTTTACTTTCAATAACCAGATATTTTTCATCCCTCAGAAATATTCTCTACTTCACCTGACCCTTTATTTTAGATTTTTGTCCAAACTAAGGATTTTTCTTCTTCGACTTTTGTAATACGAGGGCAGAGTGGTCTGGAAAAATTAAACATTTTTTTTTTTGGTCCAAGTAAATATTTATTTTTCAACGTAGTCCCCATGTAACTCAATACACTTGGTCCATCGCTTTTCTAGCTTTTCGATTCCCTCCGTATAGTACGATTTCTCCAACCCTTCAAAATACGCATTGGTTTCTGCGATGATTTCTTCGTTGGAACCAAATCTTTTTCCACCAAGCTTTCTTTAAGTTTCTTCAGCAATTTCTTTAAGTTTGGGAAAAGAAAATAGTCGCAGGGGGCTAAATCTGGAGAATAAGGCGGATGCGGGAGCAATTCGTAACGCAACTCGTGGATTTTAGCCATAGCAACTGCACAAGTGTGGACCCGTGCGTTGTCTTGGTGAAAAAATATTTTCTTTTTCGCCAAATGGGGTCGTTTTTCCATTAAAACTTCATGAAATCGCTGTAACAAGTTGGCATAATATTCGCCGTTAATCGTTTTACCTTTCTGAAGGTAATCAACATATATTACACCACGAGCATCCCAGAAGACAGTAGCCATAACTTTATTCGTCGATAAAACTGCTTTGGCCTTCTTTGGTGCAGGTTCACCTGAAGCAATCCATTGTTTTGACTGCTCCTTGGTTTCTGATGTATGATGATGAATCCAGGTTTCGTCAACAGTTATGAAACGACGCAAGAAGTCCTTTTCATTACACCTAAACTTCGCCAAACATGCCTACACATCACCCTAGTGCGTTTTTGATCTACTGTGAGCAATCGCGGCACCCAACGGGCGGAGAGCTTTTTCATATCCAAATAAGTGTGAAGGATATTACGAACCCGTTCGTCTGAAATGCTTACAATATCAGCTATCTCACGGACCTGTATTCTTCGGTCGGTCAATACGATGTCATGGATTTTGGTGATCATCTCTGGTGTAGTGACCTCAGCTGGGCGTCCGGGTCGGTCGGCGTCAGCAGTGCTTGTCCGGCCACAACGAAAATCCGTAAACCACTTGTGGATCATTTTAATCGATGGAGCAGAGTTCCCGTAATATTTATCTAATTTTTTTTTTGTATCCGTAATGGTTTTTTTTCGCAAAAAATAATGATTAATCAGAACACGAAACTCACTTTTCTCCATGTTTGCAAACACCGAAGTGATTGTTTCTTTTTCATAGCTGTCAAAAAAAAAAACTAGTCGTGTGAACTGGCTGAAAATATACGATTTACCTCCAAAAAGGCTGCATTACAAATTGACATTAATGAATTTGTGAAGAAAATACCTTTAATATGATTTTTACCAGACTTCTCACTCTGCCCTCGTATATTCGCCCATCATGAAAATCATCGTTTGTTATAACATGTGTGGACTGATATGAAAAAAACACTTGTCATACGAAAGATTAACATTTTATAAAGTAAGTTCAAGGGTTATAAGTAGCATAAATCAGTACTTTCTAATTATGTTATTTTTGTAATTTCAATTGCCAATCCTTATAGTTCTATTTCTAGAGGATCTTGTATATCATTAGAGGAATCAATGATTCTTAGAAATAACAGAATGAATTTCTGCATTGAAGTAGAGAATATTCTTGATTGAAATCGAAATATAGTTCAGAATAATTCAAAATAATTCTTCCTGAGAGTAAAATATTTACTTGATTCAGTCATCAACTCAACACTACACTCGCGAGCAAAAAAATCGACTCAAGCTGCACGTTTGGGTTCTCCGTCCAGTATCTCTTGACCTATTCAGAATATCTTTAAAAAAATGATACCAAACGAAAGCTGATAATGTAACAATTAAAAAAAAACAAGAATCCTGGGAATCCGCCCAGGATTTTCCAAGTTATGTCTCATTTCCCGATATGTGGATCATTTACTCGTTCCGAAACGTAAGGGGTGTGCCCCTTTTGACCCCTATAAATATGGGGTAGGAGGGGGAAATGTCATCAGTCACTTATCAGAAGTTGACCGCGGTACACATCTCTGCTAACCTTACTCGGAAACCCTGAAGAAAATGGATACCACCATGACTGAAGCCGCCCAAGTCGTGGCCTTGCTGGAAGAGGGACACAACCAACGCTTCGTGGCTGACCAGCTGAATTTAAGCCAGTCAGCAGTAACCCGAGTTTACCGACGGTTTTGGGAGACTGGGGCCTTGACACGAAGACCAGGTTCTGGCCGCCGGAGGTGCACATCTGAGAGGGATGACCGCTTTATAGTCACTTCCTCTCTCAGAAATCGGCACCAGACCGCCGTTACTGTCAATCAGCATCTTCGGGATGTACGCGGGGTTACTGCCAGTGAGTGGACAGTAAGACGAAGACTCAAGGAAGCTAACTTGATCCCAAATCGGCCCGCCACGGGCCCCAGACTGCTCCCGCGTCACCGCCAAGCACGCCTGGAATTTGCTCGTCAACACGAAAATTGGACCATTGAGCAATAGACCCCAGTTCTTTTTTGTGATGAGTCCAGGGTGTGCTTGAATGGCTGTGACAGACGAGGAAGAGTTTACAGGAGGCCAGGAGAACGGTATGCACAATGCTGTTTCAAGGAAACAGTTGCCTATGGCGGAGGTTTCGTCAGTGTGTGGGCGGGCATTTCCATCGAAGGGCGTACAGAGCTCGTTTTCGTACCTGGTGGGGGCCGTGGCGGTGGTTTGACCTCAGCCAGGTACATCACTGACATCCTTGAGGAGCATGTTGTTCCGTACGCTCGTTTTTATGACGAGGGGTTCGTCCTGATGCAGGATAATGCCCCTTATCATACCGCAAGGATCACTCGGGCCTACCTTGCCGAGGTCGGCATTACCACCATGAACTGGCCAGCCGTCAGCCCGGACCTGAATCCTATTGAACATCTCTGGGACTACCTGAAAAGGCAGATTCGGAAGAGGGATCCAGCTCCTTCAAATATTACGGAGCTGAAGACAGCTCTGCAGGTGGTGTGGGATGCCATCCCCCAGGAGCTTATCAAAAAGCTGATAAGATCCATGAAAAACCGCCTGAATGCTGTGATAAGGGCCAGGGGTGGAAAAACGAAGTATTAATGAATAAATGAAACCTTATTTTCCTTAAAATGCCTTTTATTTTACGATTTCCCTTTTCTTTTCTTTTTGTTTTTTTCATGCATCTCTGAAAAACCTGGCTCCTGTCACTTGTGGAAAATGGCATGTCTGAAAATTATTATTTTTTAAAAAGATATTTTGAATAGGTCAAGATATACTGGGCGGAGAACCCAAACGTGCAGCTTGAGTCGATTTTTTTGCTCGTGAGTGTATTCAGGTAAAGGGTTATGGGCATTTTTGTATGGACCCCGTCCCCACCCTCCAACAGTCACGGGATGCATGTTTATATGTTCGTTAGGACCTAAAACAAGACAAAATAACTATTTTAGTAGCTAAATCGATGGGATTTTTTCTATGAAAAAAACCTTTCAAGTGTCATGCAATGCAAGAATGTGTTCATTTTTAAACAAATTCCATACGATATGATAATGGTTTTCCAAGAAAACCCCATACATAGGACGATCGTCGTCATAGTAAAAAATCATCAGGTTGCCAAGATCTATCAAATGAGATATGTTTCGTTTCTGTTGGTGGGTGGGGACATTTTGCCCATTGTCCTTTGTGATTTGGAATAGGTATAAACATTTTCGACTTAGTAGGTACTAGAAGTATTTTTACTTCACATAAGTAGTTACACTTCTATTATGATACTGCCACCATACTTCCGATGTTCAGAAATATGTTTTTCATTATATCACAAATTTTGTTGTTTCTAAGAAGATTTTACTTTTTCCAAGTCTAGTGCTTACTAATCTTTTCTGAAGTAGAAAATTTCTCTCCGTGCACCGAGTCCACCCTGTCCTCCGGGTACAGTAGGGCCTGAATTTATGCATTTTTTTTTATGCGAACTGGTATATCTTCGTTTATGAAATACCTGAATTATTAAAGATTTTGACGTTAACTAAATTTTTCAAATCATGTATTGCAATGCTGTCCGGTAATCCTCCTATGCCACCAACACCACCATTTCCTATAACACAAGATCAAATGAAATTCAATAAGATTGTTTCTTTACTGTAAGTTCGTCAGAAGAAGCCTCGGTTGGGTTAGTATCATTTCGTCTAAAACGCAACTGGTACTAGCGGTAACCGGTCTAAAACGCTGCTAGTCTAAAACGCATCTCGTCTAAACTGCATCTGGTCTAAGTAGCTACCGGTCTACGTTGCTACTGGTCTAAGCAGTAAGTGGTCTAAAACACAGCTGGCCTAAGAGTACGTGGTCTAAGCCTTAGCTGGTCTAAGTAGTAAGTGGTCTAACCCACAGCTGGCCTAAATAGTGTCTCGTCTAAAATGCAGTTAGTTTAAGTAGTCATTTGACTAAACATTTGCTGTTTTCAAAAGGTGGGAGTAGTCTAAAACTCGACTAACCTAAGTAGTAGCTAAACCTAGCGATACGTAAATTCGGCAATATTTGGAGTGCACTATAGAGAAGTAGGAACACTGATCAAACTACTTCGTTTATATCTTATAGATACTGGTTGGATACTGGCCACTTAGGATAGTTTGATTAATGTCAACTTCCGTTAGTATTCAGTCGACAATATTGGTTTTGATTGTAGTGGATTGTGAGTAAAATATATCAAAATACGATTAAAATAAGTTTACTGATTGTTATGGACGCTGCACCGTGTCCAAGTATTGGTGCACCACCAAAACGACCGGAGCTAATATTTATAGAGACACAAAGGGGACATCCGGCCCTTTTGTACAACGGTTATAGGTACAATTTAAATAAGACTAACAAGTCTACAAATGCAACACTTTGGCGTTGTGCAAATCGGGATGAGTGCAGTGCCTCAATTAAATTAAACCCTCAAACAGATAAAATAGATACGCCTCCAGCCACCCACGCTTGCAGAAGAAATAAATTTCGGAATGAGGTCGATAAATTATTCGATTCTTGTAAAAAGGAAGTTTGTCACAATTTTGCTCCAGTAAAGAAAATCTTTGAAAAAAAAGTATCAGAACTAGGTACATGGGCGATCGAAACGAAAAATCATGGAAATAGACATGTTTACATCAAAAAAAGATACTCTTTATAGAAAGAGAAGAAGTTTTTTGAATGTATCAAAAACGGAGTGTCAAAACCTAAATGAACTAAAAGTACCCGAAATGTTTGCTCGAGATTTTCTAGTATGGGATGATGGCGAGAACAACGACAAAATATTGATGTTTTGTACAAAAGAGGCAGTTTTTTGGTGATTCTACATTTAAGGGTAATTCTAATAAAAGTGGCACAGACAGGTTAAAGTTTCTCCAAAAAAAAAGTAGTGGTTTTTTACCTTCTTTGCTTAGAATAAGCTTCTTGGTGTTCCAATTGTTACATATTTATAAAAGGGAACGGAATATTCATGAAAATAAAAGAATTATGGCTTGTTGAAATATGGAGATGCAGGTGAAAGTGTTATTAGACAGGTTAGATGAGAAAAGGTTCCAGGTTAAAGAGAGTTATATTAAAATACAAATTACTATAAAAAAGAAATTCCCTACATTTACTTTGGTAGAGCACTGTTAATGGGTACTGCTTCATAAAGCATCTGTACAGTTTTTCAGGGAAATTATATGTAAGTTATTAAATTAAAAATATTTAAAATATGCATTCACTTTAGCTTGCCAATAGTCACACTAACCTGCACAATGTCTCTTTAACCTGTCAAGAGTTACATTAACCTGTGCCTAACCTTATCTAACCAAGTTACAGGTAAAAGTTACACAGGTTAGAGTTAAAAGTATGTTTACAAGACATTTACTCTTAAACCGACGAAAATATGAATGTTCCACTCTTAGTAATATAAGTAGATACATCAGAATACCACGTTCAAATTATTATTTAATTATGTCCCATACCGTTAACATTAAATAATCGAGACAAGATAAAGTTAACATACCCGTTACAAACTCCAGATTACCGCATTTGATCACTAATTTCCACAAAACTATGACAGATAGCCTCCAACCGTTTCGTATAGTGGAGAGCCAAACACAGGCCGAATGTTTACCGAGAAATATGGTGTGCCTATTATTTTTCGTATGTGAGTGAGATACAATATCACCGACACACAGGTTACAGTTAAAATATCACTGGACAAACTGTCGTGTGTTAAAATTGATGGATATGCATATATTTTTAAAACCATATCATAACTATTGAATGTCATAATATTCTTCTTGAAATATATTATAAAACATATATAATAAAATATACACAAATAGTTCAAAGACCTTAAAAACTGGAAGCAAGTCGCATTTGGACAAGACAGGTTATAGTAAAAAATCGTAGGCACCATTTTTTTTAAACAAATTTTATGTTTTTTTTTTTAAAAAGTGCCTTGGCCTCGATGCACATGGTCGGTGCTTATCTATGAACGTTTTTAGTTTTTCTGAAAAACAAACATTTAACACACTTTGTATTCAAAAACTCATTGACAGGTTACGGTGCCACTTTTTTTAGAACGACCCTTAAAAGTGTCCCCAAGCCGTTTTTCCAATTTTTCAGTCTTCATCTAGATGTTGGGAGTGATGAAGACCACACAAATATTGTGCCAATGATATATGCTCTACTCCCCAACAAACAGAAAAACACGTACATTCGATTATTCGACGCGATAAGAACAAAACTCTCAGTGAAAATAGACTTATACAAATGTGATTATGAGGAAGCTCAATATAATGCCTTTCAGATGGTATACCCCGAAGCTCAGCTTACTGGGTGTTACTTCCACTTCAACAAGTCCGTTTGGAAGAAAGGAAATGATTTAAATTTAATCACAACACGAGAAAGAAGTTATGCTGTCAGACTAACGGCGAATCTTCCATTGCTACCAACGAAGCACATCTCCGAAGCCTGGATAGAAATTTTACAAATTACTCCAGACACCCAGGAAATGCAAAATTTTCACACTTACGTCAATAAACAGTGGCTGTCATTGCCGATGATAAGTTGTGCCAATGAGAAGCACCGCACCACTAACAGCGTCGAGGCATGGCATCGGAGGTTAAACAGCCGCGTGTCTGCAAAGCCCACTTTCATTTCTTTTCTGGAGACTTTGCGAAAAGAAGCTAGACTTCAGAACATGCGATTGACGAAAAATATCTTTAACGTGAACAACAGAAAACGGGTCGATAAAATATTAAATGCGAAATACTTGACACTCTTGTCTGACCTGCAAGGGGGGTTGATATCGTCATTTGAATGCCTCGAAAAAGTGTCAGAGTTAAAACGTAAAATAAAAATATATCACAAAACTTAAAATTATAAAAAAATACTTGATGAATAAGAACAGTTTAAAGTTAAGTTTAATGCAAATAAAGTTCTAAGCTGTTTTACACATGTCTAAAATCTCGCTCTAATAAGTAAGATGGTTCAACTCCCCTCCCCATTTGTGTCTTTAGTCATGTCAACGCATGTCTAAAGGCCGCTGGTTTTTCGTGAAGTATATTTTTTAGTTATATTTTAAGATACGCTTCATATTTGTTAGGAATAAGCATATATTTTTGTTTTGTTACAGTGTATCATAGCATGAAATATTGAAAATAAATATTAAGTCTGTGTTTAAGAAGATGAAAATAAAGATATTTACTGCTTCATCATTTTTGTTTTTATTTATTTGTATGGACAAACACGTGTATATGGCTATACAAACAAATCTAAATATTTTTCATTTTCCTAATAGGTAACTACTGTCTTAAGGTGGTTCGCCGACCATACAAAACGTTATTTGACATTCGCAGGCTAACGACGTGATATTTTAGGAAACTTAGGTAACAAATTTTCAAAAATTGGCTTTCCATTAGGACGAAATTCCCCCTTTCCTAGAATAAACTTGTATAAACTAGAATAATTTGAGAAATTAGTTTGTCACGTGATACTTTGGGAAAACGATTATTCTCAAATTATTCTAAGTAGTCGTATGGTCGGTCGGCGAACCACCTAAAGCCACAATTCGTGTTAGATTATTTGTTTCAAGTTTTAAGAATAAATTACAGGAAATAAAATGCTGAACTTACTTACCGACGATCGACATCTAGTTTAGACTAGGAGCGTTTTAGACCAAATCAGCTTTATACGAAGTGCGTCTTAGGCTAGATGTCTTATTAGACCAGTTGCGTTTTAGATTAAATGCGTATTAGACCAGATGTGTTTTAGGCGAAATGCGTTATAGACCAGTTGCGAATTGTCTGCTAGGCTAGATGCTACTTAGACCAGTAGCGACGTAGACCGGCAGCTACTTAGACCAGATGCAGTTTAGACGAGATGCGTTTTAGACTAGCAGCGTTTTAGACCGGTTACCGCTAGTACCAGTAGCGTTTTAGACGAAATGATACTAACCCAAATCATGCTTATACTTAGTACCAACCCTTTTTCTTATTTTCCTCTCTGCAGTGAGGTGAAAAGTTTTGTGTTATACACGGGTGGAAAGTTATTTAACGTCTCGTGTGTTGAAACACTATATACCTATATATAGTTTATAATTTACGTATTTATTATGTTAAGATGAAAAATAATTCGTAGAATAAATGTTTATGTGACACAAAATGTTTATTTATGAATTAAAAGAGGATAGTTTATGGATTCAAAGTAATAAGGAAGTAAGAGAAAAGAAATGGAACAAAGAGCATGATTTAGTACAGTTTCTGATTTATTGTTTAAGTTAGTCGAGTCTGAGAGTTTATAAGATAAAGATATTTCTTCCCGATGTTGAATTAATAAAGTCAATCAATGAGTTGTAATTATTTGAGTAAAATTATTTAACTTATTAAAAGAGAAAATTTTGTCGGAAGGTAAACGATTAATAGAACATGATAGGTGAATTGAAAAGAAAGAGATAGTTGTAAAGTGGCGTGAATAAATACATGGAGAAAAAAGTACCACGAAAATCTCTGTAAAATACCCATACTATCGGAAATTTTACAATCAAGCTCACTAAATTTTATTATGCTCCAGCTTAAAAATTATATTATGTTTTATAAAAAATTCAGTCTCAAAAGAAAAAAAAATACTTTTAACAAACTGCAAATAAAGATACATTATTTTTATTATAATGATAAAAGCTTCAAAATTAAAAATGAAACATTTCAATTTTATATGAAGATACATAAATACAGTTTAGCAGTTTTGATATAATAGACAAAAGACGACCTAGAACAAACGAAAACAAACACGCGTTATTAAGAATGATTCTGAACGATGATATGATTATAAACCTTTAGTCGCATGTCGTCCCGTTCGCAATTTGTCCCGTTTGCAATTCGTCCCGTTTGCTATTCGTCCCGTTCGCAATTCGTCCCGTTTGCAAATCGTCCCGTAAACGCACCTCGTCCCATTCGCACTTCGCCCCGTTCGCAATTCGTTCCGTCAGCAAATCGTCCCACAAAAGTTCAGTCATGGAAGACAAAAGAAGAAGAAAATTGTTTAAGTATTGAGTAGGTATTTGTTAATTATTAATATTATTATTTTGCCGAAATGTTCCGATTTTAATTTATTGAAATAAATATGAATTATTAGTTTTCTGTGTTCTTAGTCAGATTATCTTATATACATTATATAATTACATAAAGAGAGAAGTCCTGGATTGACTGACTGAATGATTGCAACTGACAAATTGCAATAGGGGCAAATTGCGGATGGGGCGAGGTGCATTTGCCGGACGATTGCTAAATGGACGAATTGCGAACGGGACGAAGTGCGAATGGGACGAGGCGAGGTGCGTTTACGGGACGATTTGCTAACGGGACGAATTGCTAACGGGACGAATTGCAAACGGGACAAAATGCGAACGGGACAAATTGCGAACGGGACAAATGGCAAAGGGGACGACATGCGATTAAAGGATTATAAATATACCGGAATCACACGAGTAGAGTCGAAGCTCGCCGAAGAGCTGTCGATGTTCGGGACTGGGTGATTCTTAAAAAGGTGCACGGGAATTTTTCTATTATATTCTGTATTAAATAAGTATTTTTTCAAGAAAAATATTAAATCTCTAAATGTATACAGGGTGTCTGGAAAACCTTCGGAGAAATTTTAACTGTAGATAGGGTGGATGATTTGGATCATCCCTATATTGGTAACTTTTGTTTAAGTTAATATTTGACTGAGTTACAGACAGATTTATCATCGACTTTCCTGACGATGCTCTCAGTGTGCCCCATCTTAACTGATTCATTCATAATGTCGTCGGTGATACTGCAAAACCGCGTAAGTAACAAATTTATGATAGAGCAAAATAAACCTTACGATCTTATTAAAAAGGTGCATTTTGCTCCTTATTTAAAATGTCACTTACGCGGTTTAGCAGTTTCACCGACGATATGTGTCACAACGTAATGTAAATAAACAAGTTGTTCCTTATGAACAATGTTTCCAATCATGGTCAAAAGCTCCATGGAGTTTAGAAAACTGACACATTATCCTGTAATGTGAATGAAAAGACGGTGTCTGATAAGGGCTATTATGTGAAATAATCTAAAACTGAAACTTACGATTATGATTTTTACTCACACTTTTCTCACACTCACACGGCTAAAATAGCACTTGCACTCGTAGGCACATTACTTCTTTTACGAGATCATGAATCATGGCTGTATTTCATTGATTTGTACCACTATCAGGGCTTCCGACGAATAAAAAACACAATAATTAATTATTGACAATTTGACATATTATCTTTTTAAATCTTGGACCATTAAAACTCTTTATGAAAAGAGTTTTAGGTTTCATTTGTAAACAAAAAATCCTACCTACACGTTACGTTTTATCAAAATTACATTTAAAGCTGGCATCATACATGTTGTTGCTAGATATTCGTATCATAGAAGAAAGAGAAAAATAGGATCGCTTTGTAAGAAGAGGTCGACGTGATTACACTCTGTGGTAAAAACCCTTAAAAGAAAAAGGCCACTAAAGCCGGCTACTCACACACCTGCTGCAGGGGCAATATGGGAATTGGACCCTTGATTGCCTCCTTAATTGTGATGTGTGTAGGCAAGCAGGAGCAATTTTTAGATTGGGCCTGCGGCAGGGCGGCAGGGGCGCAAGACCTTCCTAGCTCCCTAGATTGTGTCTACCGCCCTGCAAGGTTGCTGCGTGTGTAGTAGGATTGGGGCAATTCCAGTCAGTTCATTGGTGACAACCGAGCGGAGTGGACAAAAATGGAAAAAATGGTGTTACCATAGCCAGGAGCTCTTCAAAAGAATCAATATCCATTCGCAAAAAGTTTCTAAGATCATCTACTTCCAATTCTTTCATAATATTCATGTGGCACAATTTGCTTCGTTTCTGCAACCAATTCTGCAACCAATTCTTCACCCAATATCTTCTCTTCCTTTTTTTTTTGGTAGCACCACAGAAAGTGCCAAGGCGATACCAATCCTCTGGTGTTTCGACAATACAGGAGGCTTTCTCGTGGACGTGCGTTCAGCGGGACTATCAGTTACACACTGAACGGCAGGCTAGTGTGTAGAGAACAGCCTAAAATTGGTCCAACCGCCGTGCGACCGGTATTGCCCCTGCAGCAGGTGTGTGAGTAGCCGGCTTAAGGAACACCCAGAAAATATAAAACGTGGACTACAATCACAATCAGTCAAGGAAGCGATGTCACAAGCGAAGCGATGTTTGGTTTGGGGTTTGTTTTGTTTACTTGCATGTGATGTGACTTCACATCACACTCACAGGTTATAAAGTATTTCTAACATCACATAGCGTTTTTGCCACAGATTAAATTTCAAAAAAAAATCCTTATTATTTCGTGTAATTTCCAAAAAAATAGACATAATTTAATGTGAAATAAAGTGATATACGTTATTTTACGCTAGTATCAGATAGGATGACCACAATTTGTAGTATATTTTCAATGTTGTCAAATAGCCTATTATAATCAATTATGCGACGACCTTTATATCCATCGACAAAATGTTTTGCACTTGGACTTTTGGCTACTGCCACAAATACCATGCGGATCAAAAGGAAAGAACCAGCAGCCAGCAGCGCTTTCTCCCCGTCTGGTTGCCCTGAAAATCAGCGCGTGCAGCGTCACGGCATGTCTGACACTATGATGCTGAGTAGCACCCAATTTGGTGCATTATTATTTTATAAAATAGTTTTAAGGTTTTGTTTTAAATTATTTTCTCACTGTATTTAATTTGATTATTATTTTTCTGTGGTTTGCACCAATAAACGATTTTCTTTTTCTCCTTTTTTTTCTTCAATACGGAGAGCAATAATCGGATCGTTCAATCCGTCTATTTGAACTTTGAGAAGTCTATGAATTTATGGCTGTCATTAGATGTCAGTGTTAAATTATGTTATTTTCAATATTCACGTCTTCAATATTTTTGCTGTAAATCAGTTATATGGGCTACTTTAGAGCAGAAAACAATGGTAAATGGTTAGATCTCGACAGTAAAAGACGGACGATATGATCAGTCTCGGCAAAACATGAACAAGAGACCTAGTGATTTCACATTTAAAACCAATTAGTGTTCAAATTGCAAAAACGAAAATACAGTAAGTTGCACTAAAATTACTCATTTATTTTTATTATAATGCTACACAACAAACAGTTCGCTCCATGTAAACAAAAATCAATTTTGTTTACATGGAGCGAACTGTTTGTTTACATGGAGCGAACTGTTTGTTTACATACCATGTGACAACGTATGGTCTCAGGTCATTGACCTCGGACATTGAATTTTGACGTAAGATACTACGAACTGTTGGAGTAGTATACTATCAACGTCAAAATGTCAAGGTCGAGATATCGGCTGCGATACATCAAGTAACAAAATGAATATAATTAATCCTTCTTTTTTTTTACATTAACAGAAACAAAAATGAACCATACCCCCGTGATCAGAATCGTGCCAACTATTACCCCCCCAAATTTCTCCGAAGGTTTTCCAGACACCCTGTATATGTAAAAAGTACTAGATTATGAGTTTAAGGTATACAACTTTTACCGTACTTTTCTTAAAATTTTCGTTAAAAAATTCATTATGGAATTGCTATGCATTCATTTTAGAATGAATAACAATACGAAAAATAATTTCCAGACAATAACAATTGGCACAAATGCTCTTTTTATCGACCTCTACAAGAATCCGTTGTTAATTTTTTTTATTCATTCTATAATTAATGCATAGCAATTCCATATAAAGCTTGTCCCAGAAAAAAATGTCGCTCATTATTAGATGGGGTTGTATATCAGGATGAATTCTAAAGAGGTTTGAAAACTATGTTTCCTGTTAGGATGCTCTATATGTAAAAATTAAAAATTAAAAAAAAGTTGTCAGTACTAGATGTTCAACGATGTCGTCGGTGCAAGAAAAGTTACACGATTTTTTTTGTACAAATGTGCTCAATATAAAGGCATCTCTGCGAAGAAAGTGGCATCGGAGCTGAAAACGTCTACAAGAACCGTTCAAACGGTTTTAAAACGGTTCAGGGAGACAGGTGGTATACGGCGATGGCCTGGAAGTGGACGTAAACCAGGGTTTGTAAACCAGAATATCGAGAAGAAGATTATAACAGCTTTACAGAAAAAACCTACCCTCTCTGTACGAGACTTGGCCAAGAAGTTTAAAACCTCGAAATGGGTTCGGTCCCGTTGGCCTTACTTGCGTTTAGCCTTGGCGAGCAGAGCACCTTAGTTGTATTTTGTCCGGGTAGCAAAATGCCTTGGTCTGTAAAACGCCCTCATTGCTATAGGGCATAGTATAGACGGAATGACTTGGCTGTAAAACGACTTAATGTCATAATGTTTTAATGGGTAAATGGTCTGGATAATCTTCATGGCCAATATAGTAAAATGTCTTGAAAGTATAAATACTTATGTAGTTAAATCGTAAAGTATAAAAAATGTTTAAGTAGCAATTTTGTCCAGGTTGTATAATGACAATACATTATTTTATCATGTCATGTTTTGTTGGGTAAAGTATAATTTGTGTCCTTACGATCTTATATTTATTTCTTCTTTGAAACCGAAGCGGGACAGTTAAAAATGGCGTCTTGCCATGTTTTGCCAGCGTAGAAACTGTTCCCAGTTTAGTAGATATTTGTGATTTTCGACTTCACCCCTTGTTCGAATTTACCCCAAAAGCACCTCATACTCATTTTTCATACAACATAGTCGTTTAGCAATTATGACTTTACATCCACTTGCTTATTTTTTAATTAAGACATTAAAACAAACAAGATATTTTGATTACATAGTCTTTAATACAATCAAGACCTTATACAATATTGAGTAATTCTGCCTACTTGTGCATTTCACGACCTAGACGTTTTGCAAAGTAAGTCTTCCAGAAACTAAGACAATTTTGTAACCATGGCATTATATAACCAAGTCATTTTGCATACTTGGTCAGTGTACTACTGAGCCGTTTTGCTCGCCAAGGCTAAATGCAAGTAAGGCCAACGGGACCGAACCCCTCGAAATCTACAGTGTAACGAGTGAAGAAAAATGGTTTTATAACAACGTTTAAACAAACTAAAGTGCCCAACAGAAATGCAAAACAGTCAAAAGAGTCTAAAACGAGATCTAGAAAACTTTATTCAAAAATGACTAAGAAAAAATATTGTACAGTTATGGATGACGAAACTTACTGCAAACTTGAATTCAAATGACTTCCAGGACACCACTATTATTCTGGGACCGACAGAAAAGTAGTAAGTGAAGAGTATAAGGTTATCAAAATGGATAAATTTGCAAAGAAAGTTCTCGTGTGGCAGGCGATCTGTTCATGTGGCAAACGCAGTACACTATATTTTGCTAATGGAACCATAAATGGTGATATATACCCGAATGAGTGCCTCAAAAAACGATTTCTGCCATTCATTAAGAGGCATACTTCACCTGCCCTGTTCTGGCCTGAGTTGGCCACGTGTCACTACACGAAAGAAGCAATAGAGTGGTACAAAGCAAATAATGACGATTTTGTTAAAAAAACTCTTAATCCTCCCAACTGCCCGGAGTTACGACCCATTGAAAAATATTGGGCTCGTGTGAAACAGAAGCTTTTAAAACATAAAAGTAATGCCACTTCAGTTCAAGACTTCAACCGGAAGTGGAATGAAGCTTCCAAACTGATCACCGATGACGATGTACAAACTTTGATGGCAGGGGTCAAGGGAAAATTAAGAAGTTTCTTGATGAACTAATCCTAAACTGGTATTTATGCGTAAATCTAGAAAAAAACTTGTTTTTAATGTTTAAACTATTTTTTTCAAGAAAATCAACTACAATATTAGTTGTTCGGATTAGAATATTGTTTAATTCTACTTTGCCCAGCAGTGGGACACTATATTGGGCTAATTAATAATAATAATAATAATTAATTCTACTATTTATAGAAATTGAATTTGAACTAATTCTTTTAGTTGAATCTTCAAAGAAATTAGTTTGCTGAATTCAACGAAAAATTTTTAAAGAAAAAAAAGGGCCGAAATTAAGATACGAGTGATATATTTCGAATGATATTTTTTCCGTGCGGGGCATACCCACCTGAGGCGATGGGAAAATCTTGTAACATATGTGACGCCAGAAACGTAAGCACAGTGAAATAGATATAGTCCAGTCAATACGGGTCCAAAAAGGGAAAAAATTTGCATTTTGGAAGACGTGCACGAAATGCTAGTCCCTAGTTTCCCCTACTTATTTATTAAATTGTAAACAATGTAATTTATTACATGACTGCCGTTCTTTTTTCCATTTAGAAACGTTTGTATGATATAATGGTAAAAAAAGTACCATTATATGTATTTTACTACCTTTTGTTGATAAAAACGTACTTGAAGTTTTCATTAAAAATCGAATTTCTCGAGAACTATTCATCGCACAGAGTCAAGACTGATGTCATTTGATTCCGTATGGAATTCTCTAAAAATTATATGCTTCATGTCTCGATCTTCAATGCGTTGTTCGCAAGATATTCAATCAAAATTGAGCTTTCTTTTGACCTTGTGCAGGGTCCGTCCGGGTTGGTACCACCATCTTATCCATTAACCTACCGCCAAGCAGCAGTGTTCGCATCGTTGTGTTCCGGTTTGGGGATAAGAAAGCCGGTGAAATGACTAGCATAGAGGCATTCCATTTTAGTCCTCAGGGTTGGCAACGCATTTGCAGTCTTGTGAATGCGAATGTCTATGGGTCACAGTTTCCACTTACCATCAGGTGGCCTGCGTGCTCGTTTGCAAAAAAAACACCATCTCAACAATTATCATCGGCATCAACTTTTTTAAAGTCTACCACACCGTTCACTACCTCTAGAATAATCGATACTTAATTTTTTTTTTTCAAACCACTTTTGTTGTTCTAAAATAATCTAACATGTCGCACCTTTGCGACAAAACTGTGCTATCTCCAAAGTTGCGATTTTACAGGAGAGCATTTGTAGATAATAGAGTTTGAAATGGCGGTTTTGATTATCCAATAATAAAAAACAGTGATTTTCCCAGATGTCACAGTTTTGTCGCAAAGGTGGAGTTTGAAATGGCGGTTTTGATTATCCAATAATAAAAAAAAGTGATTTTCCCAGATGTCACAGTTTTGTCGCAAAGGTGGAGTTTGAAATGGCGGTTTTGATTATCCAATAATAAAAAAAAGTGATTTTCCCAGATGTCACAGTTTTGTCGCAAATACATTAGAGTCTGGCCATCAAAACGTGATACTGAGATTTATTTTTTAAATTTCAAATATGTAGATATGGCAAACCTTTATGAACTAGGAATATGCACTCTTGATAATTGCCAACAGGTGTCAAAGTAAACTTGACTTTTGGCGTAACTCTATGTTCTTGTAAGACGGTCAAGTCAACTAGGAACCCTTATAGTTTCACCATGTGCGTGCGGCTTAGCTCAGAGACCTCAGTACTAGAAAGGTGTAATTTGGCATGAATATACATAATTATCAATCACGCCGACAAGGTAGTAAAATAGAAAACTTAAAAATAAATTTTGTAATTTTATGTCCTTTATTATGAGTACTATTTCACAAACAAATACTTGAAGTACTTGTAATGTAAGGAGCAGTATAAGTCTATTCACAGAATACCTTGATTTTGATTACAAGTGACACATTTCATTTATATAGTACATTGTTCTGTACATATATGACTTGTAGTGAGAGATGGGAAGACTCGAAGAAATCAGACTAACTGTCATACTCAAAATCAGATTCCAAAAACTCAATTGGCTCCTCAGACTCACTGCTTGAGTCCCTGTCACTGGTTACATTTATAATGAATGGTTCTTATGTTGTGACGATTCCATCTCGTTCTATATATTTTTGTTCTACATGCATTACATGGTCAGTGCATTTTTTCCAGTCCTTTGTAGTTACAGTCCCAAATTCCATTGAAATCGCTTTTTCTACTTGTTTTACAGTAAGACCTATATTTTTGCTGCCAACTTTCCTTTTAGCTAAACTCCATATTTGTTCAATGGCATTAAGGTCGCAATGGTATGGGGGTCATTTTCTTTTAAAATTTCGTCAACCTCATATTTTGGGTGGGTCTTGTATTGGCCCACCAGACACATCAGCTCTTCCTTCGAGATGTAAGTTTCATAAGTGATTCCATTGGTAGTGAGCCAATCTTGAATGTCTGCCTTTCTCTGATTCATTGTGGGTGGTTTATTTACCTGAGTTGAATGATAACTTACTACGTTATCCATTTTTTTATTTTTTTATTTTTTATGTTATAGGAGGCAAACGAGCAGACGGATCGCCTGATGGAAAGCGATTACCGTCACCCATAGACATTATTATTATTACACTTCCCCTTTTCCCTTTAATTGGGGATTAAATTCTCTTGCAGCCATTTTAAAAAGTTCTGTCAGTTCATGTCATGATGATAAATACCTTTTCGATTACAATCGGAACATAAGTCATAACCTCTAAATGTAGGAAAGTAGTTTTTCCTAACCCATTTCAAACTGAAACCAACAACAAAAGCATAAATTAAACGAATAATATTTTCAGTCCAACGAAATATATCTTGAAATAACTAAGGAGCTTACAAATATTTTGCTTTGCTTTATATTTACACATCATTGTATAAATTAACTTCCTAGCTGAACTTTTTATAGGTTTCGACATAATAAAATAACGCAAGATAACCGTTTGTTATTCCGAAAATTGATACGACTTGATAACCAACGTACTAGGGTTTGACTAGTAGTTGAGTATTGCCATATTAATAATTCTGTTTCAAGGTCAATATCACTATTCGATGGCCAGACTAACTCGCAGAACTATAGACTGTACAGTCTATTTTTTCTTACTTGAGCTAAGACGTTGTGGCGTCAAAATGTGTGCCTAAAACGACGCCGCCAAATTGTATGTTGGCAACATTGTGAAATGTAAATAGCTCGCTCACCGGCCGCTACTCAGCGCGGACGCACATTTATTTCTTCCGATGTATATGTATTAAACACAATATTAAATCCAGTAAAAACTGTCTCCGGAATTTCTCTTCTCACCACTGCAACGAGCCCCGCTACGCAACACGTATATAAAGGGGTATTACCACTCGGTACGGCTACCCCAAATTGGTGACCACGACGTGCACGTCCATAAGCGTCAAGTTTGGACGTTTACCTTGGACATTGCGGAGGTTCCACTTTTGTCTCATGGTGGCCCTCGACATCGAAGCCTGGTGTGCATCGTTCGAGGCCAGTTTCCACAAAGTGCAGTGAGTGTATGTTGCAATTAAAGTTACGAAAAAGTGCATTTAAACAAATTTGCCTACAACCGGTTTTATTCAGTTCATCTACGTATCCAGTACCTATTTCAGTTTTCCCGTAAAAATATCCTGCATAGAAACTGACAGTGATTGCAACTATTGGTACCTATTAGCGTTTTTTCTATTATTTAACAGAACTACAGTGTTTATACTATTTGGTTTTATGTTGACAATTGTTAATTCAACTGTTTGTTCTAATTACTAATAATGCCAATTAACTTTAAATAGTAAGTTTTGCTAATTTTCGGTTTTTCTACGAATTTTCTGCATTTAAATAATTGTATGTGGATTTTAATTAATGGTGTTTTGTTTATTTATTTGACATAACCGCATTTGTCATTGAGCACATGTCTGCTACATTGTTTGAAGAGCGCATTTTCTAATTAATATTTGGTGTGCGTTTTATCTTGTGTTGTGTGCAGGCATGCAATATTGCATTTTATGATTTTAGTCTAACTTTTTAACAAATTTTTTGTTTTGTGGGTCTGGCTCCCTGCGGGTGAAGGATAAATTTTAAAACTAACCCTTTTCTTTAACCGTAAACATTTTCTTTCTTGGGTGTGGTATCTGAATATATTCCAGAATGTCTGTTGAGGAGCTGCAAACCCAGCTTGAAGCCCTGCAGGTGCAGAATGCTGCTCTTCAAGCGCGACTACGACCCCAAACTTGTGAATCTTCAGCCGATACCAAAGATGTCTACAAAGTAGCTGTCAAGTTACCTCCTTTTGGTCGGACAGGCCCGCAGTGTGGTTCACACAAGCCGAGGCCCAATTCCACTTGGCAGGAATTTCTAGTGACATGACAAAATTTAGTCATGTCATTAGTATTATTGACCAACGTCTAATAGGTGACATCGAAGACATAATTATGGACCCACCGGAGGAACACAAGTACGACACACTAAAACGTGAGCTTATTAGAAGACTTTCTGTATCTGATGACCAGCGCATTGAACGCCTACTTAGTGATGAAGAGCGGGGTGACCGAAAACCTACAGCTTTCTTGCGGGACCTTCGGTCTCTCGCCGGTCCCTCTAAAGATGATAGCATACTGCGGCGATTGTGGATGTGACGCTTACCTGGCCACGTGCAGGCTATACTTACTGCACAGTCAGATCTCAGCTTAGACAAATTGGCAGAGCTGGCGGACAAGATCATTGAGGTTACTCCTGGACCTCCGAGTATCTACAAGGTGGACAGTAAAGCTGCCAGCGGACAACCTGACCTCAAAACTGTCATGGAACGCCTAGACAAGCTTGGTCAGCAGGTTGCTGCTTTAACCGACAAGCAGCAGCGTGGAAGATCCCGTGGCCGATCCGCATCTAGGGGTGCAAGCCGCAGCGGCACTCCAACCAATGCTGCAAAAGCGTGCTGGTACCATAAGAAATTTGGTACAAATGCAGCCAAGTGCATCCCTCCATGCAACTGGACAGCGGAAAACTCGACCAGCAGTCAGTAAAGGCGGATTCTGACTGCTGCCAGATCGAACCCCACACCCGCCGCCTTTTTGTCTCCTACAAGGTTACCAAGCATCAATATCTGATCGACACAGGTTCCGATTTATGTTGTTACCCATACCGCTGGCTTAGAGAGCAGAGGCCACCCACCGACTGGGAACTCAGCGCAGCCAACGGCAGCACAATTAAAACCTTCGGAACTGTCAATCTTAAACTTGATTTTGGACTGCGGCGCAATTTTACCTGGCAGTTTGTGGTGGCTGACGTCAATACAGCCATTATCGGTTCAGACTTTTTGTCCCATTACCATTTGCTACCTGACTGTCACCATAAGAGGCTTGTTGACGGCAGCACGGGCGTTAAGGCCATTGCTTCTACTGCTACTACCTTGCAGTCCAGCGTCAAGTCTATTGATTCTCAGAACTCTTCATTTGCACAGGTGCTTGCTGAGTTCCCAGACATCACCAAACCTCCTGGTTTCCCACGGTTTGTTAAACATAGCACGGTACATCATATTAGGACAACTGAAGGGCCACCTATTTCTTGCCGCCCCCGGCGCCTGGCACCCCAGAAATTATCTGCTGCCAAGCGCGAATTTGAGGACATGGTGCGCAGTGGTACAGCTCGACCATCTGAAAGTGCTTGGTCGTCTCCTTTACACATGACCACGAAGAAGGACCAGTCCTGGCGTCCCTGTGGCGACTACCGCGCCTTGAACGCCAGAACTATTCCTGACCGGTACCCCGTGCACCACATTAACGACTTCGCTTACAATCTCGCTGGAGCAACCGTTTTTAGCACCCTCGATCTTGTGAAGGCGTACCAACAAATCCCGGTGGCCGAGGATGACATCCCCAAGACCGCCATTGTTACCCCGTTCGGCCTCTTCGAATTTCCTTTTATGAGTTTTGGATTACGAAATGCTGGACAAAGTTTCCAAAGATTTATCGATGAGGTCACACGGGGCCTCGATTTTGTATTTCCCTACGTGGATGACATCCTCGTCTTCTCGAAAGATGAGGCTCAACACAGGGAACACCTCAGAACGCTCTTCAAGCGTCTGCATGATTATGGAGCGGTGATTAATCCCTCTAAGTGCGTTTTAGGCGCACCCGAAGTAGTGTTCCTGGGTTTCCACATTAGCTCACAAGGCACCCGCCCTCCACAAGATCGCATCCAAGCCTTAATAGATTTCCCGCCTCCGAAGACTGTCCAAGGTGTGCGCCGTTTCCTCGGCATGATAAATTATTATCGCCGCTTCGTGCCTCACGCCGCTCAGTCTCAGGCGCATTTGATTGATGCAGTAGTCGCAACCAATGGGAAGGGTACTAAACCATTCTTATGGACACCTGAGCTCCTGATGCATTTTGAAACCTGCAAATCAGGCCTTTCAAACGCAACTTTACTGCAGCATCCGGTCAACGACGCACCCCTTGGCCTGTTTACGGACGCGTCTAGTGTCCATTTAGGATCTTGCCTTCAGCAGTTTGTTAACGACCAATGGTGCCCTATTGCCTTTTTCAGCAAAAAGTTGACCCCCCAAAAGGCTCAGTGGCCAGCGTACTACCGAGAGTTACTGGCGGTGTATGAAAGCGTACAGCACTTCCGTCATATTCTCGAGGTTCAGCACGTTACTATTTATACTGACCACAAGCCATTGCTGTACGCTTTCGTACAGCGCCGTGAAAAGCTTCCTCCGTCTCAGCCACAGATCACAGAAACAAGGGAGATATGTTATGGGGGCGTGGTTCGTGTCGCCTCGATATGGTCAAATTGACCATATCGGCACGAGGCGTGTCAAGCGTTGACACAGTCACTCACTGAACGCTGTCAGTATAGAAGCTCCGTTTAAATGATAAAATGACTGTATGTAGCGTGAAAGTGTGCAAAAATCGAAATACAAACGTTAATATAAAATCAAAGGGCATAACTTACCACCGGTAAATTTTGTTTTTAAGCATTATTTATATTTTTAAATGAATATTTTATATTTGAATGGATTTCAGAGCGTAAGGTTGTGAAAGTTGTGTTGACGTGATTTCTATCGACTATCGATAAATGGCTTATTCTACAGCTATCAATAGAATTCAATGTGTTAATAGTTCGAGTTATTTATCACTACCACGACACGCTTAAAACAGAAGAAAAATAATTTTAACAAATTTTCACGTTATACAAAATTTTATTTTCTTTACAATATTAACGAACGACGAAGGACTCTAGCAATTCAAATATAAGTAGGCGAATCATACAATTAAGATAAAAATAAATTAACCAACCACAAAGGCAAAGGGCTCTGGCTCAGTATTGAGCTGTGCTTGCACACAGCGCTGATTGACAGCTCGCGCCGACTCACTCTTAAAAGGATTCAAGCCTAAAGGTTGGATGGTAGAGATTGCCCCAAGTATTAAGTCTATCTTTCTGTTTTAAGTAATTTGTACCATTTATGAAATAAAGTTTACATAATCAAGTCGGTAAACTACTGGTTTGTCCCAAACTGAGATCTTGTGACGTGACACTCAACCGAACCCATTTAATTAGTATATTTGTATTAACATCATAAAGTCCAAGTTTACAATTTAGACTTTTATGTACTAATCAAAACGAAAATCTTTAACAGCTCCAGAAAATTTAACCAAAGAAATTCGGCCATTTTTTTGTTACGTTCTAATATAGGTATCGTTCCAAATTTAAAATCTTATGTACTTATCAATTTTACGCAAACCGTATTCTTGCTAATAAAATATTATTCTATTCTAACAATAATATATTAAGTTTAAATGATGTAATTGTATTAACCTAGTAGTAAAATAATAAAAATAGTACTTATTGCCTGTAAATTGAATAGTACCTATATTGATGATGATGATGATAGGTGGGGACGCCCAGCCGAAGCAGGCGGGCAGTCGATTCGGTCAGCCGTTCATTCTGCCCTATTCCCCTCAGTCGTGCCTCAGGTTACTGGCCCGGCGGCGCTCCCATCCAGCATCGATCCCATCTTCCTGTCTTCCTACAGAACAACAGTGCGTCCCGTAGGTTGATGCTTTTGAGATCTTCTGTGGACAAAACGTCCTCTCCGAATGTGTGGTATCTCAGTGACGAGTACATGACACACTCGGCTAGGACGTGTTGACTAGTTTCCTCTTTGCCACAGTGTGGGCATTGAGGGTTCTGTTTAATACCTATTACCGTCAGATGTCTGTTGAGCGGACAGTGTCCAGTCAGGATTCCTGTTAGTATGCTTAGATTGTACTTACCCAGGTTTAGAAGGTACCTTGTTCTGTTTTTATTAACTCTTCCTATCATGAGTTTGGATTGTCTGCACCCTTGCGTCATCCCCCATGCCTCATTTGTTTTCTTTTCCATTCTTCTGGCGATAACTCCTTTGGTTACCATCTCCGATATCGGTAAAACCGGTTCCGGGCCTAGGTACTGTTGGTCCGCACCTGCTCTGGCTAGTTCGTCTGCCTTCTCGTTTCCCACTGCTCCACTGTGTCCTGGCACCCACGCCAGTGTTACATGGGATGTGGTGCCTAGAGTGTTCAGTTCATTCCTACACTCTTGCACTAGAGATGATTTGATCACCGGATTGCCTAGTGCTTTGAGTGCCGCTTGGCTATCTGAGTATATTATAACGTGACTACCCGTTACATTGCTTTTTTCCTTGAGGCTCAGGGCACACTTCATGATGGCAAAGACTTCTGCCTGAAACACACTGGTGGAGCCTCCTAGTGGTATCGTCGTGTGCTCATCTGATTCTTGGCTATATATGCCCGCTCCCGCTCTTTTGGTTGAGGATTTCCATGAACCGTCTGTGAAGCATGTCACTTTGGGTTCTGGTATTTCTCTCTCCCAGCTGTCTCTCTCTCCTATGTGGATTCTGTATTTCTTGTCGAACCTCTTCCTTTTCTTGATTAGGTCATTGTTTACCATGAGCATATCCATGTTTGACATTGACTCTTTCTGTATGCTTGCGTGTCTCTTGTCCATCTCGGACCCGATCCACTCCCTGCTCGCTTTTATTCTATACCACTGTTCTGTGGCTCTCTTCTCCACCTCTATGCGCACCGGGTTCAATCCTAGCATGATCTCCAGGGCTTGTGTAGGTGCTGTTCTCATTGCCCCGGTTGTCATCAGACATGCTAGTCTTTGAACCTTTGTTAATTCTTTGTCTATATCTTTTATCTTTGCTCTGTGCCACCACACGATGGCTCCATATAGGAGTCTGGGTAGGACCACCGCTCTGTATATCCATTGCGTTATCCTTGGTCTTAGTCCCCATCTCCTTCCTATGGCTTTCCTGCATTGCCACAGGGCTATGGTGGCTCTTCTGCATTGCTCCTTTACATGTGTCTTGTATAGCAGCTTACTGTCTAGTACTACTCCAAGGTATTTTATTTCCTTGAGTGTTTCTATCTCTTCACCTTTTATTTTTATTGGTGTTAGGACGGGCAGCTTTCTTTTGTTGGTGAAGAGTACTATTTTCGTCTTGGTCGGGTTCAGGTCTAGTCCCCTGTTCTGACACCAATTTAGTACCTGTTTTATCCCTCTTGTCATGACTTCTCTCATTACACTGAGGACTTTTCCCCTCACTAAGAGTACCCCGTCATCCGAATACGCTTGCATGTGTATACCTCTTGTGTTAGTTTCTCTTATGAGCGAGTCTAGTAGGAGACACCATAGGAGTGGTGACAGACAGCCTCCTTGTGGGAATCCACGGCTCGTCTTTATCCTTATTGAGTCTCCCCCCAGTTGTGCTGTGATCGCTCTCTCTTTTAACATGGCCATTATCCATCTCCTAACTGCGGGGTCTATGTCATCCCTCCGTATACATTTCTTTATCGCACCAAAAGTAGCTCTGTCGAATGCTCCCTCTACGTCGAAGAAGCATCCCAGTGCCAACTCCTTGTCTTCTAATGCTCTTTCTATCCTTGTAGTCAGGTTGTGCAGAGCTGTCTCTGTTGATTTACCTTCCATGTAGGCGTGTTGATGCCCGTGTAAGGGTAGTCTACCACCTTGCATGCTTGTCCTTATCTGTGTATCTATGATCTTCTCCAATGCCTTCAAAACGAATGATGAGAGGCTTATGCTTCTGAAGGATTTGGCGTCCTTGTAGTTTTTCTTGCCTGGTTTAGGTAAAAATACCACCTTTACCTCGCTCCAGATTTTCGGGATGTGGCCTAGCACCAGACTTCTTTCATAAATTTCTTTCAGATGGTTCCAGATGTATTTCCACCCCTTTTGTAGTAGTGCGGGTATCACTCCATCTGGTCCTGCCGCTTTGTAGGGGGCGAAGGAGTTTATAGCCCATTCCCCCACTTCATCACTTATCTTGAGGTTCATCGTTTCCCCTGCTTCCCTTATCTCGTTATTATTTTCTACTGCAGCCTCATGTAAGTTGTCCTCCCTGCAATCGGGAAAGTGTATTTTTACCATGTGCTGCAGTACTTCTTTGGGGTCTGTCAGTTCGGTCGATCCTACTATCAGGCTACCCAGTTGGCAGGTTCTCTCGTTCGACAGTACCCTTACTAATCTCGCTGCCTCTGTGTAGCGTTGTATCTCTCCCGTGAATGTTTTCCATCCCTGTGCTCTCAGTTTTTCTCTAGTATTAGTATATTTGTTCCTAATGCTTCTGTACTCGTGCCAGCACTGATCATTGTTCCTTTTCAGAGCTGATCTTAGCGCTTTACGAGATCTCTTCCTCAGTTTCTGTATCTCTTTATTCCACCACGGCTGTCCTTTGTCTCCGTTGCTCGTTTTTTCCGGACACGCCGATAGGTAGGCTTTTGATATGGCCTTGTTCAGATCTTCTGCAGCTCTGTCCAGCTCCTCACTCGTTTCTGGTCTTCTATGGCTCGGTGTCCATTTACTCAGTATATCGTTATATTGCTCCCAATCCGTTTTTCTAGGGTTTCTTATTTTCGTTCTTTCCGTGTAGTAGTCCAGGCCGTACAGTAGTCTTCTGTGGTCCGACATACTGTCCTCCCTGTCCACCCTCCAGTCTCTTACATGTTTGCCTATCCCCCCTGAGGTAATTGTTATATCCAATACCTCCTCTCTAGCCCTGGTTACAAAGGTTGGGGTTGTCCCTGTGTTATGTATGTCCAGGTCATTACTTACAATAAATTCTAGTAGTGCTTCCCCCTTCTTGTTGGTGTCGGTGCTCCCCCACACCTCATGATGTGAGTTTGCATCGCAGCCTACAAGAATGGGTGTTTTCTTACCTTTATATCTTATAATCGTTTCCTCCAATTCTCTAGTTGGCGCGTTGCTTTCACCTGGGATGTAGCATGTTGCCATCGCTGCTTTGATTCTCTCTCCACTCCTTGTCACGAGGTTGATTTCTACCACGACTAGGTCTCTGAAACATATGGTCACAAGGCATCCCATATTTCTTAAGTCTCTACTAACATAAATGCATGCCCTAGGTGGTAACTCACCATTTCTTTCGAAGTGTAGGTCACCCCCCAGGCTTCCCAGGCCTGTGACCTGGTTTTTCCATACATACGGTTCTTGCATCAGGACTATATCAATCTTTTCCCTTACTATGTATTGACATAGTTCCGACATTGCGTCCTTACAATGCTGAAGGTTTACTTGACATATTCTTATTTTTTTGTAGTTTGTGTTGTGTGTGTTGTTGTGTAGTGCTGGTTGTTTGTCTGTGTTGTCCATTGCTGGTTGTGTTTATGTGTAGTGTTGCTGCCCCCCGTTTCCCTAGACTGAGGAGCCCCCCTCGGTTTCCATCCGTGGTGGATGGTCATCGATCGGGGCTGCCCCTGCCTGGTTTCCGGGTTGCAGCGCTGGGTCGCCACAACTGCACTTGCAGCTACAGCTTCCCCTCCCACCCGGGGTCTCTGCCTCCGCATCTTTCCTCCGGGGCTGAGCCCTGACCAATCGCGCCCTGATGCGTGTGGCTTGGAAAAATAGCCATTGGCTAGTCTCCGCACCCCACGCATTCTCTACGCTCTTGGGCACCGAGTAACACACCCGGATACCCGTGGCCAGGTTCTCCCGCCCCACCTGCGTCCACTCTTGGAGTTTCAGCTCCCCCTCCCTGTCCCAGTTTTGGGCTCTCAGGTAGAGGAGCGGATCCTCCAGGAGCTCCTCCGGCGGGCCTGGGATCCAGACATTGACCCGGGTGTTGCTCAACATCCGGGCCTGCAGCCTATGCCCCTGAGGCTCCCCCAGGTCCTTCTCAAGAAGCCACTCCCTCGCCTCTGCCGTGGATGGTGTCACAAGGAAAAATCCCTCTGACACCAATCCCGACATGGCGAACTGGAGTTGCCTCCCTCGAACTCCCTGCTCCTTAATCGCCTCCGTAATGAAACGGCTGACAATTCTCCGGACTTCGGTCCCTAGCGACTCATCCAGCGGTACACCGTCCACGCGGCAGATCGCCACTGCGAGCTCCCGTGTTTCCCTTGCGGTCGCACGGGTGCTCGCGAGCGAGTCACCGCGGTTTGGTCTCTTCGCTGGAGGCCGTGTCGAGGGTCCTTCGTCCGGGTCAGTTGTCTGCCGTTTCAACTTCGGCGCCCTCCCTGGCGGCGGGGGCCTCCCCTTCGCCTGAATGTGGCAAGGGTTTTCTCCCGCCGCCCTCGCTAACCTATGCTGGTTCCTCCTGGCCTGTCTAGCCTTCTTTTTCTCTGCCTTGGTCGGTAGTCGGTACTTATATTAACGTTGCAAACAAGTTTGAATTGTTTATCGATATATTTTGAAACATTTCTTGTGGCATCCCTAAGTGGACGACAGGAGAGAAACGCACACCTCTTGAAAAAAGTATAACTAGATGTCGCTGTGTGTGGGTAGTCCTTAACCTGCTGAACATAGGGACTACTATCTTGGCGCCATCTAGCTCTGAGGAACTAATTAATTACTCGTCGCATAGATGGCAGCTAAGTGACGAGTAAGCGCTACCTTACGTTCAGTGACTGAACTACGATGGAGAAAAAACGATCTTTCAGCATTTTTTAACCTTGAGAACTTAGTATAAAGCTTAATTTTCTGCTACTATCAAAACTATGTTACGGCGTTTTTAGTTCGTAAGCTGTAACCAATTATGAGGAGGTTGTTTTTGTAGTAGTTAATAGAGCGTAAGCGTAAGACGCACACATGTTTAAAAGTGGCGACACCGGGTCTTGTACGAATTGGCGTTCATGACATATCTCCCTTGTTTCTGTGATCTGTGGTCTCAGCTAAACCAGCTGTCATTCATCGGCCAGTTTAAGACTGACATCCGCTATATAAAAGGAGAGGATAACGTTGTCGCTGATGCAATGTCGCGGATTGAAGCCATTTCTTTAGAAGAGGACTATGAAGCTCTCTCTAAATCTCAGCAAGAGGACCCAGAACTCGTCGACCTTCGTCAAGGAGCCTCAAGCCTTCAGCTTTCTCGTATTGCTGTTCCTGGTACTGAGGTCTTCATACTTTGTGACGTTTCTACTGGCAAGCCTCGTCCCTATCTGACCCCTTCGTTTCGTCGCGCGGTGTTTGACAAGTTACATAACTTGAGTCACCCCGGCGTCAGAGCCACCACTCGACTCTTGGTAGGACGCTATGTCTGGCCTTCCATTCGGAAAGACTGTCGCAGGTGGGCACAGTCTTGTCTCGCGTGCCAACGCAGCAAAGTTTCAAGACACACTTCGGCTTCTCTAGGTACAATAGAGCAACCGTCTGGTCGATTCACCCATGTCCATATTGACATAGTTGGCCCTCTGCCCGTCTGCGACGATTTTCGTTATTGTCTCACCGCTATTGACAGGGTTTCTAGATGGCCAGAGGTGTGGCCTATGCGCTCCATCACTGCCGATGAGGTGGCCGATACCTTCGTCCAAGGATGGGTCGCTCGTTTTGGTGTCCCTTCTACCATAACAACTGACCAGGGTACCCAGTTCGAATCCGACCTATTCCGGCGCCTTATGCAAACTTTTGCGACAAAGCGCATTCGGACAACCGCATACCATCCTTGTGCGAACGGAATGATTGAGCGACTCCATCGCCAGTTAAAGGCCGCACTTATGTGCCACTCTGACTCTTGGACACGTGCTCTTCCTCTCGTCCTACTCGGCATCGTACCGCCTACAAGGAAGACTTGAAGGCTACGGCTGCGGAAATCACGTATGGAGAACCTCTGCGTTTACCCGGAGAAATGTTGGTTTCTGATTCTGGCGAAAACCTGCTGGTCGATTCCGCTGATTTCGTCGTCCAACTGCGAAGAAAGATGTCATCACTTCGTCCAGCTCCCGCCTCTCGTCGCTCGACTCCTGTTTTCATCTCAAAGGACTTACCCACCGCATCTCACGTTTTCCTTCGTGACGACACAGTTCGGCGCCCATTGCAACCTCCTTATAACTCAAAATCGTGTGAGTTTAAATCGGTTTTTTTTTATGAAATGAAGAAGACAAACACACAGGCCAACTGATGATAAAAATAGTCTTTGACATTCGTAATCTTAAGACTTAAATCTTGAGACTGATCCTAAGATCGCAAATGCGTTATCAAATGACTAAGATGGAATACCTACCTATGCTAGTAATTTAATTGTCCCCTTACCGGAACACAACAATGCGAACACATGAACATGAACATGAAGTGAAAATCGATGAAATGATGGGTTTATCCTCAGTACACTTATTAGCAAAAACTACATTTAGTTACAAAGTCAGCAATCTACGTTATAGAAGACCTTACGTGAACCTTTAACTATACAGGCAATTTTTTTTTATAACTCGCTATCATTGTTCATATGATCTGAGAATAATATGTTATAAGCTGAGCAATAGGTTTTTATATGAGCCACAAACTCTTGGTAAAGCAAACAATGTAAGCCAGCCTAAAACCGTATAAGTGGCCGAAATCCCAACCCAAGTGGTTAGATCGAAACCTTGTTTATTTGAAAAGGTTCAGCTTAAAATTCATACTTGACCGTAGTATATATGACAAATATTTGATATTAAATGAGGCTTGAATTAAAAAAGGCACTCGTGGGCCACAGAGAGCTTAATGGATTAAGTTATCCGAACACCTAACGAAACTTACTACAAAGGTTCTCAAGTTCGAAGAAAAGCTTAAAGAGATCAGACAAAAGAAATAAGTGTTTGGTATTTTTTGACAGGCTACCAAACTCGCGCGATACGTGAGCCATCCCTCAGGCTAAATAATAAGTCTCTTGTACCAGATGGTTCATGACAACTTGAATTAACGGGTGCACTTCGAACCCACTGGCTAAGGTCATGAACTTAGTCTGGACCGATACAATAATCGACGGCCAAGTTTTGCCTCGAAAAATTAGCAATTATGCTATCCAGGGGTGATACCTCGTTCTAAATTTTAGAAGAAAATCATACTGTAATATAATAAAGCATGGTAACATGTAATTAGCGGTATTTGGATTTGATTTTTGAACCCATCAACTGCCGCTTTATTCGAAAAGTTCGGCTTTACGAGCCTTTTAATGTCATAGAGGGAGGGTAAGTGTCTATGTAAATTGCCGATGTTCTCTAGAGAATGTGTGTGTCGTCGTATTTCAGTGTCTATGAATAAAACGTTAGAATAGTCTAACGTTAGAATAGTCTAGATTATAGTCGTAAGAGTGTGACTAATGTAAATACGAATTCCTTGGGTAAAAAAGCTATATTTAAATAAGAAAAGAAAATTCGAATTGAAATGTATAAATCACGTCGAAACTATTTATATTCAATGAGCTTGTTACGCATGATAAGTTTTACCCATTCAAATTAGAATTCTTGTCAACCCTTTTCCAGATGGTATTTTTATAATTTTACGCGCGGGGCGACTTCGTGCTATTTGACCCTGTCAAATCTAGAACCTTCAATGAGCGACCTTTGCAGACATCTTTTTAGTGTAAAGTACATACATACCTTCACGCCTGTAATCCCAGAGTGGGCTAGGCAGAGCTACAGAATTACAACTTTAAAAAGTGTAAAGTAAAATTAACTCTTTCACGGGTGGTGACGTCTATAGACGTCAAGCAGTATAGCTAATTGATCTCTAATCACGGTACCGTACTCGAAAGGGTTAATCAAACGGTCCCAGCCAACTATAATCGCAGGCCATTTATTTTAACTTCACGCTCAAGTTTTCCAAATAACTAGAAATTTGAGTAAGTCATTATAAGGTAGTTGTTCGAAGATCTTTTGACATCAAAGTATGTTTATCGTTCGATAATTTCATGTATTCGTACGTATTTACCCAACAACTCAATTGTAAAAGAAATGACGAAAAATATTTATTCTTTAAATTGAAACGGAGCTCAACCGCGACACTGTTGCCAGGGTCAATAACAGCTGATTCAAAAGAAAATAACCAAAATTTTGCCAGGCTTTTTCTATTAGGAAGGTTATTGGCTTGGGTCGAGTAGGTGTACTTTAAGTATTAGTAATGTAAGATGATTATTTGTATTCAATCATAAAGGATTTTTTCCAAAATAATCATCAAATAAACAACCTTTTTACTATTATATTCTGTTCGTCTCAGAGATGATTACAAATATTGTGATGAAAAATTTCGTGAAATGATGTCTGCTACCATAAATATATCGTGTATTAGCCGCACTATAAATCTCTGTTATTTAGCGTTATTTATCCGATAGCTATTCACAATATGATTGGTAATGGTTAGATAATTTTGTCCTAGAGGTCATGACAAGAGAGAAAGTAATCTGAGTATATGTATAAGTATAGCTAATTAATTATCTCTTCCTGTATTCTACAATCGGTGACGGTGTGGTTTAACCTCACCTCTTCCAAATTCAAAGGAAATTACAGAATTCGGAACCTCATTAGTTACATACATACATACATAAACTCCCTCCTTCCACTTGGCTCCCATGCCTAAAATCCCATGGGACTACGGTATAATTTTAAATCCTTTTGGTTCCCATGTTTATGGGATTGAAGTTTACTAAGGTTTTTCAAACATACATATAGCAACTTTAATCCTATGAGGATCTTAAGGGATTCTATAATAGTTTTTCCAAAGAGAAGATCCTAACACAGCCAGAATAAGAAAAAGACAAACAACAAAATATGACTAAGATGACAGAGAGTACCAGCGAAAGTGAAAAATGAAGAATGGATGACGAAAGCAGAATGTGACGAAATTAAAAACTTGACATAAAACTAATAGGTCGACCCAAGACGACACCCTTTATTTCACCACTTGTCGGCGTGATCGATATCTTCATGCCAAATTAAGGTCTAATTCTATGGAACTTGCTAACTATGTAAACAAACCGCCATATTGAAATTGTCTCTGAATGATGAATTTACTAGTGATTGGCAATACTCCTTTACTTATGACAAACCATATCGAATAGTAAAATACCGAAAGTAAAAAAACAAGTAGTTACTTATTTGTAATTTGATTCATCACGATCTGAAGAAAAATCGGTACTTGAAGATGATATATCACCAGTATTTATTATAAAAGGTGCCGTTATATCATCTGTGAGTGTGATCAGCGTGAGTTGGGTAATGTGTAGGGGCCTTAATATATCGCCAACTTTAGCCACAACACTACCCTTCATAGACAATTGTAGAATTTAAAAGAAAAAAAAACGTCACTCCATCAGGTCCTAATAACCTAACTTATGAAACCATTTAAACTTTTAATTAAATATCCAAGATAGAGTTATATATTTGGTGATTTTGTATTTTACAGTAACGACCGTTTCAATAGTGTATGTTTTCAATGGTGTTTCATGAGGTGGTGTGAAAATTCAAGGAGAAACAGTGACAAAACCAAGTTTAGGCTTTTGTTTACATAGTTAGCAAGTTCCATAGAAATACACTATACAACTTTCTAGTACAGTCAGCATCATATAGTTAGTTAGGCTCCCAGGCCTATAATCCCATGGGATTGCATTGTAATATTTTGGTCTCTACGCTCCCATGGTATCGAAGAATATATTTTTCTGTCTTTTGAATCCTATAATATCCACGTGCAACTAAGCATTTTTCCTCTTGGCTCCCAAGCAGCCGGTGTTTGGGATCCATAAAAAATATTATTTATGGATCCCAAACACTGGCTGCTTGGGAGCCAAGAGGAAAAATGATAACACCAAACACCATTGAAAACATACACTATTGAAACGGTCGTTACTGTAGCAGACATCATTTCACGAAATTTTTCATCACAATATTTGTAATGGGTCAATTTCAACATTTCTGATTTTTGTCTCATTTCGGTGCAATTTTTAAGTTTTGTGTATTTTTGAACGTTTTTCATTTTAAACTATGCATTGTTATATATTGTAGACGTGGTGTTAAGAGTCACTCAAAATCATATATAGTTTATGAGATATACGAGATAGAATATTTGAGAAAACTATGGAATGATAAATACACACCGAAATGATAAAAAGTATCCACCGAAGTGATAAATACCCACTGGAATGATAGAAACGACCCACGTAAATGAAATCTTATCCACTGGAATGAAAATAAATGAAAAAAGTCAATAATTATCATAATTATCACGTTTATTTGAGTAAAAATTACATTAATGTTATTATTAACTAACATAATTAGAAGTCTTTATTTGAGTAAAAAATAGATTAATGTTATTAATAATTATCATAATTATAAGTCTTTGTTTGAGTAAAAATGACATTTATATTAATGTTTTGAAACAATTCGCTTATAAAATAAACATATATTTTAATTTAAAAAAAAATACTTTACATTTTTTTTATAATGTACCGGACTGATTTATTACTTATTTCTTTAATATGGTTTTCAAAAATATTCTAAATTTTGTGATTTATTTATGATAATAAACTAGTTATAAATTTAAAAAAAATAACAATCTTCTATGTAAATCTAATAGGAACAGTTCGCTGACCAAGCAAAATATAACTCAATAATTCTAATATTACAAATAACCCAGTGGCAATTATATCATTTATCACTGACTTTAGATCACTTAATGCTTAATAATTAGTGCGTCATAAGGACGGCCTCAAAAATATAACATGAAATACCTAAAAAACTCAGTCAAAAATGTAACATAATGAAATTATGATAACAGAGTCTTGCAAGACTAGATGTGAATTTACATATCCCAGATCTTAAAAAAAATACGTAATAATTTAAATTAAATAAATTTTAAGTAAATACTGTAACAGTTAAAATGCAGTCGAGCGTAGAGACCAAAATATTACAATGCAATCCCATGGGATTATAGGCATGGGAGCCAAGTGGAAGGAGGGCATAAACTCACGCCTTCATTCCCAAAGTGGGGTAGGCAGAGCTACGGAATTACCAGCAACTCTAAAACCTCATTAGTTCAAAGCTATAAAAGGGGCGATGTAGGCCTAAAAACCACAGTACACGTGCAGCTATAAAAAGTTTACAGGGGTGAGATAGCTCAAATGGTCGCGCATTATAGCACGTAACTAAGAGGATTCGGGATCGATTTCTGAGTATTGGCTATTACAAATGGGCCCAGAGAGAAAAAGGGGTTAAATCTCCACCATTACCATAATCTATAAGCTTGTTATGGGGTGTTTCATCCTTGTATTTACGGATAGTTAATAGATGAAAACTTATTGTCGGCTTATACGTGCTTGTCTTGTCTAATAATAAGAAAATTATTGTCTGCTGTGTCGCAATACCATGTAATATCAAATAAAAACATTCTGTGTCGTTATGTATTTTTTTTTAAAGATTCTACATCGATATTATGGTCCTTCCACCAAGTAAACTGTTTATCTTTGATACAATTCATAGAACCGAAATGTGGACTCTAATAATTTCACCTGAATGCTATCTTTATACATCCATTCTCATCTGTACTCCTTAATCCATTATGTTATCTTATCCAGTTTCCACTTACCATCAGGTGGCCTGTGTGCTCGTTTGCCATCCTACGATATAAAAAAATAAATAAATGTAAGAATGTTGGTCTTGCATCCATGTTATTTGGATTAATGTCCTCGGACTAAGATTAGTTTAATTAAATATGTCTGGGTAAAATATGAACCGCTATTAATGTTGATGAAAAAAATTCCAGTCTCCCCTCAAAATAAGGCTTAATCCTGTTTATAACTCTGTACTACATACCTGTTTAATATAGGCTTAGCGTTGCACTGCACTCCCTAAATATTAGAGCTATTACAGTTTGTAATAATTACAGCTACTCAGAGAGCAATGGAGTAAGCGAGAACTAGGGGTCTGACTTTTTAGGTACCCTATATTTTAGGCCCCATACTATACTTAGTATACTTACTGCCGCACTCAGAGACGTCAATTAAATTTAATACTGGTTTAGTGACGTGTTGTCTTATCCTATTGCTGTAGCAAAGAAAGTGACAGCAGCAACTTTAATCAAGCATTAAATTTAATTGACGTCTCTGAGTGCGGCACTTTCTCAGTAAGCGATGTCCATCTCTGCGTTAGATGGTCACTTAACCACAAGCCTCTCACTGACCGGCTAGATCAGAGGTGGGCAAAGTGAGCTCTTAGCAGCCAGAGGAGCTCCCCAGGTATACTTTCGAGACGTACTCCTGTGAGTAGAAGTGAGAAGTACGGGTACTGGTCGCTCTGAAAAAGTCAAAGTTTGCCCACCTCGGCTAGATATTAGAACCTAAAAGCATTTTAAATTCCCACAACCGGTGTCTAAGGATTGTATGAATAGTTAGTTATGCTGCTGATGCATGGTCCAGTTAAGAACCTCAACCCGAAAGTTGTCGATGATTCGCCTATGTAGGCATATTTGAGCTGCACTAAATACCACCCAGTTGCTGAAGCGTTCACAAGCTCACAAACATAAAGGTCCATGAAACGGACCGGTCATGCTCGGGTCCCTGTTAGTAACGTGGCACGGATCACAAGCCCATCGGCGATGCGTGAAGTCGGTACCCGAACAGATTTAATGTATTTTCGCAATCTATGTTTGCATGGAGAATTAACAATAAAACATAGGTAAGGTTAGGTGGGGTAAGGGGAACTACTGGGAAAGGGAAACACTAGTTGATATATCAAAAACTATAGACCGCAGAGTTGTGATTACACGATCGATAAAGCAGTAACTGAGATTTATTTACAAAAAAAAAACACAGATAGCGTTATGACAACTGAAACTGCGAGTGTGACAAAAACAATACTTTAGTTGACAAACAACGAAAACACGAGTTCGACGTACCTTATTTAGATACTGATTTATGTTATAAAAAGTCTGGTAACAAGTCTGGAAATGTCAGTAAGTATTGATTTATAGATATATTTTGTTTGTATGCATATAATTTTTTGCTGAATATGCTATAAATATTAAATTTTAATGTGATTCTTAACATAACCTACAAATGCATAAGTGGGGTAAGGGAAACTATCATGACCGGGTTAAGGGGGACATATGTTTCTCTTTCCCGACGTCAGAAGTAACAAACATTTTGAGACAGGCATATTTTATAAAAAGTAGAAATAGTCTCTTGAATCGGTAACTAACTATACATGTTATGATATTTTACACATTGCTTGGGTACCGTAGCAGCTGACCCCTCCATACCGATTATACCCTAAATGGCAAAATAGGTTATTGGTTTGTAAAAAAAAATTGGGAAAAAGTTAAGTTATGGGGAAAAAAATGTTAAGTATTAAACGATTCTATTGGTTATAATTATTGGTTATCTATTAACTATTATTATATGTTATTTATTACTTACTTATATTATGCTATTTTGTATGATGTCAAATGACGGTTGGCGATATGAACATCTTGTTTTAATCACGACTACATTATTTTTGTACAAAAAAATGCCTAGGAACTATGTGAGAACAATTGTATGCCAAAGAAAAGTAATTTAAATACGCTACTTGATTTTAACCCTTACTTAATAAACATTACAATAAAAAATTGCACCTACTTTTTACTTCCTTTGTTTTTAGTTGACTACCCCTGTTCGAAACTCGTACGTTTCCCTTACTCCAAATACCGATTGTGGTAAATATTTTATATTTGTAACCGTATTTCGATAAGTATGAAGTACACATTTAAATAAAGGTGTTTTTAAAAATGTTTTGCGTATGAATAATCCAAACTAGTATTATTAGTTGTAGATTTATTGAGACTGTTTCCCTTACCCCAAAAATAGGGAAAGGGAAACGATAGAACTAGTCTTACGAATAATCATTTTCTGGCGATGTGCATTAGAACTAGCATACAAAGTATTTTGTCCTGGAAATAAGTATGTTTTGTCTTTAGCGAAAAAACTTAGAACCTTTGTAGTATAGAACTCAAAATAAGATAAGAAGAATAAAGTATGTTCCCCTTACCCCACCTGACCTTATTCGATTCTCAGTTATATATATTGATTCAAAGGCCTCTAGCTAGGTAAATTTATATTTTGTCATAAACATCAAAATGGCATGTTTTAAAAAGCTTAGTGTATTGAAAGAACGTTTTGCGAATATAAAAAAAGATAAGCCACACATTTACGAGGGGCGTTCAATAAATTCTCGGTATTGGTATCTTGCAAACATTTTTAGTAAACTTCTTAATACTGGCCGCTAAGAGTCTTTCATCGACAGTAAAAAAAAGTAAATTTGAAGCCCACACGTTCTTTTGTTTTTCTGCTACTGCTGAACAAACGTGACCACCATGAGCGATTTTACAATGATAATTAAATCGGAGCATCGAGCCGTGATAAAATTCTTGACTAAACAGGGTAAAAATCAAAAGTGTTAAAGAAGAAATGGATTTAGTTTACCGTGAGTCCGCTCCTTTATTATCTACTGTCCAAAAGTGGTCAAATGAATTTAAGCGTGGGAGGGAGAGCATAGAAGATGACCCTAGACCTGGTCGGCCTGTTGAAGCTACTTCACCAGAAAACATTCAAAAAGTGGAGAAAATTATACTGGAAGATGGTCGAGTGAAAATTAGGTTTATAGCACAAAAAACCAATATTTCTATTGGTACAATATATGATATTATCCACGATCATCTTAACATGTCCAAAGTTAGTGCAAGATGGGTACCACAAATGTTGACACCGTTTCAGAAGCATACGCGTGTTGCTTGTTGTTCTGACTTCATTGAGCTGTGTGGTGAAAACCCTGATGGTTTGCTCCAAAAAATTGTTACCGGAGATGAAACTTGGGTTCATAATTATGACCCTGAGAGCAAACAAGAGTCGATGCAGTGGCACGTTAAAGGAACACCTCATCCCAAGAAATTCAAAGTCGTCCCTTCAGCTGGCAAGATCATGGCGACAATATTGTGGGATTGTGAAGGGATATTATTAATAGATTATAAAGAAAAGGGTTTAAATATTACAGGAGAGTAATACGCTAACATTTTACGCCAATTACGGGAAGCAATCAAAGAGAAGAGGAGGGGAAAATCGACCAGAGGAGTGCTGCTTCTTCATGACAACGCCCCTGTGCATACTGCTCATGTTGCCAAGGCTGCTGTTCTTGAATCTGGGTTCGAAACACTTACTCACCCGCCGTACAGTCCAGACTTGGCCCCCAGCGACTACTTTTTGTTTCCCAAACTTAAAAAGGATCTTTGTGGACATCGATTTTCTAATGATGAAGCGTTGAAGGCAGCGGTGCTGGAGCATTTTGACACCAAAGACAAAAAATATTTTTATGAGGGGTTAAAAAAACTAATTGACAGATCTTATAAGTGTATAAGCATAGGGGGGGAATATATAGAAAAATAAAAATAAAACACTAATCGTATGCTTTTGTTTTCCTTCTCATACCGAGAATTTATTGAACGCCCCTCGTATGATGAAATAAATTTAACTTTCCTTTTGTGTACTGTAATTTCTTCTCACAAATAACAAACCAAGTGTAGTCTCCTAACATTTCGGCATCCCATTTTGCTTCGAAGTGCTCTTCTATCTGTTCAATGTTCTGATCAATGGGCTTGTTTGTCATTTAATATTAGGGTGATCGAACCAGTAATGGCCAAGGCACCAATAATGGACGTTGATTCTTATTTTACAGAAGATAAGGGTTAATCATTTGTTTTGGAACAATCCATTTAGGACCGTATGAAATTTGAAACAAGAGTGAAGTGTACATCCCTGGTGCCTGTCAGCTATAAGTGTCCATCATTGGTGCCGTCACCCTACGAGATTATATGTTAAATATGTTAAAACTCCAGATTCTCTCAACCAAGCACTAAACAAACTCTCAGAAGCCATTAACAAGGCCTACGAGCGAAGCTGCCCGTTGAAGGAATCTAAAACAAATAACACGACGACGTGGTGGAACAAAAAGCTGGAAAGACTTCGCAGTTCCACACGGCGTATATTCATTCACTGCTCCAGGCCGCACGACTGGGAGAAATACGGTAGAGCTTTGACGGAATATAACAAAGAAATCAGAAAAGCCAGAAGAGCGTCCTGGAGACGATTCTGCGAAGATATCGCCCAAACACATAAAGGAGCGAGAATTCACAGAATACTCGCCAAGACACCCACAAACTATCTCGGCCTACTCAAAAGACCAGATAATCTTTAACTCCTCAGAGTAACCCACTTTCCAGGATCGTACACCTCCGATGACACCCATCGATGCGCCCAGAGAAACCAACCGGATCACAGGGCGCACAGAGCTGATTGGAACAAGGCCACAAACATCTTTAGGCCTAACAACGTTAAATGGGCTATTGAGAAATTCAAGCCATTTAAATCAGCGGGACAGGATGGAATCTTTCCGGCTCTTCTTCAAAAGGGAGATAATATTCTCCTCCCGCATCTGGTTAAAATATCCCGAGCAAGCTTTGCCTGGGGTATAATACCAGAACCATGGACACGAGTCAAGGTACAGTCAGCTGCAGATCGAACCAGACTGGACGACGCATTGGATTTTCAAAAAAAACGGACCCGCGAAAATGTCAGAAAAATGAGATGTAACGGGATGTTTTAAGTATCGGCTTGGATAAAATGTCAAGATGATGTAACTGCATAGAATACCTAAAATATTGAAAAGGTGAAAATATCAGCCGTATCTAAGGATTTAAAATTCCAATAACATTGGATGGGATAGAATGCCTAAAAGTTCTAACCATTCGAGAAAATGAACTTAGTCCCAAGAAGTTAAGGTTCCTAATTGTTTGCCACTTATTAGGCAATTAACAGCACAATATTTGCCTGGTATGACTCTTAGGGCCGTATTAATAAACTCATCTTGGCTGAGATGCCAGTCACAAGATACGTCAAAGTAAACGTCAAACCATAGAACACTGTCATTTTGAACGCATCTTGAGACGAGCATTAGAGTCGAGATCAGTTTATTAATACGGGCCTTTAACCTGGGTAATAAGGGTTCTTCTTTTGCCCCCGCGGCGACTTGAACAGCTACTACCGCGGGGATAATGGCGTTTCCACGTTGAGTGATTTCGCCAGTGTCAAGTATATATATTGTATAAATCAATATAGCAATAAAACAATCCAATCTTCTCTAGGAAGATTGGGGGCAACGTTGTACGGTGATTTGTAGGTCAGAGGTCAAGATAGTTTTAACCTCTGCACCACTGCGAGTCCACTTGAAACGAGAAGAAAGATGCCAGATACACGAAATAAGTCCAAGTCTTCAATCACTGTGCGACACAAAGGCATAAAAAGTACAAATCACTATCAGAAAAGAACTTTGAACACCCAATTACCCAAAAATTAAAGTCTAAAACAAATTACACGTCCGCCATCTTTTAACGTTGCAAATGGCCCCGTAATAAGGGTTAATGTGAAAATGTGACATGAATGACACTGTGGCGACTACAGATAATGTAACGCGCGACGCCGGTGAGAGGCCGTTCAGCAGGATGTTGTCCTGCTCTTGGTCGTTCGGACTTTCGGGCTAGTTCGGTCGGTAGCGAGTCGCCGTCAGTCTTAGACCATACAATACCTGGACTGGCCTTATAGGTTGTATTCGGGTACAATCATGTCTGCCGAGATTTGCGAGGGGTGAACAAATAACACATGCAAAAGATTACTTACAAATGTAAAATCTATCTGTGTCATTACACACGCACATTTTGACAGAAATCTAACACATAATATATTTTTCACCTCAGCAGCTCAAACAAGCAGATTTTGCTGCTTAAAAACAGTGAGCAAAATTCAATTTTGCTGCGAGCGAGAGGCAAAGTAGCTTTTTAATTATTTTTTTTAAATGCCGTGAGCAGTGCTGGGGCTACTCACAACATTCGAAAAAATTGAACTTCACTTTGTTCTTTGGACACTTTTAGGTGACAGGCACCAGTAATGGACACTTCACTCTTAATTAAAATTTCATACGGTCCTAAATTGATTGTTGCAAAACAAATGAATAACCCTTATCTTCTGTAAAATAAGAATCAAGTGTCCATTATAGGTGCCTTGTCCATTACTGGTTCCACCACCCAAAAATGCTTGTGATTGATGCATATGCGATACGGAAAAGTCCTGGGCCGGACGGATTGCACAACTTCTGGATTAAATGGTTCAAAGCCTCACATGATTGTTTAGCAACGCAACTCCAAAATGCCCTTGAAATCGGTTCCTTGCCACCTTTATTAACAACTGGTATCACCTCCATGCTCCACAAGTCTGGTAGTACCGCGGATCCAAAGAACTACCGACCCATTACATGCTTGCCTACCATCTACAAGCTCCTTACATCCATTTTGAGCACAAAATTAAATACACATTTTACTGCAAACAATATTTTGGCCTCTGCTCAAAATGGATGTAAGGTTGGGTCTCGTGGTACTAAGGAGCTCCTCCTCATAGACATGACCATTTGTCAGCAAGTCAGGCGAAGCAAGGTGGCCCTCTCGGCTGCTTGGATTGACTACAAGAAGGCTTATGACTCGGTGCCTCACTCATGGCTCGAAAGGATCTTAGAATTGTATAAAGTTGATACAACTTTGAGGTCCTTTTTAGGTGTGTGTATGAGGCAGTGGGTCACAGTCCTTCGTCAACCAGGTGGTCGAGACATCCCCTCTGATTCGCCTAACTTGATAAGGATTGAAAGAGGCATCTTCCAGGGTGACAGTCTGAGTCCTTTGTGGTTTTGCCTAGCCATGAATCCTCTCAGCTCTTTGCTGAAGGATTCCGGGCTTGGCTATCGACTTCGTAGAGAGGCTGAAGTCATTTCACACTTATTGTTCATGGAGGACCTCAAATTGTTTGCATCGGGGTGCCAAGATCTTATCGCACTATTGAAAATCACACAAGAGTTCAGTAGTGCGATCAAGATGGAATTCGGTGTAGATAAGTGTGCGGTCATGCATGTTCAAAGAGGGAAAGTTGTAAATTCATCTAATTTGCAGCTTTCTGAGACAATGACCCTCAGATCTCTCTCCGAAGTTGAAACCTACAAATATCTTGGTATGTCACAGTCTTTGGGTATTATGGACGGCGATGTCAATCAGTCAGTGAAGGAGCGCTTCTTTTGCCGCTTGACAAAAGTTCTTAACAGTCTTTTGTCGGGTGGCAATAAGGTGCGTGCCTTCAATGGCTGGGTGATGCCGCTGCTCACATACTCCTTTGGCATACTAAGATGGACTCAGACTGAGCTGGACGCCCTGGATAGGAAGGTCCGCCTACTGCTCAAATCACATCGCATGTTGCACCCACGCTCATCTGTCATGAGATTGTACATCCCGAGGAAATGTGGAGGTCGAGGCATTTTAAATGCTAAGAATCTCCATAACCGCGAGGTGTGCAATCTCAGGGATTATTTCCTTGGCAATGAGTGTGGGATGCATCGTGATGTGGTTGCAGTAGACAGGAGCCTCACGCCTCTCTCCTTGGCAAACGAAAACTGGCGTAGACCAACAGTGTTGAGCACTGAAGACCGCAAGAACGTATGGAAGAGCAAGGAGCTACACGGACGCTTCTACCGGGCCCTAACAAGGCCCAACGTAGACTTTTTAGCGTCCGTGAACTGGCTATGGTTTGGTGACCTCTTTGGGGAAACCGAAGGTTTTGCCTGTGCAATTGCTGACGAGGTCATAATGACGAACAATTACCGGAAATATATTCTGAGGGATGGCACGGTCGACATTTGTCGAGCGTGCCGTTGTCCCGGCGAATCCCTCAGACATATAATTTCCGGTTGTTCGCATTTGGCCAACGGCGAGTACTTGCACAGACATAACCTCGTAGCCAGGATCATTCATCAGCAGCTTGCTCTGCAATACGGTCTTATTGAGTCTGAAGTGCCGTACTATAAGTACACACCGGCGCCAGTTCTCGAAAATGGTCGTGCTACGCTCTATTATCACAGACAGGACTATTGTCGCCAATAAACCTGACATCGTGTTGACAGATCGATCTCAACGCCGGGCAGTGCTCGTCGACGTCACCATCCCGCATGATGAGAACCTCGTGAAGGCCGAGAAGGATAAGCTCAGCAAGTACCTTGACTTGGCTCACGAGGTGACCACCATGTGGGATGTTGACTCGACGATCATGGTCCCGATAGTTGTTTCGGCAAACGGTCTTATAGCGAAGAGTCTCGACCAACACCTCAAGAGACTCTCGCTAGATGGCTGGATCAAGGGCCAGATACAGAAGGCAGTACTCCTCGACACGGCACGCATTTGATTTTGTGAGGAGGTTCCTCTCTCTGCAGCCCTAACCACCGGTAGCTTGAGCCCTGCCCCGCTGCTGGCGGCACCCGTAGATTAGGTTTTTTATAATGTTTATTTTTTGTATCGGTATTGTTATTTTACCTTTATATTTGAATATGTAAAAAACCTAATTTATAGAAAATTAAATGAATATCTAAATAATAATTAAAAAAAAAAAAAAAAAAAAACCGCTGACCATGACAGACGTGTGTCAAATTTGTCTAAGGACAAAAATACGACTAGAAAACAAAACAAAACAAGCTTGCTAACGAGTTGGTAAAACAATTGACGGTGTCTGGTTGTTACACGTGCAAAATTTTCTCTTGCCCTTTTTAATTCTTATTTCAGTTGATTCTCTAAGAATTAGTGTAATTATTGTAGTTTTAGTTTTTTATTTTAGTGTGTTTGAGTTGTAGTGTTGTATAGCTGTAATTTGGTAAGTATTGATTGATGTTGGACGAGGAGCCCCCTGATGGGGGCGGTGGGACTTCTGTCCCTGTAGTTGATTTGGGGGAAGTTAGTTCTCGCAAACGAGGTCCTAATGACTCTGGTGTTTTGGACAACAATCATAAAAGGGATGCTAGGATGCCGGCGTCAGCCTCCATCCAGCATACTTTTACGGTTCCGGAGTTTGCTCCTGGTACAAAATTAAAATATGGCTCTGCTGATTCGGGTCCTTTCATTGTCCACGTTACAAAGACAGTGGAGGATGCCTCCATTGGTTCCTCTCTTCGTACTCTGAAATTCGCTCAGCTTGTTCACAGGTACCACATTAAGGGTATTTGTAAAGGTGGAATCAGATCTGGCGGTCGTAGTCGTGTTGTTGTTGAGTTTATTAATGCAGACTCGGCTAATGAGTTCTTGGAGAGTGCTCTGTTCAATGAGAACCCTCAATTTAACCCCATCATTCCAATGTTCAGTATCACAAGGATGGGCCTTGTTCGTGGTATTCCTGTCGACTGGACCCTAGAGGAGCTGGTCAGCTCTATTGACTGCTCCGCAAAAGTTATCAAGGCTCGTAGGCTTAACCGTAAATGTTCACTGGATGGGAAAGTGTCCTGGGTTCCTACCCAAACTGTTTCATTGACCTTTTTGGGGCAGTCTTTGCCCGAAAGAGTTTATTGTTTCCATACCTCTATTCCTGTGGATGTATATCAGCTCCCTTCCATTCAATGTAATAAATGCTGCCGGTTTGGTCATATTAAAGTGAATTGTAGGTCTAACCCCCGCTGTTTTAAATGCGCTCAACCCCATGAAGGTATAGATTGTCTTGTCAGTGCAGAAATGGCTTCTTGTCTATTTTGTTCTGGCATGCATTTTGCCACAAATTCTTCCTGCCCTGAGCACTCTAGGCAGAAAAGTATAAAGTTAGTGATGTCAGAGGAAAACATCCCATACTCTGATGCTGCTCGTCGCTTTCGCCCTGTTCGGCGTTCATTTGCTGATACTACTCGCTCTTCGGTTTCTCCTTCCTTGTTTCCCCTGACTCAAGAATCCTTGGCTCCTTTATCTCCTCCTTCTCCTGTCACTCCATCACGCTCTATTCCTCCGGTTTCTCACAAAAAAACAATCTTTGTTCCTCGTCGCCCTGCCCCAGTTCTGGAGAAGGGCTATGACAAAGCTGCTCACAACGCAATCATTCATTCTCCGAAATCCACTCAATTAAATGGCTGTGCACTCAATGACTCTGAACCTGATTTTACTCCAAATGATAACCTTATTAAGCTGCTTATCAGCACATTAGTGAATCTTCTTTCGAAGTTCTCTGATGCTATACCGAACAATGTCTCAGAACTGCTGAATCAATTGACGTCTGTCCTTATGACCAATAATGGCTTATACAGCCATTCAATGGAATTGTAGAAGCATTCGACATAAAAAACATGAAATCATTCATCTCATTAACAAATTCAATCCCTCAATTCTTGCTATCTCGGAGTCATGGTTAAAGCCTGGGTCCCTTTTTAGGGTTTCAGGTTTCTCATGTCTTCGGGATGACAGTGTTGATGGTTGGAACGGTTGTGCCGTTCTTATTAAACGTTCTCTTCCCTTTTCTTTAGTTCCTATCCCCAATCATTCTTCAGGCATAAATATTGTTGCTGTAAAACTTTTTAATTCTACTTTCATTTCCCTTTATATTCCTCACCCTAATCTCTCGATTATTGCTGAATTAGACTCAATCCTTTCCTCTCTCTCTGGCCCTTTTGTTGTCATGGGGGATTTTAACTGTCATCACACTTTGTGGGGTTCTCATTCCTGCAATTACAATTCATCTCATCTTTTAAATGTCTTTGACAACATTAATTTGTGCCTGTTGAATGATGGATCTCCTACTAGGAGATCATCCCCTTTGCAAAATCCTAGCTCTGTGGATTTAACTCTGACATCACCTTACTTGGCTTCTAGGCTCTCCTGGAGGGTTCTCTCCCATTCTCATGGTAGTGATCATTTTCCTATTCTTATTTCTTTTACCTCTGATGTGTCTGTTCCGTTTTTATCTTCTCCTCCTCTTCTTAAGTATAGAACTGGACAAGCTGACTGGCCTGAATTTTCTTCTTTGGTCTCTAATGAAGTAGCGCTCCTTCCTCCTGTTTCTTCTGATAATTTTCTGGAGTTGTATTTTAAGTTTGTCTCAATTTTAATTCTTTCAGCTAATTCTAATATTCCTACTAAAAGCTCTTCACTTCGCAGGGCTTCTTCTCCTCCGTGGTGGGATGCTGATTGTACTTTAGCTATTAAAAATAGAAATGAGGCTGAAGATGCTTTTGCTGTGGATTTGTCTAATCTGGAAAAATATTTGGAGTTCCAGGCTTCTAATGCTCGTTGTAAGCGTTTGTTATCTTCTAAAAAACGTCTTGGTTGGTCTCGTTTTTGCGAGAACCTGTCTCCTCGTACGCCCTCTTCCTTAGTATGGAAGAACATCAAAAGATTTCGTGGATCTTTGTCTGATTCGAACCCACTGTCTAATGATCCGTCTAGCTGGTTGGAGGGTTTTTTGGATAAATTAGCGCCTGCTTTTGTTCCGCCGGAAGATTGCTTTCCTCCTCCTTCGTCTCCTTTCTCTTCTGACAGTATGGATGATCCCTTTTCTTTTCGGGAAATTTCTACTGTGTTGGATCATCTTCAAGATTCTTCTCCGGGAATAGACGGAATTCCTTATTCTTTCATTAGACGGTGCTCTGACTCTTCTAAAATTTTCTTCCTTTCCCTGTTAAATCATATTTATAATTCCGGCTGCCTCCCTGATTCATGGAAGAACCAAATTATTATTCCCATTGTAAAACCTGGTAAAGATCCCAGTGTCCCCTCCAGTTATAGACCTATTGCTCTTTCATCTGTTCTCTCAAAGATCCTAGAGCATTTAATTAAGAATAGGCTCGAGTGGATTTTAGAAAGTCGAGGAATCCTTTCCAAATCCCAATTTGGGTTTCGTAGAGGCATGGGAACTATGGATAGTTTAAGTATTCTTACGTCCGATGTTCGTTTAGCTTTCTCCAGAGGTCATCACCTTGTTGGTGTTTTTTTAGATATAACTTCTGCCTATGATAATGTTCAGCTTCCGCTTCTCAGGCAAAAAATGCTTCAATTGAGTTTGCCAGTGAAGATGGTTCATGTCATTTGCAATCTTTTCATGGCTCGTTCTATCTCAGTTCGTTTTCAAGGTTCTTTGTTGCCTCCTAGAACCATTTGGAAGGGTCTTCCTCAGGGTTCTGTATTAAGTCCAATTTTATATAGCCTTTATACCGCTGACCTCAGTCAATCAGTAGATTGTTTTTGTAATATTTTGCAATATGCTGATGACATTGCTCTTTACTTTGCCTCCAACTCCATTTCCAAGTGTTCTCAGTCTCTTAACTCCGCTCTAGGTTACTTAAACACGTGGCTCTTAGATCATGGCTTATCTTTGTCTGCCTCTAAGAGTTCGGTTGTGATTTTTACTAGAAAAAGACAGGTTCCTGATATCCGTATCTTTCTTGAGGGGGTATTGCTCCCTGTGTCTAATTCTGTTAAATTTCTAGGTTTAATTTTAGATCATCATTTAACTGGGATTCCTCACTTGAATCACATTAAGGATAAATGTGAGAAAAGCATAAATGTTATGAGAGCTTTATCTGGTGCTTGGTGGGGTGCTCATCCATATTCTCAAAAGCTTTTGTATAATGCGATCATCCGGAGCCACTTTGATTATGGTTCTTTTTTGTTGGAGCCCTGTAGCAAACTTGCTCTGGCATCTTTAGATAGGATTCAGTCGAGGTGTTTGCGTATAATTTCTGGAGCTATGAAATCTTCTCCCATCAACGCTCTCCAGATAGAATGTTTGGAGCCTCCTTTAAAGCTTCGCAGACAATTCCTTTCTGATCGCTTTTTCTTCAGAGCTGTGCAGTCGTCTGATCACCCTTTATTGTGTCGCCTTAATCGTCTTTCTGATGTCATGCCCTCCTCTAAGTACTGGTCTCACAAGGAGACTCCTTGCCTAATTAAAAGTTTTCGTAAATTCTGTAATGGTCCCCCGGTGGTCCAGTCTGTTGGCAACCCTTTATTTAGTTTTAGCTTTGATTCTATCCTGTTTCATCCTAGAATTGATTTTTGTTTTGGCATTAAAAAGAATGATATTGAAGCCAATCGGGTTTTCAATAAAATATTATTTGAAAAATGGGATGGGTGGATTCCTGTTTTCACTGATGCTTCCAAGCTCTCTTCAGATGGCTGTGTGGGTTCAGCTGTCTGGATTCCACGGTATAATGTTGTTTTAAACTTTAAGTCTCCCCCTCAATCTTCTGTTTACTCTGGAGAGGCTATTGCCATTTTTGAAGCTGTCTCTTACATAGAATCACACAAAATGTCAAAATCTATTGTTTTCTCAGATTCTTTGAGTTGTCTCCAGGCCTTGGATAAGGTTCCCCTGCGATCAAGGGATAATCTCTTAATTAATCTTAAGTCGAGAGAGGTTCTCCATCGCTGTCATACTCTTGGCATTGATGTGGTTTTGGCTTGGATCCCTGGGCATGCAGGCATTACAGGCAATGAACGGGTTGATTTTTTCGCGAAGCAAGCGATAGATATTGGTTGCACCTCCCACTCGGAATGTTTTAGTCAAGACTTGCGTGCTACTTCGAGGTCCCATCTGGTTGATCACTGGACTGACTTATGGAATTGTTCTCGTCTCTCCAAGGGTAGACATTATGGTGGCATTCAACCAAGTCTACCTGTAAAACCTTGGTTTTTTAAATTTAATAAAATTAACAAGTCTGCCACCTCCACTATAATTCGACTGCGACTTGGTCATATTTGTTCGCCCCATTTTCTGGCGAAGATCCGAGTTCGGGATCATTCTCTGTGCGAGTGTGGTCTTGAGGAGGGAACCCCAGATCACATTTTTTTCAATTGCCCTAATATTCCTGTTTCTTTATATAACTTTCTTCCTGATTACATCTTTCGCCCAGCTAGTCTTAGTTATGTCCTCACTTTTGTAAATACTTCATTTGTATATATTTTAGCTAAGTATATTAATGATTTTAATATTAAGTTGTAAATTGCCTTATAGATTTGGTATTGTAGTTGTAGTTAATGTACATAATTTGTTTTATTTTTAGATTCCCCAACTGATGATTCAGCACCTGTTTCTGGAAAAGTATTTTCACCGATCACGTGTAACTTCCAACCTTGACACTGGCAGAATTGTCCCACTGGACAGTAGCCATAAATCAAAGAATTGATTGATTGAAAATACGACTAAAAATGTTTTAAAACATTTTCAAACTCATTTTCAAATGTTAACAAGATCTAGAACACGACGTCAAGCGTCAATACACCTAACGCACGCCCTCCACCCTTGCCCGCCTCGTCTAGCTCCTCGCCATCGTCGTCGGATGATGAGTTTGCCACTGCACCCGACACCAGCGAGTCGAGCGACGAGCGCGGGCCGCCGCCTCCGCCGCCGCGACCACCTGCGCGACGCGGGCGACCACCGCTGCCGGCACGCTTGGGGCCTGCGGGGCATCCTGCTCCGAGCATGGCTCCCGCTACCGGTGGTTTAGTGCGTCGCATGCGATGGTCAATATCGAACAATGAAAATTGCATGCGAGCGTATTACGGGGCTACAGAGGGAGGAACTAACCTCACTGCGTACCGTGATCGAATGTTGCTTCTGTTTCAGACCCTTGAACCAGCCATCATCGTTACCGCCCAACGACTTTCGGACCAAGTGCGGGCCATTCAGCGGCTTCGGCGGCTGGATCAGTCTGTACTTGATCGTCTACGCCTGGAAGCGCTACCTATTCGCTCGACCTCTGCTTCGTCACGGGATCCTCCTGCTGCGTTATTGGCTTCGATGCCAGTCGCCCAATACGCACTGATGCCAGTGCAGGATGATCCCGTTATCGATGTTGAGGATTGTGCGAATATAAGCGTAACTAGCCAGGTAAATGAGCAATTGAGGAGGGCTTTGGAAGACGCGATCGCGCAGTATTGGTCCACACCCAATTCTAGGCCTCGTCTACCACGCTTGCCTGCCTGTAAACGAAATTTTGCGCTTATGGGAGCCCTAAACGCCTTGCTGGCGCCATATTTACAAGCCAGCGAGGATATAATCGATACCCACTCAATTTTGTACTGCGGGGGGTATAGCTGCGTGCCGCGTAGCTCGAGTCAAGTTTTCGGACACTGACCGAGCTCCGCGCGCTCGTGGGTCTGTCCCCGATTGGCAAGTGCGAATTGAGCGGCGTATTGATAAATTTAGGACTCTCATAGCGAAGCTAATCTGCTTCAGGGGAGGCAATCAACGCCCCCGAGTCATGCGTTTCGTGAACCAAGCCTTTGCTGGGACCGGAATAAGGTCCCAACATTATATGGCTTGTGTCACGGAACGTATCGACTTCCTGAAGCAGAAGGTTTACGCGTGGGCAAGCCGTATTCGTCGCTATAGAGAACGTGTGAATAGATACCAGCAAAATCGCCTCTTCCAAAGTGATCAGAGGAAGGTGTACCGAAAGTGGGAAGGAACTGATCAAGGTGTGAGCGACGGACACCTTCCAGATCCTGCTGCTATGATTAATTTCTGGCGCAATATCTGGTCGGTGCCGGTCGTGCACACTGAAGGAGATTGGATACGTGCTGTTGAGCGCACGTGTGAGGCTATTGAACCAATGGGGCCTATTACCATCTGTCCCGAAGATGTAAGTTGTGCAATTCGAATGGCTCAGAACTGGAAAAGTCCTGGGCCGGACGGATTGCACAATTTCTGGATTAAATGGTTCAAAGCCTCACATGAGTGTTTGGCAGCACAACTCCAAAATGCCCTTGAAATCGGTTTCTTGCCACCTTTATTAACACGTTCGCTGCGGGGCTCAACTTGAAAGACTTTTGGCTGGTGCGGTTGAGATCGAATCAGCCCAAACTGGAACTCTTTTACAGTGCGGGTGAGGCCGAATCGCTCTCAAATTTCAGTAGTTACTTAGATCCTTCATAACTTTGCCAAGAATAGGACCAGGGTTTTTTTTTTGTGTTGTAGTCATTGCTCAGTAAATATTTTAAATACACTTAGCTTCGCAATTGGTTCTGACCTCTGGCTTAAGAAAAAATACCTAAAGAATTTTTGAGATCTTTTAGACCTCAAATCGCACTAAATTTTATCTGAGACTAGAGCAGGGAATGGCACTTATAGGTAAATTATCGATAAAAGAATGATCATCTTATCGAACATCTTTAAAGGCGTTTAATTGTGTTATAACAAATATTTGTTCCTGGGTCATGGTTGCTTATCTATATAAGTATTTATTTATCTATACATACGTTTGTTAATTGCCGCTTAGTAGCAATAGTACAAGCTTTGTTTAGTTTAGAGGTAGGTTTGTATAAATGCTCTATCAGGAAGAAAATAAATTTTGGTTTATGTAAATAAAACCCATTCATTTATAACATTATACAGTGCAGATAGTTATATGTATGATAAATATCTTGTGTCCAGATTTACTTGTGTAGAGTAAATTTTGTTTCTTTATAATAATGAGAAAATTATTCGGATTAATAATTTTCTATCTTGTAAGCGTTATTTAAAATAATAATATTCCTTTTGAAATTCTACCTTACAATACATACCTACCAAAAAAAAATAGACCAAGAATAGTTTTATAGCATGTCACAATTTGGTTAATTTAGATCCCTACAAATGTAGCCAAAAGTATTTTTTTTAAGATCTTGTTTGTATTTATTTCAGACCTTGGTCAAGTTTATAGACAACCCCATTTTAGAATTTATGAAAGCCTATTTTAACTTTTTTATCCGCCAATAATTTGTTGCCTTAGAAGAAATTCAATTGCCACAAAAGAAAATCACTGCCAGATAAAATTTAAATAAAACCTCAAAACTCATTAAAAAGCCGCCGCTTTCTAGTTTCTAGTTAAGATGCTACCTCAAATTAGTCGCCTAAGTAGATTATTTACTATCCATTTTCAGTTATTTTAAGACCCGGAATGGTATCAATTTGTCGCCGCGTTAAATACATGCCTTTATAAAACACACTACACATAAAATAACAACACAATAACAACACAATTATTCACATTTATAAACAATAATTATCTAGCAAACACTATCGATCGGTTACGATCACTTACGTATTCAATACCTACTAAAAATATTTACGTAAAACACGCGTGGTGTAGCATCGATAACTAGCACCGCACTGACGTCAAGCTGTCGACTCCCGCGTCGCCCGCCCCCCGCTCTGTGCGGCGTTGAGGTCAACTTCCTTGAGGCTAAATAAACCTCAACCCGCACTGTGTGAAAAAAAATATGCCCAGTGCGTTTGAGGCTTATTTAGACCTCAAACCTTTTTTCTGTATAAAAGAGTCAGCGTTTGAGAAACATAAAGAAATGTATATTTGACTTTATCATACGCCTTGTAAGTAAGCGGCAACAGCTCCCGCACGAGAGAGATATCACAACTTTTAGCCCCGCACCGACGTAATGTCGAGCTTGAGGCGGTTTTACCTCAACCCGCAGTGAACGTGTTAACAACTGGTGTCACCTCCATGCTCCACAAGTCCGGTAGTACCGCGGATCCAAAGAATTACCGACCCATTACATGCTTGCCTACCATCTACAAGCTCCTTACATCCATTTTGAGCACAAAATTAACCTTTTCAACGCCATTGACGGATATATCCGCACCACTGGTTCAACGCCATCGACGTATATATCCGTCATATAGGTCGTGTGAGAATAATAACGAATTTTGGATAATTCAAAGAGTGTTTAAAGGTATTTCTTTTCTTAAACTATACTCAGAGAAATATACTTCCTGCTTATAATTAATAATTATTATATCAATGCATTTTTATTAAGAAATATATGTATTACAAAAAAGCATTAATTCAGTATAATTCAGGTCGATTTCCTACGCCATTGACGCTTTATTCCGTCGATAGTGAGGTGGTGAATCGAATTCGTCATTTATTCTAGCTATGATACAACATTTATATTTATATTAAAAACTAAAATAATACACGTCATTTTACAGAATTTGTAAACTTTTTAATAATTAATACTCAAATGCATTCAAACTACACCATAATACAGCCGCCATTTTCAAGACATTCATTTAAAAACATAATTTGAAAATGGAACTCTCGATATATAAAATATTGATTTTAGTCAACAAGACGCGTCCCTATCTTCTGACTTTAAATAAGGAAAACGCAAGATTCCTACGCCATTGACTGATAAATACGTCAGCTTATGACGTAATAGCAATGTTTAGTGTTTAACGTAGATACAACATTAATTGTGAAGAGTGAATACGAATTTTAGAAAGTCCTGTTCCTGATGATTTACTAAACTAACAGCCGAACCCTATTGTCAAACCGCGGACGGGTAGCCTTACTTCGTATTAAAATTTTACATATTTTGAATGGGCAAATGTCAAATTTCACCCCGAAGTAAGCCTTATCTATACGAGGTTTGACTTTAGGTTTCGGCCGTAAGTCAATTTATAGAAAACTGTCATTTAGACATGTCTAAGGCGTGTCTAAGAAGTGTTTAAGTTTTTTATGGTAAGACCGTAAATTCATACTGAGGTTGCAATATTTTTCAATTTTCTAAACTAAAGACAAATCATTTCACAATGACCATTAAAAAGTTCTTTGAAATAGAAAGAAAATCTCGGAAACTTCTTAAATGAACAGTAAGGTACGTGTGACGTCATAAGTAGGTTAATTATTTCATACAACTCCATATACAGGGTGTCCGGTAAATAGTGGACTATCTTATTTTGGACTATCTTGTTTTTGATTTTTTGATTTTTGATTTTTTGATTTTTGATTTTTTTCTTACAGGGCTGGATAGCTCAGCTCAAGAGTGGCCAAAATATGATAAATTATGTTTAGTAAAAGTCGCACCAAAAACGAGATAACTCAACTCTTAATTTTTTTGGAAATGCGGTATCCTGGTTCGCCATTTTCGATGCCGCGGCCACATTTATTAGAATTTTTCAGTTTCTGTGAAAGATAGCTGTTTAAATTTGCTATAACACACTATCAACGGAATTAAAAAAAACTCAGCAGTTTTTTTAATTTTTTAAGTCAAATTTAAAGTTTAGGAATCTGAGTTTAACTTGCGGCAAGTTTACCATAACACGGTGTAAAAAAAATGTACCAAGACAGACTTGTAGTGCTGCTTTCCTAAAAATTGGCCTGGTTAATAGAGATTCTAAAATGATATAACAATTGAGTTTATTGATTACAGGAGCGGAGTTATTATTAAGTTTATCCAACAAAGACTGAATTTTATCAAACTAGCGAATTTAATAAACGACTTTTGCTTCCGTTTAAAATCAGGTTAGCTGGTTCTAAATGTTTTAAAAGACAGTTTACATTAATGTGAAATACAACGACACTACGACACTACGAATTGCTTGCCGCCAGCCCTAATGCAGGCTCGGCAGCGTTTCATGAAAGACCTCTTGAGTTCGGAGGCATATCGTCGCTCACCAATTTGTCGGCTAGCTTCTGCGACGCGGCTGCTTCCAAAGAGGCAATAGGTTTGCCGTACACTCTTTCTTTTAAACAACCCCAATAAAAATAGTCTAGAGGGTTCAAATCCGGTGAACGAGGAGCCAAAAAAATTGGCCCTGAACGACCAATCCACCGGTTAGGATATGATTGGTCCAAGAACGTTCGCACTGGTAATGCATAGTGGGCTGGACAGCCATCATATTGTAGCCACATGGTTCTTCTCAGCTCTAAGGGCGTATCTTCCAATAGTATCGGAAGCGACTTTTGAAGAAACTGCAGGTAACCTCTTCCGTTTAAGTTTCCTTGCAGCTCGAATGGTCCAATGATATTGCCGCACAAAATGCACGTCCAGTAATTGATTTTGAATTGATACTGGCTTCGGTCTTCTCGTATTACGTGGGGATTGTGGTCACGCACCTCCCAATACTGTAGATAGTGGAGGTTAAGATAACCATCTCTACGACATGTGGATTCATCGCTCCAAAGGATATTGTTAAAAAAAATTGAATCTTCACTGATATTTTGCAACATCGTTTGACAAAATGTTATTCTTAGTGCGTAATCTCTCGGCAATAGAGTTTGAACACGAGTCACATGAAATGGGTAAAACTCGTGTTTTTGTAAAATAGAATGGACAGTAGATTTTCCTATCCCCGTACGTTCGGCTATAGCCCTTACAGACGTTGTTGGATCGGCGTCTCGTTCGGTCAGTACAATTTCGTCGTACTCATTTTGAGGTCTTGCTTCACTGCGGCTAGTTGCACAATGACCAGGTATTCTTCCTTCGCTATACGCGATGTGAACCCGAGAAAAAATACGACGATCTGGATGGCATGCGTAACCTTTCTGCGTAAAGTGCAGCAGCTTCATTGCCATTTCCTCTACACTCGCCGTAAATAAAATGCAAATTTGCAGACTCTGCCGATGAGTATGGCCCTCGACACATTTTTTTTCAATGTGATACAATAAGATAGTTTAATTTTGCTTTCAACTTCATTGAATTGTTGACAAGAAAACAAAAAACTAACGATGTAATTGTCTAATTAATTAAATCTGGAATTGAAAGTTTGGTGACCAGTATTACTAACAACAATTAATCAGATTGGAGTTTATGTGAAAATTACCTATTTGGAAGCTAGCCGACAAATTGGTGAGCGACTCCGAATCTCCGAACTCAAGAGATCGTTCATGAAACGCTGCCGAGCCTGCATTAGGGCTGGCGGCAAGCAATTCGAACACTTGCTTTAAATTTAAGAAAATGTATGTTATTACCTTTTATCGTAGTGTCGTTGTATTTCACATTAATGTAAACTGTCTTTTGAAATATTTAGAACCAGCTACCTAACCTGATTTTAAACGGAAGCAAAAGTCGTTTATTAAATTCGCTAGTTTGATAAAATTCAGTCTTTGTTGGACAAACTTAATAATAACTTCGCTCCTGTAATCAATAAACTCAATTGTTATATCATTTTAGAATTTCCATTAACCAGGCCAATTTTTAGGAAAGCAGCACTACAAGTCTTAGTACATTTTTTTTACACCGTGTTATGTTAAACTTGCCGCAAGTTAAACTCAGATTCCTAAACTTTAAATTTGATTTGAAAAATTAAAAAAACTGCTAAGCTTTTATTAATTCCGTTGATAGGGTCTTATAGCAAATTTAAACAGCTATCTTTCACCGCAAACGAAACTGAAAAATTCTAATAAATGTGTCCGCGGCATCGAAAATGGTGAACCAGGGTACCGCATTTCCAAAATTTTTAAAAGTTGAGTTGTCTCGTTTTTGGTGCGAGTTTTACTAAATATAATTTATCATATTTTGGCCACTCCTGAGCTGAGCTATCCAGCCCTGTAAGATAGTCCACTATTTACCGGACATCCTGTATAAGGCTATCTTGTTGACACTTCTTAAAATGTATCACCTTTTAACTTGGTAAAATGCTAGACGTCTGACAGCTGTCTGTCATCTAGCCCATTTCTCGACTAATCTCTACTTCCTCTGTGCCCAATTGCCAAACACGAAGCAGGTCAAGTTAAAAGAAAATAGGTTCCGTTTCTTTTAAAGTCATTAAATCGGTACGACCAACATTGTTTATTGTATTTTATTTAAATAAATATTTATACGAGCTGTGTGGGTAGGCCTCCAACAAGATGGAGTGACGACCTTGTAAGGATCGCGGGAAAGCGGTGGATGAGAAAAGCACAAGACCGGTCTGAGTGGAGAGCCTTGGGGGAGGCCTATGTCCAGCAGTGGACGTCTTTCGGCTGACATGATGATGATGATGATGAAATATTTATAAAACTGAAACGAAACCGATTGCAACTTGTCCTGCTTCTAAATAATAAAAATATCGATAAATACGATTCCATCCCTAGCCTGTTATTTGTTTTATTGCTAATGCCGGGCTCGGCGTGTGAGTGACTACTTTTGTATTTGACATGGCGCTGAAAAGGTTAAATGCACATTTTATTGCAAACAATATTTTGGCCTCTGCTCAAAATGGATGTAAGGTTGGGTCCCGTGGTACTAAGGAGCTCCTCCTCATAGACATGACCATTTGTCAGCAAGTTAGGCGAAACAAGGCGGCCCTCTCGGCTGCTTGGATTGACTACAAGAAGGCTTATGACTCGGTGCCTCACTCATGGCTTGAAAGGATCTTAGAGTTGTATAAAGTTGATACAACTTTGAGGTCCTTTTTAGGTGTGTGTATGAGGCAGTGGGTCACAGTCCTTCATCAACCAGGTGGTCGAGACATCCCCTCTGATTCGCCTAACTTGATAAGGATTGAAAGAGGCATCTTCCAGGGTGACAGTCTGAGTCCTTTGTGGTTTTGCCTAGCCATGAATCCTCTCAGCTCTTTGCTGAAGGATTCCGGGCTTGGCTATCGACTTCGTAGAGAGGCTGAAGTCATTTCACACTTATTGTTCATGGAGGACCTCAAATTGTTTGCATCGGGGTGCCAAGATCTTATCGCACTATTGAAAATCACATAAGAGTTCAGTAGTGCGATCAAGATGGAATTCGGTGTAGATAAGTGTGCGGTCATGCATGTTCAAAGAGGGAAAGTTGTAAATTCATCTAATTTGCAGCTTTCTGAGACAATGACCCTCAGATCTCTCTCCGAAGTTGAAACCTACAAATATCTTGGTATGTCACAGTCTTTGGGTATTATGGACGGCGATGTCAAGCAGTCAGTGAAGGAGCGCTTCTTTTGCCGCTTGACAAAAGTTCTTAACAGTCTTTTGTCGGGTGGCAATAAGGTGCGTGCCTTCAATGGCTGGGTGATGCCGCTGCTCACATACTCCTTTGGCATACTAAGATGGACTCAGACTGAGCTGGACGCCCTGGATAGGAAGGTCCGCCTACTGCTCAAATCACATCGCATGTTGCACCCACGCTCATCTATCATGAGATTGTACATCCCGAGGAAATGTGGAGGTCGAGGCATTTTAAATGCTAAGAATCTCCATAACCGCGAGGTGTGCAATCTCAGGGATTATTTCCTTGGCAATGAGTGTGGGATGCATCGTGATGTGGTTGCAGTAGACAGGAGCCTCACGCCTCTCTCCTTGGCAAACGAAAACTGGCGTAGACCAACAGTGTTGAGCACTGAAGACCGCAAGAACGTATGGAAGAGCAAGGAGCTACACGGACGCTTCTACCGGGCCCTAACAAGGCCCGACGTAGACTTTTTAGCGTCCGTGAACTGGCTACGGTTTGGTGACCTCTTTGGGGAAACCGAAGGTTTTGCCTGTGCAATTGCTGACGAGGTCATAATGACGAACAATTACCGGAAATATATTCTGAGGGATGGCATGGTCGACATTTGTCGAGCGTGCCGTTGTCCCGGCGAATCCCTCAGACATATAATTTCCGGTTGTTCGCATTTGGCCAACGGCGAGTACTTGCACAGACATAACCTCGTAGCCAGGATCATTCATCAGCAGCTTGCTCTGCAATACGGTCTTGTTGAGTCTGAAGTGCCGTACTATAAGTACACACCGGCGCCAGTTCTCGAAAATGGTCGTGCTACGCTCTATTATCACAGACAGGACTATTGTCGCCAATAAACCTGACATCGTGTTGACAGATCGATCTCAACGCCGGGCAGTGCTCGTCGACGTCACCATCCCGCATGATGAGAACCTCGTGAAGGCCGAGAAGGATAAGCTCAGCAAGTACCTTGACTTGGCTCACGAGGTGACCACCATGTGGGATGTTGACTCGACGATCATGGTCCCGATAGTTGTTTCTGCAAACGGTCTTATAGCGAAGAGTCTCGACCAACACCTCAAGAGACTCTCGCTAGATGGCTGGATCAAGGGCCAGATACAGAAGGCAGTACTCCTCGACACGGCACGCATTGTGAGGAGGTTCCTCTCTCTGCAGCCCTAACCACCGGTAGCTTGAGCCCTGCCCCGCTGCTGGCGGCACCCGTAGATTAGGTTTTTTATAATGTTTATTTTTTGTATCGGTATCGTTATTTTACCTTTATATTTGAATATGTAAAAAACCTAATTTATAGAAAATTAAATGAATATCTAAATAATAATAATAATAATAATCTTTATTTCAGAGTACCAGGACTCCATAGTTTTTGTTAGTTACATCCTACAGCTATATTAGTTACACACATAAAACAACATTAAATAAAATAAAACAACTACAATCATACTTAGTCTAGATCACGTGCTACCCCTTTAATCTGCTCAACCCAGTAGTGCTTGAATATAGAGCAGTTATATTTTTGAGCAATGACGCTTAGAATGCCGTTGGTGCTTTTCCTGATTCGTCCCAACAGAGATGCAATCCTCTTTCTTAGAATTGCTGGGAACCAATCGGTTCGGGCTTCGCAAAACATACCAGAGGCACTGCATCTCCTGGACAAGCCCAACAGCATTCTAAACGCATGTATTGAACTTTCAGAGCGCTGATTGCTCGTTTCGTATAACGCACCCACAGGCTGCTCGACAACAAACAAAAACAAACAAGATACTAAAAGTACTGATGGGTGGGGGCGAAGCTAACGGGGGGAGGGGGGTGTAAAGGTCCCTTATTTTAGTTTTTTACAAAAAAACTCGTAAACTGTGGCCTCTAGCAAAAAATGGTTTGAAACACAAATAATTTACGTAAAATTTTCTACAAAAAAGATAAACACATTTTTTCTCTGGGATCAATATTTCATGAGATATGGAGGGAAGTAGATGACCAATAAAGAAATAAATACATTTATTTCAGTACGGCACGTATTATTCCTAAAGATAAAATTCCTAATTATCGTCTAAATCTAAAATATTGTCATAGTATTATTATTATTTTATTATACTCAATTATTGTTAAAAAATTATAAGAATTAACATTATTAACCTCCTTCAATCACTCTACGATGTATTGCCAGTAGAAAACAACGTTGCTCTTGATCTGCATCAAAGCTTCAAAGTGGTTGATGGTGGTTTTCTGCTGCACCGTATGAAATGGAAACAGTCCGCCAGCGTTTCTTCGATTTGCCATCAGTATATTACTTATGAACAGAAACATTACGGTCCAAATTGTATACAGATTTTTGATGGTTATGGTGATGTCGACAGTACTAAACGAGCAGAGCAGAAGCGACGTCGTCTGACAAAAACTTCGGTCGACGTAAATTTTAACGAACATACAATCATCACCGTTCAACAGGAGCATTTCTTCGCTAATGAAAACAATAAAACAAGGCTGATTCAGTTCCTTACCGAGAAGATGACAGTAGCAGGAATTGAAACAACCATTGCAACAGGAGATGCTGACGGCACTATTGTCAGGTGCGGGTTGGAGAAAGCTGCCTTACATCCAACTGTTACTGGACTTGATAGTCCTCCTCATAGGATTGGCCCCAACACATATCAGTGTTGTTTTTGAAGCCAGGGCGTGGGAAGGTTGAGGACAAATTGTTTCCAGTGCAACAACTTCAACAGCTTCCTTTTGCAAAGACAATTCTCCTTCTCCACAGCTTCTCCGGATGTGACACCACCTCAGCGATCCATGGAAAAAGCAAAGTGGGAATGGCGAAATTGTTCACTGCTAAATCAGACCTGATCCAAAAGATATCCGATATTTTCAGTGGGCCCTCGTCACCAGAAAGTATTGAACTGGCCGGCGAGAAGCTGTTTTTGTCGATTTACCAAGCACCTATCGAGGTAAAAAACCTCAACAAATACCGCTTTTCAGTTTTTTTAAGAGCATCGATGAGACCAAAATCAGGTCTGGCCACTCTTCCTCCTACTAGAGGAGCTTCGAAGCAGCACTCGTTCAGAGTTTATCTACAGGTATCTTTAATTACACAAGTTGTGTATTATTTTGTCTTTAAAATGCAAATATCTATATAACCTACACTTACATTGAACTTATTACTATTACAGATACAACAATAGCTCGGCAACCCCCTACAACCAACTCAATGGGGATGGGCCAGAGGAGATGATGGCACCCTAAAGCCAGTGACAACCAACGACCCAGTGTAAGACTGGGTGTGGGATGCGATGTGGCTGCCGGAAAGCTTGAATTCCCTGCTCCAGTGTCTGCGGTGTATGCTCCGGCTCATGCACTAACGGAGCTCCCATCGAAGACACCGCTGATGACGATGATTATGCTAATATTTTAGATTTAGAAGATAATTAGGAATTTTATCTTTAGGATTATACGTACCGTACTTAAATAAATGTGTTTATTTCTTAATTGGTTATCTACTTTCCTCCATATCTCATGAAATATTGATCCCAGAAAAAAATGTTTATATCTTTTTTGTAGAAAATTTTACGTACATTATTTGTGTTTCAGACCATTTTTAGCTATAGGCCACAGTTTACGAGTTTTTTGCTAAAAACTAAAAAAAGGGACCTTTACACCCCCCTCCCCCCTTTAGCTTCACCCCCACCCACCAGTACTTTTAGTATGTGGTTTAAAACACCATTGCCTACAACTATGGCAAAATTCGCTTATACACGAGTTTTTTCCACTGAGTTTCCTTCGTTTGGTGGACTACAAAGAATTAGTACATTCAAGCGTCGAAATAAACACAAGAGAAGATTTTTTTTATTTTTTTTTATTTTTTATATATATATCTGCGATCAGTCGCAAGACTATAAGCTGATTTGTTGAAGCAATCTGTCGTTAAGGCGAAGAGGCCAGCGCCTCTCCTAACCGCTTACACAACATCCTTCCTTTTTAGTCTCTTTTCACTGACGGAAGGATCTAGGAGGTGTGTAGCTAATGGATTGGGATGGGTAGATAGGCGCTGAATATATGCGGTCCGGTATCTCTCTATTTCGGTCTCGATTGTTGGAACATTGAGGTAATCGTGTATCTCGTCATTTCTTGAGAACCAGGGGGCCTTAGATATAGTACGGAGAATAATGTTCTGTGTACGCGTTGTAAGCAAAGTACAGGGTTGGGCAGATTAAGTGTCCTAGTTAAAAAGAGCCATAAAATTAAAACAAGACAGTTTTTTTTAAAATTTATCACGTTTTTATTTTTAGCGTACTCTATACTTAAAAAAACTAATTCATAAGTTCAAATCGCTCGCCATCAGCTTTAATAACTTAACGCATTCTTCCATAGAATGCATTGCACGCGGCACGCACTACCTCGTCTGGTATTTCATCCCATATCTTGACTAATCGATGCTTGAATGAGTTTAGGTTCATGCCCTGTGTGCTCCCAATCTTGCTCAGCATGTAACCCATATCGAAAAGTCCAAAGCATTCAAATCCGGCGATGATACAGGCAATTCTTGCCAAGGTATAAAATCTGTCAAATTTGTTCTACACCAATCTTGAGTGCGTTTAGCTTTGTGAGATGGGGCACTATCTTGTTGGAAGCAGTAATAGTCGTTTCCATATAATTTTTGAGCATTTTCTAGCAAATGACCCTGTAACACGTTCTGCGGGCCGATTATGGTGACACTTATCCACGCGATAAAACGTTTTTATCACAAGCTCATCGACATAATATCATTGTCGACGTAGGCTAACATGGTGGCATCGGTTACATTGTCTTATCCACTTTTGACAACGATAAATGACAATCGTCACATTTTATCGATTTTGCTTAACATGGTCGCCACTTTGTATCCACTTTTGACATCTTATTTAGATAATCTTATACAAGTGCCGTCTTGGTGACGACAAGACATTTAATTTGGAAAATTACTCAAATTCATCTAAAATTGAAGCGTAAGTATCTGTTTTATAATATTTTTACTTATTAAAAACGACTTAGTTACTTATAACAAAGGCGTTTTACATTATAATTGTTATAATTGGTAAACTTTTTTTGTAGAATGTCTCGATACTACTACTTAAACTACTTTAGTCTCACGTCACAAACGGAGAAAGAAAGACGGAAATTACAGCGCAGGACAATCAGAGACGCGTCGAACCCTTTCGAGCTTCCGGAGGAAGAGTTCCGGCACGTCTATAGAGTGTGTAAGGAGATGGCTCTCCATTTATGTACCGAGCTCGAAGTCGACCTCCAACCGCACAATAGTGACGGATTACCCGTCTATATTAAGGTAATATTTATTATTTATCATACAGATACCTACCGAAATACATAATGTTACTTTAGACACTAGGTACCTACCTACATATGAGGGCTAGGAAATCATTGTAAAAGCAACTCGTAAAAATGTACCCTTTCACAGGTTCTTATTTTGTTGCATTTTTTGGCCGATGGCAATTACCAACACGGAACAGGGCAGGACCACGGCTTGTGCATTTAGGCAAACGAGCACACAGGCCACCTGATGGTAAGTGGAAACTGTGACCCATAGACATTCGCATTCACAAGAACACAATCCTAAGACTGCAAATGCGTTGCCAACCCTGAGGACAGTTGGAATGCCTCTATGCTAGTCATTTCACCGGCTGTCTTATCCCCAAACCGGTACACAACAATGAAAACTGCTGCTTGGCGGTAGGTTAATGGATAAGATGATGGTACCAACCCGGACCCTATGGGCCAATAGTTTGAAGTTTATTTACTTACTAACATTTTTATGTGGTACGTGCTTTAATTTTCTCGGTTAAAAAGTCCATCAGTTTTAAGTCTTCCTCCGAGATGTAGGTAAACTATCTCTGTTCCTATCAAATTTCAATATGTTAAGGCTTTGAACAGTATAGACCAAACAACTAAAGAAACCAACACAATAACACATTTATAATATTTGATTTAACCAGTGTTATTAACACACCATCCCGTGGGAAAAGTGCTTTTAATTAATTTGTTTTAGTGTACCTACCTAATAGTACTAACTTTGTTATATTACATTTCCAAAGTCAGAGCGACCAGAGTACACTATTAAACTTGTATAAGTGTGATGACTGATGATGCCTCCGTATAGTCTAGTAATATGGATTGAAAAAATGGAAAATTATTGTAACAAAGTAGTCGAGGTCAAAGATATCATTTATCAATCTCATTATCAATCAATATCATTTTACTCGACTATACCATCAGAACATTCAGAACTCGTCTTTAAATTATTAAAAAAATATTTTTTCTACCATACATTAAGTACCTACAGCACAGTAACATCTTGTGTGGGAACTACGATATAGATGTTATTATTGGAATTAAAAGATCTTATTGTAATTGGGTTTTTAATATAATTAAATGTTGATAATTAACATAGTAATAATAAAAAAAAAAACAAAAAAAGATTTAAGACTTCCTCGGTAATAATTTGCGTGTCCTCCAGCCTGAAAAGAAAAATGATACTATTTTATATTTCCATACAATTAATTGTTACATGTAATTTTTCAGGCGATACGGGGTACAGAACCGTGGCTGATGACGCCAATTTTACACGCTGCCCCGAATAGTCCAGAAGAAAGATACATCAACTGGCACTGCAGGGTCCCCAACACCATAGAGCGTACCAATGGATACATCAAGAATGTTTTCCGGTGCTTGGGGCATGATCATGCGCTTCATTATAGCCCCGAGAAGGCATCAAAAATAATTAAAACCTGTTGTGTGTTATATAACATGATAATTCATTATAATGTTATTATAAATATAAGCACACTACCTAAGTACATATATATACATAATATTATATATAACCTGTGATAGTTCAGAATTTAATTTCTTATTTACATATTATTTTTCTGAACACTTTATATGGATCAGGACACTGCTACAGACAGCAACGGAGTCATTGCCACCCAGCAGCTACCAGCAAATGGGCTTTTTATTAAGAACGGCCCAGGAAAAAAGGCCCGCCATAGTAAATACATTTTATTTTGCTTACTATTGTGTTTTATTCCATTTTCATACTAGAAGTAAACACATTGCTTTTTTTACCAGTTAAAGTAGAAAACTATTATTTAACAGTATAAAAAATAGGCTCAAGCTACCTGTACCAAAATTAATCTTGAATTAAGATTAAGGTTCGGTTCAGCAGTTTAGCAGCAAGAACGTAAAAGACAGATTGAGTTCTATATACAGACAGATTCTATACAGATTGATTATAAATGATCTACCATAACATAATATTGAGTATGGATACCATTAAAACTTACTGGTTTCTAGCTAAAATCCTATTCTGCTCCCTCAGAATATTATTATGTTCCAGCTTGAGCTGGTTGAGTTTTCCAAGTTCTTCTATTATACTCTGTAACATAAAATACAATTGCATTACTTTTATTAAAAAAAAGTCATGAAACAAAGGGTATTGGGTAAGTTTGTATGGACAATACGGTCATATTTTTCTTCAGCGGCCATGGATAATTTTCTTAAAATTGGTCTGAGGACCTCTTAATACACATAAATATATAAAATTTACGACGACTTACGACTTTCCATGCTGCGACGGATTTGTCCGGGCCAAACTCTTGCAACATAGTTGCTAGATTTGCCACTCGGACTCGTGTCTTTGAGACCCGACTGGCCCACTGAACTCCCCGTTCGCAAACAGAGAGTGGCTGGCCATTATATTCAATGTTTTTTTTTTGTAATGCTGTACAGCGACTGCAACACAACATGATTGATTTAATCATTAACAATAAATAAAGAAATCTATAATGCACTTAAAAACTCATATTAGTTCACAATATTAAACTTACACTTTTGTTGTATGGCTCATATTAGTTTCTTCAAGAACAATTTTTGGACCGGACAAAACTTTGAACTTTCGTAAGTTAAGTACGAAACTACTAACCATAAACTAATAACCATAGATCATCGAACTACCGAAACAAGTTGTCAAGATAACCCATATGTTTTAAAAGCATGTCGTCCGCTTCTTTCAATGACTAATTTATAACTTCCCATTTCAGAAGCATTATATAAAGCCCGCCACCCAACATCCAACATGTGCAAAAATGTATTGATTTCGTGACGCTGGCAACTTTTTTGCAAAATGGTAGTAATCTCGCGTAATTCTTGCCACACTGGGCTTAAACATATTAGTTGTCGCTATATCGGCGCAATAACTTTATCGACGCTGTCAACCATATTAGGGATTTCGATAAAATAAACGACTGTGTTAAAAATTTAAACATATCCACTCGATAAAAAGATGTCACGCATAATCGGCCCGCTGGATGTAATAGTCTTGGTTAATTTTGACACCTCGATCAATAAACAGCAGCGGTAACTTGCCTCTAGGCGATATCGCACCCCATACCATGACAGCTGATGCACTCTGGAACCCGTTGTACGGCTAATTTGTCCACAGGAATATCCTTCAATGAAGCACCATAGACACGATCGTTTTGTTGGTTGTGACTGTCTTGTAACTGGAACATCTTTTCATCGGAAAAAATAATATCATCGCCGTCGTGCCAAGCTAGCTATTCCCTACATTTTTTCACTCTAGCTTTTTTCTGGGCATCTGTTAAGCCATGATTTTTTTGTTTTTTGTAGGCCTTTAGCCCAAGATCATATTTTAAAATACGACTCATTGTTCGACGGGATATTTTCATATCTTTAGCAAGTTTGCTTGCACTTCGAGCTGGATTTCGTCTGATACGCTCACGAATATTTTTAATGATGTTTTTGGTGCGAACAGATGGCTTTCTCCCAGGTTTGGGCCTGATTTGTGAAGATCCCGTTTCTTTGAATCGCTTGACGGTCCGCGATATAAACCTTATATTGATATTTAAATGTTTCAGCGTCTTCAATATCTCACACGGTTGGTATTTTTTCTGGTACAAATCGCACACGAGCTGGCGTTTCGCGTCCATTGTTGAAAACAATATAAAAACATAATATATCAAGCTGACGTGTAGAAATCATAAAGAAGATTAAATTGTGAACAAAAAAAAATACGAAGTGAATAAGAAGTTAAGTTATATTTAAGTAAAAAAGCCATACACAACTAGGACACTTAATCTGCCCAACCTTGTATATTACTTTTGCTGGCGGTTTCCCATAGCGGGATACCGTAGATCCAGATAGGTTTTAGAACAGAGTTATATACTAGCAGTTTGTTGTCGACAGAAAGAACTGAGTTCCGTCCGATGAGCCATAAAAGGTTCCTGAATTTAAAGTTTAAGTATCTCGTTTACAAGAGAAGAATTGGTGGAGAAAATTCATTCAGCGTTTGCAACCATGAAGATAGAGATAATGTTGAAAACAACAACAGTAGAAACGAGAAGACGGGCCCGTGCTTGTATTAGAAACGGCGGTAGTCATTTCGAACATCAAAAATGAGGGTTTTAATTAAAAATGTTGTTTTGGTCAGTCTGCCTAAGAAATCTAAAAATTGAAATTTTCCCCCTTAATTTGGTTTGTAGGTGTAGTGTACTCAGTACCTACTTACCTACCTATTTGTGATGATACTGATGATATTGATTTAATATTGTGTATAATTAAACTTAACATTAAAAACTTAATATTAACCCAATAATACTTACTTACTTAGTTATTGTTATAATATAATTAACATAAATAAATAAAGCCTAATATATGTATTTACAACATGCATAACAAATAACAATGTAAACCTAAATACTAAGAAATATGTTATTGTAATATTTAATATTTTATATTTGAGCGGACAAACAATCCTAGAATTAATATTAGTGACCGCGCATCACGCGTTCACGCGATGGCCGCTCGAATCGCCGATGTACCGCCGAACGTTTCCGAGCGCCACCGAGTCGGAGGCGCCCGCGCCACCGCGCTTCGCGGCGAGCGCCGCGTCACCACTCACCAGTCCGAAGCTTGATTTATTCTGATAAGCACGCCGCCGCTCGTACGCTAATTTAAGTACCTAACTCGGACACTCGCGCTTATAATAACATCGGTGATTGTATTCGTTAGTTCCGTTTTCTGTATACTTCCTTTCGATCTTTTGTGGTAATTTACTAACATTTTCTCCTTCTATTATTTACGTTATCGTGAATTAAACTGCGTTGTGTTATTTACGGACTTATGATTTCAACCCCATCTCCACAACCACATTGGTGACCCCGAGAAAGAACATACCTACCATGCCCGAAGACGAAAAGGAAATTAGCCGAGTCGGCGTGAGGCTGCCGCCATTTTATCCTGACAAGCCAGCGTTATGGTTCGTGCAGCTTGAAAGTCAATTTGCGTTGGCCAAAATTACAGTGGATTCAACAAAATTCCATTACGCGTTGGCCCAGTTGGACTCTGAAAGCGCATCAATAGTCGAAGACGTCATTACTCCAGCTCCAGCAGCAGCAGATAAGTACGAGCGACTAAAAGCCGAGCTCATCAAACGGCTATCCATTTCGCGTGAACAACGGATAAACAAGCTCCTCACGAATGAGGAGTTGGGAGACAGCAAGCCGTCACAGTTCCTCCGTCGCCTGAAAATTTTAGCGGGACCTGGTGTCCCTGATGACTTCATCCGGACGATATGGACCAGCCGACTGCCAACCAGCATGCAGAGCATCATCGCATCCCAGTCAAATCTGCCATTGGAGGAGTTAGCCGAGTTAGCCGACCGGATTCACGAGGTGGTACAACCTCGACCGCAAGTGGCAGCAGCGTCTTCATCATCAGCGCCATGTTCCTTAAGCCAGGAGATCGCGGCACTAACCCAACAAGTTCAAGCATTGACGTCGAAGGTCGATCGGATGTCGCGCCAGCAAGGTCGGTCGAAAACACCCCAAGGACAAGGCGAACGAGGACGTTCATCATCAGCACGAAGGTCGAACTCAAATTTCAGAAGGTACCCAACATGCCGGTACCATTATAAATTTGGAGATAAGGCTAAACGCTGCATCGAACCCTGTGATTTCGCGGGAAACGGCACGGGCAATCTGTAATGGCGGCCGACGACTGCCCAAGCACAGGTCGCTTATTTGTTACGGATCAACGATCAAAAACACAATTTTTAGTGGACACCGGAAGTGATTTATGTGTTTTTCCTAGGACAATGTTAAAAAACCGGTGCGTAAAGACTGATTTAGTTTTAAGTGCAGCCAACGGCACCGTTATTAATACCTACGGGTTTGTTAATTTTATTTTAAACCTAGGCTTGCGCCGCGACTTCGCTTGGCGATTTATTGTAGCAGACGTAACGAGGGCGATAATAGGCGTTGATTTTTTATCGCACTATGGACTTGTCGTCGACGTGAGGAATAAACGCCTCATCGACGGCAATACATCGCTTGCGACCCCGGCTTTGCTTGCGCGGAAATCAGAGGACGTCACTTCGGTAAAGGTAGTGTCTGGTAATTCTATATATCATTCCATTCTGGAACAGTACCCCGAAATTACACGTCCATCTGGAATACACCGCACACCCACACATAGTACAGTACACCACATACGTACTACACCTGGACCGCCAGTATCTAGTACACCTCGCCGTCTAGCCCCAGACAAATTAAAAATTGCCAAAGCCGAGTTTGATGCAATGTTACAGAGTGGTATCTGCCGACCATCAGAATCCCCGTGGTCTTCTCCACTCCACCTGGCTCCAAAGAAAAACGATGGATGGCGTCCATGTGGCGATTACAGGATGCTTAACGCCCGGACTATTCCGGATAAGTATCCAATCCGCCACATACAGGACTTTTCCCACAGCCTTTCCGGTTGTACAATTTTTTCGACTATCGACCTGGTGAAGGCTTACAACCAGATCCCCGTACACCCTGACGACATCGCGAAGACCGCTATTACGACTCCGTACGGTCTCTACGAGTTCCCATTCATGACGTTTGGACTCCGTAACGCCGCCCAGACGTTCCAGCGCTTCGTCGACGAAATGCTCAGGGGCCTGGATTTTGTTTACGCCTATCTCGACGACTTTTTAGTTTTTTCACAGGATCAGGAGACCCACGAGCAACACCTACATCAGCTCTTCCGCAGACTCAAAGACTTCGGCATGGTGGTGAACACAGCGAAGTGCACCTTTGGCGTGTCTGAAGTTACCTTCCTTGGTTACCGCATAACAGCCGAAGGAACCACGCCGCTCCCATCCAAGGTTGAGGCTATTCAGAGCTTCCCGATGCCGAAGACAGTCAGAGAGCTGCGTCGTTTTTTAGGTATGCTTAATTTTTACCGCAGGTTTATCCCGAACGCAGCCAACCACCAAGCGCCTTTAAACGCTTCATTGCTGACCGGTTCCGTGAAAGGTTCCCATCCTGTTCATTTTTCTGCGCAAGACAGTGCAGCATTTCAGGCTTGCAAGGACGGTCTTTGCCAGGCAGCTATGCTGGCTCACCCAGACTGTCACATGAAGCTCGCGTTGGTGACTGATGCTTCTGATAAGGCCATCGGAGCAGTCCTCCAGCAGAAAAAGGATGACGATTGGCAGCCATTAGCTTTCTTTTCTCGAAAGCTTACTCCAGCACAGGTAAAATACTCTCCCTATGATCGCGAACTTCTGGCGATTTACGAGAGTGTGAAGTATTTTCGACACATGGTGGAGGCTCGAGACTTCACGATCTATACAGACCATAAGCCTCTCACCTTCGCGTTCCACTCTCGTAAAGAAAATTGCTCTCCACGACAGTTTAGACACCTGGACCTGATAGCCCAGTTTACGACAGACATCAGGCACATATCCGGTAAGAATAACGTCGTGGCGGATACACTTTCTCGCATAGAGGAAATCTCACAGCCTGTCCCTGCCGAGAAGATAGCTGCTGCTCAACTCGCAGGCCAAGAGCTGGAACAGCTACAGGCAGACTCGTCACTGCAGTTGGTAAGAATAAATATCCCTGGTTCTCAGAGTTACCTCTATTGCGATGTCAATAACTCCACTCAGAGACCATTCATTCCCAAGGAATTACGTAAGTCGGTGTTTGACAGTCTTCATTCCTTGAGCCATCCCGGCGCTAATGCCACCGCCAAGCTGGTTGCAGAGCGTTACGTCTGGCCCGGAGTCAAAAAAGACTGCAGAGGATGGGTACGTACTTGCTTAGCCTGCCAAAGCTCCAAGGTAACTCGCCACGTCTTTGCTCCTTTAGGTAGTTTCAAATTACCACAGTCGAGACTAGCTTTTGTCCACATAGACTTAATAGGCCCGTTACCATTGTGTCATGGTTTGCGCTATTGTCTCACAGCCGTCGATAGATTCACACGGTGGCCAGAGGCAATACCTTTGGCAGACATTACGGCTGAAACGGTGGCAAAAGCATTGCTGAGCGGCTGGATATCCCGTTTCGGTTGCCCAGCAGATATAGTGACTGACAGAGGGGCTCAGTTTGAGTCGGATCTTTTCAAGAAGTTAGCCATTATAGCCGGCTTCCGGCACCGAAGAACGACCGCGTACCATCCCGCATCAAACGGTCTCGTCGAGAAGCTCCACCGGCAACTCAAGGCTGCCATCACCTGCCACAGAGGAAGCAGTTGGGTGGAAGCACTTCCACTTGTCCTTTTAGGAATACGTAGCGCTTATAAAGAAGACGTTCAGGCTTCCACGGCTGAACTTCTTTATGGGCAACCGTTGCGACTTCCAGGTGAATTTTTCAACCCAGGACCAGATGAAATCATTGACATGACAGATTACTTGTCACGGCTTCGCAGTTTCGTCAGAGACCTGCGCCCATCACCAGCCTCACGGCACAGTGGTAAGCGCAGTACCTTCATCTTTAAAGATCTGTCCACATCGACTCACGTTTTTCTTCGAGACGACACGATAGGGGGATCTCTGAAACCTGCATACACAGGTCCTTACGAGGTTATCACGAGAAAGGATAAAACCTTCAAAATAATGGTAAAGGGTAAACAGGTAACAGTATCCGTTGACCGTATCAAACCGGCCTTCCTACTGCGCGATCCAGACACCTCGCCTCATACTTCTGCAAACACCTACACAAACATTCATCCCACAAGTTCATTCACAAACCACCAGACATTACCGGGTGCCAAGGATGACGTCGTCAAAACGACGCGTTCAGGACGTCACGTTCGTTATCCCGCCCGATTATTATCGCCCTAGACGGTCTCTGGAGGGGGGTCATGTAGTGTACTCAGTACCTACTTACCTACCTATTTGTGATGATACTGATGATATTGATTTTATATTGTGTATAATTAAACTTAACATTAAAAACTTAATATTAACCCAATAATACTTACTTACTTAGTTATTGTTATAATATAATTAACATAAATAAATAAAGCCTAATATATGTATTTACAACATGCATAACAAATAACAATGTAAACCTAAATACTAAGAAATATGTTATTGTAATATTTAATATTTTATATTTGAGCGGACAAACAATCCTAGAATTAATATTAGTGACCGCGCATCACGCGTTCACGCGATGGCCGCTCGAATCGCCGATGTACCGCCGAACGTTTCCGAGCGCCACCGAGTCGGAGGCGCCCGCGCCACCGCGCTTCGCGGCGAGCGCCGCGTCACCAGTCCGAAGCTTGATTTATTCTGATAAGCACGCCGCCGCTCGTACGCTAATTTAAGAACCTAACTCGGACACTCGCGCTTATAATAACATCGGTGATTGTATTCGTTAGTTCCGTTTTCTGTATACTTCCTTTCGATCTTTTGTGGTAATTTACTAACATTTTCTCCTTCTATTATTTACGTTATCGTGAATTAAACTGTGTTGTGTTATTTACGGACTTATGATTTCAACCCCATCTCCACAACCACATAGGTCCTAATTTCCATATTTGCCTAGATATTCGCGTAAATGATACCTCAAAAGAAAGACGAATAACTACACATGTTTTTAAAAAGGTTTAAATTATTATCACACGCTCTGTTTTTTTTTAAATGCCGTTAAAGGGTTTCTTAAACTTTAGAAATGTTTCGGGTATTCAAATGTCTGTAAAACAAAATTCTGATGACAAAGATACTGGAACCTGTTTTGTTAGATTGCTTACACATTACCAGAGATCGGAATAGGCAGAGCTAATTTGCCTAAACTTGACGCATATTCATTCATGAGTGAGTGAAATAGGAACACATTTTTGAATGAACATGCATCAAGTTTAGGCAAATTAGCTCTACCTATTCCGATCTCTGCACATTACTCTAATGAAATTAAGTAAAAAATTATTACTCTAATGAAATTAAGTAAATGTTTAAATTAGCCACTATTAGCAATTAGTTGTGAAATTTTGGGATTTTTTTTTAAAAACACATAATGATCAATAAAAAAAAAATTGTGAGACTTCGTCTAAGACAACCATGGCTCAAATGGTTCTAAATGGTCTGTACTAGCTTCACCTTAAAGGTTTACCTCTATCTTCCAATCACCCTGTATTTAAAGCATTCTGTTCCGTCTAATAACTACAAAAACATGAGTAGGCCAATTCGAAGTGGTGCGAGAGCAATCATTTTCAAAGTTTTCTTGCGATGTTTGGCAGAAAGTGAGGCTGGACAGACTTTGTCTGAACTGGACGATGTTTATCGACGTACTGCTGAATTTACAGGGAATTATTCATATGAAATATGTTTTGTGTATAGAATATTACCCATTATTACAGTTCTTATGATGAATTGTATCATTTTACCATAAAATTTATGAATTTGAAATGTTATTTCTAAAACTCATTTTTGAGTTTACTTCAACTTCGTTTACTTCAACTTCGTCAGCTGATCGTACTTTAATTTTGACGTACATTGTGTAAGCCGACCTTGAAATAAAATTTGCTATTTCTTACTTGCTGAGCATCTGGGTACCTGGGCCCATAACCACTGTGCCGGATAATCTGGATGATTGATCCAGCAGGAGTGTGGCGGATAGTAAAAGCACAGCAAAGTAAAATAAAAATAACAAACTATAATGAGTACCTACATCACGCTATCAAATTTTATTACGAACATGTCAAACAGACAATACAAAACGAACACTATAAGACATAATTCAAAATAACTAGACAGCTACAAGTATTTTAATACAGCCAGTTATAATTATTGTATTACGCATATTAAAACCTAATAATAACAGAATTAAAAAATATATTTTAGAAGAACCGTAATTAATGAGTACAAATAAAACAACTGTAGAATATTGGTCAATAGGCCAAACACTATCAGAAAAAAATACAATAAGTAAGTATACACCCCTTCAAAAATATTGACCCCGAGTGTTGTGGTACAATTGTCTTTTTTATTTGCACAAATTTCGATTTATATATACAATATTTGGGAGAAATCTTGTGATGCAATAGGAATTTTTTGTGACCTTTCTAAAGCTTTCGATTGCGTAGATCATGCGACTCTTATATTAAAATTAAAACAGTATGGTCTGTCAAATAATTCTCTAAATCTTATGTCTTCATATCTTAGTGATAGAACACAAATGGTTGTTGTAAACCAAACAAAGTCTATTGGAGCAGCTGTTAAATTAGGTGTGCCTCAGGGCTCTATATTAGGTCCTTTCTTATTTTTGGTTTATATTAACACGTTCGGCCTAGCAACGTCTTATAACGTCATTTTCATAAAATTATTATGAACACAACGTTTAATGACGTCTTAAGAAAATTTGGTTTTATTTGCACTACGTCGTATAACGCCACAAGCCCATATTATGACTTACCACCCACAGTAGATAACCTTTGTGATATTGTGCTATTTGCTGATGATACATCATTAATTTTCAAGGTAGACCGAAAATCCGTCGATTACAGTAGGATAAACGCCACACTAGGTAAAGTACTTAATTGGTTTACTAGTAACAATTTGCTACTCAATGCTAAGAAAACTAAATGTGTTAGGTTCGCTTTGCCTAATGTTAGACCGGTAGAATCTAGTATATTTCTTAATGATGAGAGATTGGAAATCGTAGATAAGGCGCTTTTCTTAGGGATAACTATAGATAAAAACTTGCAATGGAGTCCCCATATAGCAGTACTAGCAGGTAAATTAAGTTTGGCAGCTTATGCTGTTAGGAAAATCAGGCAACTTAAGTACTAATGTTGAGACAGCTCGCTTAGTTTATTATAGTTATTTCTATTATTTTGGCACCTAAACCCTGATTTTTAATTGCGTAGAATTCTGACAGCCATCTGACAGCTATAAAATTCTGACGTTTCAGGAGTAACAAACATTTTTTTAATTGTTGACGTTTTTGGCCTTCATTTAAATTTGTTGCTATTTCACATACATAAGATAGAGTAAACAAATCGGTATCCCGACTTATGACCAAATCATCATTTGACAAACTATATCATTTTACAAACTTACAAACGTTTTACAAACGTTTTTTGCATAGGCTATTAAATAGGTTAGGTTAAGTTGGACTTTTGACCACAAAAACATATTAAATTATCCGGCGGGAAGTACCTGTTTGCGAAATGAAAGTTTGTAAAACGATATAGTTTGTCAAATGATTATTTGGTAAAACATCAGTGAACCAAACAAATCATTAGCCTACGTGTCTAAGATAAGAATACTAAAAACTTTGAGAAGTAACTATGCAAAATTATATTGTTAAGATATAAGACAATACGCCAAAAAAAAATTGGGACTTCTAAATAAGTTGAAATCTTTACAAGTCACAGTGTTATTAGTTACTGGAGGAAATAAATAAAACATGACTTATGAAAACACTTTATTTTATTCAGTATCTTCAGAATCTTCTTCAGGCATACTGCTGTCACTGTCATCACTTTCCCCCACATGTATAATGAATTTGTCGCAAACACCATCAATTAAATGGGGAAGGTTGCAAAATTTGTCCTCTTCTTTTATTGTATGTGATATACAACCTTGCCATTCTGTTTCAGTAATATTATTGACTCCTTCTAATAATAATTCTTAAACTTCAGCCATTTTAAATGTTTTATTATTCTTAGCCACATGTCCTTTTATCTGAGCCCAAATCAACTCGATTGGGTTGAGCTCACAGTGGTATGGGGGTAAGCGAAGCACAGTGATATCTTTTTCAGCTGCCATTTCATCCACACAACATTTATTATATTTACTTTTTTCTCCTTTTACAATCTCCAACAGTAGTGATTTTAAAGTCAATTTTTTCCAAAATAAAAACACAAAACAAAAATGATTAAATATAATAATATAATTTAACTCCAAAGGTTTGTAATACATGACAATGATCTGAATGATACCAACAACTATTATCTTTTTCCTCTGAAATTTGTTTAACAAAATATTATGTATGGATTGTGCGATTTTAAAATAAAATTACTTTGTATTAATTAACTTTTTATTATTTCATTTTAAATTCTAATATGTAAATCATATAAGTAATATACTAAAGATTTTTTTTTGACTTTTTTGCACCACTCGTTCAAATAATATTTTGTAGTCTGGCAAGACCAAGAAACGTCAGAATTTTACGCAATTAAAAATCAGGGTTTAGTTGGTAATGCATGCCTAAAGGTATAATGAATAATTTTGAATATTGCCGAAGTATTGTTTTTAAAATAGTCATGTGTCCGATTTTGGCTCATTAAAATATCGATAAAAATATCGACCTCACACCGCAGCACTCTTAAGCACTTATGACTTTCTTGTGGCGCACAGATGGTTGACATCTAAGACAATACGGATATGTCATTTATGTAGTAGAGCGTGCACTAGTGTGAGTAAACGGTGACGCCCACTGACACGCTTGATTTGTATGGAAAGTTTGGAGCATACCGTCTCTAGTAGGGGCGCGGTTCTGTGCTCTGTGGTATGGTCTAAGCCTGAGGCCCTTTTTGAAAATCTAAGATCAAAGTTACGTTAGCTCCACCCCTTTCTCTCGATTTAGACTCGAATGACGAGTGACAGATGAAGCTACTTCTTCTTTTGCCCCCGCGGCGACTTGAACAGCTACTACCGCGGGGATAATGGCGTTTCCACGTTGAGTGATTTCGCCAGTGTCAAGTATATATATTGTATAAATCAATATAGCAATAAAACAATCCAATCTTCTCTAGGAAGATTGGGGGCAACGTTGTACGGTGATTTGTAGGACAGAGGTCAAGATAGTTTTAACCTCTGCACCACTGCGAGTCCACTTGAAACGAGAAGAAAGATGCCAGATACACGAAATAAGTCCAAATCTTCAATCACTGTGCGACACAAAGGCATAAAAAGTACAAATCACTATCAGAAAAGAACTTTGAACACCTAATTACCCAAAAATTAAAGGCTAAAACAAATTACACGTCCGCCATCTTTTAACGTTGCAAATGGCCCAAGCTACTTCTTCTTCTTCTCTTTAGTGGCAGCCACACAGATGAAGCTAACGTAACTTCGAACTTTGATTTTCAAAGTAGGGCCTCTGTTTCTAGGCGTTTGGTTGCGATATCGCCCTGCCTGAACAACGCCTCGCAAAACGTTGTGTGGCGATTGAGGGCAATGACGTTTATCGCCTTTTGATTATTTTGACAGTAGCAGAAAACCTGGCAACATTACCTTCAGTTTTATGATTGATGTGGATTAAGGGAGAAAGTTTATTGTAAGTTTTTTGTGTTTATGGCGTTCAAGTAAATCTAAACATATCAATATCAGTTCAGGCTAAATCCATTTGATGAAGTTAACCCAGAAGAAAGCATTGGACAAATATATATTGATTGGTCACATGCAGGAATGAGTGCATCCTGGAAGTGTGCATGTGTTTAGACCGATTAGATTTACTCGAGCCGAGAGGAGTGGGCACCAGGATGCCGCGCGGCGAGCACAGGGCTAGCGTCCTGCTGAGCCGCGAGGAGAACGAGCTGGTGTTCGGCCTCATCGGCCCTAAGTGCCAGGTGCGTAGTCGGCGACCCTCGTGACTCAGAGCTGTAAGATAACATATCTCTACGTGTCTGCATTATCTATTGATACCACTTAGATACCGTTTTTTGGTGAGAAGTTAAATATTTTTTGTCTGATGTGGCATATTAAAATTTAATTTGGCCTGTGTATAGAAAGAATATGTTCATTGAGATAGTATGTATAGTGTATATAGTATAATAAGTTGACTCGCTTCACTTCAAACTCTGATATGTCCTTGAAATTGGGTATATAAATTTAAAACTTAATTTGTTTAAAAAAAGATGCCAATTCTGTTGCCCTTTTGCATGGACTTATCTGAGTTTGAAGTTAAGCAGCTCAATTAATAATGCTATAATAAAATTATAGGTTGGGGTATAGCAAAGGGTGCGCAAGACTTAGAAATTTTTTGATGGAAGTGGTGTCATTATAACACCTATTTTTTATGATGCTATCGTATAGAAGACGCTAAAATAAGCGTGTTTTGTTTGGGCAACTTTTCTCTAAACTTGATATTTACCGAGATATTGGGGTTTAAATGTCAGTCATTTTGAAGGGATCTGGGACTTAGAAAAATTTTGGAGTCGTGAAATTGATGTCAATATAACCCCTCATTTTTGTTAATAAATCCTATAAAACATGGTAAAATAAGCATGTTTTGTTATATAAACTTTTTTTCTCCGACCAATATTTACCAAGATATTGGGGTTTGAGTGAAGTGGTGTTATTATAACATGAAGTTTTTATGATGCTATCGTATAGAGGACGCAAACTTTGCTATACCCTGACCAAATTATAACTTTTTTCTAATAATTTAAAGAACATCTTAGCCTAATTGTGCAAATTGTGGTTACAGAGTTATCAACATGTTATTGGAGTTGTTGGTAATTCTGTAGCTCTGCCTACCCCACTCTGGGAATGAAGGTGTGAAGGTATTTATTGTATGTATGTATGTATGTATATAAAGAACAAGCGAACCTGCGGGCTTTAGCCCTCACTGATATCACCCTTCGCTCCCTGTCCATATCGTCAGCGTCTTTGAGGTACTTAGAAAGCCGGTGCCCCAGATATTGAAATTGGTATACCCTCTTTAAGCGGTAAAACATGTTGCTCAGGCATGTTAGTAAAATTTAGTTTCAGTACGAGACGAATCCAATGACATTATCAAAATCGTAAATATGCGAGAATGTGTTTGTATATCAACTTTTTTGAAACACGAAGACTATGGTATAATACATTGGCATAAAAGAAAAGTAAATAAAAAATTGACTCAATGCCTCTGTCATTCATGTAAACATTGTCATTGTAATAAAAAAAAGAGATTATTTCGTCAAACTCAAAACTTATATTTTCTCATGCTAAGGAACTTACCACAGGTTTGTGTTGAATTCTTGTTTATTTATTTGACATTGTCATCTCAAGTCAAAGCAGGGGTCGGGTTATGTGACGTCTCGCAGCCAGTCACGCTGCCAGCGCACAGTAGTTTTTTAAATAAAATTTATTGGTTTTTTAATTAAAAAATTAAAAAACCAAGAATTTTACTCACCTCTCCAGCATGAGATGAGCCAATGACATATCATTTATCAAAATCAGACCATAACTGTAGATCTGATACCAAGGACAAAAATCAGCCTTGCGTAATATCTATATAATAAAAATGAATCGCTAAATGTGTTGCTAAGCGCAAAACTTGAGAATGGCTGAACCGATTTGGCTGATTTCTTTTTTGTTGTGTTTGTCATTGTCAGGAAAAGGTTTGTATGAAAGAAAATAATAGAAATATCCACTGGGAAAGTCAGAAATTTGCAGCGGGGCGAAGTAGTATATTATATAGATAGTATTCAAAACCTTGAAGTTATTTATGTTGTGAAAATGAGCTATAGCCCTTCATGTGGCAAGAAAACTAAAGTTAGTTTAAATTTGAATTTTGAATGAATTTCATAAAATATTAATTGTTTTTTGACAGCAGCCATTATACAGCTGCTTGTCATTCAAAGGAATTTTGACTTTTACATAAATTTATTTAACCTCATAAGGCTCAATGTCCTAAATTTAAGACATTTGTCAAAGTTACTTTTGAGTTTAGTTGACCGGTATACAAGATTCTTTTTCTAGCTATAGAAATTTGAAGTGGTCCTTCCGAGGTTAATGTGCAAGTCAGTAAAATTAGAGTCCAAGTACAGTGTTAGAAAAAAATAAGTACTTAAAGTTTTGCTTATGTCCTTAAGTTTCTTATATTCTGATCATACATCGTTATCGCGGGAGCAAAAACAAATCTATTAAAGAACAGATATAACAGAGGGTCGGTTCAGTATAAACGGAATATTCTGCCTATTCACTCTAAGCCTCTAAGAAGTTCTTCATATCTTGCACGAAATTTTCGCTGGAAACAGTCAATTACACTTGTCTTACAATTTGTAAACGCTTTTATAAGTCAATGTGTCAGCTTTAATAAAATAATATAAAAGTCAAATATTATTGTCCAGTACTAGTTTAATTTCTTCAAATATATTTCATATTTAATTTAGATATATTTTTGTATCTTTTTGACTTTTTGTACATATCAAATCAATCAAGAATGACAAATGTCTAAAGTAGCAGAAAAGTGACTCAAGAGGTTGAGGTTAGGATTGCGTATCTAATCTCTTTAAATCTGTACTACTAATCAAGTCAAATACGGTGGTAAGAAATTTGAAATATAAAGGATCGCACAAAACTCCACCTCCTCTCATCATTAGTTACAGAAAAATGTTAGACCTTTCTGTACCAATCCATCAGAATTCCAAAAATCCTCTTTTTGAAACAGATTACGATAGTCTTGTATTCGAACCTTCTGTTCTATTAAACTTTGGCATTTGCAAAAACCAAATAGGTGCGGACTCGACGCTTAAGTTATTAATTGACGAAAACTGGTCTGACCATTTAGTAATATATACCGATGCATCAAAGCTCAGTGATGACCGTCCAGTGGGCGCAGCGGTTTGGATACCAAAATTCAAAATTATTTTAAATTTTAAGCTCCCCAACATCAGCTCCGTCTTCACTGGCGAAGCGGTAGCGTTGTTGGAAGCAATATCCTTTGTTCTGTCTCACCAAATCAATAAATCCCTTATCCTTACTGATTCACTTAGTTGCCTACAGGACATAGTTAAGTTACCATTTCATGCTAAAGATAATTTTCCAGTAACCTTAAAAATCAAAGAAACCCTTTTTAAATGTCATGTTAATAACTTGGAGGTTGTTCTGGCCTGGATCCCCGGGCACAGCGGCATTAATGGTAACGATACCGTTGATATTTGTGCAAAAGAGGCCATTCTGTTTGGATGCGACAAATACTCTAACACTTTCTCTCGTGACGTCAGAGCTCTCGCACTCCCTCAAATGCGGGAATCCTGGAATACTCGGTGGCAAGCGTCCCGCTCAATTTGCGGAAAGCACTACGGAAATCTTCAGCCTGACTTACCAATTAAACCGTGGTTTTTTAATACCAGGTCGATCCCGAAAAACGTTACTTCGACAATTATACGCCTACGGTTGGGACATGTATGTACTCCTGTTTTTCTAGCAAAAATTCGTGTCCGTGATCACTCTCTGTGCGAGTGTGGGCTAGAAGAAGGTACCCTAGAACACATAGTTTTGGAATGCCCTAAGATTAGCTCTCCCTTGTACGACCTCCTTCCCATAGATATTCCTCGCCCTGTAAACTTTAAATCTCTCTTGTCTTTGGTCCATTCCCCCTTTGTGTTTGTACTGGGTAAAGGCCGTGCCAGGATAAGCTAAGAGATTTTGCCCCCCTTGAGTTTGGGGTTGTAATTTTTATAGATTGTGTGGCTCTGCATTAGTAATTGTTTTGCCAAATTTGAGCACCCTAAATATCATAGTTTTCGTTTAAAAAAAAAAAAATTATATTTAATTTTTCTTTGATATTTTTTTTTCCTGTTAACCGATTTTAATGAGCTTGGCATATAATGTACATTTAACCAAAATGATCAAATGGCCATAATTATATTTTCATTATGCCATAGAAAAAAAATTAAAAAAACCCATTCAAACTTTTCAGTTTTTTTTTTTTATCACTTCCATGTTAGAGACCGCTCTAATTTTTTCACTGGTAAAACTCCCACTAACGTCCTATAATATGTATTTTTTTCAAAATTTTTGCTAAGGGAGAACATGGAGTTATCTTGACATGAAATTCTTTACATGAGCATTTCTAAAAAAGTTTGTACATTTCATTCACGACTTTAATTTGCAAAAAAAATTGCAGGTTGGTAGAGTGAATGAAGCTGAGCCTAAATAACATAGTCTCCCAAAATGTCCTCATACATTTGTATGAAACTTTCCTTTTTTGTTACCATGAACCAAAGAAAGTTAGTAACAAAAAAGGAAAGTTTCATACAAATGTATGAGGACATTTTGGGAGACTATGTTATTTAGGCTCAGCTTCATTCACCCTACCAACCTGCAATTTTTTTTGCAAATCGAAGTCGTAAATGAAATGTACAAACTTTTTTAGAAATGCTCACATACATTTCCTAGAACCGCTATAATTTAAATCGGAATGATTGCAACCTCTTTAGAGGAACGTACATGTTGCATATGAAATACTTACTGGCCACTTACATTTCAACTTTTTAAAGAAGTAAAAAAAAAGACAACAAAAAGAACTCCTTCCAATTGTCGTGCGTTGGTAACATAATATAAACCATTCCAATATGAATTCATTATCAAAAACCACTGCAATACAACGCGTTTTCCGTAAAAAAGTTAAAACGCTGTATTGTCTCGCAATGAAAACAATTCTGCAAAGTATAAACGAACAATACGATTTCTTTAATAATACACTTCCAATTTTTGATCAGGTAAATGTCACAAAGGCATATTGTGCATTTGTATAGTAATTAATGGGTACTTAATTTTAAATAGGTAGTTTAAATAATTAGTAGTAGAAGTAGTAGTAGTAGTAAACTCTTTATTGTAAGTACACACAAATAATTACCTATGTTTTTTTATCATTTAGATTGAAGACATGCATGTTAAGTTATACTACCTGAGACTCCCAAATTACATATCCGTGGATAAACATAGGTAATTATTTGTTTGTACGTACAATAAAGAGTTTTTACTACTACTACTACTTTTACTACTAATTATTTAAACTACCTATTTAAAATTAAGTACCCATTAATTACTATACAAATGCACAATATGCCTTTGTGACATTTACCTGATCAAAAATTGGAAGTGTATTATTAAAGAAATCGTATTGTTCGTTTATACTTTGCAGAATTGTTTTCATTGCGAGACAATACAGCGTTTTAACTTTTTTACGGAAAACGCGTTGTATTGCAGTGGTTTTTGATAATGAATTCATATTGGAATGGTTTATATTATGTTACCAACGCACGACAATTGGAAGGAGTTCTTTTTGTTGTCTTTTTTTTTACTTCTTTAAAAAGTTGAAATGTAAGTGGCCAGTAAGTATTTCATATGCAACATGTACGTTCCTCTAAAGAGGTTGCAATCATTCCGATTTAAATTATAGCGGTTCTAGGAAATGTATGTGAGCATTTCTAAAAAAGTTTGTACATTTCATTTACGACTTCGATTTGCAAAAAAAATTGCAGGTTGGTAGGGTGAATGAAGCTGAGCCTAAATAACATAGTCTCCCAAAATGTCCTCATACATTTGTATGAAACTTTCCTTTTTTGTTACTAACTTTCTTTGGTTCATGGTAACAAAAAAGGAAAGTTTCATACAAATGTATGAGGACATTTTGGGAGACTATGTTATTTAGGCTCAGCTTCATTCACTCTACCAACCTGCAATTTTTTTTGCAAATTAAAGTCGTGAATGAAATGTACAAACTTTTTTAGAAATGCTCATGTAAAGAATTTCATGTCAAGATAACTCCATGTTCTCCCTTAGCAAAAATTTTGAAAAAAATACATATTATAGGACGTTAGTGGGAGTTTTACCAGTGAAAAAATTAGAGCGGTCTCTAACATGGAAGTGATAAAAAAAAAAAACTGAAAAGTTTGAATGGGTTTTTTTAATTTTTTTTCTATGGCATAATGAAAATATAATTATGGCCATTTGATCATCTTGGTTAAATGTACATTATATGAATTATCAACAAATTTTTAGAGTGGTTGGTAATTCTGTAGCTCTGCCTACCCCACTCTGGGAATGAAGGCGTGAGTTTATGTATGTATGTATATGCCAAGCTCATTAAAATCGGTTAACAGGAAAAAAAAATATCAAAGAAAAATTAAATATAATTTTTTTTTTTTAAACGAAAACTATGATATTTAGGGTGCTCAAATTTGGCAAAACAATTACTAATGCAGAGCCACACAATCTATAAAAATTACAACCCCAAACTCAAGGGGGGCAAAATCTCTTAGCTTATCCTGGCACGGCCTTTATTAAAACTAATAATTTGTATCTGTAACCCGTAGCTAGAATAACAGTAAATGTTTGTGCCGTCTTTTGTTTTAGATCCTCAAATGAATCGTCGCATACGCGCGAGACTACCGAACAATTGCTAAAAGTGTAACGTGTCTCCTTGAACCTTGACATTGGCGGAATCATCGATGGTTTCGATGGCGCTATAAAATCAAATTGATTGATTGATTGATTTGACTACTGTCAAATCGTTTTTGCTCCCGCGATAACGATGTATGATTCTGATAGATATATAAAATGGGTATAGTTCTCCAGGACAGTAGCTTCACCTTTCCTTGGCTGACCCTAAATATAGGAAACGAGACCTGATCTGCGCAGGGCTGATTTTAGAGGTCATTGGCCACACCCTAATAAATATAATCCTGGATCTGCCCATAGGTGCATGCTAAACTTAGTCAACATACAGGAAAAGCTTGTTTTTTCATTATATTTACGATCATTATCATCATATCTCCGATAAGACCTCACTGCTGCACTTATGCACAATGATTGGTTAAGTGTTACTCGTATTACATTAACTATAATCTACTTAGGTACCTTCAATGTTATAATAACCAAATATAATTTAAATAAATAGATAAATCTATTACTTTTCTATTAAAATTTAAAGTATAATTTTCGAATTAAGTAATGCAGGTTTAAAAAACCCAGTTCAATAAAAAAACTGTAAAGTAGTGACCTTTCAAACAGTTGTGCTAAGAGTCGGTGGACCCTGAGCATTCATTATGCTATTTATGCTTGTGGAAAAACCAAGACAATGAATAAAACTATTTTGTATGCAGAAAAATCTAGTCTACCATAATTGCTATAAATTTAAATGACAAAACTATATTCCATAAATTAATGTTACAAAATCAATTGCTATCAATACTCATTCATTGGCTATGAAAATTGTTTTCTATAATGTATGTGTGATCAGATATCACTTACGGTTCAACACGGCTGGATATTGGGTACTCAAATTCAAACAGTTTATTGCATCTCACATTACAAGGAATTACAAAAAGGTATTCATGTGACGCCCTGCCAGGGCATAGCAACATTAGACAATAGCTTATTATTAACATGTTACATTACAATTATTATACTTAACTTAAATATTGTACACAGAATTAACTTCTTCCTAACTTTTTGGCCGTCTGATTTCAATCTCTCTTAAATTTGTCTAATGAATCGGTTGACCGGTCTCTTTTACGCAGATCCCTCTTCATCAAAGCCCAATTTTTCTATCGGGCGGATTTCTGGGCAATTTGGTGGATTGTGTTGCTTGCTCACAAAATTAACATTTTCTTTGCTGTACCATTGCAGCACCGACGACAGCTAGCCAAGTCTGGCCAAAATAGTGTCTGGTCTTTATGTTTTTTCAAGAGAGGCAGCAATCTTTTGTGGAGACATTCCTTCTGATATACACAGTTACGGTCACAGCTAAGGTCACTTGCAACACGTTTTGGGCCAATTAACACTCATCCTACCCAAGGTGTTTTTTTATTTTTTTTTGCTTGTGTAAAGTTGGCCATTTGGTTCACCTATCTTTTTTTTTAATTGTGACGGCACAAAAGTATTTGTAGTTTTTTTATCTCTAATGTTTGCGCATTCTAATGAAATGTTATTTTTATTCATATAGTAAACTTGATGAGTGTTAATTGGCCCAAAACGTGTTGCAAGTGACCTTAGCTACCCACCCTATTCATTTGGCACACGACTTGCAATACACCCTGTATATTAGCATTCAAAGTTTTGTCAGTGAAAAATGGTGTTGAGCATTCCGCATTGACAAATTGCTTGCCAAACAAGATTTTTTTTTCCGAATTTTTCACAATAAATAGGTTTTTCTGCATTACTAACGACAGTCCCTTCTTTTACTGTGTAGTATTGTGCACCAGGTAAAGTTTTATAGTCAAATTTGACGTATGTTTCGTCATTCGTATGTTTTGTTTTTTCTTGACCAAAATATCTTCATATAACTTTCGGGCCCGAGTTTTCACGGCGGATGACTGCTGAGATGTTCGCTTTGGCTGTTTCGGTTTCTTATAGGTCTTTCAAGTCATTTCGCTTCTTAGCTCTCTGTACCATACCAATACTTGTACACGCTTTATTGGCACAATCTCGAACAGAGAGCCCTTTTTTCGAGGCAAACAACTTGCATATCTTTTCGTCCACTTTGGGCCTTGAAGGACCTGGTTTTCTGCCCCTACCAGGCAAATCATTTAACGTGTAGTTCTCGCCTTCATCTTTGGCTAACTTTCTATAAGTTATATCCTTATCAGTACACCATTTGGAAATAATTGATTGCCGCTTTTCACTCGTGAGACTTCTCTTTATGAAAATAGGAAGTAAATGTATTAATTTTATAACACAATTTTCTTTATTGACTTATGAACTATTGACCGATGTCAAGTTATTATTTTTATAACCCACAAACTTTTTATTTGGATACTTTTTGTGTGTACCCATAATAAACGATACGAGCTTATTATAGGGTCGAGGACTATAACAGATAAAAATGCTTAAACTACAGGGTTGGGCAGATTAAGTGTCCTAGTTGTGTATGACTTTTTTACTTAAATATAACTAAACTTCTTATTCACTTCGTATTTTTTTTTGTTGACAAAATAACCTTCTTTATGATTTCTACACGTCAGCTTGATATATTTTGTTTTTATATTGTTTTCAACAATGGACGCGAAACGCCAGCTCGTGTGCGATTTGTACCAGAAAAAATACCGCACCGCAAAATACAAATACAAAATTAATGTAATCGGTCTCTTAAAATGACTAATTCTTTCGAATTATAATGTAAAGACTGTGAGTTTTTTTTTGATCTATTTCAATTACCTACTGTAAAAATCGACAATATTTAGTGTGTCCGTGCCCGGGCATAGTTTCCAACATTTCGTGAAATAAAAAAATCACTTTACTGAGTGTATAAAATTGTGTGGATAAGTAAATATAGAATTTAGGAAAATGAAGAACGTTTTTCATCATAATAATGTTAGAAAAGTTGATTAGAAGTTAATCTAAAATCAAATCAAATATTGTTCAAAAAATAATCGTCATTAGCGGCAACAGCGCATTTTTTTTAAAGTATAACAAATCGACAGAAGTGTCAAGTGATGTTTAAACGAGACGAGTTACTCGAGCCTCAGCCGGCAGGAACGTTTTGGAGGTACCGGACGTCGCAAGATTCGAGTAGTAAGGATTTGAAATTGATTCTCCAAAATGTGTCATATCTATCGTCATTGTAATTTTTGACTGTACTCAATTATTTATTCTCAGTTAAGTATTTTTACGTTACAACGTTGACGAGTTCGTGAAACTAAATACTGCTAGTGCATTTTTTCTCGCTTGATGTACCAAATTCTTTTGGAAATGGCGATCTTTCTAGAATTCGTCTTTTGTAGCAACATCATTTGCAGCAACCCAGCAGGAGACGACAAAGACATGTGTTGCAGACAATTATAATGTGTATATTATACAATGACGATTGTAACCAATCATGTTTTTATCATACGACTTACTACAACTGGCTTTACATAGGGATCTTCGAGGCTTGAGTTATCAAGACTCGGCAGTGTATCAAGGCGACGCTGCGTGGCTAGACCAGGTAGTGGCAACTTTGGTGGTGGAAGGGATCCACTTCTGAAAGTTGCTATCAGCAAGACCGAGCCCCTCCTTTTCCATCGGCCACGTAGAGGGCCCCCGACAGGGGCGCAGATCACCCTGTTGGGAGAATGCGTGAAGGTGGGGTTGTAGATAAAGTGTGTCGGTCTCATCCTCGATGTGAAGTGGAACTGCGGGGCGCATATTGCAAAACTCGTCTCAAAATTGGTGGGTGCAGCAGCGGCCCTCGGAAGGCTGCTGCCTAACGTGAGAGGACCGAAATCCTCGTGCAGGTGTCTCTATTGCTTAATAATTTGGAGCACGGCCCTCACGGCCAGTTATAAGAAGTCATTGCCACGAGTGCCTGCAGGGAATACCGTACAGTGTCTTGGTCGGCAGCTACCATCCTGTCAGGCAACCCGCCTTGGGAGCTGCAGGCAGAGGTTCTCGCGAAGCTAAAGAGAATTACCTAATCCGAAAGAGGCGGAGGCGTTGAGGGAAGCTAGTCAGGCTGCCGTGCTCCGAAGGTGGAAGGACGACCTCAGTGTGACCTCGGCGGTCCAAAATACTTTGGGGGCGATTTTTCCCCATTTTTAAGCGATGATGGATCACCCTGAAACATGGAGCACTCAGTTTCCATATAGTGCAGGTGCTCACTGGACACGGCTGTTTTGGGGAGTACATGCACCGGGTGGCGGCCCTAGAGTCAACCCTAGGTTGCCACGAGTGTCCGTGTTCAGCGGTGCGTCACACTGTTGAAGAATGCGCGGCATGGGGGCCTCAAAGACACGCCCTGGCCGCCAAAGTGGGCGGACACCTCTCACTATCAATCATCATATCGGTGGTGCTTGACAGCGAGAAGTGGTGGGACGCCATGGCCTCTTTCTGCGCGTCGGTGATGACACAAAAAGAGGCCGCGGAGAGGGAGCGAGAGAATAACCCACTTGCTCCCGTAATCCGTAGGAGCCGAGCGGGAAAAGCAAGTTGGCGCTACGCGCATTTGATCGCCGGGGGACCCAAGCCGTCCATATTGCTTAACTGGACTGTAAGCGTCCTGAATTCTCCTGGTGTTTAATGTTGTGAACTAGCAAAAAGTGGGCCTGCCGGTGAGGGTCGTAGTCGCGCAAGCAGAACCAGCAGCCTTCATCAACAACGTGGAGGGAGAATCACTGGGGTTTTAGTTCAGGGACTTTATTTCAAAAACTGTTAAGTTTATTCTTACAAAGCATTAAAACCGAGTCTCGCTACCCCGAGTACGCATTCATCTAAGTAAGAATTTGAATCGATTGATTATAATCGTTAAATTTGACGTGCTATGAAAAAAAATTAATTTTTTTTTTTTACATGTATTAAATATATAAAATTACTAATAAATGAAATGTTGTGCCATCTTTTTCTAAGCTTGAAGTAGTTGATCGTTTTTTACACGAACTTATAGCACATGCGAGCATTTTTCCAATGAGTGTGTTCTCTGGCGAGGCGATTTTGTGAATGACCATTAATCGATTATGAAATAGGTTTTGTATAACTTTTTGTACATTGTGCAAGTTTTTCGGCAGAGGGGAAATGACCTATAAGGCCAGTCCAGCTACTGTATGGTCTAAGGGGTAGGCAGAGCTACAGAAATACCAAATACTCTAAAATGAATTCTTGAAAAATCTGTAACCACATTTTGCACAAGCTTTTATAAATGTACTAAAAAGGAATAAATGAGTTTATACATAGTTATTTTTTTCAGCGTGTTTTTTTAAGTAAATCCTTATCTTCTATCTAAGCAAGTACATAAAGCACCGAATCTTTATTTAAAGAAAATAAATTTAAAAGTAAAAGCTTCTTACTTACAACAATTTCCATACATACTTATATACGAACGTTGCAAGTACAAAAATAAAGTAACTATAAAAACAGCATTCTTACCATTGCACAATATTATTAAATTGAGGGTAGTTGTTGCTAATGTCTGCCATCGGTCGCCGATCACAAGATACAGTGGCACTGACATTACTGCAAAAGTAAAATCTAGGTATAAGTAATGAGACTCACGAAAGGTATACAAAATCGTAAATAGGAGTATCATAAAGATAAATAGTACTAGAAATGCAATAGCTGCTTTGAACTTGTCGTCGCAGAGGTGACTCCCTTGTCGTAATTATACCAAAGTACTGACTGACAAAAGTTGGCTTTTTAATAAAGTCTTCTGTTTTTATTATGGGTAGTCCTATCCGTAATACCTTTTTAACACCACTGAAAAAATACATTTTAATATTGCAAATATCTAAAAATAACTAGAGTACGGTTCTAAACTAAACTGATAAATAATTTATTTTTAACATCAGAACAAATAGGTTTTAGTAACAAATTATTAATGTGTGTATTCAACTTACCTATTTAAACGGTTTTTTTCATGAGTTCTACTTTTGATATAGACTTTTTTTAGCAACACAGGGATATTTCTTCCTTTTCTTATCCATAGTTAACGTTTACGTTTATTAGTTGATAAGTGAAATATTCAAGTAGAGCAACTGTCACGATGTACTTCGCTTTTCCATAAGAATCTGCGCGAGGGAAAGGGACTAACCGTGCGAGCAGGAGGTGAAATGACGATGAGCTACACAACACAGGTCTGAACGCTGCGATGTCACAGCGGAACTGAGGGAAATTTCGACGTTTTTTTCGTATCAAACAGTCGATAAGTTTCAATTTGATAAATAATGTTAAAAATAATTTATAAAAAAAAAAATGTTATTTGACTTATTAATAGTTCTATTCTACGTGTTTTAAGTTTGACTACACTACACGATAATTTTGTAGTAGAAAAAAAAAATTTTAGCAATGGTCGAATTCATAAAATTATAGGTATTTAAAGCACTCAAAATAAGAAAACTAAAGCATTATCCAAAAAAGTAACCAGATACGAATATAGTCGAAGATATGAGAATAAATGATACCTGAATAGATTTTTTGTTTTAGTCATAATATTTACGTGGCGTGTGCATGAACGAGACTCTCAACGCGTAAAACGTAAATACAGGTATGTTTAAAGCCTAAAAAAACTATTAAAAGTAGCGTTAAAGTAAATAAAAAAATATGTTTTTAAAGGATCAAATGCCACACTTTATATTAATGTAAAATTTATTTAATTTATTGCTTTCTTAATAACTAAAATAAGACCTTTCTTTTCGGGTAATTCTGCAAGAATACTGATTAACAGGAGACTGGGGCCTTAAGTAGGTGGTATTCTGACACCATTAAAGAGATAACAATTTTGGAGGTTTATAGTACGCGAGTAGATTTTTTTTTTTCGGAATCTCAGTCATCCGAGCCGAAAACAAACATTGACATTTGACCAGTGCATATGACATATAAAATAATATAAATAAACGTTTATCATTGTGAAAACCTCGATACTTTTTTAATAAAAACCATGATTTCCACCAGTTTACATGGAAAATATAGTAATTATCGTTATTGTATTGTCCGAGAATGCAAGAACACATCAGCTAAAACCTCAGGAAAATTATGGATTAGATATGAAATCTGGATTCAAGGCAAAAAAATTACCGACCATCAACGTGTCGATTCTTGGTAAGTTTGTGCTATCTGCCTTCACGAATCCAACATCCATGATTGCCTCTTATCAATAAAACGAGAAAGCAGTAACAGTAACACGCAGAATAGGTTTTTACTAATATTAAACCGATTACGATCACAACACAACCTCAAAAGTCCACGGGTTATAAATGTCAATGTCATGTCACAGCACAGAATACTTGCAGATTACATAGCGAACTTCACACGTATCACGTATAAGGTCCGACATGAAGTTTGCTTAGAGTCCTATGACGTCACACCATGTCCGACAGCGTTTTCGGAGTTCAAAATAAAAAAGAAATATGAACAATTTTTAATAGAAAATATGTAGCCATCTTACACTTTTGGGGTAGCCGTACCGTAATACCCGTTTATATTCGTGTTGCGTAGCGGGGCTCGTTGCAGTGGTGAGAAGAGAAATTCCGGAGACAGTTTTTACTGGATTTAATCTTGTGTTTTTACATATACATCGGAAGAAATAATAGTGCGTCCGCGCTGGGTAGCGGTCGGTGAGCGAGCTATTTACATTTCACAATGTTGCCAACATACAATTTGGCGGCGTCGTTTTAGGCACACATTTTGACGCCACACCACCCCCCCACGGAGAAGGATAAACCAAAAAAAACAATAATTAAAAAAAAATATTTTTTTTTTTTAAAAGTAACTAAAATTATTACGATTCTGGAAACTCACGTGGCGGCCAGACCTGGTTATATAAGGCCGTTTCGAAGGGGCTGTGGTATCTAAAGGCGCAGGCGCTGCTATAGGGCAAGGCGCAAGTGCAGCTGCAGGCTGTGCTCGAGGCAAATCCGTAGGTAACGAAGTAACCGGCGGGCTAGGGTCAGAATTAAGAAAGGCTGGTTTGACGCGGTCGACGCTCACTACAACCTTCCTGTTTTTGATATCCAAGGTCAGTGTCTTCCCGTCCGCGGAACGCTGTAATACGGCGAAAGGACCTTTATAAGGAGGTTGCAATGGGCGCCGAACTGTGTCGTCACGAAGGAAAACGTGAGATGCGGTGGGTAAGTCCTTTGAGATGAAAACAGGAGTCGAGTGGCGAGAGGCGGGAGCTGGACGAAGTGATGACATCTTTCTTCGCAGTTGGACGACGAAATCAGCGGAATCGACCAGCAGGTTTTCGCCAGAATCAGAAACCAACATTTCTCCAGGTAAACGCAGAGGTTCTCCATACGTAATTTCCGCAGCCGTAGCCTTCAAGTCTTCCTTGTAGGCGGTACGCATGCCGAGTAGGACGAGAGGAAGAGCACGTGTCCAAGAGTCAGAGTGGCACATAAGTGCGGCCTTTAACTGGCGATGGAGTCGCTGAATCATTCCGTTCGCACAAGGATGGTATGCGGTTGTCCGAATGCGCTTTGTCGCAAAAGTTTGCATAAGGCGCCGGAACAGGTCGGATTCGAACTGGGTGCCCTGGTCAGTTGTTATGGTAGAAGGGACACCAAAACGAGCGACCCATCCTTGGACGAAGGTATCGGCCACCTCATCGGCAGTGATGGAGCGCATAGGCCACACCTCTGGCCATCTAGAAACCCTGTCAATAGCGGTGAGACAATAACGAAAATCGTCGCAGACGGGCAGGGGGCCAACTATGTCAATATGGACATGGGTGAATCGACCAGACGGTTGCTCTATTGTACCTAGAGGGGCCGAAGTGTGTCTTGAAACTTTGCTGCGTTGGCACGCGAGACAAGACTGTGCCCACCTGCGACAGTCTTTCCGAATGAAAGGCCAGACATAGCGTCCTACCAAGAGTCGAGTGGTGGCTCTGACGCCGGGGTGACTCAAGTTATGTAACTTGTCAAACCGCGCGACGAAACGAAGGGGTCAGATAGGGACGAGGCTTGCCAGTAGAAACGTCACAAAGTATGAAGACCTCAGTACCAGGAACAGCAATACGAGAAAGCTGAAGGCTTGAGGCTCCTTGACGAAGGTCGACGAGCTCTGGGTCCTCTTGCTGAGATTTAGAGAGAGCTTCATAGTCATCTTCTAAAGAGATGGCTTCAATCCGCGACATTGCATCAGCGACGACGTTATCCTCTCCTTTTATATAGCGGATGTCAGTCGTAAACTGGCCGATGAATGACAGCTGGTTTAGCTGAGACGGAGGAAGCTTTTCACGGCGCTGTACGAAAGCGTACAGCAATGGCTTGTGGTCAGTATAAATAGTAACGTGCTGAACCTCGAGAATATGACGGAAGTGCTGTACGCTTTCATACACCGCCAGTAACTCTCGGTAGTACGCTGGCCACTGAGCCTTTTGGGGGGTCAACTTTTTGCTGAAAAAGGCAATAGGGCACCATTGGTCGTTAACAAACTGCTGAAGGTAAGATCCTAAATGGACACTAGACGCGTCCGTAAACAGGCCAAGGGGTGCGTCGTTGACCGGATGCTGCAGTAAAGTTGCGTTTGAAAGGCCTGATTTGCAGGTTTCAAAATGCATCAGGAGCTCAGGTGTCCATAAGAATGGTTTAGTACCCTTCCCATTGGTTGCGACTACTGCATCAATCAAATGCGCCTGAGACTGAGCGGCGTGAGGCACGAAGCGGCGATAATAATTTATCATGCCGAGGAAACGGCGCACACCTTGGACAGTCTTCGGAGGCGGGAAATCTATTAAGGCTTGGATGCGATCTTGTGGAGGGCGGGTGCCTTGTGAGCTAATGTGGAAACCCAGGAACACTACTTCGGGTGCGCCTAAAACGCACTTAGAGGGATTAATCACCGCTCCATAATCATGCAGACGCTTGAAGAGCGTTCTGAGGTGTTCCCTGTGTTGAGCCTCATCTTTCGAGAAGACGAGGATGTCATCCACGTAGGGAAATACAAAATCGAGGCCCCGTGTGACCTCATCGATAAATCTTTGGAAACTTTGTCCAGCATTTCGTAATCCAAAACTCATAAAAGGAAATTCGAAGAGGCCGAACGGGGTAACAATGGCGGTCTTGGGGATGTCATCCTCGGCCACCGGGATTTGTTGGTACGCCTTCACAAGATCGAGGGTGCTAAAAACGGTTGCTCCAGCGAGATTGTAAGCGAAGTCGTTAATGTGGTGCACGGGGTACCGGTCAGGAATAGTTCTGGCGTTCAAGGCGCGGTAGTCGCCACAGGGACGCCAGGACTGGTCCTTCTTCGTGGTCATGTGTAAAGGAGACGACCAAGCACTTTCAGATGGTCGAGCTGTACCACTGCGCACCATGTCCTCAAATTCGCGCTTGGCAGCAGATAATTTCTGGGGTGCCAGGCGCCGGGGGCGGCAAGAAATAGGTGGCCCTTCAGTTGTCCTAATATGATGTACCGTGCTATGTTTAACAAACCGTGGGAAACCAGGAGGTTTGGTGATGTCTGGGAACTCAGCAAGCACCTGTGCAAATGAAGAGTTCTGAGAATCAATAGACTTGACGCTGGACTGCAAGGTAGTAGCAGTAGAAGCAATGGCCTTAACGCCCGTGCTGCCGTCAACAAGCCTCTTATGGTGACAGTCAGGTAGCAAATGGTAATGGGACAAAAAGTCTGAACCGATAATGGCTGTATTGACGTCAGCCACCACAAACTGCCAGGTAAAATTGCGCCGCAGTCCAAAATCAAGTTTAAGATTGACAGTTCCGAAGGTTTTAATTGTGCTGCCGTTGGCTGCGCTGAGTTCCCAGTCGGTGGGTGGCCTCTGCTCTCTAAGCCAGCGGTATGGGTAACAACATAAATCGGAACCTGTGTCGATCAGATATTGATGCTTGGTAACCTTGTAGGAGACAAAAAGGCGGCGGGTGTGGGGTTCGATCTGGCAGCAGTCAGAATCCGCCTTTACTGACTGCTGGTCGAGTTTTCCGCTGTCCAGTTGCATGGAGGGATGCACTTGGCTGCATTTGTACCAAATTTCTTATGGTACCAGCACGCTTTTGCAGCATTGGTTGGAGTGCCGCTGCGGCTTGCACCCCTAGATGCGGATCGGCCACGGGATCTTCCACGCTGCTGCTTGTCGGTTAAAGCAGCAACCTGCTGACCAAGCTTGTCTAGGCGTTCCATGACAGTTTTGAGGTCAGGTTGTCCGCTGGCAGCTTTACTGTCCACCTTGTAGATACTCGGAGGTCCAGGAGTAACCTCAATGATCTTGTCCGCCAGCTCTGCCAATTTGTCTAAGCTGAGATCTGACTGTGCAGTAAGTATAGCCTGCACGTGGCCAGGTAAGCGTCACATCCACAATCGCCGCAGTATGCTATCATCTTTAGAGGGACCGGCGAGAGACCGAAGGTCCCGCAAGAAAGCTGTAGGTTTTCGGTCACCCCGCTCTTCATCACTAAGTAGGCGTTCAATGCGCTGGTCATCAGATACAGAAAGTCTTCTAATAAGCTCACGTTTTAGTGTGTCGTACTTGTGTTCCTCCGGTGGGTCCATAATTATGTCTTCGATGTCACCTATTAGACGTTGGTCAATAATACTAATGACATGACTAAATTTTGTCATGTCACTAGAAATTCCTGCCAAGTGGAATTGGGCCTCGGCTTGTGTGAACCACACTGCGGGCCTGTCCGACCAAAAAGGAGGTAACTTGACAGCTACTTTGTAGACATCTTTGGTATCGGCTGAAGATTCACAAGTTTGGGGTCGTAGTCGCGCTTGAAGAGCAGCATTCTGCACCTGCAGGGCTTCCAGCTGGGTTTGCAGCTCCTCAACAGACATTCTGGAATATATTCAGATACCACACCCAAGAAAGAAAATGTTTACGGTTAAAGAAAAGGGTTAGTTTTAAAATTTATCCTTCACCCGCAGGGAGCCAGACCCACAAAACAAAAAATTTGTTAAAAAGTTAGACTAAAATCATAAAATGCAATATTGCATGCCTGCACACAACACAAGATAAAACGCACACCAAATATTAATTAGAAAATGCGCTCTTCAAACAATGTAGCAGACATGTGCTCAATGACAAATGCGGTTATGTCAAATAAATAAACAAAACACCATTAATTAAAATCCACATACAATTATTTAAATGCAGAAAATTCGTAGAAAAACCGAAAATTAGCAAAACTTACTATTTAAAGTTAATTGGCATTATTAGTAATTAGAACAAACAGTTGAATTAACAATTTCGTAAGTCAACATAAAACCAAATAGTATAAACACTGTAGTTCTGTTAAATAATAGAAAAAACGCTAATAGGTACCAATAGTTGCAATCACTGTCAGTTTCTATGCAGGATATTTTTACGGGAAAACTGAAATAGGTACTGGATACGTAGATGAACTGAATAAAACCGGTTGTAGGCAAATTTGTTTAAATGCACTTTTTCGTAACTTTAATTGCAACATACACTCACTGCACTTTGTGGAAACTGGCCTCGAACGATGCACACCAGGCTTCGATGTCGAGGGCCACCATGAGACAAAAGTGGAACCTCCGCAATGTCCAAGGTAAACGTCCAAACTTGACGCTTATGGACGTGCACGTCGTGGTCACCAATTTGGGGTAGCCGTACCGAGTGGTAATACCCCTTTATATACGTGTTGCGTAGCGGGGCTCGTTGCAGTGGTGAGAAGAGAAATTCCGGAGACAGTTTTTACTGGATTTAATCTTGTGTTTTTACATATACATCGGAAGAAATAATAGTGCGTCCGCGCTGGGTAGCGGCCGGTGAGCGAGCTATTTACATTTCACAATGTTGCCAACATACAATTTTGCGGCGTCGTTTTAGGCACACATTTTGACGCCACACACTTTTAATATCTAAAATCGATAAATATTGGTTTCTTTAGTCTAATACTACAGAAAATATTAATTTATTAAGCCAAATTTAATATGAGGCAAGTACCCTATTAGTCAACAATACCTAAACATTATGTGTTTAAAATTACATTTTTGAAAATGTGTTTAAAATTTCATTTTTATTAAGTTACTAAAAATAGATGATTAATATCCATAAATTTGTTATTTGGCTACCATGGTTACGTTCAATATGGATATCAACAAAATGGCGTTTCGTTTGGCATTCCAACTTTTATGATATTTTGTCAGAACTGTTTTAGTAACTGAATTAACAACAAGTTTAAAGTTATAGGTAATTCTGTAGCTCTGCCCACTCCACTCTGGGATTACAGGCGTGAAGATATTTATCTATGTATGTTTTAGTAACTATTAAAATTTGCATGAAATTTGTAAACAATTACCACCAATCGGAATAATGAAAATGACTATGCTGACAAGTAATTTGTTAGCAGAAAAATCGAGGAAGTCATTTTCAATATTCCGATTGGCGTTAATAGTTTGTGAATTTTATTGCTAAATGTTAAAAATTTCATGCATATTTTAATAGTTACTAAAACAGTTCTGACAATTTTAATTGGTCTTAAAATATTTTTAACGGTTTAACTGTAAACGCCAAGACTGATACCGTACCCATGGTAACAACAATGACATAATAATAGTTATAGAACTGTTATTACCATGGCACAGCTCATTATAGAATTGTTTTCAAGCTTCGGTTAAGCTATAGGTGGTATTCTGCTACATATAATATCCTGTTTATATATAATATAACTCAACATTCCAAATTCAAAATTGAAAAATAATTAGACAGCTGCCAGTATTATTTATTATGTTTTAAAGTTAAAGTTTGTATCAAACATTATGAACACACAAGGAATAAGATTTGTTGTTATGTGGATCGATACGCATCCGTTAAAAAGTGCCTACTGTCATTCCATTTACTATTATGCTTACATTAGTTTATGTTAAACGAATTCCCTTACAAGGGGAATCCTAATATGACACAGACCTATTGAATAAATAGTCTGTGTAATTTTAAGTGTTTAGTTCGTCACACGGCACGGTTCGGTTGTATCGTCCTTTCCATAGTAAACATTCGATTTGCATGCCGTTACCGTAGGTGGTAAATTAAAAACTACTTTCAGGTCTCCTTCTTAATAGTGACGGTAAAACGTGCTGTGCCGTGTGACGGTAATTTTCATAAACGTCTCAATAGGTGAAATTTTAGTGTAGGGCGGGCCTAGTTAGTAGGAATGTAAATAGATTCTTCTTACGTGTGCGTGCATTGAGCAGGTGGTTGCGTGCAGCCATCAATGAAATGAAGTAATTCGTAACTCGAGCCCTGTGTTGTGCAGAGCCTGGCGACGGCAGTGGTGCAGCTGTTCACGACGGAAGGCCCGGCGCACGAGGAGTGGAAGAAGAAAGACACGGGAGTGCTCTGCTTGATCAAGGATAACAGCAAGCGCTCCTACTTCTTTCGCCTTTATTGCCTTTACAGAAGAGCCATGATATGGGAACATGAAGTCTACATGCAGATAGAATACAAAGATCCGAGGCCTTACTTACACACATTTGAAGCTGAAGTGAGTACGCTTGTACATATTATGTGTCAATATTGTTGCAATTACTCTGTTATTACATTTCATCTAAATTATGAACGTCACCCCATCGACATTCGTAAAGAACTGTATTCGGACGTGGCAACCCTAGCAGTATCAGAGAGCTCTTAACAACTGAACTAACCGCTTGTGTTGCAGGAATATATGACAGCATTCAACTTTGCTAACGAGCATGAGGCTAGGATCCTCAGAAACACTCTCATTGAAAAGATCGAACTAAGAAAGCATAAACGGGAAGGTAAGTTGTATCAAACACATGTAACAGGTTTTTTTGTCATTTATAAATAATAATATTTTATTATTTTTGCAAACCCATTTTTGAGGAAACATTTCTCTTTATATTTGCTGAGTTCATAGGTATATATTATGAAAATCTATAAAAGGGACTTTGCAATAACACAATATTATGTTTACTAACAACGGAGTAAGAATGATATTGTATACAAACAAATATTTTATTACGAGGTCATACTTCGCTAGCGTTGATTGAGCAATGAATGGAATAATGAGCTAAACAGCAGTGTTCGCATTATTGTGTTCTGGTGTGGGGGTGGGACTAGCAAAGGGGCATTCCATCTAAGTTCTCAGGGGTGGCAACGCATTTGCAGCCCTGTTACAAGTATGTTGGCTGCAAACTGTCTTTTTTTTACAGTCATCATTGTATCGATCGTCACAGCATAACATTGATGATGCTTTGTAATAGATTTTTGTGCAAAGTGGGAGAGAAAAGTGGGTTTTTGATGCGAGTGTTCATTTTGAATCCCGAGTAAGACAGGATATGCAAATAAATAACTAAGGTCTCGTGTTGCATATACAACTTTTCACCTGAGCAGCGAGAATATAATACCTAAAGGTAAAAATAACAACATGGTAAAAAAATTACCACATTGTATATTGACCCAGCACTGTTCTCAGCATGTTTTTATTTTATTACATACGTACATACATAACTTCACGCCTGTCTCCCAATGGGATAGGCAGAGACATTATTTTATTAAAAAGTTATTTTGTCTCACGCTCGCAGCAAAATCTTATTTTGCTCACCGTCTTTCACTCGCAGCAATATCGAATTTTGCCCATTGTCTTTAAACAGCAAAATCTGCCTTTTTGAGGTGCTGAGGTGAAAATTATTTATCTACACACATATCATAAGTCCCCTATAATGCGTTCAGAACCGGTTGGCAATGACCAGCATTAACATAATCCAGACACACGGCAGTGTGTCAGCCAAGTTCTCAAAGCAAATAGGCGACATACCGGCCGTGGGTTATTTACACGAACCATTTCAGGCCGCCTATTAGCTTGAAATCTACTTAACATAAACACCAACAATTTAGATTATTTATTAAAGATCCTTAGATTTAAGAAAACCCCGAATTTCATAAATAGAGTTTAAAACGGTCATTGAGATTTTAAATACAGGGTGACTGGAAATTCGCCATATTCCTTGAAAGGGGTTATTCTACAGCTCATTTGTAACGATTTAAGTCCAGTCAACCAGGGGTCAAAACTCATTGGTTATTATACACGTTTTTAGAATTTTTTAAAATACCCGCCTTTCGACCTAAAACTAGTCATTGTGTAAAAACTTCGTCATTTAGAAATAAAAAAAAGCATTTTTCAAATAGCCAATGAATTACTGATTACGAAAAATAATAAAAAATGCCATGTTTATGCTTTATGTTTTTAAAAAGCAAATTTAAAAGAACACGATTAGCTGAATTTATAAACGATAAGTATCCCGCGTTCTTTGGTTGAAACGATGGAGCTTAACCGCGAACATTTCTGCTATTATTATTAATTGTACATTTTTAAATGTTTTTTTTTTTAATTTCATAAATTGTCCCTTTTTAGATAGATTATGAATTGAGCAAACTATTCCTCTCATTTGTACGCGAAGTGTTGTACTTTTTTTTTAGTTATGCTTTAAAATGTTACAAAATTTGGAAAATAATTACTAGAACTTTCAACATCAAATCCTTTTATTTGCAAAACTTTGCATTTCTTTGGCATTTTTTATTATTTTTCGTAATCAGTAATTCATTGGCTATTTGAAAAATGTTTTTTTATTATTTCTAAATGACTAAGTTTTTACACAATGACTAGTTTTAGGTCGAAAGGCGGGTATTTAAAAAAAAAACTAGAATAACTCGATAACCAATGAGTTTTTACCCCTGGTTGACAGGACTTAAATCGTTACAAATGAGCTGTAGAATAACCCCTTTCAAGGAATACGGTGAATTTCCAGTCACCTGTATAAAAAATCGGTATTTTTGTCACTGACTGACCCACTCACTCATCAAAAATCTAAACTTTTTCCAGATGACTTGGAAAGTAGGTCGTCTAGCTGGGTAATTGTGTACACAAAGGGAACTAACGCAACACAGTGAACTTTACAAAAAAAAAATCTAAATTTATTTATTATTCTGTTACCAATTCCGGGCTAATTTGGGCGCCTGCTACATTCCTTGGATAAAGAGTGGTCATGCTCAATTCCCTTACTTTGTCGCAAATAGAATTGTTACGGAATCCGCGGAAACTGCAAGAATCTTGTAAAATCATTCCTGGAAAATAAAAATAAACAGTACACCGAACTCAAACAAATATGTACAGTCACAAGAGAATATATTTCATATATACGTTGCAAGTAGAATAATTAAATATGTGGTGCCACTGGGAAGTGTCCTAGGTCTCCTGTTATTTCTTATATACATAAATTACATAATGGTCAGTTGCCCTCATTCCATGTTACTTTTCGCTGATGACAGTGTACTATTCATCTATACACTAACAATAACTATGAAAATAATCTTAACACAATCAAAAACATTATTAATTGGCTGAATATAAATAATTTAAAATTAAACTTAAATAAAACCTGTTTCATGCAATTTTCTCAAAGATAAACTGCTCCAAAACTAGATATAAATTACAGAGGAGAACCCATACTTAAAATAAACAACCATACATAAGTTATAAGATTACATATTGACAGTAACATATCATAGGAGTCGTATTCCATAAAAACTTGTAAAAAAATATGTTTAATTTCGTGTTCGTTACAAATGTTACAACTAAATTACATGATGTCTTATTCACGAATTCAACTAAATTTAAAATTGCCACTGTCCCACAATACCTATAGATCAAATTGTCTCATTTTAAAATTGAACGAAAGTTATAATGACTGACCTAAAACGTCGCATTCCCCATAATACCTAAATATTGAAATGTACATTTTCTTCGGTTTACCCTTGAATCACCGAAACTCATTTCATAGAATGCTTTACTTCGCCTAATTTTAATTTCATCGACAGGCATTTACAAGTACATGAGTTATAATTTTTTGATGGTCACAGGTCTAACCTAACGTAACCCATCCTTAAGGTAACCAGGAAACAATAAGGTTTCTGCAGAAATTAGGTTTCGATAAAATTATACATAGAATTATTGATTTAATGAGTGTCGATGTTTCAAGGGTCAATCCTATTTAAATACCGAATCATAGATACGTCAAAATATCACAATAATTTAAGCCGAAAACACCGGAATAAATAGCAAAATGTCAGTCTCAAAATGCCCAAAATCGTTTTCACATGCTTTTAATTGAGTTTTACCAGTACCAGTCACTGTTGGGTATATAATCAAATCCCCCAAGTTGCATAACCGTAGACCCTTGGACAATTGAACACGTCGTGATTGAAATATCTAAATTTTGTTCCAAAAATGTAATGGGTACATTTCCAGAAGGTAATTAATCTGATGATGACTGAAACGTTACGATAGTCCTGCTATTTGAAACGTCCCGTGATCATTGATTTAAACAACTAAGGCCCGTACCGAAATAGTAGTTAATGCGACTGATGCATAATGAGAGGCCTTAAAATACGAGTCGTTTTTCATTTATTTTATTTATTTATTTATTAGGTTCGCCAACAGATATAACACCATTAACTTAATTTTAATATTATATGTATAGGGAAGAGTGACAGGGTGTTTACCCAATTATAGGCAAACTCAGCTTGCGTAAAACAATCGCATTTGTGCCGATGCGGCTCAATAACACACTAACACATTTAACAGGCTAAGTACTAGGCTAAAAATGGAACTATAAAGTCGCAAGTAACCATGCATAACATAACACAATTAACAAAATATGACAATAATAAAAACATTTAAAAAAAACAATTATGGGCTTAAATTCAACCCGCTTGGATATTAAACTAGGTACCTCTTAATAGTATGGATTAATCCGTCTACTCAGAAGGCAAACAACAATATGAAACTAAAATCACAAACAAGTGATCTTGCATAACACGATACAATTAATGAAATATAACACTAAATAAAATTATATAAAATTAACATGGCACTATGAAGGGCTTACGTTAAAACTTACAGGCAACTATTTCTCATAAATATTAAATAATCTTTTAAACTTAATTTGAGAGATAGACATTAAATCAATATTCGTTTGTTTGAAAAGTTTATTGTGCTCGCTGCATATTCTATTCAGAACACTGAGATCCAAGATTTGTTCTGGATGGTTTCAAAGAAAAAGGTCTGTAGTTTGAGAGGCGGGAGTTAAGCCTTGGTACATTGAATCCAATTTTTTCAAGAAGCTGAGGGCAATCTATAGTGCCATTACAAATTTTGTGAAGCAATATCTGGTAAGAGATCCATCGACGGTTTTCTAGAGGAGTGATATTAAAATAATTAAGTCTACTTTTATATGAGGGTAACGAAAAAAAAATTACGTTGGTGTACCGAAAGTAGATGCAAGAAGCGCCTCTGAATCCTCTCAATGCGGTCCACGTGGCACTTATATTGCGGACTCCAGATATTATCGCAATATTCAAGCTGGCCGTGGACTAGGGCAAAATATGAAGTTTTCAAAGCAGCAACATTTTTAAAGTGTTTACAATTACGCCAAATAAAGCCCAGAAGCCTATATGCTTTTTTAATAACGTTGTCAATATGGTCTGTGAAAGTAAGCCGACTGTCCAAGACAACACCAAGATCCCGGATACTAAAAACTTCTTCAAGCACCAAGTTATTAAAGGATCACATGAGTTCTTTAAGATCTAATTTTGTACAGTTGCATACACTACTTTATCTACACGCATATCATAAGTTGATAATTATCCTACTTTCTTAACAGCAAAATACCAAGTACATTACTGCAGAGGCCGTGAAGTCAGGGATTTAAAGACGAGTTTGGGGTAGACGGCCGAGTGGTAGACGAGGCCGGATACAACGAGTTCTTCAATCCCTGTTCCGGCCGAGGATTGTATAGTGCTTTTCTCAAGCAATATGAGGAAACATTAAAAATACATTACTTCAATTTTCCGATGGTAATCTCAAGACTGCAATCGTAAGATGGCAATCTCAAGACTGCAATCGTAAGATGGAAATCTCAAGACTGCAATCTTACGATGGCAATCTCAAGAGTGCAATCTTATGATGGCAATCTCAAGACTGCAATCTTACGATGTGCAATCTCAAGATTGTGAAATATTACGATGGCAATCTTACGACAGCAACCCAAGACTGCAATATGACAATAGCAATCTCAAGACAATAGCAATCTTACGATGACAATCTCAAGACTGCAATCTTACGATGGCAATGTCAACACTGTAATCTTTCGATGGCTACCTCAAGACTGTGCAATCTTACGATGGTAATTTCAAGACTGCAATCTTACGATGTCAATCTCAAGACTGTGCAATCTTACGATGGATAAAGACATTTATTCAGTAGGTAGGCCGCACGGGCAATTTTACACGTCAAGAATCTACCAGCGCTTCACAAGAGGAGACCACTGCTGAGAAGAAGCGCCGCAAGAAACTCAGCAGTCAGTCATTTTTTTAAATATATTTTATATTACAACGGTACTACTTAGTCTAGCATTATATAAATCTATAAATAGCAAATTAAAAAATATTTCAAATATCCTGCGTAGTTTCCGCAGGAAAACACACCAAAATCTTAAGATAGAAAGAGAGAAAAGGAAAAAAGAACTCCTACGTATGTGTATATAAGACGGTGCAAGATGACCACATAAGATTGATATGTTTTCCTACATCAACGGTGTCCCCCAGACAAGATAAAGATTTTGAATTTGAAAAAAAAAAATAAAAAAAATAGATTAAGTTTCGGGTTTAGGCCAAGCATTTTTGTCTATTATATAGTCCTCGATCCTATAATACGCTTTAGACATTAACGACTTTTTCAAGTAATTTTTGAGTGCTGGGAAGGGTAACTTTAATACTACCTCAGGAAATTTATTATAGAAATGAATGCATTGACCAACAAATGATTTATGTACTTTACGGACGCGGAATTTTCGAATAGCTATTTTATTTTTATTTCTAGTATTTAAATTATGTATATCAGATTTTTTTGTGAAAGAATCCAAATTTTTTATAACATAAATAATATTGTCATAAATAAATTGTGACGCTACAGTTAAGATATTAATTTCCTTAAAAAGATCTCTTAAGGAGTCACGGGAATTTAAGTTGTAAATAGAACGAATGACCCTTTTTTGTAACACAAATATAGTTTGTATGTCAGCTGCCGTACCCCAAACCAGAATACCGTACGACATAACACTATGGAAATAACTATAATAAACTAAGCGAGCTGTCTCAACATTGGTTAGTTGCAGTAGCAGTAGTAGCATGGCAATCTAAGGACTCATTTCCTACGGGTTTCTAACGCATAATAGAGGACTGGAGGACGCATATGTGTGTAGATAAAGTTTTTTTACAGTCTGCATACCAGTTAAATACGATACGGTATAGTACATTATTGACTAGGCTTTTCTCAAAAACATGCGAGGAAATGATACCAAATACATGATTATAAGTATTTTTAAAAACGTTTGACAAATTCGGATATAATGTTTGTTTGAAAACTACGAGTATTAGTTGAGATAGTTCCACGTAGGACGAGCCGCCGCCAGCACCGCAGAGCCCCGCCGCCGCGCCATACGCCCCCACCCACGAGTTGGGTGTACGAGATTTTTTTCATGGTCCTTTCGATTTTATACGCAATAGTCCTTGGGTTTCAATCGGAAAGGCGTTCTTTCCGAGCATGTTTGAGAAAAATGTTATTTTTTCTGATTAAATGATTAATTATTTACAATAAAAATATTTTGGATCACCTTATATGGAGCGTGACGTCAAATTGATGTCATCGGCATGAAAATTACGGGCCCTGCTGTATATACCTCCGTTTGTGATATCTTGATGTATCGATTGACATAATTACTTCAGGTTAGGTACGGTTTTTATTTCAAATACAGGACGATATAATAATTCGTAGATAAACTGTTTTGCGAACGTACTTTGAAATTCAACTTTTGCAGCGGTTGGAAATATGGTGAATGTAAGTCGTGCGACCGTACGAAATATTGTTAATCGGTACTTAAAATAATATAGAAATCAAGACAAAGATCAAAGTGGACCCCAAACCGGTCCTTCAAATAAAAAAATAGAAAGGAATATAGTCTCTACTTACAATAATAATCGTAGTTTATCGCTGCAGAGAGCAAAAGTGCGTTAATAATTAAAAACCCATAAAAAAGTAAAAGCCCCAAAACAGTCGGTAAAGAAAAACAATAGTTCTGTTACAAGGTCGCGAAAATTGTACAAGCTTCTCTGCAATTTGGACAGAACATGCGTTCTCATGTTTTTTGGACAGCTGTACACGACAAGCCGAACACCCGTCGAAAATCTAGCTAAAGACCCGAGGGCTAAATTAACCCGACACTATACCGAAGATCTCCCCGACGTCAGCCTGTACGAGATTAGTATGGCCCTCAAACAGCTTAAGAATGGCAAAGCCCCAGGTGAGGATGGAATTACAGCCGAACTCCTGAAGGCGGGTTGTAAATCCTTCCTTAGGGGCCTCCAGACGCTGTTCAGCTGCGTCCTCCACGAAAGGAAAACGCCGAAAGCATGGAACACAGGTGTGGTGGTTCTCTTCTTCAAGAAAGGTGATAAAACTTTGCTGAAGAAATATAGACCCATCTCACTTCTGAGCCATGTTTAAAACCTGTTTTCGAAGGTCATCACAAATCGTCTCGCGCGCAGGTTTGACGATTTCCAGCCTCCATAACAAGCCGGTTTCTGAATAGGCTATAGTACCGTAGACCACATAGGTGCGTTGCGGCAGGTTATACAGAAGACCGAAGACTATAACCTCCCCCTTTGCCTTGCATTTGTGGACTACGAGAAAGACTTAGATTCGATCGAGACATGGGCTGTGCTGCAGTCTCTCCAGCGGTGCCAATTTTACTACCGATATATTGAAGTGCTGAAGTATCTGTACAAAAACGCCACTATGTGTGTCCGACTACAGGATCGGAGCACGAAGCCTATTCCTCTGCACCGGGGAGTCAAGAAGATGTGATCTCTCCGAAGCTGTTCACCGCTGCATTGGAGGATGCTTTTAAGTTTCTGGACTGGAAAGGACGAGGCATCAACATAAATGGTGAGTACATCACTCATCTTCGATTCGCTGACGATATCGTAGTCATGGCTGAGACCATGGAGGACCTCAGTGCAATGCTCGCTGACCTCAGTAGAGTTTCCGACCGAGTTGGCTTGAGAATGAACATGGAATGACGAAAGTCATGTCCAATGTCCATGTCGCGCCAACTCCCGTGATAGTCGGAGGCTATGCGCTCGAAGTCGTTGACGACTATATTTACCTGGGACAAACAACGGTCCAACTTTGAGGAAGAGGTCACTCGTCGAATCCGACTCGGCTGGGCAGCGTTCGGGAAGCTTCGCAGCACCTTTTCGTCCAAATTACCGCAGTGTTTGAAGTCAAAAGTCTTTGACTAGTGTGTGTTGCCAGTGATGACTTACGGATCTTAGACGTGGGCGCTAACAATAGGTCTCATAAGGAAGCTCAAAGTCACTCAGAGGGCTATGGAGAGGGCTATGCTCGGGGTTTCTCTGCGTGATAGAATCAGAAATGATGATATCCGCAGTAGAACTAAGGTTACCGACATAGATGAAGAATAGCTAAACTTAAGTGGCAGTGGGCGGGGCACATCGCTCGCAGGACTAATGGCCGATGGGGTCAGAGGGTTCTTGAGTGGCGTCCACGGACCGGGAGACGAGCTGTAGGTAGGCCTCCGACAAGATGGAGTGACGACCTTGTAAAGATCGCGAAAAGCACAAGACCGGTCTGAGTGGAGAGCCTTGGGGGAGGCCTATGTCCAGCAGTGGACGTCTTTCGGCTGACATGATGATGATGATGCGTTCTCATGGACGATGAGACGTATGTGAAAATAGTAGTTTATGCAACTGATTCATAATGAGAGGCCTTAAAGCAATATTGTGGTTTTATGAAACGAGCGTCAGCGAGTTTCATAATAGTATCACACGAGTGTTTTAAAGCCTAATTTTGTATAGTATCATACACTTCCTTAAGTCATAAATATAGACACGTTCCCAAGGTGACAAATATCTACACACTCCTATGACAATGATAATAAGGTCTATGTACAGTACATGCACTGTAGTTACACACATATAACAAGTTTAGAATTATCCTACTTTCGTAACAGCAAAAAACCAACAAACAAATGACAATAACGGCGGCAATTCAATCCTCCGTCAAGACGAATATTGGTTTTAACCCTCTGCGACTGACGTGATGTCTACCAGACTTCGCCAAAAAACAAAACCGCCGTATACCGTGATATAGCTTTGTATCGCTCAGTACCTTCTTATAACGACTCGCGGCATTGTAAGTTAATCTTTGTGAAAAATACCAGATTTTTATACCTTATTCAAGTAAATTACATATTGTTTTATTTAAAAGCTCATATACATGTTTAGTATTAATTACGCATTAAAATTAAATAATCATGATATGCACTAAATAAACAATACTTATCATTGAACCATTAGTATTTATTCTATATTTTATCAAAAATGACGTCTGACAGACTCCACCTCAGTAGAATGTTTCTAAAAAAGTCACCGCAGTTGCAGAGGGTTAAAATTATAGGCAAACGAATGAAGTCCCTATTCTCTAGTCACTCGAGATCAAATTTCCAAATTTAAACGCATAAGCTTACCAAAATCTATACTGTAATAACAATTACAGTACAGATTTTACGTACTACCACAGACAAGAAAGTTCTCATGGTAAAATTGGTTGTATTAATGCTGGTCATTTCCTACGGGTTTTGAACGCATAATAGAGGACTTATGATACGCGTGTAGATAAAAAAAATTACGACTTTTCCAGGTTACCAATTCTTTACGACCGAAAGTAAGGTGAAACAGGCAGGCAGGCAGGCACAGTACATTATTGCCTAGGCGTGGATGGTAAGGGATTTCCTGACGAGGTGTTTAGCAGGCCGAGCAATAGTGAAAATGGCAATCTCAATATCACCATCGTAAGATTGCAGTCTTGAGATTGCCATCGTAATATTGCAGTGTTGAGATTGCTATCGTAAGATTCCAGTCTTGAGATTACCATCGTAAGATTGCAGTCTTGAGATTACCATCGTAATATTGTTGTCTTGGGTTGCCGTCGTAAGATTGCAGTCTTGAGATTGCCATCGTAAGATTGCAGTCTTGAGATTACCATCGTAATATTGTTGTCTTGGGTTGCCGCCGTAAGATTGCAGTCTTGAGATTGCCATCGTAAGATTGCAGTCTTGAGATTACCATCGTAATATTGTTGTCTTGGGTTGCCGTCGTAAGCTTGCAGTCTTGAGAATGCCGTCGTAAGATTGCAGTCTTGAGATTGCCATCGTTGGATTGCAGTAATGTACTATAATTTTTTCCTTGATTTTTTTTCCTCGCAAATGTGATGAAAATCGTTCTATGTATTACGGGCAGTAAGCGGGTTATTAACTCGAGTCATTAAAAGCTCTCCGCCTTCGGCGTCGGGCTCGGGCTTTTCACACTCTCGTTAGTAATATAATATGCTAATCACGCACGATATACTATATCAGCGCCGGCGGTGTGTACGTGGGTGTGCTGGTTGCTGTAACGTAATGTTTTTATTACGATCTCAAATATGATAATGATTAAATTAGAAAGTCTTCCAAATCCAACACAATTTAAATACCTAGTCGGGCCATAAGTTTTGTTACTAAGGCTGAGTTAAATAAAAGTAACTTAGGTTATAAAAATTAAAAGTTCAATTAATGTACATTTTGAAGAACAAATAATCATTGTATAGTCTTTACTATTTGAACTGAGCTGATCTTCTACACAAAGGCCATTGTTTGTAAACAATACCATTTTCTTTCTTTGTGTCCGTAACACCAAGCCGATTACATACAAAAAAGTTAGAACTACATTGAATGTACATTGAATTATCAACCCTACCCTCTTAGTCAGTAGGTTTAAAATGTAAAGTGTCAGGATACAGAAGTTTTGTGTAGATGATAGTATTGTGTAAAGAATAAGCACAGTTCAAATAATAAAGACATATCTGTATCCTGACACTTTACATTTTAAACCTACTGACTAATAGGGTAGGGTTGATAATTCAATGTACATTCAATGTAGTTCTAACTTTTTTTTATGTAATCGACTTGGTGTTACGGACACAAAGAAAGACAATGGTATTGTTTACAAACAATGGCCTTTGTGTAGAAGATCGGCTCAGTAGAAATAATAAAGACTATACACACATCGAAAGTGTCTAGGGCTAAAGCACGCGCGCTGCAGTTGAGGAATGTTACAGTAACATTTTGGATTGATTGATTCTATTTGGTAAATTTCACTATTTTATTTAAAACAAACGTTTAAATTTCGATTTTAAAAAGAAAGTCAACTGTAAATTTGTATTTCTATAAAAGTGTGAAATTTCGGTTTGACAAAATCATTATAATATCTGCATCGGAACTGAAAATAAAACTGTTAATTAATATGGAGCGACGACGTCACTTAACCCGAGAAGAGGAAGCTGGAAGCTGGTTCCAGACAACGTACTGTGGGAATCGCTCTTGACACCAGTGGCGGTACTGCCATATAAGCCCAAAAGCCGGGCTTGCCTTGCCTTACAAAAATAACTATTCATTAAATGCACGTAATGTATTAGATAGGTATTTCACCTTCGCGCGCCGCGCGCTCTCACTAAATTCTTCAAATCAAATTACATGCAACAGTAGTACCTATACCTACTAAATTTTACCGTGCACCGCCGGCCGCCACCTACGCAGCACAGCGCTCAGCGCTGTGCGGCAACCAGTCGAACTATTCATGACGCGGCTAGCTCGTATCTCGCTCGCACGTATTGGCTTGCAATCGGGCTTTCATATTCTCTGTCTTACCCACCGAAACGGCATATGCCCAAACACGACTGGTCGTGTATTAATATGGCAAATAGTATGAGAGTAAAAAGCCCTGATTGCGTATGAAGTTGTACACGAGTCCATAGTAAATGCGAAATTCGCTTCGCGCAGGCGAGGAGCGCGCGTTGAGCCGCGTTAGCGGCCAACTTCACTTCATTTCTATTTGTTGACAAATGCTTTTATTCACGTGTTGAATAGTTTGTTTAGGCGTTGAGCGGCGCGGCGCGGTCAGTGCAATAATAAGTTTTTTTTTGTGGTGTTGTGAGTTGTGATTCAATTAGATTGACAATGGAGGAAGTCCTGTGTGACTGTGATATTTTAAAGTGTGCACAAACTTTGCTTGTCGACGGAAAGGTAAAATGTTTGGACTTTGCAGAGAAAAAGGTACTTATTTCTTCGGCAAAACCTACGCCTGACTTGTGTATTTCTCAGAGTAGTAAATCGCACAAAAGACAGTTTAACAGGTCAGTGTACAAAACTCATTGGATTGTTGGTTGTTCGCACTCTAATAAGTTACATTGCTGGTGTTGTATTTTCTTTTCTAACGACAAAAACGTGTGGAATACATCTGGTCTGGTTATGACGATTTAAATAATTTAGCTGGCGCCATTAAAAGACACATAAATTCTCGAAAACACATGAACGCGGTAATTTCTTTTAGTGATTTTGGTAAACAGCGAATTGAGACATCTTTATCGCGCCAATTATCAAAGGAAATTACAAAACAACATGCGTGTTGATAACAATAGTAGCGTTTTTCAAAGATTAGTCGATGTTGTTTGTCATTTAGCACAACAAGAACTTCAGAGGTCACGATGAGTCTAAAACTTCATTGAATAAGGGTAATTTTTTAGAGCTTGTGTCGCTACTTTCAAAATAGGTACGATGGCGTTTTAGAAAAACACATTCGATGTATACAAATAATAATTTAATTTAACTATGTTGTGTAATATGTATGTAATTTTTAGATAGGTAATTGAAATAAAAGTAAGTACTTATTGCTTTCTCCCTAGGCAAGCAAAGTTAAAATAAGAAGTTGAACCTTTATTTTATTCTCTCATACAAACCAAGCGGCTTTTTTCAAGGCCACCGAAAGTATGCAATTGCTGATAATATGTCTGTAAAATTATATCTAGTGGTAACATGCCTTCAGGGTGCTTTGGTGAGCTCGTCCACGTAAGCAAATGCCTATACCTACAACTGCAGAGTGAAGTGAAGATTGATCAGTAATGTGGTAACAAGATAAATTTATCCATAATAACCGTAAAAACTACAAAACATATCTCTCGGCTTGCCCTATTCTGAAACCCTAGGCACGCCACTGCTTGACACTAAACAGAACGTTATATATAACCCGCCTCTGGACACGCCATCGTATCACGGGCAGCGTGGCTGGACGGCATGGAGGACAAACTGTATCACCACCCACAGACAGGACCGGTACATCCAAAATACTGCTCTTCAGAATCGTACCACAACGGCCATGATGTTGGATACAAGGCTCCACACATCTTCAGGCTTGCTACTAGCTTAAATGAACACATTCCTTGAAAAATCTGAAGAAGTCATTAGTTACGGTTTTTAACAATTAGTTAGTTTAACTACCGATCAAACAACTGGCCCTTAGTGAGACATCAAGATTGAACGTTTTACCGCCCTGTGACGCTGTTAGGGTGCATGGCACCACACCAATAGCGAATGCCACTCGAAAAAAAAAGCGGATCTTTAGTTGCTTGAAATACATTTGTATAAGAATTAAAGCTAAAAGTTCGTTTAATACGTCGCGCAAATTTGAAGTCCCTACAAGAACTGTTACAAAGGTGTTGGCCGTGATCAGCGCCATCGTAGCGCGTGATTTCACTATGATTGCCTAGTCCCGAATGGAAACACTTCAAGCTCGTACATACATCATTGTAATCGTTTAGAACACATTATTTTAATCCTAACTAATCACTACATAGTATAAAACAAAGTCGCTTGCGCTGTCTGTCCCTATGTATGCTTAAATCTTTAAAACTACGCAACGGATTTTGATGCGGTTTTTTTTAATAGATAGAGTGATTCTTAAGAAAGGTTTATATGTATAATACATTCCACGCGGGCGAAGCCGCGGGCGGGTCGCTAGTTTTATATAAATCAATGTTTTGATTAATATAAAGGTTTATGAAAAACTCCTTTAATTTATGTTTTTAAATTTAATAAATCTCAGTAACAGAACTTATGACCCGACTTGGTAGTTCGCAATTATAGTATCACATGAAATTAAAATTTAGTCAGCTCGGTATGTATGTTTTTAGTAGCTTAGCACCAATGGATATGTTACAGGTAGCACGGGTAGCAAATGCAGGTCATTTGCCTTCGGATTCTGAACCCATCTTAGAGAACTTATAATATGTGTGTAGATAATAGTACATTTCGATGCTAGTGCGGAAAGTAATGACATATCCGCACGTGTATTGAACGACGTTTTTTAATACAGTTGCGAAAAAATAAGAAAAACAACAAGTAAGGAATTCGAAACTTAATACATACATACATACATACATAAACTCACGCCTTCATTCCCAGAGTGGGGTAGGCAGAGCTACAGAATTACCAAGCACTCTTAAATAAGTTGTTGATAATTCTGTAACCACGTTTTGCACAATCAGGCTAAGATGTTTACCAGTGTATTGTGTGTCTATTAAACTTAATACAGTTGCGAAAAAATACGAAAAACAACAAGTTAGGAATTTGAAACTTTTATATTACTAATTCTGTAACATTATTGTAATACAGTTGAAGAATAATGAAGTAGTATAAAAATCAATTTATTTAATACAGTTCTATCATATTTATTATTTATTGACATAATAATTAATGGCACAATTTGTACAATTATTGAGTGTGATATTGAAAGTTTTCCCTGGTAAATTAAGTGTTTGGCTGAGTGAATTATTAATTTCACAAGATTCTGTCACTGGGTCCTTATGGTCCTTATTGAGCTGCGATAAATGTTGTTTACCCTGTTGTGGTTCGAAATTTACAAATGGTTTTGACTGTTTAGAGGTGCCTGGCTGGGGTTCAAAATTGGAATTCAATTTACAGGCATCTGGTTGAAAGTTTACCTCCGGTTCAGGGTAGGGTTGAGGTTCAAACAAGTACTGTTTAGAGGGGCCTGGTTGGGGTTCAAAACTGTCAGGGTTCGGCTTTATGTTAATTGATGATGCAATTTTTTGTCCAATTTTTAATTTGTTTTGTACCGAATTTTCGATGTATCCCTCTGCAACATTATTTGAACGCCAGCCACCATGTCTCTTCAGAGTTGTTATATCACCACCAGAGTCGGCAAGTAAGGTGGCTGACGTCCTTCTAAATGCATGTCCTGTATATTGATCAGCATCGGGCAAATTCAAAAATTTGGCAATTTCCTTGGGCATATTACCAAATTTATTAAGGCCTATGGCCTGTGCTGTGCATTTACCTTTCTGGTAATTTTGGAAAAATCTGTTACTTTTGCACTTTGATGATCGTTGACGTTGATACTTTTTGACAATTTCGGCAAATGGGCCATCAACGGTAAACGATCTTGGTATTTTGTTTTTGGTGTTAGGTATTTGTATTAGTAGTATATTTCCGTGACTTTCAATATCTTTCAGTGTGATGTTCGCCAGTTCCTCACGCCTGCAGGCTCCACAAACCCCAAATATGAGGGCAACCTACGAACAAAATCACACTTTACTTATAAAATCAAATGAATTACTTACCTTATGATGAACTAAAATCATAAATTTGAGTAAAATCCAACCTTTGTAGCAAGATATATTTGATCTGGAGCATCATTAATGAAATTTTCCACGTTTTCTGCCGTTAATGCTTTTGATTTTTTACTTTGAAAACCTGTAGATTGTCTCTTTAAAAATGCAGTTAATTTATTGTAAGTTTTGATATCAATATCATTCTTTATCTTTATCACAGTTTTCAGCATCGAGTACTTAGACCACAAGGTAGAAGCTTGGTATTTTTTCGACAGTTCTAGAAAATAGGCTATAACAACGTTTTCTGAGAACGAGTTTGCCTTATGTTCCGTTTTCCAGTTCACAAACTGTTCATAAACAGCAATATAGAGTCTGTCTAATGAAAGCTGAACCTGGGAAAAAGCGGCAAATTCAAAAAATCTTGATATGGTATTACCGATCAATGAAGGAATAAACGATATTGATACTTTTATTATTTTATTTATTTTGGTGGGCACAAAGGAAGAGGAAACGCGTACTATATTTTCATATATATTATTACGAGCGCTATATTTTGATGAAAAGCACTTTAGGTAAAATACGATGACAGTGACTGGAGCACATTTGGTTTTTCGAAATATATTTGACATGAAAATATAGTGATCTGCACGTGTAGCACAAGTTGTATTTTCTCGCTTGTCGCTCTGTGCGTCTCTATCGTAACAGACTAGATAGTAAGGGAGATCCGAGCGACAAACAAGTCACGAGCAACTTGTGCTAGTCGTGCTGTTGATAGATTTCATTGATACGAGAGGTTTTCGTCTGTGTCGCACACAGCATAATAAAACAATGATGATGAGGAATATTATATTCAACCTTTTTAATAAAGTAATTAGAGGTAACATTATTCTCATCACCCTTACACCTCTATCTAACGACAATTATATCTTGGAGAAGAAGCGCCGCAAGAAACTCCAGCAGATCATTTTTTCCAATCATAAAATACAATTATTCTTAAAAGTAACATTACAAGGTAGTAAAGTAATTAATAATTATTTCTAACAACACAAACTTAGTCGTTACAAATGTACGCTCAATAACATTGAGTAAATTAAAAATAGTGACTAGGAGAACAACATGACGAGGTCTCTACGTCAGGAACGATAACTAAAATAACTAACTGGAAAACAGGTTCTTGCAAGCGTGAACAGACATGACCCCACTGACAACACCCGTTCACGAGTATGACGCTGATCTCAGCCATCGCCTCCTCAACCATGTGTTTGAAAAGAATAATTAATGAGGGCTAATAAAACAACGGAATCTTTAGCACTCCTGGTATGAAGCGACCTCATCCAGCCACGGTTTCTAACTTGGAAAAGGATGGAATTACTAATCAATTGGAAAGCTTCATAATAAGTGTATGTGATGGTGAACCTTCCAGTAGTTCCAGTTCAGATGATACCCTAAGACTCTAGGAACTGTAATTAAAATCAGATTCTAAATACTCTATTTATAATGATTCATCTGAACTAGTGCTGTCATCATCACGGACACTTATAATGAATGATTCTAGTTCTTTAGTTATTCCATCCCTGGTTTTGTACTGAGCTTCAATATTAAGCACATGATTAGTCATTTTCTTCCAATGCTCCGGTGTTATGCTGTCAAAAGACTCTTTAATAATTTTTTCAATTTCAGCTGCTGATACGCCAACATTTCTACTCGCGACTTTTCTCTTCGCCGAACTCCAGATTAGCTCAATGGGGTTAAGGTCGCAATGGTAGGGCGGAAGTCTTAAAACCTCATGACCGTGCTCCCTTAGAATTTCATCGGCTTCATAGATTGGGTCTGCTTTGTGTTTATGTGCCAAGACAAGAAGTTCTGGTACAGTATAATATTCTTCAAAATCAATTTGTTTAGAACGCAGCCACTCTTTTATTTCGGCTTTGCGGGTGTTGGTATTTGGTACCTTATTAATTTGCACCGTGTGATAGCTAGCATTGTCCATGACAATGACACTTGGTTCACTCAAGTTGGGAATAAGCTTCTCACGTAACCACTTATTGAAATTTGTGGCGTTCATGTCATGGTGATAGTCTGCTTTGATTGATTTTGTGCTAAACGTTAATAAAGCATTAGGCACAAAACCATCTTCTGATCCAGCGTGAACAATAATAAATCGTTTTCCAGCTGAGATATTGCCAACTACACCTTGGGTGGAAGGCCCCTGCCACGACTTTTTTGTTTTGTAGTTCTGGTGAACGTAAGTCTCATCCAGGTATATTATTTTTTTACCTTCAGCACGTTTTGATGCAATAGTCCTTAGATAGCGGTGTCGCCAAGCTGCTATGTCAAAACGCTCAATAAGTATCGAACGTTGTTCAGTATTTTGTTTAAATTCGTATCCATTTGCCATTAGTATTCGGCGTAAAGTCTCAAGGCATCCGGTAAAACCGATGCTTTCTCTCAACTCTGCCAATAAGCATCTGAGTGTAGGCACTTGTTTTTTTACAATATAAAATTCATTTATTTTATTTCGGATAGCTTGGATGTCAAAGCTATCCAAATTAGACACCGTGGCCTTGTGAGGTCGCTTTTTTCCGGGAGTACTAAAGACACCGTTGTTTAATTTTCCCTCATTACTTATTCTTTTTAAAGATGAAACACTGATATCTGTAAGAAGAAAGAAAGTGTTAAATAAACAGAACACCATTTAGAAATACATTGTGTGGTTGCGCAGTACAGCCCCATTGTACAGTCCGACAGCCCTAAAAACATTTGGGTTTAGGTGAAATGAAATTGCATCGGTGAGGTTCTAATCGCAACGGTTTAAGAACAAGGACGACTCATATAACCCGAACATCTTTTATATCTGGCCGATCAAAAATGACATTAAATAAATAGATAAGGTACTAAAGTGTACACATATTTATGAAATCGACTGTACAGTGTACATTTGGTTCATAAACAACAAAATGCTGTTTGCTCCGCACACAGAAAATACATATCAAATAATATGTTTATGATATCTTTTAACTAAACACCTCCTTATTGTTTTATTGAAACTATGAGTGTCAGTTACATTAATCATCTGTCTATTAAATTAATTTAATAAAATTGTGAATGCTAAGAGATTCAACATGATATAGGGACAGACAATAGGTACCTACACCTATTATATAGGGAAAGACATTGATAATTTTAGTAATTACCGGTCATTGAAGATACTTCTTCCAAATATTTCGTCTGAGTCTGGCAGGCTAACTCAGTTTCCTCAACCTCTTTCAGCTGCTTTACGTTTTCCAGCACACTTTTGTCAACGTGCACGTCCAGGTTTTCTGAAACGAATTTAATTTCGTTTAATTTCTTAATCTCATCGTATAATAGACAGAAAAAGGTAAATTAAACTTAGGATTGCACATAGAGAAATAAGAAGTATCAAAATGAACATGCCGTACTAAAGTCGTACTAACCTATAAATTTGGTCACCGTAACTAAACAATTAATTTTTTGCATCAATAATGCTTTTCTTTCTTCTTGTTTTTCTTTGTACTTCTGTATAATAGTATACAGAATCTCCCGGACACCGCCTCTTATCGTCGACGGCATGATTACTCCGTATTTTTATCAATTTAGATCTCGAATTGACAAGTTTCTAACAACAACAAAGTCCAAACGAAATATTAAATAGTGTTGCCAGACTCGTCAGCCAAGAAAAATCCAGGTTCAGCTTTCATTAGACAGACTCTACTTATTTTTAGATTTTTCTGGCAAAGAATTCTCATTTGCAATTGCAGCCTTCTCACAAATGTTTGGCGGTGTTAAATCAAACTCTTCAAACTCTGATTCACTCATTTTATATTCAACTTTTTGAAAACTCAGTTTGGTAAACAATTAACTAACAAAGTCTTTGAAAGTTTGATCTGCTCGCGGTGAAAAGTTTTGACATTATGAAGAGGTGTTTTTTCAGCTTTTATTTGACTAGAATGGATTTTGTTATTATTATTGAACCCACACAGTTTATTTTTCAAATGCATTTTCTATAAGACATAAACAATTGTAAATATAAAATATTATACTATTATTAGCTAAGTATTTGTGTATGTATATTTATAAAAACAATATTGAATGTTGCCGTTGGAAACTTAAAACAAGCTTGCAGTAAGAAAAACGCCTCTTCTTTGACAGGCGTTTCGGCAGCTATTCCGTTCCATTCAGACAACTTATTAAGAACGGTTTTTCAATATTCAATATTAAAAAATAAACGTGTTATAACGATGAATATGTAATTAATAAAATATGAAATATGTATATTTTTCGTATTCTTACATTAACAGTAGGTTTTTATGTTGATTACGACGTTTAAAGGAAACTAATATTAACACTCATCAATAACTAGTCATGAATTGGAACAAATGTAAATTTAAAAAAAATTGGAAAAGTAAATCGCACTAGTTCGCGAAAACGAACATTCCGCACGATATACAGCTACGACAAGTACCACTTTTTGAGCAACTGTATTAAAAAATAATGTATGCAACTGCACATTATTAAGCCTTAATACACAAGTATGATCTTATTATGAAACTCATCTTTGGATCGGTTTATAAAACCACACGAGAGTTTTAAGGCCTAATTAGAACAAGGCCTAATTATGTTCTAATTAGGCCTTAAAATCGTTACTCGTGTGACACGTGAAACACTCACTTTAATCCTGGTTTACATTCATGTTGCATAAAATTGGTTGTCATAATTTCGTTTCGCATAGCAACCCTTGGCAGAATCATCATTTCGCATAATTACTTTTGGCATAAATTTCTTCGCATACTGTCATTTGGCACAATTGTCTTTGGCAGAATAGTACATTGGCATAACGTTGATTAGAATAATAGTCCTATGGTAGAATAATTGTTTCGCCGAATTATGTATGGCATACTATGTAGTTGGCATAAAGTTATAAAGCAGAATAATATTTTACTAGGTACTTACTTCATCCTTGATCGTACGCCTACTTATGTGTTCTGTCTTTCTTTTTTGTGTATTTCGGACAATCTATATTATGCAAGATGAAGGGAACCCCTTATTTATCCCACTGCTCCAATTGCAATGCGGTCATGGCGGTTATTATAGAACTTCTAACCTAACCCAACCTATTTTACTGGTAGCAGTTCGTTACTAAGTGTTATGCTATGGTACAATTATGCCATAATAAATTCGGCGGAAGGTATATTCTGCTACATAAAATTCTGCGAAATGAAAGTCGGCGATATTAGTATTCTGCTATTCAAAATTCTGCCAAATGATTGTTATACGTTATGATAGTTATGCTAAGTATACTATTATGCTAAAGTATCATTCGGCTAAAAATGTTTCTGCGATAACTGTTATGCGAAATGTATTTCGGACAATCGATATTATGCCAGATGAAGGGAACCCCTTTAATCCTTTATGGCCCGGCATCATACCCCGGCGGCTAGAGCTCACGAATTATGACGTCTTCACTCTGCTAGGGCACGCAGTCCTATGCGTTTCAAGTTAACAGGGCTGTATTTTATTTACTCTGATAGGACTGATAGGTTTCCACTTGATTTTTTCATCGAACACGACTTGCCATAAATAAAATCCCAACGAGCCACACGAGAAAGTTCACAAATACAGTTTTCATTCTTAGTTACTAGACGGTTTTTATTTTTAATCAGCCCGCTAAGTTCTGAGTTCTGAGGTCCAGGCAAAATAAAAAATAAAAAACTTATTATTTACCAACGGTACCGGCCGCGAAAATGTATACAAACTTCATTACGTACTATGTTTGGACTAGGATAACGTAACTCCAAACAGCCAAACACTCGTGCAATCTAAAATTCTTCCTTGTATATTTTACTTTTTAAATGTCATAAAGTATAAAGATAAACATTTTCGAACAGCGTTTACAGCGTATTTATAAGTGTATTATAGTACATTTGTGTATTAAGGTCGGTAAGTAAGGAATTACGATCGAGGCTCTAGTAGAAGCCCGAAGTCGAAGACTGCTGAGGGCTTTCTGAGTCGAGGTTCGTAATTCCCGTACCGCCCGTGAAATATACAATGTTTTTCATCACATTTGCGAGTAAATAAATACACAAGTCAGCACAACTATTATTACGAATTACTTACTTGAACTTTTTTTAAGCGGATGGCTGGCGGACTCCACAGATTATAAAAGTGTTTCGTTCAGAAACGTTAAGGGCAAATACTTACGTAGTAATACATACAGCCCTGAAGGAGTGTAAAAAAAAACGACGTTTTGATACAGAAAACTATTAAAATTGGTTATTAAGAACATTAATTGAGTATTTAAGTAACATGTAGCGAGATTGCAATGAAATTCCTGTTTAAATAACATTTTAAGACAATTAATTTCACTTGCGTGTAAACTCTTTGCTTGAACTTGCATGACCTGTGTGCTGTGACATAAATTAAAAAAAATTACTTACCGACCTTGGGTTTCATGGTAAAAAGAAAGGTCGAGGGTTTTATATGGGGCATTGCGGCCAAGTTAACCTGTATGTTTAGATACTGTTTACGTGCAAGTGTGATGAAAAATAGTTTAACGTTTTGGTTTTTATAGAAATTGTGTTCATAAACAAAATAAATTGCCGTAATAACATAAACGCGTTATAAATGTTATAATTTAAACTATATTTTATTCAAATTGAATTTATTACGTTTAAATGTGTGATTTTTAGACCCCGTTATCAATTGCTCAGTTTGGGGGCAAACGTCACAATAGAGTAGTCTGGGGGCTATATGGAACGGTGTTCATTAACACTACAACCTCAAGGGTTTTTTTTATAACCAGTACACCCCGTTATCTAACGCTCAGTTTGGGGCAAATAGTGATCTTGCTTCACATAATTAGTCGATCGATTCATATTTACTTATTATAGTTGCTGTGTGGTTACCGGGTTAGAATAGTGCCACTCCATGTCTTCCCGTGGATGTCGTAAGAGGCGACTAAGGGAATAAAGGCTTGTAGTACTGTTAGGCGATGGGCTTGCCACCTGTACTGGGTAACATCTTAGCCTACTTGTGCAAATTGTGGTTACAGAATTATCAAGAAGTTTTAAGACTTGTTGGTAATTCTTTAGCTCTGCCTACCCCACTCTGGGAATGAAGGCGTGAATTTATGTATGTATGTATGTGTATTTGTCAAAATAAAATTCTTCTTCTGTGAATGCTCTTGAGATAACTCATTTATTGCATCTATTTGATCAGATACGAGCGAGACAATTATTGAATAGTACAGAGACGACTTACTAGATAGGTGCCTATTAGGTATGAGCAGTTTAACGTCGGGGGTAAATATTAATTATTCAGTACACGATAAACCCGTTTTGTTAATAATAACGAGCAGTATAAGTTTCTTTAAAATTATAAAACCTTTTTTGAATGTTCTAATATTATATTTTATTCTATATTTATTAAGAAGCTATTTTCAACCTGGAACATGTGTCAGCTCCAGCTGGCCTAAATACAACCACACGTTGCAGCATTATGTTACCAAATTTGGAAACGCTTATTTACAACAAAAAAACCATGAACAAATTTAGCAACCTCTGACAAAGGCTCTGCCAATATGGATCGGAAGAAGCCAATATTTGAACAGTTAATACCAAAGTCTATAAACAACTGTTCCCTCTTTGCACGAGTCCGAACACATTCCATTAAAAAGTGTTTCACATCCTCTACTCACTCGCACTCTTCGCAGTTGGGCGACTCTACTTTCTTCATGACATGCGCAAACTGATTAAAAGGAAAATGTCCGGACCGAAGCATATGCGCGCTGACAACCTCTGCTCTGCGTAGCCGAGTATAGTCAAACCAAGGCACCCGAGGAGGCTCACATTGAATAGTCTCGTACCAAATTCCTTTATCACGAGAAAAAGTAACTAACTTAAGCTTTTATTATTTTAGTTTAGTTTATATCGTGTTAATGAACACCGTTCCATTTAGTCCCCAGACTACCCTATTGTGATGTTTGCCCCCAAACTGAGCAATTGATAACGGGGTCTAGTGATATTTAATGCTTTATTTCAGTGTCATGCTAAATCGTAGTCGTTTCTGTTCTCTTTTTTTCAAGGAAACGCTAACTCTACTCGTCCCGCAACATCCATTTTCCCAGTCTCTGCAGTAATGTACTATTTCTCCCTCATGCTCGGAAATTTTAACCTTACTGTTGTAAAATCAGCCCGCCACAGCTAAAATTTAAAAAAGTTATTATTTACCAAAGACAGCGGCCGCGAATATGTATGAACGGCGAATGGGCAAAATGGCCTATCGGCCGCCACTGATGAAATTAGTGTCATATGAAAGTTCTGATATAAAATAATACTTTTTGTAAATAAGTTTGTTTTGTATCTCTTTAAAAAAAGGAATTATTTAAACTTAAGTCCGATTTAGATAAAGACATTTCAGATCTAGAACTTATTATTCATACCTTGTAATTGACTACCAAAGAAACGGCCGAAAGGCTATCGCCTATTAATAAGGAAGGCGTACCGAGTCGGTTTCTGTGCACATTTATGGCGTGGCCTTCAATAGCTCGTTGTTCGACGAACGTACTCTTCCCCAGAAGGACGCTATTCTACTACGTCGTATAGAATAAAAATCGGGAACCCTAGCGACTGCAAACATTGTAGATGCACTACAGAAACGCGGTTGTTTAAGCAATTTTCTTAAGGAATCATTGTACTGTCCGATGCCGATATGAAAACGTTGACAGTATGCTTTAATCAGAACAAGTTTAACTTCCTCAGAGCAATTCGCGAACCTGGGCCAGGGCCCTTGGCTCGCGTTCTATGTCTAGGTCGTCTTTCATGTCTTCACATAATGTGTCCCAAGTACTTAATTTTTTTTAACGGTATCAGCATACTACCTATTGCGCAACTGAAGCGTGAAAACAATTCTATAACGAGCGTTTCCATGGTAATAACAGTTATAATAATTAATATAGCATTGTTATTACCATGGTTACGGTCATTCCGGATATAAGTCTCGGCGTTTAGTGAACACTTGACGTCCTAATTTGTATAATAAATCGTCAAAAATGAATGTGAAAGAAGCGAATGAAATTCGTCAAGATCGTAGCAAGTGGAAAGAAGTGGTCTCTGCCTACCCCTCTGGGAAACAGGCGTGATTTAATGTACCTATGTATGTAAATCGTCAAAAATGTTTTATTAGCAATTACAAGGACATATATTAAAAACAAAATTAATTTAGAAACTAATAATTTTGTCAAATTTGATTTTTACTAAATCACTAAAAATACGACTTATACAGGGTGTCCCAGAAACCGACGTCAACCCGCCTAGGGCTGATAGAGCAGCTCGTAAGCTATCGATTTAACCCCCATGTATGTTCAGCAATTGTTATTAGTTTCCGAGATATTGATCATTTTAATCGGAATATTTGTAATTTTTCCTTATGTCCGTGCTACGAAAAATCCCTAAATTCATGTATTAATTCACATTTTTTTCAGTGTTTTCTTGCATGATTAGAATCATTGTAAAACAAGGAAGTTTTTAAAGCTACATGCCAATTTTTTTTTCATTACAACTTTTTGAGAAAACACACAAAGTTGGTTTTCACTCGGTGAAAAACAGACGCGGGGTTCTCTTAGTATGGAGAAAGTAACTCTGTGCGTTTACTCAAACATTTGTAATAAAAAAAGAAATTGGCATGTAGCTTTAAAAACTTCCTTATTTTACAGTGATTCTAATCATGCAAGAAAACACTGAAAAAAATGTGAATTAATACATGAATTTAGGGATTTTTCGTAGCCCGGACATAAGGAGAAATGACAAAAATTCCGATTAAAATGATCAATATCTCGGAAACTAATAACAATTGCTGAACATACATGGGGGTTAAATCGATAGCTTATGAGCTGCTCTATCAGCCCTAGGCGGGTTGACGTTGGTTTCTGGGACACCCTGTATTCATCGACTTGTTATTTGGTTACCATGATTACGCTCAATTTAGATATCAACAATGGAGCTTCGTTTGGCATTGCATTTTTTATGATAAATTGTCAGAACTGTCTTAGCTGTATAATGTATATTATTTACTTCTTTAATATTTGAGTACCTTAGTTTTATTTTAATTTAAATAAGTTTAGTTTTAACTTTTAATTGTTAACAGGAAATTAATATCGTATTAATAAAGTGAAATAATTTATAAACTTTTAACAGTAAAATTCAGAAGTTATTATCGCCTATCGAAATAATGAAAATGACTTTACTGACAAGTAATTTGTTAGCAGAAAAATCTAGGAAAGTATACTAGAAAAGTTAGCCATTTTTTATTTATGCCATTATCATTTTAAGCTTGTAGAAAAAATATGTATGAAACGGTACATAATTTAGGTACTCGTGGCTGTAATTAGATCGGCAATCGTACCTTTAGACGTTAATTATGTACCAGTTACATAAATAAGTATTACAACCCGAACTGATGTACTGATATGATAGTTTAATGCCAATTGGTTTGTCATTTTTCATTGAATGGTCGTGTTGTGGTATGTTTTTGTAATAAGTGGTGGTATCGGCAGAGCGACGGCAGCGGTCGATGCTTGCGGCCCGGGTGAACAGTTCATCGTCGCTGGCGTCGACGGGCGCGGCGCGGCACAACGGCGCGCCCCCCGCGCCGCCGGCGCCCGCTGCGCCGCCGGTCCCCCCCGCCGCGCCGCCTTCTCCCGCGCCGCTGCCTTCGCCACTGCCCGTGCCGGCTTCCGTGCCTATGCCCAAGACCACCGCATCCACTGGTAAATCTGATTTGCTCGCTCTGTAAAATATGATGCCATTCAAACGTACATCATGTATAAATTATTTAAATACAAGACACAACGCATATGAACTGGTCAAGTGCGAGCTGGACTTGTGCACTAACATTTTCGTAAGTATATGTTTGAATTTATTCAAGTTTATATAGGTTACGAAAAAAGGACCGATTCCAACTGAGCAATGAAAAAAATATCTAATATGAATCAATCAAACTTAAATTGTTTTTTAAAGTGTTATTTTACACTTTAAGAAAAATAAATACTTGAAAAAAAAAATGGGTTAATCAACTTTCATTTGGATAACGAAACTTGTAAGAGATTTAAAGATTTTGTATATAATATGTGTACCATTTACTGTATTTGCAACTTGTAAATTATAGCCAAAAAACCAATAAGATAATAATTAATCAGCCTTTTCTTTTTAGCTGTATTTCTAATCATTATTAGTAATTAAAAGTTTAATATGGGCATTTCATTTGCTTGCTTCAGAAACTAAACATACACAGTGGTGGTCACAGCTCTCTACTACACTTGCGGATTATCTGGAAGCATTTAAAATAATCATTTTCAAAGAGGACTCGGTCTGTTAGTTCTTTACTGTTGTTTTTTTGAGCGTTTTCAATTGCATAAATAAGGCAATCGGTAAGCGAGTTCGCCTTGCACTTGCCCTATTTTACCTTTTTGGTAGTTGACCCAATGAGGAAATACCGTATTCGTGCCCATACAGGTAGTTATAATGAATATGCCATTGGTGGGGCATATTAAAATGCTTAAAATCAAAATGGAATATACCATTGGAATTCATAAATGTAAAATACCCAAAAACAAAAGATATTATGTAAGTAAAATATGTAAAATTGTAAAGGTTTTTAATATAAGTACTAAACTCCTAAGTTTGAATTGCAAGTCAAAATGTAATTTTTCATAGGTCCTTGTCAAAAAAGGCAAAACGTCAACACTTAAAATTGATAAAATGCAAAACACAGAAAAAAAATTAGCTAAGCTAGGTCTAAACCATAATCCGTAAGATAAGCTTGACAAGTGACAGATAATGGGCTACCAGGATTAGAGGAAATTAAATAGTGATTTGGCCGATATCGACAATCAGTATCGACACAGTTCGCACAATACTGATCACTTAGGTCCGGTTCATTTTCGTTTCTGTTAATGTTATAAAAAACCGGTCAAGCGTGAGATGGACTCGCGACCGATGATTCCGTATAAACTTGTGTGTAGGCGTGGTATTCTAATTGTATTATTAGAATCAATAAATGGACTTCAAGAAATCTATCGATTTTTGATAGGAAGTGCCTTGCCGTCTTTAAGAAGAGCATATTTATTGATTGATGTACGATCACTTGCAATGAAATTTGAAGTTCTTTAAGCGAAGGATCTCCTTTTGATTTATTTTTCCTTTACTTTCTTGCAATGTCTCCAATAAGTCTGCTCTATTGCTAAGAAATTGAATAAATACAGGGTGTTTGGCAGATGGATGGACATACGTATATAGGGGATAGGTGTGGCCATCTGCTATGCGATCCACAAAAAACAAAAACCTCAATAACTTTAAAAAAAATGATAAAACGGACAACATTTTTACTTTTTTTTATCTGGGCTAATACTAGAATCTTACAAATTTCATATTTGGAGCACAAGATACCTAAAAAAAAAATTACGGACCCTCAAACCACAAAAGTAGGTAAAAATTAATCTAAACAGTCAACTTTCCATTGCAATAAAAAAAAAACTATAAACGATTGACTACTTCTTATTATTCAAAAACATCTTCAGTTTATACTCTTTCGATCGGTACACAAAAATCCCATTTTTTTTAAATAGCTAAAATTATTCGTCAACTTTAATAAGGCGGACATTTTTTTACGAAACTACTTATGAGGAAAGTTATAATAACCTTCAGGACCATTAACTATGTCATTAATTTATAAAAATTGCTCAAACTGCTGCTCTTGATTATTTATGCATGCTCGGCATCGATTTCTCTAGTTCTAGTTCCGCCATGTCCGTTTGTCTGTCTGTTTGTAAGTCACACATTTTTTTTCTCAGAAACTATCAAAGTTACATAATCGAAAATCTGTATACATATAGATATTTATACCACGCAGTAAGATCAATAATGGAATAAATATAAAAAATCGGTACTCCCGTATTTGTAAAGCAAGGGTATAATTTTTTTTTATAAACAACTCTGTGTGATATGATGTTGCTTGTTGTTCTGCGAAATAGTTATTTGTGTATGTAGTAACGGCGACGGAACCCTACACTGAGCATCTGGCATGCTTTTGCCCGGTTTCTTTGGTAGATTTTTGACGTGTAAAAGTGCCCGTACGGCCTACTTACTGAATAAACACCTTTTATCTTTTTTTTTATCTTTTCGTATTCGAGAATTATCTACCGGAATTTTACTTTAAAAAATTATGTGCGTTCTTCCCCAAAACTGCTTGACTGATTGTGATGTTTTTTTTGTTGTATAATTACTTGTCACCCGGATGATTTTGAACTATAGATAAACCCGGTGGCGCTGTTGTTGAGATCCAGAAAACAAATAATTGTGGCAGGACTACGTCCACCTACCGGGTCCTCTAGTAAAGATATTAAATTAAAAATGAAAGTTATTTTTGGTATTTCATGCTATAGTCTCAGTCGGTTATACACGATGTTTTTGGGTGTGTAATTTTTAGCATAAAAACAAATGGTCTACTGATCATTTTACATAACACGAATTTCATAATTTCGATCTGTATACCATCGAACTAAACAAAATAAACCATCGATATACTCGTAATAGTCACGCATGATGCATATAGCGAAATGCATAATTTCAAAAACTATAATGTTTATATTATATAAAAAAAAAAACTAACGGCTTTCATTAATATTAAAGTGGTCACAGTTCTAACCTAACGTAACTTAGTTAGAAGAAATTGAGTTAAAGCATAATAACAAAAAAAATATAGCTATTTATTTATTTATTTATTTATTTATACTAAATGAGTGTTATGTAATTCGATCGTAACCCACATAAAATTATACAATTGGTTTTTATGCTAAACGTTCATCATGATTTTCGTGATTAGTTAAATTAAATTATACAAAATGTTTGTATACTGATTGAAGCGCACTCGAGGTTTGTCCACTTAACTAAGTCGAAAAAATCTCAAATATTGGTATAATGTGTAAATTTGAGAAATTTTTATTGAGTTATTTGTATTTAATTTTGTATAGTGAAGAATATACCAATCGCAATATCAGTGGTTACGATAGTAATCCTTCAAAATCCAAAAACATGTCTAAAACGCAACTCTTCTCATTATACATTTTATTGATTGAAAAAAAATAGCTGCCGAAGGTGATCCTCAGCTTAAAATTTAAAGTCTTAGTAGTATGGGTCTACTTTCGTGCTGATTTTTCACACTTTATTATGTTTTTTTTTTAAATTTTACATGATGTAATAAAATAAATAAACGTTATATTTACACAAAAATATAAAAACACATAACGTCAATAAAATAATAATTAACTTTGTTATATAAAGTAATAAGCTTACTTACCCAAATCATAAGTAATGTTGATTAAACAACAAAACTTTAACGTACTTATTTCCATTAATTTTAAATTCAATGCGATTCCATGTTAGTCAAATTCGAAGAAGCAATATGAATAGATAAAAATCGTTATAACTCGCAGGGCAACGACGGGGAAAAGTAATTTTTCACTTCTTATGCTCTTAAAATGTTAATTCTTAACACAATTTAGGAAGTCGGTGTATCTAGGACATAAAGCCTATTTCTACTTTTATGAATGCCTACAGTAGCCGATTCACTGAAGTTGGTTTTTGACTTAGAAATAGTTTTCATTTTAAAATTGTTATTAAGTTGATGAAGAATTACGCCAAACAAGTCTTTATAAATACTATTACACTCATTCTGTAAGAAAGGTAGAAAGGTTACACCGAAAGATTACTTTAAACTTTATATTTGAGTAATTCCAAACGTTCACTAGTTATGGGTCGATGTATACAGGTAGGTTCCCAAGCAGCACATTAGTGAATTTTGCAGCTTATCTTATAGCTTAATGTTCTAAATGAGTGGTTTAACAGTGTTTGACTACACTTATAGCTTTAAACACAACTCAAACTTGTATACGAGTTCATCCTGTCACTTATAGTTGCTTAGGAACGTTTTTTGTTTCTACTTTATTACTTATAGTTGGGTAAAGTCGATTTTGCTACTTAAAGTTGCATGCAGGTTGTAATTGTCACTGAATAAGAAGCAATAGTGATATATAAGGCCCTAAAGTAACTTATAAGCCACTTTTATATATAAGTGGGAACATACCCTTATTTGGAACTTTTAATTCCAAATGACTAGTATAATAGAGTAGTGTATCACCAATAGTGGCTAAAGAGACAATTTTACGGCCCTTTTGGAAACTAAAGTGATTGCAACTTTAAGGCCTAGAAGGGTCGTAAAATTATCTCTTTAGCCACTATTGGTGATATACTACTCTATTATACTAGTCATTTGGAATTAAAAGATCCAAATAAGGGTATGCTCCCACTTATATGTAAAAGTTGCTTATAAGTAACTTTAGGGCCTTATATAGCACTATTGCTTCTTATTCAGTGAAAATTAAAACCTGCATGCAACTTTAAGTAGCAAAATCGACTTTACCCAACCATGTAATAAAAAGGAAACAAAAAACGTTCCTAAGCAACTACACGTGACAAGATGAAGTCATATACAATTTTGAGTTGTGTTTAAAGCTATAAGTGTTGTCGAACAATGTTAACACGTTCACGGACAGTACGTAGAGAGACGTAAACTAAGACCCTCGTGATATGGCATTACGGCTGTGGCCGGTGTTTTTTTTAATTACACCAAAAACGGAACTCCGTCCACGGCCGGCTGTTTCCCATAGCATTTATAGGAAGCACGAACTCTGTGCCGTTTTAGGCTTTAACGCAAGCCGCTAGTGTCACAGCACAAAAGCTCTAGGGCATAGCATTCACTGCTGTGCCACTCGCAAGATACAAATAAGTGATTTTCAGACCTGATAGTTTCAAATAGAAAACAAATAAGTGAAAATAAACACTGTAAGATCTTTTTTGTTTCGCCATGTTTACAAATTGGAGTCCTTGAAAATGATTTATTTTAAACAGAATTTTATCACACTGACGCATAATCATAGACTTTTGATAGTTGTGACGATGTTACTTTAACATTGTACAGTCAGCGTCAAAAGTAACTGGTCACTTCAAGCTACTTTTGTACTTTATCGCATTAACACATCGGACAATCTTGTTTGACATTGCTTATGTGACAGTAAAGCGACAAGGTATTTAAGTGATCAGTTACTTTTGACGCTGACTGTATGTAACCTACAATCATTAGGTCAGGTTTTTACAGTTTTAGTTCTTATCAGTATCAATTCCTTATATGATTTAACACTCGCTTTTTAAATATTCCTGATCTAATCAAAGGCGCATCGAAATTTACAAAGAAACCATACTATAGTTTCACGGTAAAAAAGCATTCGCAAGAATTTCGTGCTTATTTCAATGCCTGAACGTGAATTTTAATCATTTACCAAACAGATGTATAAATCCAAAATTAAAATGGCAGATCACATGCACTTTAAAAAACTTACCGACTTAATTGTTGCCACGTCACTCAAAGGAACTTTGGCGTCCCATTTATCACTCATTGACCGAACTGAAATATTATTATTCATTCGTTCAATAATCGTCGTTCACTGCGCATAACTTTCACCCATAGTTCTAATTGCCACTTAAGGTAATCGTGAGCTCTCTTATGGATTCAATATAGAACCAAAAATAACCTGCAATTTTTCTCCCCGTGGTTCTATATTGGTTGCCTAAGGGTTCTTTCCACCTATATAGAACTTAGTCATGGCTATATATTTCACTTAAGTATCTAAATAGATATGATATACGAGCGATTTCCCACCCAGTGTGCTACTTGGGTTAAGTATTATAATTGTATAATGTCACAAGCAATATCTGATTAAATTTGTGTTTGATGGCAATCAGGCTAATTAAATTCATACTTATTTATTCAAAGTGTGTTTTTATTACGCGACTTTGAATAAAAATATTACGTTGTAATAAAACACTTTCTAATTGTATGCAACCCGATAATTAGAGATTAGTTATGTTATGTAGCTTTGGTACTTTGTTTTTCTGCAAGAAACTACGGTAATACCTGTTACTGTTTTCGAGTATGAGCTTGTAAAAGTTTAATGCAAATAACTTTTCGTTTTAAACCAAACGGCAGGCTCAATAGCCGACCCTGGCGGCCTGACTAAAAAATAATATTTATACCTTAGGGTTATCATCTTTGTTAACAATTTCAATTTTTAAATGTACACTTTTATCTTTGAAAAACTTATTATACATCACTTATTATACTATTTGTTCGGTCAGGGCCTTCCTTCATGCCCTTCCAAACTGTATATTTTTTTGTTTTAGGCTTGGTCCCATTACTTTTTGTCCTAATGCTATTCGCTTTCGTAAGAAAACATTAAGCATGAGTACGGAGCCCCGCGAAAGTAGATAGGTTAGGTTCGTTAGGGGACTTTAGATGCCCGAAGGGTAAACCGCCTAGAAATAGCTCCGTCCAATAGGGTAAGCATACCAGTGAATGAACCAATAAGGAAATTTTCGTCTTTAAATATATATTTTCATAATCATGTCAGCCGAAAGACGGCCACTGCTGGACATAGGCCTCCCCCAAGTTGGGGGGAAAAACTGCCACTTTCCCGTTTGAAAACGCTTAAGGTATAATAGATTCTTGTAAAATAAAGATCGTTCATTAACTAGCTCTTAAATTTTATGCGAAACCAATGAATGAACAAGTCGTATTGATGGTAGTCCATTTACTGGAAATTATAAACCAGTGAATGAACTAACATTTTAAGCATTTATGAGTTTGTTCGAATACTGGCCACATTACGTACAATCATTTAACAGCTATGTTTCTGAAAAATAAACTTTATTACAACAACGAAAACGCACAATATTGTAAAATAAGTAATTCACACTGTTCTAGTGAATGAACACCGCGGTTCATTCATTGGTTTTAGTGCTTTCTGTGATCCGGTTATAAAACATTTGCTTAAAAATGGCAATTTTAAAGAAAAACACATGATATGATATGTAAATAGAAAAAATATATCCTTAAGACTTAAAATAAACACATACTACTGATCGTTCTTGTTCGGAATAAGCACAGTATCAAATCAAACTCAAGGTAACTTACCGTCTGCTAACTACTGCCCCATACAACGAAAACACGTCTGCGACACGTCCAATTTATGTATCCGTTATTTTGCAACTAATGTACCTGAGTTGAATTCAATGTTACCATGATGTTACTAGTAATATTGCTTATCTAAAAAAAACTCTTGTGTAGAAATTTACAGAGTTCTTATTTTGCGAAAATATGTTCACTTTGTTCATCCACTGGTACGTTTAGCCTAGTAGGTAGTGGGACCTCTAGTCCGGAACCTATATTGTGAATGTATAGATTGTAAACTTGTATATACAGTTTGATAATGATGTACCGTAAAACCTGGTAACTATGGTCCAGTACTTCAACTGTGGTCCAAGTCTAATTTCTTTAATTCCTCATAGATGACTTAAGTATAAGCATTTTAAAACTTTAGTCAACAAGAAATGTCTATAAAACAACACGTTTCCTTAACTAAAGATAATGGGAACTTGTACTTTTGGTCATTGATTTTGGACCATAGTTGGAAGATTTTGGACCATAGTTGGAAGATTTTGGACCATAGTTACCAGGTTTTACGGTACTCCAATGGTGCGTATCGTGGTAAAGTCATGACATTTATCGTTTTTACTTGTATGTGATCAGGTGGCTACACTATGAAGAATTCTAGCAAGAAGCCAAAGACGAGAAAGCTCACAAAGGCCGATATTGGAATGCCGTTGGATTTCAAGCACATATCCCACGTCGGGTGGGACGCAAACAAGGGTCAGTACCTCATTTCATTAGTTGTTCACTTATTTGACCTGGGATCGAATATTCGGATGCATATGGTAAACATCTTAGCCTGATTGTGCAAAACGTGGTTACAGAATTATCAACAACTTATTTAAGAGTGCTTGGTAATTCTGTAGCTCTGCCTACCCCACTCTGGGAATGAAGGCGTGAGTTTATGTATGTATGTATGTATATTTACCTAATCTATGGCGGCGGCGTACTTGTTCAGTGATATTGCGGCGGATTTAATTTTGTTTATTAATACAAAATTCAAGTTTTCTCAGGTAACCAATTCCGCAAAACTAAATGCATAGTTAAAAAAAAAACAGAAAAAAATTGCTGAATTTTTTTTAACGTCGTCGCCGTGTCGGTTGTGTTTTAGCTTATTTTATTTGAATCTATTTTGAATGACTAATGCCCGGTTTCTGAAGTACTTTTATCGGTGGTTTATCTGTCCGTAAACGCTATTGGTCCGTTAACTTTGACAACTGCGTTTCCGAACAACGACTCAAAGATAAACTCCGTTTTAACTAGGTTTAACTTAACTGACCAAAGCTTGCCGTTTATCGGCTCCATAACTATTTGACGTTTTTTACGATTGAAGTTTTTGTTTTTGAAGTATCAACTGTCAATTTTTGTTCATACAGCCACTGGCAAATAAAGTAGGTATTTTGATTTTCGTTATCATTTATTTATTAATTACTATAAAGTGGCTAAGTTTTCTCAAATTATTATTTTTACAAAAATCAACCGGAATTGATGTTGAATTAAGGCATTAACAGCAGTCTACGTATGACAAACTATTAAGATCCATCTAGCGGCAGCGGAAGGAACTATTTATCTGTCAATAGTTATCGAACTGTTCGTAGAGCACTCAGAAACGCACGAAGAGATAAACGTCGTTTAACCTAAACATAACTTTAACGGATCAATAGCTATTAAAGGTTTAACTAGTGACTTCAGAAACCGGGCATAAGCTAGTTATTGTGAAGCTATGTTTACAAACTTTTATTTTCTCTAAAAATGATAAATATTTTCAGGATGACCCTAACAATCACCCTTTAATTCCCTTCAACCGACTGCCCAACACCTTGTATAGGTACTTAAATAAAATATTTAATTATTTTTAGCATGTAATCTTATTTGCTTACATTTCATTCAAACTAATGTCTGTTTTAATATAATACTGTTTGTGATCAAGTATTTATTGTCCGTCCGCCATCTTGCCGCGGCGCTCTCTCCCCGCTACATTATCCATACCATCTGAAATTGTATTATTATTACCATTGTTTTCACTAACAGTAGGAGTTAAGTCACAATTATCTTCAACATCACTCTCTTGAATCAGACTTTCACTTGTATTTCCATTGTTGTCCTGATTATTGTGTAAATTTATTTGTTGTCTATTTCTACGATAGTTCATCTTCAACTAAGTATGAACGAGGACACTGCAGCTTTTCTAAACCTTTTCCTTCTGTCCATATCTTATCATGAACTATTTCTTAAATGTAACTTTACTATCTAAATTGCATTCTCTGAGTTCTTTTGCATTTTTATTATATTCTTTTCTAATTTTCTCCCGATGTACCTACTCTATCTAATGAAGCACTACGTCTATAATTTTTAAGCTGTAAGTATTTCTATATATTTGGTGTAATAATTAGGCATCGGAGTTTTTGTCGCACGGTAAGACTAATAGCAAGCTATGGAGTCGTCATTTGCCTTAAATCTAAACTCTTATTCATATTCATACTCATTTATTTAATTTATCTTAAAATGCCTCCATAGTGGTCGGTCGTGTATAAATCTTAGTCAAGTTACTTATATAAAAAAATAATTTTCTATTAGATTATAAATTCATAATTTGAACTATTTTAAAATACAATTCGCCACTAGTTTGGACTAAAACATTCCCTTCTGTCGTGTTTTAATGTATCTTTTGTTTGTTTATAAATTTTCGTAATTAAATCAGTATAAAAATGGTAATTATTTTTTATTGTAATATTTATTTTCCAAATAATAAATAATAAATAATATAAAATAATAAATAATAACATTAAATAATCGTTTCTGAACTCGCCAACGTTGTTGTCCTTAATTATAAAAAAACCTAAATAATTAAATAAATAAATGAGTATGAATATGAATAAGAGTTTATATTTATGGCAAATGGCGACTCCATAGCTTGCTATTAAAGCATAGTTCATATAGGATTGGCACGCGGTTGTCACAAAATAAAAAATATTCAGACGTCACAACTAAAAAAAAGACGATCGCAAATTATCGTCCATATTTTGAAGTCTTTTTGGTAAAAGTTCGCCTCGGATAAGTCTATGCATTTTGAAATTGTAGACGATGGAAGTTGAAAGACGAAAATTGATAGTGGACAAATACTTAGAGAATCCCTCTTGGTCCGGATCAAAGATAGCTAAGTCGTTAAATTTAACAAAAACCACGTTGTGTCGGGTCTTAAAAAAATACAAGGACTCCTTGTCTTTCGATAGAAAGCCGCAACTCAACCGATATCTGGCACTAAGGACAAGAACTTGGGGAAAAAAGTGCTTAGGGCAACAAAACAGAATCCAGGTATGTCGGATTATGATCTATTTCGCAAATTCAAAAAGAGCCGCAGTACTCTAAGACGTATTCGGCTCCGAGCCGGGTATAAGAGCTATAAAGCCATAAAAACACCAAATTGAACCATGAAACTGAATAAAACGGCAAAAACACGTGCTCGTCTCTTACACGCATTCTGACAAAATTCAAAGGCTACCTCTTATTAGATGATGAAACATATGTCAAGCTAGATTTTAATCAACTACCGGGTACCAAGTTTTACATGGCCAAAGCAAGGGGGAATGTTGATGAAAAATATAAGTTTGTAAAACTTGAAAAATATGCCAAGAAGCATATGATATGGCAAGGGATCTGCAGCTGTGGCCTTAAGACCAATAGTTTTATCACTTCATCAACGATGACATCCGATGTTTACATGAATGAGTGCTTACAAAAACGCCTTTTGCCATTTATTAAAAAGCACAAGGGCCCATTAAAATGTTGGCCTGATCTGGCTAGCTGCCACTACTCGAAAAGGGTTTTGGAGTGGTATGTTTCAAATAATGTCGATTTTATACCCCAATCAATGAACCCTCCAAACTGTCCTCACTTCCGCCCAATCGAGAACTACTGGGAAATAATGAAAAGTAAATTGCATAAAACTGGGAAAACAGTACAGGATATCAATAATCTGCGTTCTACGTGGAATCAACAGGCTAAGAAAGTAGAGAAAAGCCTTGTCCCGAAGATGATGAACTGAACCAAGAAAAAAGTCCGGGATTTTGAAGGAAACACTAATAAAAGTACATAATTTTTATAAATGCTGTTAAATAAATAAATATTAATCTATTTTTATCGCTTAAAAGCTACGTGTTTTCATTTACTTAAAAAAGCTTAGACTTCGATTGTGTACCAATTCTATATATGAACTATGCTTTAGTCTTACCGTGCGACAAAAACTCCGATGCCTAGTAATAATCTACCATCAACAAATAATATTCTCTGTTGAATTCAAACAAATCTGAACCAAGTATTAACCAGGGCAATGAAGGTATATCATGAAATTTTATAGGCCCTTTAGAGTTATTAGCCCTATGGATTGCACAAATTTCACAGTTTAAACAAGTGTCCTTAATCTGGGACGACATGCCGGGCCAAAACATAACACCTTTAGGTCGTCGTATACAAGTATTTACTCCAAAATGTCCTTCATGAACTATTTGAGTCATCATGTTTTGAAGCCGAGAAGGAATAACATTTTTTTTTTTACCAAAATGCCTTCAACTACTGCCAAATCATGTCGAAAATTCCAATATGGCTGTGCAAGAACATCAATACAACTTATATGATTAGGCCAGCCTGTTTTAGTGTATTCTATTATTATTTTTAAAATAGGATCCTCTTGTGATTTGTATCTTATCAAAGGCCGTGCCAGGATAAGCTAAGAGATTTTGCCCCCCTTGAGTTTGGGCTTGTAATTTTTATAGATTGTGTGGCTCTGCATTAGTAATGGTTTTGCCAAATTTGAGCACCCTAAATATCATAGTTTTCGTTTAAAAAAAAAAACTATATTTAATTTTTCTTTGATATTTTTTTTTCCTGTTAACCAATTTTAATGAGCTTGGCATATAATGTACATTTAACCAAGATGATCAAATGGCCATAATTATATTTTCATTATGCCATAGAAAAAGAAAAAAAAAACCCATTCAAAATTTCAGATATTTTTTTTTATCACTTCCATGTTAGAGACCGCTCCAATTTTTTCACTGGTAAAACTCCCACTAACGTCCTATAATATGTATTTTTTTCCAAATTTTTGCTAAGGGAGAACATGGAGTTATCTTGACATGAAATTCTTTACATACTTTTCCTAGAACCGCTACAATTTAAATCGGAATGATTGCAACCTCTTTAGAGGAACGTACATGTTGCATATGAAATACTTACTGGCCACTTACATTTCAACTTTTTAAAAAAGTAAAAAAAAAGACAACAAAAAGAACTTTCAATAAAATTGTCGTGCGTTGGTAACATAATATAAACCATTCCAATATGAATTCATTATCAAAAACAACAATACGATTTCCTTAATAATACACTTCCAATTTTTGATCAGGTAAATGTCACAAAGGCATATTGTGCATTTGTATAGTAATTAATGGGTACTTAATTTTAAATAGGTAGTTTAAATAATTAGTACCTAGTAGAAGTAGTAGTAGTAGTAAAACTCTTTATTGTACGTACAAACAAATAATTACCTATGTTTATCCACGGATATGTAATTTGGGAGTCTCAGGTAGTATAACTTAACACGCATGTCTTCAATCTAAATGATCAAAAAAACATAGGTAATTATTTGTTTGTACGTACAGTAAAGAGTTTTACTACTACTACTACTTCTACTAGGTACTAATTATTTAAACTACCTATTTAAAATTAAGTACCCATTAATTACTATACAAATGCACAATATGCCTTTGTGACATTTACCTGATCAAAAATTGGAAGTGTATTATTAAAGAAATCGTATTGTTCGTTTATAGTTTTATACTTTGCAGAATTGTTTTCATTGCGAGACAATACAGCGTTTTCACTTTTTTACGGAAAACGCGTTGTATTGCAGTTGTTTTTGATAATGAATTCATATTGGAATGGTTTATATTATGTTACCAACGCACGACAATTTTATTGAAAGTTCATTTTGTTATCTTTTTTTTTATTTTTTTAAAAAGTTGAAATGTAAGTGGCCAGTAAGTATTTCATATGCAACATGTACGTTCCTCTAAAGAGGTTGCAATCATTCCGATTTAAATTATAGCGGTTCTAGGAAATGTATGTAAAGAATTTCATGTCAAGATAAATCCATGTTCTCCCTTAGCAAAAATTTTGAAAAAAATACATATTATAGGACGTTAGTGGGAGTTTTACCAGTGAAAAAATTAGAGCGGTCTCTAACACGGAAGTGATAAAAAAAAAATCTGAAAAGTTTGAATGGGTTTTTTTTTATTTTTTTTCTATGGCATAATCAAAATATAATTATGGCCATTTGATCATCTTGGTTAAATGTACATTATATGCCAAGCTCATTAAAATTGGATAACAGGAAAAAAAAAATCAAAGAAAAATTAAATATAGTTTTTTTTTTAAAATGAAAACTATGATATTTAGGATGCTCAAATTTGGCAAAACCATTACTAATGCAGAGCCACACAATCTATAAAAATTACAAGCCCAAACTCAAGGGGGGCAAAATCTCTTAGCTTATCCTGGCACGGCCTTTATTTTACTCTCTGAAATAGGCAAACATTCAAACATTACCTGAACATGACAAATTATCTCTTTATGAAATTCCTCATCAAATTGATCAATTTCTTTGTGTTGTATAGGTAAATAGGATCTGCTCAAAAAAACTGAGATAAACATCTTCTTACCAGATACATATCTTACCTGAATATCATATCCTTGTACTTTAAGCATCACCTTTGTAATCTAACGGGTACTTTATTAAGTTTTTTTAAATAAAATTTGCAATGCTGAATGATTGGTTTCTACTGTGTCTTGTGTACCAAGTACGTATTTGTGGAGTCTAGTGCACCCAAAAACAATTGCATACATTTCTCTTTGAACCTGCGCATATCCTTTTTGACAGTCAGTTAAAGCTTTTGATGCTAAGCTATAGGTTGATTGTCCTGCAATAAACATGCACCTACTCCTTCAGAACTACAATCAACAGATACCGCTACTTGTTTATTACTGTCAAATATTTTTAATGTTGGTGCATTAGTTAAAATTTATTTTAATTTAATAAATCATTTTTCCTGAGGTTGATTCCATACAAATAAAACATCTTTTTTTAACAATCCTCTACGAGGGGCAGTGATAGATGAATAATTTTCAATAAAACGTGAGAGATAGTTTGTCACGCCAAGAAACCTTTCTAACTCCTTTTTATCTTTAATTTTCTGTGTTTCTGTTATAGCTTTAATTTTAAAAGGATCTAGTTTTATTCCATCTTTGCTAACTGAGATTCCTAAATTTTTTTCTTCTTGCTGAAGAAATCTACATTTTTCTTTATTAAATTTCACATTATATTTTTCAGTTACTTTTAACACTTTTAACAATCTTTCATCGTGTTAATATACTGTTTTTGCATGTATAATTAAGTCATCACAATAAAATTCAACACCATCAATGTTGTTAAAAGTCTCTTCCATGCGTTCCTGAAAAGCCTCTCTTGACACTGAAAGCCCAAATGGAGAAAGTACATAACTTTGAGCTTTCAGTGTCAAGTTTGACAGTCCAATGTCCACTGTTGCAGTCTAATTTAGTAAAGAAGGAGTCTCCAGTGAGTTTATCCAAAATGTCCTCAACAGTTGGTAATTGTTTGTGTTGCCTGATAATCATACCCCGGGGTTTTCGGTGCGGGAATGAATGACATTAGCCAAAGAATAGGTATTGACATAAAAACAGAATGTACTTTACCTAAATGAATAATTTATTCAATAAATAGATACTCATTAAAAAAACATACGTTCATATCCACACTAAAATTAGAAATGGAAAGCGTGTTTATTCATTGGTTTATTTTAAAACATTTAATTTAACTACGCTTACGAAGCCACGGGTAACATCTAGTCTAGTATAATATCAAATATAATGACCAGGAATTTATTATCAACCTCTTCAGTTAATTTCTTACACACGTTTAGATGATAAATACTTCAAAGATATCGAACGTCATGATTGATATGTGATATTCAATGTCTGTCATACATACCGTGCCTTTGTCTTATGTAATTTACGTATATGCAATAGCATTTTCAAAATACTGTATAAAAGTAAATACAAACAAACATGCCTTCACGAAATAAAGCTCGTTACGAGTTCGTGCATTCGTGGATAGACAATAATGCAGATATAGAGGTTCGAGATACAACGTTCTTTTGCACCAAGTGCAATGTTAGCTTCGCCCAAACGAAGTTTGGTGTAACACGACATGTTGCGTCCAATAGACACACGGGTAAGATATATGATTTCAATTATGAGCTCGTGAAATTTGTTGTGGGTTGTAACATACCGTGGACGCAGCTTAACAATCCTATATTTAAAGATTTTATAGAAAAATGTGTATCCGGTAAACTCGAAAAAACCGTAAAAGTTCCTTCAGAATGTCAACTGCGGCGGGAATATTTAAGTAAAGTTTACGATGAACAAATGAACACAGTACGGAATGAGCTTAAAAATGAGTATATTTACGTGAGTGTTGACGAAACATAAGATGGTAACGATCGTCAAATAGCTAATGTCATAGTAGGGGCGTTACGTAACGATAATATTGGCATTCAACACTTGATATCTAGCAAATTTTACGACTGCCGACGTAGAAAGATCGTTCAGTTTATTGAAATGGATATTTACAGCTAGACGCCGAAGCTTAACTGTTCCAAATATAGAGAACATATTAATGGTTTATTCTGAAAATCGTGTCAACTACTAATTGTCGGCAGGTAATTAATTAACAGGAGATCTAAGATCAGGAGATATCAGGAGATTTAATCCGCAGGAGAACTAAGGTTACCGACATAGCCCGAAGAATAGCCAAACTGAAGTGGCAGTGGGCGGGGCACATCGCACGCAGGACTGATGGCCGATGGGGTCAGAAGGTTCTTGAGTGGCGTCCGCGGACCGGAACACGAACTGTGGGTAGGCCTCCGACAAGATGGAGTGACGACCTTGTAAGGATCGCGGGAAAGCGGTGGATGCGAAATGCACAAGACCGGTCTGAGTGGAGAGCCTTGGGGGAGGCCTATGTCCAGCAGTGGACGTCTTTCGGCTGAAATGATGATGATGAATTAATTAACATATTTTTATTATTATCTCGTAAGGCTTGTTAGAAATGCTAAAGTACTTATTACTTAAGTTAAAATAAAATTGTAAAATTGTGTTTATTTACAATTCTCAAGAAGGTATTTATTCATTAGGCACAATATGGTATTTTATCAGAATAGCCTATCTGTTTATCTCTACTCTTTCTCAAGTTATTCCGGCACCGAAAACCCCGGGGTTTGCTGATACTATAATTGTTTAAATATATTGGGTCAATGCACACCCGGATGTTGTCGTTACTCTTTTTAGTAATAATAATAACCACAGAGTTCACCCACTCCGCAGGTTCCTCCGCTCTTTCAATTATCTTGAGATGAAGCATTCGATCCAATTCCTTCTTTAAAGGTTCTTGAAGTGCGATAGGAACACGACGAGGTGGATCAGCTCTTGGGCAAGCTCCTTCCTGTAATTTAATAATATATGGCTTTTCAAAGCACAATGCCTTCAAACAATTCAGAATATTTACTATTAATTAAATCTAGACTTGGACAGTTCAGAAGACAATAGTAATTTGTGTCACAAGGGAGCAAAATGACATATTTACGGCGAGGGCGTTCATTGAATCCTGAGCGTAGTGAGGGATTCAAGTGTTAACGCCCAAGGTGGAAATAATTTTGCCACCGTGTGACACATCACACTTTTCACATCACCTATGAGGAAAATAAAACATCTTAGTGATGAATCTAATTTAATTATTTACTCTCTGAAAGTGCTGAAATTATCAAATTAACAAGAAAACAGGATCGGGACGGTTTGAAAAATAGGTATCACAGTACCAGTTGTAGTGGCTTGCACCTTTATAAATTCCGGCAATTATGACATAACGGCACCACATCCGTACATCAAATCTATAGTTATGACTGTCCATTATTAAAGTATCGATTTTGAAAAATGGTTAGGTAGTTAGCCGTTTTATAAATTCTTTATTTATAGCCTACTCAGTATAGCCATGCTTATTAATCTTATTATATATAAATTTACAGTAAAATTATTGAGTTGAATGATTGTAATTACCTTTAAAAATAATAGTCAGAACGAAAAAAAAACATGCACTTAATTTATTAAATTCTAATCGATTATGAGATAGTTAGGTTCGAAGCTGTTTGAAATTGTTTATTTATAGCCTTGAGTAAAGCTCTTTGCTTGTCATTATACATTTTGATATTTTGATAAATTACAAAAAAAAATAACATAATCGATTTAAACGACGAAAAATAAATTTTAGTCGATTATGTGCAAACTATTTATTTTCATATTTCATTGCGTTTATATTTTATACTGGCAACAAAATGTTCTTGAACAGAAAAGTGCCACTTTGATCCCTCCTAGCAGGGAAGAAAAGTCCCCTTTCCGAATAGGTGATGTGAAAACATTATTTATCTGAACATAGTTTCTTCGGACAAGTTTCATACTGACACAATATGATTTTCTCAAACATGCTCGGAAAAAACGGTTTTCCGATTGAAACAAGGACGGAAAGAGCCTCATTTTACTCCTAGGAGTAAAAAAACCATATGAAAACACTTTCCGTCCATGTCCATATTTTCTTAAAAATGCTGTCAATTTGCATACAAAATCAAAAGGACCAAGACAAAAATTCCAAACAGCCAAGGTAACTGCTCGCTTTTTTAGCACAGTGCGTGTGTTTCTTTTTGAATTTGCATTCCAATGTCTATGGTTAGTATTTAAAAACAATTGACAGTCGGTAACATTCGTTCATTCTGCATAATATAATTGTGAAACCGAATATTAAACTATTTGTTGTGTGAAATACTTACTATAAAAAATGAGCTCAAGTGACGAAAGCGACGAAATAGGTACCACACGGCCTATATTAAAATCTGAAGCTGCCTCGGTTAGGCAAAACCTGCTTCCCGCTAAATCTAAGGAAATTAAATTACTTGCTTTTTAGAAATGTATTTGTATTATTTCCTCATATGTTTGAGAAAAGCATTATGTATGCCTCGGCGGTAACTAGGATTTCCTGACTCGTATTTTAGCAGGCCTCGCTGTTGCTCGGCCTGCTAACCACCTCGTCAGGAAAACCCTTACTTTCCGCGCCTAGGCAACAATGTACTATTCAAGCCTAGAATAATTTGGGGTTAACAATAATAAAATCCACATTGTCCATTTTCCCATTTTTAAGATAACACTTAATTGTGCATTTAGCCCTAACTGAAATATTTTTGTTATCCAATGTTACAAGTTTCATGTGTTTTTTTGTATAAATTTCGGGTCTAGTCCTATATGTTTAAATGTCTCTAAGCACATGCAATTAACCTGAGCACCCGTATCGAACATAACTTTGATTTCTCTATTTTTTATGTATACATTTTCAACCTACTCACTTTCACTCTGCTCCTAGCAAGCTTCCTATGAAAAATGTTTCCTCATGGTCTACCTTTTCTTCAATATTAGCAACTCTTTTGTTACGACACACTTTTGCGTAATGGTTCCTTCCTTTGCAATTAGTGCAAGTAGTGCCAATTGCCAGGCATTTATGAGATTGATCCCATTTTTTAAATCCACATCTAAAGCAAGACTTGTTTTAATTTTCTAACAGCTATGACTGCTTCTTGTTTGTGCTCACACATTTGCAAAAGTGGTTTTTGGGATAGTTCAGCCGCTTTACACACTTTAACAGACATGTCAAAATCAAGGTCTGTTATTCTTAGCAGTCTTTCTTTAGTTGTTAGACTATTTATACCAATAACGATCATATCTTTTACTAAACTAGGTTTTAGGTCTGCAAACTCGCATGTGAAACTTTTGTTCAAGTCAGTCAAGAATGTATCGAATTTTTCCGTTGGGCTTTGTGTTCGGGTGAAAAACTGGTGCCTTTCCATGGTTATATTATTATTTGGAATAAAATGTCGGTCAAATGATGATTTAACTAGTGTAAATGTCGTTTTGTCCGAGGGTATTAAAATAATTGAAAATTTCCAATCCCATTTCACCAATCCCGTGCGGTAATAAAGCAACTTTCTTTTTGTCTGCTGCATCTTCCAGATCATTAGCAACTAGGTATAAATAAATCAAATCTTTGATACCATTTAGTCCACTGTACAGCATCATTATTCCCCGGTAGTTCCAAGGGGCCAATACTTGATGTTATTGTTTTGGAATCTTTTCCCATTTTGATTTTTTCTTCATCCATTTCGTAACGTTATTTTTGGGTTCTTTTGTACTTATTATTGTTTGATCACTAAACCTGACACCATGTATTAATAAAATACTGTTTGTGATCAAGTATTTATTGTCCGTCCGCCATCTTGCCGCGGCGCTTTCTCCCCGCTCACCTCCCACGGCTGTGACGTTCCAATCCACGTAACCCTGTCAACAGTCGTAGTGCTCGTTTTCTTTGCAAATGGGTTTATATTCATACCAAATTCCATTTAAATCGGTTTAGCGACTTAACTGCGACAGCCAGAACGTTTGTAATGTAATAATTATCACCGAATGTAATTTAAACATATGAACTTAACGTGATATCAGATTACGATTAGCATCGTACTCGTATATCTATGATGAAATTATATTAATTTAATAGTGACTTTGTGACCCCAGCCTCTTATGAATGCTGATTGTAGACATGAAACGGTGTTAATATAATAAAGGAGTGTTATGCGCAGGGTTCGACCTCGACAACCTGCCAGAGGAAGAGATGCGCTCGTTCTTCTCGCTGGCGGGCGTGTCGGCGTCCCAGCTGGAGGACCGCTCCACGCGGCAGTTCATCTACGACTTCATCAACGCGCACGGCGGCGCCGACGCCGTCAAGGAGCAGCTGCACCCTCCGCCAGGTGCGCCGAAACAATACACCTACTTACTTTTTTCTTTATATTTATATGCTCAAAAAAATCACCAATCAGGGTTTCAAACCGGATTCTGTTTCATTTGATTTTGTTATTTTCTGTTTGTGCAATAAATTTGGGATTAATATCTTGATATTGCCCCCCTATTATGCCTGAACTGTCTTGGCATTATGACATTAACAATGTAATTAAATATCGCTAACCACTTTATCATTACTATAATTGGGAGTCCTATCGATTTACCGAGGTTCATTTTGCCTTGTTTCCTTTTAAAAAATTCCGATCAGTATAACTTCTATTCGTTTTCGCGAGTAGTCAATAGGCAGCATCTTTTATTGTTGCTTTGATTGTTCGATTTGTAATCGTCTTAGTTAACTAAACAACTGTTTGTTTGTAAAACGATAAGTCGAATAATCATTTCACAGCTTTTAGTAAGTACTTAACAGTTAGTTCAGTAGGTATAGTTTAAACTTTTTCAACCGCCCGACACTCAGCAAGAACTTATTTGGTAGATAAAGACCACAGGATACCATTTGCTATTTTCCTTTTAGGCCATTTTAAATCTACTCAACAAGGAATAAGGTTAAAAATTCAACATTCGTGCAATGTACTTTTAGAACTTTTTTACGTAAAGTAACTTGTTGACGGTTTCGAGAACAAAAGCAGATAATAAGATTGTATAGCAACAATGACCATTGTGTTTATAGGTAGGTGGGAGAGCTCAGTTCAAATACTGATACAAATACTGTTCACAGATTTACATTTTACTAATTCTCTCAGCTGATCTTGTAAGTTAGGTCTTGCGTAGTAAAAAATAGACAATTAATATTTAAAAATAAATGTAAGTATCAACTAACATAATTGGGTGTGGATGAACTTCGCCGAAATGCTTGGATATGTTTTCATTGGTAAGTAATAAGCGTCCTAATTAAATGAAAATAATATCAGATTTTATGGTTGCGTCATACAGGGTGTTTCGTGCATCGTTTGCCAAATTAACCCGTCGAGCCATATGTCAAACTTGTTGTACATCAAAATTAAACTTTAAGTCAAATGAATAAGTCACGTAATGTCAAAAAATCTACGCACACATGTTGTGCGTAGGACACCTGAGGGGTTAAAATGGTGCATTAGTGAGGTCATTTGCTATCTCTTTCGGCCCCCAAAACACAAAAACATCTCTGGTCTATCCTCTTTCTAACCATGTGCAATAATGCCATAAAACTTTCACTACCGCCCCGTGAGTTGCTGCCATTGCTAGACGAGTCTAGCAATCCCTCTGAGGACTATGATGACGACGTCATTGGCGGTCTGCAGGGCTCTCAGGACCTCCTGAAGTTATAGCCAGGTTATTCTCACCGTCTTGGTTTTTTCGTCCATGGTTGTGGTTGCTGGAACTGGGGCTGGGTTCGCGGGCTTTACAGCGGGTGCGGGAGCAGATGTGGTGCCTTCAGCAGTGCTCCGCGCTTTTTTCCGCGGCAGGTTGGGAGGCTGCTTAGGGTAGGGTGTGTAAAAAAAAACCATTTTTTTTGCTAATTATCAAGCAAGTTATTTTCTCATTATAAATCAATAATTAAGTCATTTAAATGACCTGCGGGATGATTAAATGGCATGAACCTGCCTAACCCCAAATACCATATAATGGAATTCCTTCGTTATTTTGTCTTCACTACCCTCCGGAATGTTAAGAACCTATAAAGGTAAAGTGTAAAAAGAATTTACGCAGGACACGTGAAATGCAACCTTATGTCCTTCACAAAGATTGTCACAATTAAAACCATTTCACTCTTCACTATAAGGTCAGGGTGGCCAAACCCGTCAGCGGGGCATTTCCGTCAACCGGCGTTTGCGGCTATTCAAACAACAGTACGTACACGCTTACTGACTCAATCGGTAAATCAGAGAGAAAATTTTATACCCGCAGTCAAAAACAGGTGGCGCTGTCTAGCCAGAGAACGGAAAAAACCCGCCATCAAAGTTTAGTTGCGCTCCGAACTCGAACGCGAGTGTAGTGTGCTGCTGTGTTTCGTGACGGTGCGATGTGAAAATATAAGTTATATAGTTCGATATGCATGTTTGATGGTAGTTTTATTAATTTTCAATTATAACCTGTTGGTGAGAAACTATGGGTAGTTAAATATTGGTATTAACGAAATGATCGAGCAGACAATCCGTCAATTGTGAAACGGGAAAAACCGTCATGTGCCGGAATTTCCCTATTTCATATATTGCCAACCTTTTTGATTTGACTTACTTGAATAATAACTTAATAACTATGAAATTTTACCGAGTTTAAGTCTCAATTTAATGTTAATGTACATATTTATAATATGGTTTGTGGATATTTTTGACAAATAAGCCAGTAACTGGTTAACTAAATTTATCAAGATATAATCATACATACTTACATACATACATATAATCACGCCTATTTCCCGGAGGGGTAGGCAGAGATCATGGATTTCCACTTGCTACGATCCTGCACACCTTTCTTGCTTCATTCACTTTCATTACATTCTGCATACAAGCTGCATACAAGCAAGCAAAATAAGTACCTAACCATGTGTATAATTTATTTAATGATTCTTAGTTTAATTTGCAGAGGAGCAAGTTATTTTTTTTATTTATGCTTGATTTTTCAAGACAGATTAGTCCTGATTGAAAATCAGTAGGTACGTGTGATAATAAATATTTAAATTATTGATTTTTACTCAGTATTTATATTTGAGAAAGTTAAGCACGATTCCAAAGTTAAATAATTAATTTTGATCGGTATAGGTAAAAAATAGCAGTATGATGGTAATCACGCTCTTCGATTGTTGAGCATTTAGGGTCTTAACTAAATTGGTCGTTCAATACTTACGCTATGAAATTTCCCATTTACTTATTAAATATAACAATGACTTTGACACTGTACTTTTGACCTTACTCAACAGTGGCGCCAACTGGTGAGCACAAAAACAGTAGCCTATTATTTTAAAAACATGATGTCAGTTGACGGGCTTTCCCTAGGGTTTGGGAATTTGTTTTAAAAGGTTTCCTACTCCTGATTATAAAAATAGGCCGGAATTGCTCCAAAAAAAATTATTTGGCAATATAATCTAAAATAAACCTTAGATTATATTGACCTTACAGAATTTTAATAGCTCGTAACGGACTAAGGTTAGTGTTTTTTTTTTTTTTATATTTGACGCAATCAAAAAATCGTTTTTTTTCCTTTACTTAGGACGCTTATTCGTTATTTTATTACCTATCAACTAAAACATATCAAAGCATTTTGTCGCAGTTCATCAATACCCAATATATGTTTACGAATAACTAAGAATAACGGTTTTTTACTTTATACGGTAGGTAAGTAGATAGGTAATTATACAGGGTGACTGGAAATTCGCCGTATTCCTTGAAAGGGGTTATTCTACAGCTCATTTGTAACGATTTAAGTCCAGTCAACCAAAGGTCAAAACTCATTGGTTATCGAGTTATTCACGTTTTTAGAATTAAATAAAAATACACGCCTTTCGACCTAAAACTAGTCATTGTGTAAAAAGTTCGTCATTTAAAAGTAAAAAAAAACATTTTTCAAATAGCCAATGAATTACTGATTACGAAAAATAATAAAAAAATCCAAAGAAATGCAACGTTTTGCAAATAAAAGGATTTGAAGTTGAAATTTCCTTTTTACCTTTTTAGAAAGCTTATGAATTGAGCAAATTATTCCTGTCATTTGTACGCGAAGTGTCATACTTTTTTTTTAGTTATGCTTTAAAATGTTACAAATTTTGGAAAATAATTACTAGAAATTTCAACTTCAAATCCTTTTATTTGCAAAACGTTGCATTTCTTTGGCATTTTTTATTATTTTTCGTAATCAGTAATTCATTGGCTATTTGAAAAATGCTTTTTTTTTCTTCTAAATGACGAAGTTTTTACACAATGACTAGTTTTAGTTCGAAAGGCGGGTATTTTTATTAAATTCTAAAAACGTGAATAACTCGATAACCAATGAGTTTTGACCCCTGGTTGACTTAAATCGTTACAAATGAGCTGTAGAATAACCCCTTTCAAGGAATACGGCGAATTTCCAGTCACCCTGTATTACAGAAATACAATTCATACAAAAGCACACATGGTTAAGTCGTCATGATGTTAAACACCACCACCGTTTCATTTCGGACACGTCTGTTCGATGCGAATCCGACTCGGTTAAAGATAAGATAAAGATAAAGACATTTATTCAGTAAGTAGGCCGCACGGGCACTTTTACACGTCAAGAATCTACCAGCGCTTCACAAGAGGAGACCACTGCTGAGAAGAAGCGCCGCAAGAAACTCAGCAGTCAGTCATTTTTTTAAATATATTTTATATTACAACGGTACTACTTAGTCTAGCATTATATAAATCTATAAATAGCAAATTAAAAAATATTTCAAATATCCTGCGTAGTTTCCGCAGGAAAACACACCAAAATCTTAAGATAGAAAGAGAGAAAAGGAAAAAAGATCTCCTACGTATGTCTATATAAGACGGTGCAAGATGACCACATAAGATTGATATGTATTCCTACATCAACGGTGTCCCCCAGACAAGATAAAGATTTTAAATTTGAAAAAAAAAAAAATTATTGATTAAGTTTCGGGTTTAGGCCAAGCATTTTTGTCTATTATATAGTCCTCGATCCTATAATACGCTTTAGACATTAACGACTTTTTCAAGTAATTTTTGAGTGCTGGGAAGGGTAACTTTAATACTACCTCAGGTAATTTATTATAGAAATGAATGCATTGACCAACAAATGATTTATGTACTTTACGGACGCGGAATTTTCGAATAGCTATTTTATTTTTATTTCTAGTATTTAAATTATGTATATCAGATTTTTTTGTGAAAGAATCCAAATTTTTTATAACATAAATAATATTGTCATAAATAAATTGTGACGCTACAGTTAAGATATTAATTTCCTTAAAAAGATCTCTTAAGGAGTCACGGGAATTTAAGTTGTAAATAGAACGAATGGCCCTTTTTTGTAACACAAATATAGTTTGTATGTCAGCTGCCTTACCCCAAACCAGAATACCGTACGACATAACACTATGGAAATAACTATAATAAACTAAGCGAGCTGTCTCAACATTGGTTAGTTGTCTAATTTTCCTAACTGCGTAAGCTGCCGAACTTAGTTTACCTGCCAGTACAGCTATATGGGGACTCCATTGCAAATTTTTATCTATTGTTATGCCTAGGAAAACTGTTAGGTTAGGCTTGTTATTTTATATATACAGTACCGGAAAATAATATATCCTATTTGTACTTACATTTCATACGATTACCTACAAATGTGACTCACCAGAATTGACAACCACTCAAGAACTAGTTGACCATAAAGTTTAAAAATGGTATCATAACAAATGTTTGTACATATCGTAGTTTAAAAAAGTTAAGTATTTAAAAAAACCACTGCCGAGGCGTTCATATTAAATTTAAGAGATTTGCATGAACATGTCAGCAATGGTTTTTTTTTTTTTCAAACTAGGTTGTCTACAATCATTTGTTATTAACCATTTTTAAACTTTATTTAATCAGCTAACGAATTGAATAATAGCAATACAATTGGTCAACTAGTTCTTGATTGGTTGTCAATTTTGGTGAGTCACATTTGTAGGTAATCGTATGAGATGAGATGTAAGTACAAATATGATATATTATTTGCCGGTACTGTACTTACAGAAATTTAATAAAAAATATAGACCTAAGGTCTGACTTTAATTCACTGCAGTAGGATGACAGCTTCAGTGTTGTCAGTTTTTGATGTATAAAAAGTAGTGATGTTACTGAATGAATGAAAAAATAAACGATGTAATGTAGCTGATGGAAAGAAGTGGTCTCTGCCTACCCCTCTGGGAAACAGGCGTGATTTAATGTATGTATGTATGTAATGTAGCTAATTAATATTTTAGAGGGTTTCAAAATAACTTAAGTAATTAAGAAAATAACAAAACAAACATTAATTTAATATTTTCTCAAGCTTCCGCGTTCGTTATGCATTGAACAAAACAAATATTACCAAATGTAATATATAAGGCTAGAACGCCTTAACCAACTGATTACTATTGTATGAAAAAATGATCTAACGTTATTTGTTTCATTATATTACAGTTCCCTTGATTTAAATATGTCACTGTCTTTATGTTCGTTTTTTTATTGCTGTATTTGTTTGCTTAGTCTGTGGCTTAATCGTGTCTCATATTAATATTTTTAACATTCTGTTGCAAGCAAAATGGTCAGCTAAATAATATTTAGTTCGTTCATTGGTCAAATCATTCATTAGGTGAACGTGTGAAGCACTATTAAAATAAATTAGGTATCATTATTTCACAGAGGCTCTATCATTTTACTGCAGTGAATTAAAAGTCAGACCTTAAATCTATCACTTGTGAAAAGTTTATCGAATTGACGTATGAATTTGTACCAAACTAAATGAATTTATGTTAATATTTAATCTGCTTATTGAATCAGCTGCGTAATGCTGGTCTGCCAAATGATGCATCGGCGAAAATATCACTATGCGAATTGATAATCGGCGAAACGATCTTTGTGGCTTGATAATCTGCAAATTATAGGCGAATCAATGGTACCCAGCGCATCGCCACTAGGCACTGGTATTATAATGCCTAAATTAAGTCCTAAAGACTAAGGCGAAAAGGGTTCCACGAGAATCTCATAGCAAAAAGGGAAATTCAAATTGATTGCTTAAAACTCTGGGGTAATAGGATTAAAAGGTCTTTTTAATCGATTTTCCACCAGTTCTATGAAAGTGTGATGCGGTGCCCTTCGGAGCAAAATGCACAAAACGCAAAATGTACACAACGCATAATGTGAAATACGCAGAACGTACAAAACGAGAAACGTACACTCGGCGTCAAAAATATCGCACCTCGTCGAAAATCAGATTCAAGCAAATCTAGTCCTTAGTAAAATTATGCCACCTCGTAAATATTAGTATCAATCGAAACCACGTTTAATGTGTTTTAAATTAACAATATTTAATTTAAAGAAAAAAAAGTGTTTTCACAATCTGAGAGTTTCGAAAAAAAAGTGCCGAATTACGCGTTTGAAGGGTCGCGAGTTGTGCCGTGTTCCAGGTGTATAAAAAGTCTGGTAAAGGTCAAATGTCAATCATTCGCTATCCAGACGTTGAAGAGAACACATCTAAGGAGCTCAAGCAAAAAAACGTCCCTCAAAAATGGAAACCACTGCTGCTGAATCAGCCCAGGTGGTCGCACTGCTCATTATCAGCTCATTAGGAGGCATGGAGCTGGCCACCGACACTGCACATCTGAAAGAGACGACCGCTTCATTGTGTCGTCGACTCTACGCAATCGTTTGTTGTTGCTGTTGAGGTGCAACAGCGTCTCCGAGAAGCTCGTACGACCTCTGTTAGCACCTCCACCATTAGGAGAAGGTGGCGGGAGAAGAAGATTGTGGCCCACAGGGCTGCTACAGGTCCCCAACTGACCGCACAGCATCGCAGGGACCGCCTGCAGTTTGCTCGTGACCACGTCGATTGGACTTTCGACCAGTGGAGGCAGGTTCTCTTCTCCGATGAGACGAGGGTCTGCCTCTATTGCAACGACAGGCGTAGAAAGTCTACAGAAGCACTGTGGGAGCGCGTAGAACAAACGGTCGGACATGCGAGTGCGCGACAGTAAACTGTTTATTGCAGATAAACTGCTATTATTATGGCCTCTAAATTATAACGAAATGCTAGTATAGTGCATTTTTAGCAACATATTAATAGGGGAAAAAGAATAGTCTTCCGATTATATAGCAAAAAAAATATATAAAAAAAAATACGCAAGATTTTTGGCAGTATTTTATTTTGGTCGCATGCAAACATCCCTTGATAAGTTTTTTATTGGTCCTGTGCTTAGGATTCACTTAAAAATGCATATTTCTTTATTACGCCTACAATTTAAAATTATTTCATCTAAAGAGATTGCTATTAAATTACACAAGGCGCACTGTCGAAATAGTAAATAGTATTGTAGATATTATTGTTATTTATAACAAAAGAGTCATATTTTCATCATTTCTCTGTTATGGTTATGATATAAAAAATTACAAAAGGTTACTCATACTGTATAATTTGGATTTCGGTTTCACTGATGAGTGGCTGCGCTTCGATCAACAGTTTTTTTTTCGTTGTCCTTTTAATGTTACTGGAGATAACCGGATCAGACCGTAAAAGTAATGCATATATCAGATCAGTATTGCAAGCAATCCTAGATATTTTGCGTGTGTGGTGAAGTCTCACATATGGAAAATAAATATTATGTATAGATTTTTCACGGATGGACTATGTTAGAACTGCATTTCTATTCGGCTGCCTTAGCACATTTAAGTAACAAATTGCTATTTATTTTAATTAGGCGCTTTCGAAAAATGACCTCCAATTGCAAATATCTCTAAAATTCGGCAAAATTCGGGTAAGGTTAAACTGCGGCGTATTAAAATTATCTTTAACTTATAACTTGTAATACTTAGTATCTTGGAATTGTTTGGCACATTTTTTATAATCATGACTTTCTAGTTTAATTTTACATGAATGATAAAACAACAATTATAATAATTATATTATAAATCACCTAGATATTATTTGTTATGGCGATACTTAAACATATACTCTTTGTAATAAAATCAAAAAAAGGACCTCAACTACTAAACAACAGATAAAATTGTACCTCGAAGTATGGACGAGTTTTACGGGTTTATCAGATAGTGATGTTTGCTCGATTACTATTCACCAACGAGGCAAATAAATGAAAAAAATATTATAAGACATGATGGTCTAAGCGTTAAAGTTTACAAAAAAGTCATTTAACAGCAAGAAAGTGAAACATTTTATTTTCAAGCATGTCCGACCGTTTGTTCTACGCGCTCCCACAGTGAGAAGGTCGGGGGAACGATTTGCTCAAGCCTGCATTGAAGAAACGGTGGCCTACGGAGGGGGTTCGTGCATGTTCTGGGGCGGTATGTCCACAGATGGCAAGACCGACCTTGTGTGCGTCTCCCGGACGGGGGGCACTCGCGGGCAGGGGTCTCTGACTGCTCACCAGTACGTCTCGGAGATCCTGGAAGAGCATGTGGTCCCATATGCGGGTTTTGTCGGCACTGGATTCACTTTAATGCACGAAAACGGTTGCAGCCACACTGCATTGATCGTTCGTGATTACCTGGGAGAGTTTGGGATCCCTGTTATGCAGTGGCCAGCGAGAAGTCCCGACTTGAACCCAATCGAACACCTTTGGGACGAGCTGAAGCGACGTGTTCGGTCACGTGATGCCATCCCTACCACTCTCCAAGACCTCCAGGACGCCGTGATTGAAGAATGGGACCTCATTCCTCAGTCAGACGTAGTAAAGTTGGTTCGGTCAATGAAAGACCGCATGGAAGCAGTAATTAGGGAAAGGGGGGGTAACACTAGGTTTTAGGTTACTTTTAAGTGTCTTTTTTGTTTTTTTTGTTAACCATTTCATTGATGTTAATTTAAGATTTAATGAACATTTTTGTTGTCTTCGCATTAAACTTCTTTTTTTTTAAACGTGGTTACAATAATGATATTTTTTTACCTTTTTTGAAAAGTACATTTTATTACCTTTCAAATAATACCTAACAGTAATACCTTTTTACCCTTGATTAAATAGGGTAAAATGTCGGTTGAATATATTTTTCCCGAAGGTGCGATATTTTTGACGCCAAGTCAAAAACAAAAAAACGAAAAGTGTGTTATTGTTCAGTAATAGCTGGTAACTATCACATGAGTTAACTAATTAATTATATAAAACTAGCTTCCCACCCGCGACTCAGTCTGCTCTTTAAATAAAAATAAAAAATGCGGGTCATAAGACTATACAGCCATTGACAGCGGAAAAATGGGACTTTAAACTCCCCCTCTGACAGAGTCGTGGGCAAAAACTAGTGAATAATATAAATTTGTACCTTCCAATCCAATAAAACAATTAAAATATTCTGTGATAAGAACTTGTTCTTTATTGTCTATATTGGCACTTGAGGACACACACACTTTTCGTTTTTTTGTACATTTCAAATCAAAATCAAATCAAATCATTTATTCTGTAAGTAGGCCCTGTAGGCACTTTTACAAGTCTGAATCTACCATCTACCAGCGCTTCAAGAGACCATTGTTGAGAAGAAGCGCCGCAAGAAACTCAACAGTAAGCCATTTTTTAAAATAAATAACTTATTACAATACTAAACTTAAGCTATCTAATTTAAATGTCACAGGGATGTACAGGTCCCAGTAGTAATAATTATTATTTTGCGTGGAATGTACATTTTGCGTAATGTTCATTTTGTGAATGTACGTTTTGCGTTTTGTACGTTCTGCATATTTCACATTATGCGTTGTGTACCTTTTGTGTATTGTGCATTTTGCCATTGGTTACCTTTTGCGTGTAGTTGTACATTTTGCGTTTTGTGCATTTTGCTCCGAAGGAATGCGGTGGACTCAGTCCACGTCTTTGATACTTTTGGGAATAGGCTATTTGACTAGTTTTAGAAAACCTTTTAAATTAATATTTATTACATAACAAGCACACTACATTGATATTTCCTTGGGTTTCTTCTGTATTATCAAAAAAAATCTAATTTAAAGTTTATATTTTCAAAACCGCTTAATTAGTGAATCTTTCGTGTGTTGTTTTTAACGCTTATGGGTTCTTTATGCTTAAAGAAAACGAACTAAAACTAAAAATTAACATTGAATACCTACTGATTTAGTAATCGTCAGAAAGTGAAAGAGTAAGTGCCGCACTCAGAGTCGTCAATTAAATTTAATGCTGGTTTAGTGACGTGTTGTCTTATTCTATTGCTAAAGCAATTAAAGTGACAGCAGCAACTTTAATCAATTTAAGTTAGTGCCTTAACTCAGTATTAATTTTTTGGTGCAAATCCGCCTAAGAGAAAAACGAAAATTCAAAAAAAGCATGAGATTATCGTTGTTTTAATTTCAACATTTAAATTCAGTATCCATATTCTCTTTAATTATTAAGCTGTTTCATCCATGATGGCCAGCTATATCTGTGTAGCAAAATGTTCGTATTTAGAATTAGTTCTCTTTCCGCACAGACTCTAGTTGTTTTTACAATAATAACGATTTTTCTAAAGAAAATTTCACTTTGTAATTAATTACCCTACGAATTGTATAGAAAAAGTTTTCCTTGATTTATGGATGTTCTAGTACTCTAACCTTAGTTGGTCTCAAACAGTGTTTTGATCATTGATTTCTATTGACCGATTGGAATTAAAAAATATATACACACTACACACACGTAACCCTGACTTATTGTTAAAATGCGATTCAGGTTGTTCTAATGAACCCAATTAACCCGGTTGTGGTAGTTAGTGGTTACCTGAACTAATAGTTAAAATGCGATTCAGGTTGTTCTAATGAACTCAATTAACCCTGTTGTAGTAGTTAGTGGTTACCTGAACTAATTGTTAAAATGCGATTCTGGTTGTTCTATTGAACTCAATTAACCCGGTTGTAGTAGTTAGTGGTTACCTGAACTAATTTTTAAAAGGCTATTCAGGTTTTTCTAATGAACCCAATTAACCCGGTTGTAGTAGTTAGTGGTTACCTGAACTAATAGTTAAAATGCGATTCAGGTTGTTCTAATGAACCCAATTAACCCGGTTGTAGTAGTTAGTGGTTACCTGAACTAATTGTTAAAATGCGATTCTGGTTGTTCTAATGAACTCAATTAACCCGGTTGTAGTAGTTAGTGGTTACCTGAACTAATTGTTAAAATGCGATTCAGGTTGTTCTAATGAACCCAATTAACCCGGTTGTAGTAGTTAGTGGTTACCTGAACTAATTGTTAAAATGCGATTCAGGTTGTTCTAATGAACCCAATTAACCCGGTTGTAGTAGTTAGTGGTTACCTGAACTAATTGTTAAAATGCGATTCAGGTTGTTCTAATTAACCCAATTAACCCGGTTGTAGTAGTTAGTGGTTACCTGAACTAATTGTTAAAATGCGTTTCTGGTTGTTCTAATGAACTCAATTAATCCGGTTGTAGTAGTTAGTGGTTACCTGAAATAATTGTTAAAATGCGTTTCAGGTTGTTCTAATGAACCCAATTAACCCGGTTGTAGTAGTTAGTGGTTACCTGAACTAATTGTTAAAATGCGATTCAGGTTGTTCTAATGAACCCAATTAACCCGGTTGTAGTAGTTAGTGGTTACCTGAACTAATTGTTAAAATGCGATTCAGGTTGTTCTAATGAACCCAATTAACCCGGTTGTAGTAGTTAGTGGTTACCTGAACTAATTGTTAAAATGCGATTCAGGTTGTTCTAATGAACCCAATTAACCCGGTTGTAGTAGTTAGTGGTTACCTGAACTAATTGTTAAAATGCGATTCAGGTTGTTCTAATGAACCCAATTAACCCGGTTGTAGTAGTTAGTGGTTACCAGAACTAATTGTTAAAATGCGATTCAGGTTGTTCTAATGAACCCAATTAACCCGGTTGTAGTAGTTAGTGGTTACCTGAACTAATTGTTAAAATGCGATTCAGGTTGTTCTAATGAACCCAATTAACCCGGTTGTAGTAGTTAGTGGTTACCTGAACTAATTGTTAAAATGCGATTCTGGTTGTTCTAATGAACCCAATTAACCCGGTTGTAGTGGTTAGTGGTTACCTGAACTAATTGTTAAAATGCGATTCAGGTTGTTCTAATGACACTAAATTATCCAGTTGCAGTAGTTCGTAGTTACCTGAACTAATAGTTAAAATTCGAAAATCGAATCGAAAATGTGACACATTTGGTTCAGATTTAACAATTTATTTATTTCATTTATTTCAAAATAAAAACATTGATTTGTTCAGTGAACTACTGATCACCATACCCCGGCCGGCGAGAGCAAAAATGCTTCTGCTCCTAGTGCTTAATTAAATATCGACTATTCTATCGACATATGGATGTCGATAGAATAGACGACATTTAATTAAGCACAATTATTATTTTTAAGCTTATACATATACTATTTCAATCAACTGATTACAATTATAATCAATTTATCATACTCACGGGAATGTTCGTAATAGATAAGAGTGAGTGACAGTTGTAAATAGATACTTTTCACATACTCGTAACTAATTGACCTCTTTTATATCATATGTGTATATCATGATAATAAACAACTGCTATTTGACATTGACTCAAATCAATCGGTGTCAATCGTAGAAATTACATGGAGACAAATTAATTTACCATTTATTTTGTAAAAATGTGAAATCACAATGTTAAATTCCAAATCTTAATACTGAATAAATACAATCACTTGGTTTTAATTTTGTTTACAACAATAATTAATACTTCTGCATATCATAACGGTGGTCCAGTACATCGTGTTGTTTTTATCGACATCGACCAAAGTGTGTGTCCTCGCACTATTAAGCTGTCAACGCATTTTTGATCTCGCTGGCCGGGGTATGCTGATCACACAACGCGCCCTAATTGTAGTGTTCTGGCACAGCAGGCGTGGGGAGCAGTGCCCCGCCGGCCGCGGCCCCGCCGACGACCGCGCCCGCGCCGCCTGTGCCGCCGGCGCCGCCCGCGCCGCCAGTGCCGCACCGCAGCCCAGCGCCGGCGCACCCACCCGCCCCGCGTATGTACTGCTTCTACTCGTTTTACTCTTAGTTTTCTAGACATGGATAATTTTAGGTAAACGGATATTAATTTTATTATAGTTATCCACCCCAGGTGGGATAATGGGAAAATAATGTACTCGTACAAGGTATTATGTTTTCGGAAAGTTCATTTTGAATGGGTAGATAGCTGGGTGGAAAATTGCGTTTTCACCTCTAGGGTGGAAAGTTTTTTCTTTTTAATTGTTACTATTGGCCACGGCGTCTAAGATAATTGAGCTACGTCTTATTATTAATAATATTAATAATAGACTTGTCCTCCGAAACAGCTAAGACCTCATGCAAAGTGCAGTTCCTAGTGAAAAAACGAATATTCTTAAAGCAAAATGGCTCTCCTGAAAACCAGCCAGGTTGTCATCCCCATGCCAACCATTTTGCTGAGTGGAGACCATTTCGGCACACATCAACCTCATTGTACTTTTTAATTTAATGGTGTCGCTTATTAGGGGATAAGAAGTGATTGTACTACGTTATTGTATCTTTTCTATGATGTACCCCTGTGTTGATGTGTTTGTTGAATAAACGTTTTTCTATTATATTCTATTCTATTCAAAAACACAAAATTAATAATGAAGTTCACAAAAATATTATAAAGCACCACAAAACGCGGGATAAAATAAAAATAGTGGGTAACTTTAAACCAAATATCAACACGTATCTAACAATTACCAAAATCCGAAACATGAAAATAAAGACAGCAAATAATGGGTTCATTAAGTTTTTGCGAGAATATGATTATACTTAAGAATGCATATTAATCATAACTTAAGCAGTTCTGGTACGTACTCGTAATAGATGTGTGATGTGATATGATAATCAGAGGTCGGCGGGGGTGTGCTGTTTTTACGTCATTAATGACATGTAGTTGTCTTGTAGATATTAATATGGATGAGGTGTATTCATAAATAAATAATAAAAGAAGACATAAGGTCAGGTGGGGTAAGGGGAACATACTTTATTCTTCTTATCTTATTTTGGGTTCTAAGTTTTTTCGCTAAAGACTAAACATACTTATTTGCGTTAGCTTTCCAGGACAAAATACTTTGTATGCTAGTTCTAATGCACATCGCCAGAAAATGATTATTCGTAAGACTAGTTCTATCGTTTCCCTTTCCCTATTTTTGGGGTAAGGGAAACAGTCTCAATAAATCTACAACTAATAATACTAGTTTGGATTATTCATACGCAAAACATTTTTAAAACCACCTTTATTTAAATGTGTACTTCATACTTATCGAAATACGGTTACAAATATAAAATATTTACCACAATCGGTATTTGGAGTAAGGGAAACGTACGAGTTTCGAACAGGGGTAGTCAAATAAAAACAAAGGAAGTAAAAAGTAGGTGCAATTTTTTATTGTAATGTTTATTAAGTAAGGGTTAAAATCAAGTAGCGTATTTAAATTACTTTTCTTTGGCATACAATTGTTCTCACATAGTTCCTAGGCATTTTTTTGTAAAAAAATAATGTAGTCTTGATTAAAACAAGATGTTCATATCGCCAACCGTCATTTGACATCATACAAAATAGCATAATATAAGTAAGTAATAAATAACATATAATAATAGTTAATAGATAACCAATAATTATAACCAATAGAATCGTTTAATACTTAACATTTTTTTCCCCATAACTTAACTTTTTCCCAATTTTTTTTTACAAACCAATAACCTATTTTACCATTTAGGGTATAATCGGTATGGAGGGGTCAGCTGCTACGGTACCCAAGCAATGTGTAAAATATCATAACATGTATAGTTAGTTACCGATTCAAGAGACTATTTCTACTTTTTATAAAATATGCCTGTCTCAAAATGTTTGTTACTTCTGACGTCGGGAAAGAGAAACATATGTCCCCCTTAACCCGGTCATGATAGTTTCCCTTACCCCACTTATGCATTTGTAGGTTATGTTAAGAATCACATTAAAATTTAATATTTATAGCATATTCAGCAAAAAATTATATGCATACAAACAAAATATATCTATAAATAAATCAATACTTACTGACATTTCCAGACTTGTTACCAGACTTTTTATAACATAAATCAGTATCTAAATAAGGTACGTCGAACTCGTGTTTTCGTTGTTTGTCAACTAAAGTATTGTTTTTGTCACACTCGCAGTTTCAGTTGTCATAACGCTATCTGTGTTTTTTTTTGTAAATAAATCTCAGTTACTGCTTTATCGATCGTGTAATCACAACTCTGCGGTCTATAGTTTTTGATATATCAACTAGTGTTTCCCTTTCCCAGTAGTTCCCCTTACCCCACCTGACCTTAACTGAAAATATTTAACTAAAATGAAAATGCATTACAATACGAGCATTAAGCTTTTTTTATTTATTTATGATAAATTTTCTGTGCTATTGTAATAAATAACTAAAGCTTGTCCCAGTAAAAAAAGACGTGTGGCACTCGGGGACTGCCGCGGTAAAGCTATTGCATGTCGTACAAACGCACACAACGCCGTGTCGAAGACTGCCGAACTGAAACGACGTTAGACGATGCACGGCCTTCAAGCCACACCTCCTTGCCCGTCGGAGTGGGGAGCGTGAGGTTTTTTCGTTACGGAATTTCTGGTCCCCGCGCTCAAGGCCCGCGATAGAAGCTATGCAATAGCTTAAAATGTCGCTTATAAACTTTAAAAAAATCCTTATTAAATATTAAAATTCACCAAATTTTCTGATACCGTTTTATTTGATATTCCTTAAAATATTATTATTTACGCATAAAGACCAGTTTAGGATTAGTTCATCCAGAAACTTCTTAATTTTCCCTTGACCCCTGCCATCAAAGTTTGTACATCGTCATCGGTGATCAGTTTGGAAGCTTCATTCCACTTCCGCTTGAAGTCTTGAACTGAAGTGGCATTACTTTTATGTTTTAAAAGCTTCTGTTTCACACGAGCCTAATATTTTTCAATGGGTCGTAACTCCGGGCAGTTGGGAGGATTGAGAGTTTTTTCAACAAAATCGTCATTATTTGCTTTGTACCACTCTATTGCTTCCTTCGTGTAGTGACACGTGGCCAAATCAGGCCAGAACAGGGCAGGTGAAGTGTGCCTCTTAATGAATGGCAACAATCGTTTTTTGAGGCACTCATTCGGGTATATATCACTACACCGTGGCCCAATAATACGTTGACAAAATTAAAAAGTAAAAATTTTGAAAATGGAACACGCTACGAGTTCATTTGTTTTTCTATTACATTTTTACACAGTTTGTTGACGATTTGGAAGAGATAGCTTGTGTAAAATTATTTAGTTAAATATTGATTTTTGTCATGTCTTCGCAACGCAACGCAATAATTTCCTTACACGAATCTGGAAAACGACAGTGTGAGATAGTTAGATCGCTAAATGTCAGTCGTCAACTAGTGTCCAAGACTATTAAGCGATATAATGAGCTCGGGCATATCGCGGACCGCCCAGGAAGAGGAAGAAAGAGGACTGTTAGGACTCCCAGGCTCCGAAATATTATCAAGAAACGGCTTGATCGCAATCCACGGACCAAAGTGCGAAAAATGGCTAGGGAGCTGGGTGTAAGTCGTTCGACGGTGCAACGTATTGTCGCTAATGACCTCAAATTGAAAGCATACAAACTGCGTAAAGCACAACTTCTTGAAGAAAAAGATAAAAAAGTTCGCCTCGACAGATGCCGTTTGATTAAGCAGCGTGCCGCTACTGAAAAGTGGAAAAATATCCTTTTTTCAGATGAAAAACTTTTTTGCGTTGAACAGGCCCATAATCACCAAAATGACAGAATGTATTGTTCTAGTCGTCCTGGACCGGCCGCAATTGTTCCTCACCGTCAAAAGCCGGAATCAGTTATGGTTTGGGGTGGTATTTGCTCCACAGGTAAAACTCCCCTTATATTCATCGAAAAAGGTGTCAAAATTAATCAAGAAATATACAGAAGAGATATCCTTGAAGCTGTAGTTCTTCCTTGGAGCCAACAACATTTTGAAACCCAACCGTGGATATTCCAGCAGGACTCGGCTCCATCTCACAGGGCCCATAGTGTGCAGCAGTGGTGTAGAGACAATTTTCCCGGATTCATTAGCTCAAAAGAATGGCCACCCTACTCGCCTGACCTTAATCCTATGGATTATAGTTTGTGGTCAATCTTAGAGGCAAGGGCCTGTGCCACTAAACACAAAAGTGTAGACGCTCTGAAAGCAACACTTACCAAAGAGTGGGCAAAAATAACCTCGGAGGAGCTGCGGCATATCGTTGACAATTTTAACAAACGTTTGCATCTGTGTATCAAAGCCAAAGGTGGATATTTTGAAGATAATTGATTTTTTTAATTAAAAAGATTGTAGTTTTTAATTTTTAATGTCATATTGTGAAAGTCTTGTAAGTAATAAAAACATTTTCTTAAAAATCTTTGTCAACGTATTTTTGGGCCACCCTGTATTTATGGTTCCATTAGCAAAATATGGTGTACTGCGTTTGCCACATGAACAGATCGCCTGCCACACGAGAACTTTCTTTGCAAATTTATCCATTTTGATAACCTTATACTCTTCACTTACTACTTTTCTGTCGGTCCCAGAATAATAGTGGTGTCCTGGAAGTCATTTGAATTCAAGTTTGCAGTAAGTTTCGTCATCCATAACTGTACAATATTTTTTCTTAGTCATTTTTGAATAAAGTTTTCTAGATCTCGTTTTAGACTCTTTTGACTGTTTTGCATTTCTGTTAGGCACTTTAGTTTGTTTAAACGTTGTTATAAAACAATTTTTCTTCACTCGTTGCACTGTAGATTTCGAGGTTTTAAACTTCTTGGGCAAGTCTCGTACAGAGAGGGTAGGTTTTTTTCTGTAAAGCTGTTATAATCTTCTTCTCGATATTCTGGTTTACAAACCCTGGTTTACGTCCACTTCTAGGCCGTCGCCGTATACCACCTGTCTCCCTGAACCGTTTTAAAACCCTTTGAACGGTTCTTGTAGACGTTTTCAGCTCCGATGCCACTTTCTTCGCAGAGATGCCTTTATATTGAACATATTTGTACAAAAAAACATCGTGTAACTTTTCTTGCACCGACGAGATCGTTGAACATCTAGTACTGACAACTTTTTTATATTTTTTATTTATACATTATAGAGCATCCTAACGGGAAACATAGTTTTCAAACCTCTTTAGATTTCATCCTGATACACAACCCCATGAAATAATGAGCGACATTTTTTTCTGGGACAAGCTTTATATATGTTTTTCTATATTATTTTCAATGTTTAATGAGTTTCGCCTTAAGTTTTATATCCATTTATAGATAGAAAAAGATCTTTCTACATCCACTGAAGTGAGTGGAATGAAATTGTACATTAAAATCCTGTCCACGTCTGTTGCTTCCGAAAGTTTTTCGGCATACCTACTCCCTAAAAATATCTAAATCTGGGTTTCTAGAGATGACGTCTTCTTATTTCTGACTGACAGAAGCAGATGAACACCAGTTTATAACAGCTTTCACTTTATCTAAAGTTACAAATGCATCTACTATAGACAGTTTTTATTCTTGGAATTTATTTAACGCATATTCAATTATATGAAAGTTCTCAAGAATATATTTTAGGTTATTTCATACATTTTCGGTAAGTATGTATAATTCTTTTCGCCACTCTTATCGACTTTGCTTCTGATGCTCTCGATGCCCGTAGGACTACTTTTATTTCTTCAAAATATTTTTCATATGCTGCTGCCTCCAGCCAAGTTCCCCGTCTGGTAATCACTGGCTTTGGAGGCAGGGGCGATGTAGGATATTTGTCCTTTAATATTAGAAACTGGGAAAAATCACTAGATGTAATTGGTGTTTTCTGTGATTTATCGAAGGCGTTTGACTGTGTTGATCACGTTACGTTAGTGCGGAAGCTAAGCTACTACGGAATCAAAAACGGTGCCCTTAATCTTATTATTTCCTACCTTGCTCACCGAACTCAGCGGGTGGACATAAACTGAATGCAATCCCCGGGATCAGCTGTTGCTATGGGAGTGCGTCAAGGCTCAATTCTGGGCCCATTCTTGTTTTTGATTTATATCAACGATCTCCCTTATGTTGTGCGCGACAAACACGAAATAGTTCTATTTGCCGACGACACTTCACTTTTATTTAAAGTAGATATAAAAACAGGCAAATTTAAATGACATAAATGACACGTTGTCAACAACTGTTGACTGGTTTACAGCCAACCACTTACTTTTAAATGCCAAGAAAACCAAGTGTATGAAATTTTCTTTATCTAATGTGATAGGAGTGAATGGGAATAGTATAAGACTAAAGGATGAGACAATGGGATTCGAAGATAAAACAGTATTTTTAGGAATTGACCTTGGATTGGACCTTGGACTCAAAACTGCAATGGAATTCGCATATATCCACAGTCAGTCATGTTCACTCTAAGGTCTTTGCTTACGGCGGCGTCGTTGATCGGGTCGCCACCTTCCCGAACACATGGTTGAGGGAGGCGATGGCTGAGATACGCGTCATACTCGTGAACGGGTGCTGTCTGTGGGGTCCGGTCTGTTCACGCTTGCAAGGACCTGTTATTCAGTTAATTATTTTAATTATCTTTCCTGACGTAGAGACCTCGTCATGTTGTCTCCTAGTCATTAGGTATTTTATTGAAATTTTATTGACCTTACATTTGTAATGATTTTATTTGTGTAAGTTTTAAAAATAATTATTTATTACTTTATTACCTTGTTATGTAATTTAGATACTTTTAAGTATTATTGTTTTTAATAATTGAAAAAAAAAGATCTTCTGCTGGAGTTTCTTGCGGCGCTTCTTCTCCGCAATGATGGTCTTGTCCGAAGCGCTAGTAGATTCACTCCATGTTACCGACGTGTAAAAAGCCCTCATGTGGCCAATTTACTGAATAAATATTTTGAATTTTGAGGCCATGAGAATTTTGTAGTCAACGTTTTGTAGTAGTTGTATATTATGTCTTTCGATTAATATGGTTCGATTGTCCTTAGTGTTTTTCCATTTAAAACCTAATTTATTTATTTGTTGCCGTAAGGTAGAAATGCTGAATTTTTAATCAATATCGGCTCTTAACACAGAGTGGGTGCCTTTAAGGTTAGGAATTGCTTATGGGACAGATGAAAATTGTATATAGTTCTCCGGATCACCTCTTGATCAAAATCGTCTACGAGAGGAGAATATTTTTGTTGCTTTGAATTTGTCGCTCTTACTCTCAGACAGAATATTATAAACAGTCGAGAGAGAAACACCTGTAGCTTTTTCAGCTAACTAGGCAGCGGTAAATAGTGAATTAAAATTTTTCATCAGTTCAAGTTCAAAATATTTATAACAGTTCAAAATAATTTCCTTACTTTGGACTCTCAATCGGACCAAAATTATTTTGTGCCATAGTTGTTAAAAACTGTGTAACTTACAATCGTACGGGCCCAGGGAGAATTGTTTCGAACTGTGAGAATACAATAAAATCAGCCGTTGAAATATACGCACAACGTAAATAATATTATTATTAAGAATTTGACACTGTTATTATTTTTGAATTTTCTTCTTAAAGATAATTATTTTATTACACAACCTCTTTTTATGCTGATAGTACAGGAAAAGAGAAATTTCAAATATAAAATGCCTATAAACACACAATACCACTACATATGCAATTCCACGCTCTCGCTAATTCATCTATAACAATTTTGTGCCAAACTGCCCCTTTTAGGTATCGCTACTTTTGGTGGCACACGAGAACTTGCCTTGGCTTTTTTATATTTATGATTTCTCTTTTGAAAAAAACAAAAAAAATCGATCGATACGTAAACTTATATAAAAATGAATGTTTCTAGATAAATTTTAATCATCATAAACATATTTCTATATAAATACCTCATTTCTATCATAAAATCATAGCAAACAAATGTCGAAAATAACATATGTTATTATATTATATGTTCCGTGTGGTTGCCGGCTTAGAATAGTGCCACTCCATGTCTTCCCGTGGATGTCGTAAGAGGCGACTAAGGGAATATAGGCTTGTAGAACTTACTGTTAGGCGATGGGCTTGCAACCTGTCACTAATACACTGGTAAACATCTTAGCCTATTTGTGCAAAATGTGGTTACAGAATTATCAACAAGTTTTTAAAATTGTTGGTAATTCTGTAGCTCTGCCTACCCCACTCTGGGATGACAGGCGTGAAGGTATGTATGTATGTGTATGTATGAGATAATAACTCATTGTCGGCAACATTGTGTCATTATTTTCTGCATTAATGTCATTTAATTATTCTCACAAAATGACATTATCAGAAACATAATTTTTTATATTTAAAAAAAATATCCGAAATTGATGTACTAGTTTTGGTGCCTTCATCGCGACCTAATTACGACAAACTGGCCTTAAATAGAATCTATGCCGCGAGGTTAACAAAATATTATTTTTTGTCAAGAATATTGTTTTGAGGAGATTCGCCCCCATACAAACTTTTGCATTTATAATATTAGTAAGGATTTCGCGTTTATTATATTAGTAAGAATTGTATATGATATTAAAGCTTCGTTATTATTTACCACCTGTTGTTGTTGATTCTAGACCGGGGTAAAATTCGACTTACATACGACTGACGTGCGCGATCATAGCGCGCGTCTCGCGACTGTTATTAAAACTATGAAAACGTTGCTCATAAAACGACCTTAGAGGTCGTAGTTTGTATTTCTCTAATCTCCATAAGCTCTTGTGTCTAACCGACTTTATCGTGACGTGTTTTTTTGTAGAGCTATTGCAAGGCTGTTGCACTTAATGTGTTGTCAATCCATAAGGAGGCACCTCCCTAATTCATTATACGGCTCAGCCCTGAAATATGCGTTTTCCTTAAATGTATTTTTCCCAAAATTTCTGTTTTCCATAATGTCAGCACGTCTTTTGCATAATGTCAGCTTCTCAAAATGTCAGCTTCTTATAATGTCTGTCTCCAAGAATGTCAGTTTTCATATAATGTTCGCTTTTCAGAAAGAGCTTATTCTCAAAATGTCTGCAACCTCAAAATATCTGCAATCATGAACGCCACATTTACACCTAACATATCTTTATTTTAAAGCGATTTTTTTATAATTTGCGTCGTTGGCGGGGAAAGGGTTAGGGTCAGCCTCAAAAGTAACTGATCACTTCAAGCTACTTTTGTACTTTATCGCATTAACAATCTTGTTTGACATTGCTTATGTGACAGTAAAGCGACAAGGTATTTAAGTGATCAGTTTCTTTTGACGCTGACTGTACCAAATAACTACGAAACTAAAACGATATAATTATAATATATTTGAGTCCTAAGTAGAACGGAATTTTTCAAACATTATATTTTTCGATTGCATTTACCATCTCAACCCAAAATTGACCAAAAATTTGTATAATTATTCCTGTCAACATTTTACGTAATGCTGATGGTTGCTGCCTTGGACATAAGCAATCATAAGCATTAGTAACTTCATCATGTCGTCGATCGACAATCACGACTTCTTCCCAGCAATCGTCAAAATGTAAGTAATGGATTGGTTTTAGAAGAAGTCTTAAACATCTCTCTCTAAAATTTATCAAGCAAAGGCAGAAATTTGGAACTGTAGGATAAGTAGCGTTACCACGTCTAGCCTTAATAATTTCCATCTTCGCATTCAGCTCCGTACGAAACTGCCGAAATTCTTCATTGTCAAGAGTAAGTATGCCAAGCAATTAACCCTTTCCATTTAGAACATTGATTTGAAATAAAGCAGACATTATAGGAAAACAAACATAACAAGACGATAGCCTATATAAAGAAGTGAACATAACGGAAAAGCAAAACCTATGGTAATGCTAATATTATAGGAATGTAAACATTTTGAATAGACGACTTTCTGAGACTGTACACATTCTAAATAGCAGTCATTTTGAGAAAACTGACAAAATAGAAATGCTAACATTGTGAGAACGCAGACTTTTTGAGAATTGTACATTTTAGGAAAACGCATATTTCAGGCCTGAGCCCATTATACGTACATTTACTCAATCTTGCAATGTTAACACGCCGTAAATAGTCGTAAATAGTTGCTTTCTTAAGTCAGTTATTTTTTTGTAGTTGATGAAAATAGGAAATAGCATCGTACCTAGTTGATGTGTAATAAATGTTAATGTGGTTGTCGTGTGCAGCAAGCCGCGCACCGCCGCCGCCGCCGGCTCGCGCGCTGCCGCCGCCCCCCGCCGCGCCGCCCGCGGCGCCCCTCGCCGCGCCCCCCGCCGCGCCACCCGCCGCGCCGCGGAACCCGCCGCCACCGAGACCTGCGCAACGTAAGCAACTAAATCATATGCACTACTTTAAATGTAGTACATTTGACGCCTCGTTTTTTTCCAGAGCACTACCAAGTATACCCTAGAACTCAGCATAAAAATGTAACACAAAGCGTCAATCTGCAGTTATGGCAGTAATTTTTAATGATACTTTTCGTAGCTGCATATCGCGGACTAGTGCTTTTTACTTTTTCTATCTGCATATCGTGCGAAAGTTGGATATTTCGCTCTAGTGCGTTTTACTTTTCCATTTTTTTAAAATACTTTTGATCCAAGCCGTGGATCAGACCAAAGAGTTTGCATGTTCAACCACTTAATTTATTTTATCTACACACATCATAACTCCTCTATTATGCGTTCAAAACTCGTTGGCAGCGACCAGCGTTACTGTGATAGTAGCCAACAGCAAGGACAGCTGTAACGTAATTTTGTAATTACGTTCTCATATATTATCATAAGTAATGGGTTTCGGAATATCTTCTAAAACCAACACAATTTAAATAGGCCCAATTCTAGTATCAATTGAAACTTCAACACTGTATATTTTTTAGTACAACATCGTACGATATTTGATTTCGAACGACATGAGAAAAGGGACTTTATTATTTTGTCTATGATTTATGATTTAAAAAACCCAATGATGTTCGTGACTCAGCACAGGTTTGATTTCCCGCCATTTTTGCCGTCAAGTCGTCATTTCATTTCATTTGTTTATCGTGCCGCTTTCGAAAATTCTTCTTACACATTATGTATACTGTACCGTAAGGTTAAAAAAAAAAAAAGTTTTTTCGTGACATTCATAACAAAGAACAGATTAACAAATACAAAAAGAAAGTAGCCACGAAATGGTCCCAACTCAGCGTAATGCTGGCATTAAAGTCAGCGCTGGTCTTCCGTATCATAATGAATAAATATGTTATTTCTCTGATTTGATTTATTTCTTATTTCAGTTTATACATACATTAGCTTAGCACCTATAGATATGTTAAAGGTAGCACTGTGCACTGGTAGCTATACAGGTCATTTGCCTTTCGGCTTCTAAACCCATCTTAGAGTACCTACCTACTTATAATATGTGTGTAGATAAAGTAGTGTATGCAACTGCACATAATTAAGCCTTTAAAACACTAGTATGATCTTATTATGAAACTCGTCTTTGGATCGATTCATAAAACCACACTAGTGTTTAAGGACTCTCATTATGTATGTTACATAGTTTATGCAACTGATGCATAATGAGAGCAATAATGGCGGCAATTCGATCTTCTGCCAAGACAAATGTTTTTTTAAATCATTGACAAACGAATGAAGTCCCTATTCTCAAGTCACTTGAGAACAAAATGTCGTGCGGTTTATATTAAAAAAAAACATACTTACTGAATTGACATTTTATTTGAGTTGATATTTTAATATCTGGGTAAGTACCAAAAAGTTGTCCACGCTAACTCACTCAATTAAATTTTCTATGAAACTTTTCCGCTGTGACACGAAAGTTAGCCATACAATTGTAGGGATAACTTTCTTCGCACAACGGAACTTTTTTCAACTTCGCTGTTTGTATGGTTAACTGCGCTTAACAGTGGTCCAACTTTTTGGTCCTTACCCATCTATGAATACTAGAATCCTCCCTCTTGAGTTTTGACGGCTGTTCCGAATTTAAACTCATAACGTTACAACAATCTATACTGTAATAACAGGGTTAGGAATTTTGGTGGCATATCGTGGTCCTAAAATCCATGGAGTCGCTTTTTCATAATTATTATAATCAGTGATCGTAGATTTTCCAGCATTTTTGGTGCAGTGCTAGGGTGGTCAATAGTGCCCAATATTAAATTGTTGGAATCAGGAATCAAATAAAATCTAAAATAAAAATAAAATAGCGTGTTAAACAAATCGGAAATACAGAAAATACTCTCAGAACATGTAAAGCCTAACCCTATATGCATAATTAAATAAAGGGTTAATTTAGTATGAGTATTTGAGAAAATGTAACACAGTTGCAATAAATCCTTATCTCAGGTTATAGTTCATATTTATGATTAGGAATTTATATACTAACTATATATTAGCATAGACAGTATAATGCGTAGGTAATGGCAGTACATAAATATAGAAGACATTTTGTTTCTTCGCTGACGTCCCGTCAAGTGCTAAATTATAATAAATGAAGTAAAAAAATTGTAATTCATTTTCAATGACCACATAATATTACATAATTTTAAACGTCAATCATATTATATACACGTCTACAACCCTAGGTCGCTGTCGTGTGTCATTTGACGTCATCGCACCAAGAATGCTGGAAAAAGTACGATCACTGATTATAATACATACACTTTGATTTTGACCTTCAGTATGGTCATATTTTAAAATGAACTAAATACATTTTTAGTTCGGTAATT